>JAROYE020000012.1:13728161-14953228 GCA_029619315.2 Dynastes maya
TCTACAACGAAGAATCGACACAGAAAAGATGGAAAAAATATCTAATACAGCTATTTTTTACCGGGATCCTTAAAACGCCAGTACAACCTTTGTGTAATTGCGAAATAAGTGGTTAAAATTAAAGCACTTTTTTAGATATTAAGCAATTTCAAATAGTAGAAATTGTATTTACTGATTTACGAGTCGAACTCGAATAATATCTATAGTCAACTCGAGTCCAACTCAAGGTTCGTTGGCGTTAGCGAGTTGTCCAACAACCGTCAATCTCAGGGAGTAGAAATATATCATACATAATTTTAAAAAAAGAAAATAGTAAAATATAATAGGTTAGCTTACACGGAAAAAACTTGATAGAATGTACTACATGTTGTAGGAAAAATATTGTTCCAGTCATTAACACAATTATGTAACTCGGCCGCAGATTTTTGTTAATTATTACATGTTGGCACAGGTATAATTTCTCTATTCCCTCCGCTAGTCCGAAGTAATTGTTGTGAATAGTTTGTAAATCTCTTTTAACCTGACTATCTTGAAACATTTCCTGGCTTCTTGATTGCTGCAGCTTCTGTCGGATTGAATTTTAAAACTACCTTCTTTACTTGATCAAAATATTTGTTGTAGTAAAACGCAGCACCCAACGTGTAACAATCGGCTGTGGTGATTCAGGTAAATCAGGACACAGTTTGTGAAATAGTCGGGTACGTTTCGGGGACTTTAGAAACACTGCCTTTGTACTAGCAATCAATGCATTTATTAGTTGAAAACATGTAGGAATCGTTTGTGCCGCAAGATTAGAGTATGGATTTTACACGTTACATGTAAGAAGTTACCAATGTGTTCTTTAAGAAATCGGCCCAAAGAACGCATGTTTGCGGTACCATCACTCATAAACATTAAAAGTTGGTTAGTTGAAACTTCAAATTTGTTCAATGAGTTCAACACCACCTTTAAAATCTCATCGGCAGTAGAATTTATAAGTCTTTTGGAAGCAAGCAAGAAGGAGGATGACGGTCGATGTGGTTCCATTGTACGTACCATTACATTAACCATAGAATGTTTTTGACGACCTGTTGTTTCGTCCACACACAACCACGGTTTTTTTCTTTCAATTCCGTTTTCATTCTTTTTTCTATATGTTCACGAGCAAATGGCACTACATTTCGTATCGATGTCCGACTAGGTAATTTACAGTCCGCATATTTATTCCAGAAGGAGACAAATGCTTCTTTGTCTAGTAAACGAAACGATAGATTACGTAAAATAAGAGTAACACATAAATCAAATGTAAATTTTCTTGGTCTCGTATGCCACTTTTGCAGAAGAATGCTGTTTGCTTTCGATGTGACGTTGACAATGGCTTCTGGACCAACACATTAAAGGGATTTTACAAACTAGACATTGAATTTTAGCTCCATCAAAAATTAAGTCTGGCATGTCCACTATAAAGTTTTTAACTGCGTCTGTCACTGGTCGTTTTCGCGACGCACCTAACTGCGACATTTTCAAAGCAAACATAAGCATACAATTACGAAATAAGTTACGACAGTCTACATATACACAGAACTACTCGCATACAGCATCGATTTAGTACTGACGCTGTGAACGCGTGAAATAAATAATCGCCGACTCCGCACCACATATCTACTACACTGACTGTTACCGCTGTTTACCTAGACTACTGACAATACTATAAATCGGGAAGCTGTTGGTGATACAAAAATATAAGAATAGTTACAATCTTTAGAGCAATATTGTTGCATTTTTTGTGTGACTAAAAGTTGTACATTATTGTAACAACCTTTGTAACAGATCATTGACTACATTTTTACAACAATAATGTATTTAATAGAAATACAATCCGTTAACCACAATCGAGTAGTAGAGATTTGCATAAGTTGCAGCCAGTCGTATATTCTCAAATAAATTCTAGTCAATTGTTCTACAATTGTTTGATCTTCTATAACATTTTTTTCCGTGTAGAATTTTGATGGTTAAATATGTGCTTGTTTGTAACTAGAAGAGGACAATTTGTGCCATGCCCTACTATAGATAATTGTTGCAGCTGATGAATCTTAATCTAGAGTATGCAATGCCCTTACCAAAGTTTAATTGAAAATCTGTAGGATTAGATATACGTCTAGCAAACAAGTAACAAAGCACACAATATAGAAAGACATCTATGTACAATGAATTTCTTAGAAAATAACTCTATCATACGTTCTTGTAGTAAAACTTACAGTAGGTACTTAGAAGATACATATGGTGGGAGAGAAGACGCTAGTAGCAACCAGTAAAGCAGAATTATCATGCGTACAATCTATACTTGGAAATAATCAAAGTAATAAATTCTCCCGAAACAAAATCTATTGCTTACCGTATGTAATCTTAAATTGCAACGTCCTAAGTCTTTCAGCAAAAAACAAGACGATTTTCGAGGAGCAGAATCGTAATTAAGTCCACATTGAAATGAATCGTATAGGTAATGATTCTTCGCCATCATGCCATTCTGCAAACATCTGTTCTGTTCCGAGCTTTTCACGTTTCGTACATAGAAGACCATTAGATCACCTTATTTACGCGCTGACGTATATATTAAATCGGTTTTAATTGAACGTTGGTTGAAACGTTATTAATTCCAGAACGTAAAAAACGTTGAAATCATGCAAAAAAGATATAATTATACATCTCTTAATTCCAATTACGTTTCTCGCCTGCAGATTAATGGAGCAAAATATCACGGATTGCTTAGAAAAAGGGCACAGTTACTCAATTATTCCCTCAGATATTTTTGTACGTTCTTCCTTATTTATTCAAATGTCTTTTTATTTCCTCTATTATCATTATAATTTCCCCATATTTCCGGAAACTCATCAATAAACACCAATTGACGCAAATACTGCTTTATTCGGAAGTAAAACCTACACACGATTCGTAATCGGTGTGATACGATGGGATATTTTTTTAATAGGCGATAAAAAAGAATGATACAAATTCTATTTGAATTTCCAGTTTATTTTCCCGGATGCACACGAATTCCATTAAATATCATATCCGTATGCGATAGAACTTATTTTCAAAATTCCTTCCATTTTAACAGAGTAATTTCCAAGAAAAAACAATAACACATCCTACTGCCACGTAAATGTATCACCTTGTACATATCTAACGCTGTAATTACATTGTGAGAATAAAATAACATTGCCTATCGAGATTGAATACAATAGAAATTTATTTTAATGAAAGAACAGTGTGTCATGTTCGCTGTTGTTAGGAATAATCTTTTCAGGAGCATAAAAGCCGCAGGGAATACAATTCAGTGCATTTAATAGAATTGTATGTAAACCCATCCGCGAAAATCTACGTATTAACGTAGTGATATATAAAACATGCATTTTACAATTTTTGACATAGGGGAGATTACTGCATATATATACACCGCGAATTTGAACAACCATACGTAAATAAACATTGATTCTAGGTATCATGTCATTTATCTTTATATCTTCCTAAAGTATAAAAATATGCACGGGTAGTAAATAAGAAATTTAAAAAAATATATCAAAAGAATTAAAACTGTTTCCAATTAGCAAAGACCCAGAATATTTTTTCTATTGCCCTTTTTTAGAAACAATACAATAAGGTGACATATATAAGGTGTAAGGACCAAACATAAATAGGAATTTTAAGAACATACTGTATATAGCTCTAATTTATTATTACTATACAATTGTTTAAAGCCTACACTCCTTTTTTCTCAAACTACAAAAACAAAAACAAACCGCTCCTATTTTATTGTATTAAATCAAGAAAGAAATGTTAATTTAATTCTTCGTATAAAAATCCTAATATTTATCTCGCATCACAGATGGCGTATAGAAAGGTTTTTGATTTTTAAGAAAGATCCGCTGTTATTAAATCTCCTTTGGCGAAAGAGTATGAAAGTTTAAACACGCGCCTTTTGAAAACACTTACTTGCATCTTCTGCAGTAAACAAATACATCTCGATACAGTTCCAGGTATCGTGGTTTTTCCATAGTTTCTGGTAGTAATAATAATGCATGTCTTCGATTTAGCATGTTAAGCACAACATCACGAGTAAAACAAAGCTAGGAACTCTAATATATCGGTGCGCAACGTGCAGAACTTACTGCGGACACGGCTAAATGTATACTGGCACGGTGAAAATGTCTTGTAATTGTCGCTACACAGCAAAGGTAGTAACCGTTAGCTGTGACCAGAATTATGAAACAGACGTGGCAAGAATATTAAAATATACTGTTTATGTTTGCCTGTTAGAAGCACCGTGTACTGAACCAATAATTGATTATTGGCTCTAGGTTTCTTAACATGATAGATATCGCCGTTCAGAACTCGCTAGAACTGCCGCGTATAACTGTATATAGGCAATTAGGGAAAAAAGGAAGAAGAAACAGACGTAAGATCACCTACTAGATTATAAAGAATAGTGCAAAATGAGCATGAACATTAACGATTTAAATTGCTGAGGACCGACAGTTAAGTGGTGTTACAATAAATGCAAACATTGAATAATAAAAAACGTTATATTCTAAATTTCTAAAAGGAAGTCTCATTAAAAGTAATGCTTTTTATTGTTGAAATTAAATTAACAAGCGCAAAAGTAAATTTGTTCTTCTCAAAATTTTATAACAAGCTGACCTTTTTCACCTCCTCACATTTTTTTTTAATTAGAAGCAAATTTATAAATAAAAATCACGATTCACTTTAAGATTTCTACATTTACTTTTAAATTAGAAAGAAAAAGAGACAGAACAAAATGTTCAGTGATATAAAAATTATTTGTATACAAACTCAAGTCTTCCACAAAAGGGAGAAGACTTGAGACTCAGAAAGCTGATAAGTGAAATTTTCGTCAAAATTACTAATACTGTGAATTAAATTATTGCTAATTGACATCACTGCAAAAGCCTCAAGGCCTTCCTGATTGAGTTTCTTCAAAAATATATGTTCTGATTCAACTAAACAAGCACTCGAACTCTGTGGAATATTGAAACACTTCACTAAAATCTTTACCTTTCGGAAACTTTTAAGACTACCTTCCTATACACAATGGCTCAGGCTTCACCGGGCTGCGAGATATATTGTACGTAGCGCCGGCCAGCCTCGCTGCGCGCAACTACCGTAACTTTCTATGCGCTCGTAAGGTTCTAACAAGAGATCGTGGATTTCGAATACATTATGTTAGTTTATACTAGTGCTGGGCGATTATGAACGATATAATCGAGATATATCGATTATACCCGAATAATCGATCATTCGATTATAGTATAGAAATCATTCATTATTCGTTTCGACTGCACAGGAACACACAAACGGATTACGATTCGAGATCTGCATTCGAAACTTCGAATAATCGAAATCGTTAGTAAATTTCGAATGATCATTCGATTATTTTAAACGATTATTTCGATTCATTCGATTATTGAAATATATCGATTATGCCGAACACTAGTTTATACAACCGTAGAGATGGTACAGATTATTAAATGGTATTTTGGGAATTACCGTAAACGTCAACAAATAGACGAACAGCCTCAAATCCCTCTAATGCATCCCGAGCGGGAGGAGAGAAAAGTGAAGGTTTGTTCGTTAGTTGAAATGGGCGAACCTTGCTCTAGCCGGCATATTGCAGACGAAATCGATGTTAGTAGAAGTACTGTGAAACGTATTTTGTAACGCAACAAATACAAAAGTTACAAAGTTTAAAATTGCCAGGAGATTTTTCCCCTTAATAAAGTAACATTGCTAGAATTTCTATTTATCTTGTATAATTATCGAATTTATTTTATTTTAGTTTAATTTTATAAGAATCCTTATTTATTTTCCTACTTAGAATTACTTTTTCGTTCTCCTACATTGTATAGCAGCAACAAAATAAACATAATAAACTGTACTTTCTAACATAATCTGAGAATACAGAAAAATTACGCAGTGATTCTATATTACACATTTTGTCAGAAGGCGTTGAATTATGATATTACGTGATTGAGTGGACAAGCGTGCGTACCGCTGCTCGCTATATGATATACTGCGATTGGATAGGCAAAGGCAATACCCCGTTCGTATCTGCACCAACGTGTATAAACGTGCAACACTTTGTCAATACTTCTATGGGCAATGTTGTCAGATTAGGCCTGCACGTCCTCGACTCAAAACTAAAATTACTTTTATTATTTTATTTTTTTAATGTATGTTAAACGTAAACTGAGTTTATAACAACCAATAACCTCCATGATACCTGATAAAATAACTATCCTTAAAACAATCTGCTAAAGATCACCCTATCATACGGGTATAAGCTATACAACAGTACTTCTTACCAGATAAAACCGAGTGCAAGTATTGCAATAAATGAGTTAACCTCTTTTAAGTTAATCTTTTGCCGTATAACATATATACCTATTGCATAGTTACTTTCGTACGCATTATGTATTTTTTTTCTTTGTGACTTGTCTTATCGCACAGATAGTAATCGCCAAGAGTTCGTTAGGTTGCGTAAAGTCACTAAAATTAAATCTCAAGATGCATATAAGCAGTTTATGTTAAGTACTGAATCTAATATTGTGGCGGATCCGAAACAGTTTTGGCAGTATGTTCACTACAGAAGTGGCAATACCAGAATTCCAGCTACAATGAAGTATGGCCCAGAGACATTGGATAAACCTCAAGACGTTGTTGAGGCTTTTGCAGATGTGTTCGCGCGCGTTATACCAGGCATCAGATATACCCAGCTCCCAATTCATGGAGAACGTTCCCCTTACTTCAGCATTCCTGAAATCTCAGCTGAGGAAGTTTTGTCCGCAATGAAGGATATAAGAGCCGATACCACTGCCGGACATGATGGACTTCCGAATTTTTTTATTCGAGACTGTGCAACTGTCTTGTTTACACCATTAACTTTCATATTTAACTTGAGTTGTAAAACCTCTACCTTTCCTGAGTTCTGGAAATTAAGTAAGGTAACCCCTGTTTTCAAACATGGTGACAAAAGTAACGTATCAAATTATCGTCCCATTAGTATTCTTTCCACCTGCTCGAAAATGTTTGAACATTTGCTGTATTCAAAACTATACAACATTGTAAAATCTTATATATCTCCATATCAACACGGCTTTATTTCTGGTAGGTCAACTGTGACAAATCTGGTAGAAATTACTCAGTACATCAGCCAATCCCTTGATAGTAGACAGCAAGTCGATGTTATTTACACAGATTTTGCCAAGGCATTCGACACTATTGACCACTGCATACTTGCCTCCAAAATTTCTTCATTTGGTTTTACATCTGAAATTACAAATTTCATTGCTTCCTATTTAGAAAATAGATCCGCATACGTCTGCTATAACGGCTTTACCTCTAATGTATGCACTGCTTCTTCAGGAATTCCACAGGGTTCCAATTTGGGTCCCCTTTTATTTAATATATATATTAACGATCTCCTATCCTGTCTTGATTGTGGAGTTCTCGCATACGCAGATGACTTAAAACTATTTTCTGAGATATCGTCTACCGCTGACTCAGTAAAATTACAAACAAACCTGAACAGAATCCATTCTTGGTGTATTAATAATAAGGTTCGTCTCAATGTTAGTAAATGTGCTGTTGTTACATACTTCAAAACCAAAAATCCTATGCTTTTTGGCTACACGGTGGACAACGTCGCCATATCAAGATCAACGCAGTTTAAAGACTTGGGCGTTCTATTTGATTCACACTTCAATTTTCTGAGCACATAATTACTATTTGCAATTCTGCCTCTCGATCGCTAGGTTTTCTTATAAGAACATGTCGAGGATTTTTGAATCCTCAAACTCTTAAACCTTGTTTTTTAGCCTGGTGGTCCCTAGATTGGAATATGCTTCTGTTGTTTGGTACCCAATATACCTTTACCAACAACTTGCAATTGAGAGGACACAAAAGAGGTTCCTAAAACACTTAACTTTTAAAATCACTGGTACGTATCCACCATGCGGAACAGATTATGACAGCCTATTGGAACAACATAATATGCATACTATAACTACTTGTCGGGAGATAAACTAGCGCTAAATTTCTGGCTAAAATAATTACTAATAAAATTGATGCCCCGAACATACTTGCAGCAGTTGGGTTTCTTGTACCTCAGTACAAAACCAGACAAACGGAAACGTTCTTTGTTCCCACAGCGAAGACTAATATTTTACTTAAAGCCCCAATAACGCCGCACATGTCGAAGAATGCTAATAAACTTTATGGTGATCTTTTTTCTTAATTAAGTACTGGAACTCTGTGGCACTGAATTGATTCAGTATCTTTTTTTCTTAATCAATGTTCTTATTTTTTTTTTTTTTGCTATTAGAGTTGTCTGTTTTATAATAACTGGCGTTTGTATATGTGTACGCTGTATATTATGTCCAGAAGTGCTGTGCACCTTTTTCTTTTTTTTTCTTTATTATTATTATCCTGTAATTAGACTTTGTTTTCTGTTGGATAATAAAGACCATTATTATTATTATTATGCCATTGTATGGTCCAGACAGACAATTTGTTTTGTTTTACACTTTGTACCATTTTTTGTATTTTTGTGTGTTTCAAAATAAAGACTATTATTATTATTATTATTACTTTAAAAAATAAATTTGTACCATTGATCTGACAACGATCTTTTGCGCGGTTCATGTTAGAAATAATTAAGCTTAATTTTTTATTGCAATTATTATTAACAATATCAAATGTGAAATTCTGAATAGTTGAACTTTGGTTTGGGATGTAAAGCTTGTAATGCTGCGATATCAGAAACTTTACTAAAAAACAATTTTAAATTACGCTTTAGATGAATTGACTGTAGATGCTTAACCAATTCTTGATTTATTTAAAAAAACCCGGTTACGAAAAAAGACAATGGGTTCTCACATTTTATAATTACGTCAAGAGGAATTAAAAAGTTCTCATAATGAAATTATTTTATTTACATAGCGACCATTTCCTACAAATTCACTCAATACTGTTATGTTTATTTAAACGTTACTCCCAACAATACACTAGTAGAGATATTCGAAAAATTTCGATAATTCTATATACACTAACCAAATATATATTTTTAGAATTATGCATGATTTTACTTTTTATTCACTTCTAATTTGCACATCACACATTTCAAGTTTAAATAATTTTATAAAACTTCGTTTTATGTAAGAAAAGAATTCCTAACACGTTAAAATATAATAAATACCATACATAAAGTACGTTAGGAGAAATGAGACACCTACATCTCGAGGAAGATTAGCTAATCCACAGGGAAGAAAATACCTCACGTTTAAAATAAGAGGTAGAGGGTAGATGGTGTCAGGTAGGAAATGACACCACAAAAGTAAAATGGAGTCAAATACAGCAAATAGTAAATAAAACTCAATGAACAGAAAAAAAAATACATTGCGTAAGTCCTCCAATACAAAAACAACATTTAAAAAAACGTTGTAACGTTCTAGTACGCAGGCCAGAGCCATTACTCGGCGTAGAAAGTAGAAATATATTCCACATGTACATGATGATCAACTATAATGAGCTAACTAAATAAAGTTTTATAGTCTAACGTCTAAAATTAAAGCTAACTGTAGCGGTAATTTTTAACGAAATTATATACCACTTACTTCCATCAAGTTGCCTTCTTTTTAATGTGCGTATGGGACTCTTAAAACTAGTCAAGTAAGGTAATTTTGATAAATTACTCAGGCAACATCTAGGATAGTAAAAATATTATTTATGATAAACAAATCATCAACCTACAAAGCAACGCCAATAATATTCGTGTTCCTGGAAAATCAATAAATCTCATGCGAATGCGGTGACTGTTAAAAATTTCCAAACCTTTTCACGTAGTAGGTCCACCTTAAATAATAATACGCGGCTTTTTTTTTACTCTTCAGCTTAAAATAAATCAAAGCATTTAGTTCGTAGCACCGTTCGATAAGTGAATGTTAAATAGCGATGAATATTTCATTGAATTTTTGTAACTGCATGACCACAATTTACAACTTTCCATACTACATTGCATACTTGTGTACAATAAATTCAAGTAAAATGGTATACCGTTTTTTATCTGCTTCTCATTTGAACTTTTATAAAAATCCTTACTTCAAAATTAAGAAATAAATAATAAAGCCTTTTAGTTCAAGTAAAGTCATCCATTAATGTTGTATAGCAATACTTTGTTCATTTATACCGTCCTTTATTTATTAAGTCACAAAAACTGCTCTATAGTAACATAAAAAGTTCATTTTAACTGAAAGAGAATAACAAATGAGGACCCTGTTGCAAGAACGAGGCACACGCAAGGAAACGTTTACTTGTATCAAAGCTGTCCGCTTTAATTCAAAACACTGTTTCAATTATCCGCAATACAATAACTGTTTTAAATCAAAAGAATTATTTTCTTAGCGTTTCTTTCTCCGCTTAAGAGAAGTATATATTTGTAATAAAATAATTGTATTTCTTTGTTTAAGACATTTGTTAACTGCATTCAAAAAAAAATCTTACAGAAAATTTGAGGAAAGCGATTCTTAGTATAAGTAAATGGCCGTTATAACACAAAACAGTAGTTTCATTTTCTTAAAATAAAACATTTTTTACTTAGAATTCTTGAAATGCATACTATTTATAAGCACATTATTAATTGCGCTTACCTTGTTTAAAACAGTACGACATATCCGTTCATAATGCAGTAAATTATTCACATTGCTTGTAATTTTAAAAAGGCTAAAGTAGAAGTTATCTACAGAATAATGTTCAAACAAAAGTGAACATAATGTTGGGGAGAATGGGAATATTTGAGCCAGGTTTCCTCATCTGTAAGTCAATATATCACTCCCCGGTTGGTAACACTGTTTAGTAATGGTAAATAGTTAGTTGAGAAAAAACACCCAGCTGTCTTGGAGCAAGTTTAAAGTTATACTGTGTAATTATTGTTTTCAGGTCTCTGAAGTAAATATTGAGGTAAGTGGTTTTCAATTTTTGTTTTATTTACATTTTATTTCTAATATAAAGAGACATATTTACTGAAATAATTGCAGTTTAAGCTTTATTTTTGTCCTATAACAGTATGAATAGCAGCATCCATAACATAGAAACAGCCATTTGAACAACAATGGTGAAGATAGGGATACTTGTGCCACATTTATACGTTTTGTAATCTAATCTTTATGTTTCACATAAAAAGCTTTATACATTTATTACAAGATGTTTATATTATCCATAAGAAATTACTCTTAATAGCCTAATTTGTAAATAGGCCTAGGCCTAAATTAATTAACAAACTTGTGCCAAAATATTATTTTGGGCTGGTAATCTAAAACTGTACTCTTAAAATGCCAATTTATTTAGGGTACTACCTTTGGTTCCAGATAATGCCGCAGTTTTACAAACGGAAATATGATGCAAAGGAGAGAAAAGTTATACCTCCTCACATCATAGAAGCTGCCTGCAAGGAGGTTATTGAAGATATTTCCACAGTTAGAGCTTCAGCCAAAAAGTTCGACATAGACAGAATGACTCTGACGAGATATGTAGCCAAATATAGATTAAACCCAAATGATGTAGGTAATCTCCAACCAAACTTCAAAGTGAGACAAATTTTTACCAAAGATAAGGAGGAAATGTTAAAGGATTATATTATAAAGTCATCCAAAATGAATTACGGGCTCTCTAGGAAAGGGATGTGTAAATTAGCATACGATTTTGCTACGGCCAACAATAAAAATGTACCTCATAGTTGGGACATAAGCTGTCAAGCTGGTATTGATTGGTTCCGTGGGTTCATGCAGAGAACCACAGCCAACGAGCCCGTCAAGAGGGACAAGTTTCAATCGTGCCAATGTGAATGCATTTTTTACAAACTTAAAGCTTGTGATTGAAAAGCATAATTTTGGCCCCGAATCTATTTGGAACACAGATGAGACAGGAGTTACGACAGTACAAAAGCCTGGGAAGATTGTGGCAAAGAAGGGAGAAAAACAAATCAGCCAAACAGCCTCAGCTGAACGAGGTGTTTTAGTTACTTTATGTTGTACAATAAATGCAATAGGCAATTCCATCCCTCCCTTTTTTGTTTTCCCAAGAGTAAACATGAAAAATTGTTTTTTAAAAGGTGATCCGCCGGGTTCCGCAGGATCTGCACATCCATCTGGCTGGATGACAGCGACAAACTTTGAACTATTTTTAAATCATTTCATAAAATGTCAGGTGCTCCAAGGAAAATATGGTGCTGATGATTCTAGATAATCATGAGAGCCATATTTCAATTGCTTCACTCAATTTGGCTAAAGATAATGGTATTGTACTTCTCACTTTTCCCCCACATACCAGCCACAAATTACAGCCGCTGGATAGGACGGTATACGGGCCATTGAAAAAATACTATAACACTGCTGCTGATGAGTGGTTGTTGACACACTCAGGCCGACCTATATCTATTTATGATATCGCAGAAATAGTAGGTAAGCCCTATCCATTAGCTTTCACCGGTGTAAACATTTGCAAAGGATTTCAAGTGTGGTATTGTTCCTCTGAATGAAAATATTTTCCCTGACGATGAATTTTTGAGTTCCTATGTGACAGACAAGACACTGACAGAATCACATATCTCTGTGGAAGATTCTGAAGCATCTATAAATAGCCCCCAAATTACTAACCAACTTGTAACGATTCCTACAGATGAACTTGGGTCTACTGTCCCCTCAAGTCCCGCACTGATAAAGTGCCCAGGGCTCTCAACAAGTGACACCGTTGTTTCTTCGGAAGTTGTGAGACCTTACCCAAAGGCCTTACCTCGTCTGATGAAAGGTGCTAGAAAAAGAGCTAAATCCACAATTCTAACTTCTACACCAGAAAAAGTAGAAATTGAAAAAAAAAACTTTTGAGAATAGCAGAAAAAAAGAAAATAAAAGAGGCAAGGTCAATTAAGAGTCACACTAAAACGTAAGATAGTAAAACACAGGTTTTCCCGGAGAAATCAAAAAAGAAGACTTTGTTAGAATCATCTGACACAGACTCTGACACAAAAAGCATGAGCTCAACCATGGCATTGAGTGATCAGAGTAATAGTGAGGATGATGGTATGAACAGAAAGCCAAACATTAATGATTGGTTGTTAGTGAAATTTGAAGGAAAAAAAACTGTAAAACGATTTGTTGGAAAAATTACTAACAGACAAAAAGAAGGACTGGAAGTTAAGTTTGCAAGGAGAATTGCAGATTCTAAGTTTAAATGGCCTGAAATTGAAGACATCTCTGTTGTTGACGAGGACCAAATTGAGATGATTCTTCGTCCTCCAATCATAAATACCAAAAACGATCGTGTAACGAGTTTCATCTTCAGGGCTGGTTTTGAAGGACATTCTGTTTTTTAGATAGTAAGTTTTAAACATTAATGTATTAAACATAAGATTTCGTGTCCTAAATTAAACTATTAAAAGAATAAGTAATTGTTTTTAACTATCCAGATTAAGTATCCCCACTATGGGGATTGTTGAGCCATGTTGTAAACGTTTATCCCCACTCTCCCCTAGAAGTACACATGAAAAAAGTGCCTAGAAACAATTATCAATATAATGCTAATAAATAGCTCCTGGTATTAATGGAATCACTACCGGCAAAAGCAATATGAGAAGAGAAAAGCATTAAAGCTCCTGGCCACACTACTCTTACATCTCTCAGTTTATGCCATTAATCTTCAAAAACAGCAGTTGAAATATTTACTGTCGCCACCTAGTCCCCAGTAGTTATAGTCATGCCGTCCTAGATAGTAGCGACGGAACGAACACAGATACCACACTTACTTATACAATGATATAAACTTTAACGTACGTTTTATAAATATTTTCAGATGATACCGGTTAATGTAATATTTTTCTCTTTCTATTACAATTTACCACGTGTACTAATTTAACTATATTCTTTTTTAAATATGTAATAAATAAACTTAAAATATTATTAGGTATGTCGGGAAGTTCTGTTGTATTTTCCTTTCCTTGAAAAGAGAAGTAATTGATCGATCACCAAAGTAGTTCCGAGAAATTCACAGTCTGGGATATGTTTTAAAATACGCTAGATGGGTACCGCATGAATTAACGGAACACAATTGAATAGACCGAGTTCAAATTTGTTCAGGGCTTCTCGCACGATATGAACAGGAGCCATTTTTGGATCGCTTAATTACGGGCGATGAAAAGTGGATAACGTACAGCAATCCTGTGAGAAAAAGAGCATATGTACAGCCCGGACAATCACCACCAACATTAGCTAAACCCGATATTCACAAAAAAAAAGAGAATGTTGTGTTTATGGTGAGATAAAATCTAAATAACCATTTTTATACACAATTTGTATAGATGTTAATTTTGCGTTTCCAGGTAATAAAAAAGTATGTTTTAAGAATTGTAAACACCAGGTATTCATTCTTCAGGAAATTGATTTCTATTGGAGCTACACCTTTTCAACAAAAAATGGAGCTGCGTCGTTCTTGCAACAAAGTTCTCAATTCTAACGATGGTTGGGTATGGTGACCGTAAGAGAAGTGTGTGTTCCTTCCAATGAAGAATGCCCAAATAGGGAACCAATCAATCAATCAACAGATTGTTCACAAGAGTGAGCAAAACTTTGAAGCGTGTTAGAGAAACGGGCGATGTCAAGACTTTTCCTAAATCTGGAGCACGAAATATTGCAACTAACGAGGACAAAAAATTAGACGTGGTGTTAGAAGTTACCGAAAATCCACATTCTTCTACGCGTCAATTGTCTTCAAATTATAATGTAAGTAAGTGGGTTCAGTGCATCGCATATTGAAGGAAGACAAGTTTCACCCTTATAAACCCATTCTACTTCAAGAATTATCCGAAGATGGTTTTGATCGACGTGTTCAAATTTATGAATTAATGATGGACAATACACGTGGAAAGAATGCGTAATAACAATAACCAAAAAAATAAATACTAATATAGGTCATGGTATTGGTGGAATCATTGGTTATTGTTATTAGGCATTCTTTCCACGTGTATTTCTATACATCATGGTAAGCCTGAGGAATCATTTGCACGTATAGATGTCGCTGTGCCTAGGCACAACGCCCCCTTGCGTTTGGCAGCCCAGGAGCTGCCCGATAGGTGGTGGACATCTACACTCCGGTTAGTCTTGCTACCCTCTGGGACGGCGTGACTGTGTTTCTTGGCGATAGGTGTCGCCGAAAGACATATTCAGTGCTGTTTTGGAGATTAGCAACATAAACTGAGAGGCGAACGCAATGATTAGCAGCAGAAGATTGTGCTCAGAACCATGCTGATGACGCCGAGTAGGCAGAAACATGTCCATGTGTTAGCGCTATTTTCTCTGCTACATTGTTTTTGCCGGGAATGATTCAACCAATACCATGTCATATTAGCATTTATTTTTTTGGTTAATGATGGACAAAATTAGCAACAACAATTAACAGGAGTGTTTTTTTCCAATGAAGCGTCACTTTCTGTTAATGGTACAGTTAATAGGCATAATTGCCGATACTGGTCCCAGGAAAATCCTGCATGATCCAGCACCATACACAAAGACGACGCAAGGGCAGGAATTTGTGCTAAGCATATTGGTCCTTTCTTTATCAACGGAAATCTTAATGGGGTAGGTATTTAGACTTATTGCAGAATCAAATTATTCCGTCTCTCACGGTGCTACTTCCTAATGATTAGGAGGTTGAAGACGAACTAAAAAAAGGCAGAAGAATGGAGCAATGGATTCGGAAGGAAATCGCATTGAGTTCAACTCGAATCGAATCACTAAAAATAATATGGTGGAAGCATGTTTTGGAACGGTTAAATTAAATTCTATGACATTTTCCATACCTGTGTAACTTCACATAATTTATAATTATTATTGTAATAACTCCACCATTTTGCCAGAATTCGCACGAAACGTATTGTTATGGTTTCTTACATGAATTAACAATAATAATTATCCTAGACTAGACACAGGAAAATAGACTTAGTGAAAGTAACGAGTCCATTGTGTTTTATATAAGGGATTTATAATCTCTAGTGACACTGACCTCGATTCCGCTAAGCTTAGCTAAGAAAGACAGGCAAAAGCAAAATAGAAAAAAGACGTAAAATTAGCATTACAATCATGATTAAATGAAATTTATGTGAAACAGAAATAACAAGTCGTTTGTAGTTATTCTAAACGAAGAAATAAAGATTGTTGTCTCCTATTTCTCGTTTGTTGTTTCTTTTCTTTCTATAATTGAAACGGGTAAAAGATTGAATTGGACATATAAGGTGGAGGAGTTACTTCGATTAAAATTGTCATCACATAGATAATACGTGCATGTAGTGAGTTCATAATTAATGCTAAACTCGTACACTAGGATGCTTGCGGAGTGGGATTCATTGTGAATTCATACTTCAAGTCCAACACGTGTCTTGTCAGCCATTTTACTTCTGAAACCACTTTGCTTACGAACGATACTCTTTACAAATCCAATGACAAATAAGACTTGTTCGCTTGTACCTACATACAACACCGCAAAAGACAATCTATATAAACTAGTTATAAGCATGTTGTACATATATATGTATATATATAGGTAGTATGTGCACTATTTTATATTTTGAAAGTAAAACCTTGAACAACTGAACCGTATATACATGCATATGTGTGATATATCGAAAGCAAAGCCTTTTCCTGCTTTGTACACCACACCAATTTTTTTATTGTTCTTCTTTTTCTTTCAAGTATAGATTTGGTTTTTTTCTCCTTATCCTCTTCTCATTTTGGGAGAGCCAACTTACTGGCGATGTAATATTATTTGTTAGAGAGAATGATGGAGTCGAATTTTCGACGAAGGTATTAGTCATACCTCTTTTTTTTTCTAATTTCTATCGCAACGCTCTATTGCTACGCCTTCGTAAGGTGCTTACTAGAGGTAGGATAGTAGACAAGTGTTTTTCGGCTCACTGGCAATTATTAATGTTAAAATAGCGCTCTCTCTTGTGTCATTCTAGCTACAGGCATTGGGCTTTTTTTAATACGCATAGTTTCTACATAGTAGCTCGAGAAATATACAAAAAATATAACTGTTGTACAGTAATATTATTATATGTTTATGATTTTATAATTGGATACATTTTCAAATAAGAAAAAAACAAAATCTAGCTCCAAAAATATTCACAACCAAAGATGCCCTAAAGAGAAGTAGAAAAAAAATCACCTTCAACAACTAACTTTTAGCGTTCTAAGAATTATTACAGTCACAGTTTATTTTGCAATTCGTAGCACCTGTGTGTAACAATCGTTTTGTTACATTTCTGAGATATATTTCGCTTTGCAATCATATTGTTTGTAAAACCGAATAAGGTAATTATTTTTACAGAGGTTCTTATCGCAAAACCGTACCTTGAATGTGATTCAATTCTTTTATACAGGGATATTATCAAAAGTAAGAAGACAATAACTTTTAAAAACGCTTTTGGAACTGCTCTTCACGATTGTGGTAAAATTCATATAGTTTTCATATAATAAAACTAGAAATATAGTGCAACCTCGATAATCCGGCTAATTAAAACCGCGGTGGACCAGGTTAGTAAATAATGCGGATTACTAAACAGGACAGTTTTTTATTGAAAAGTGAAAGATTAGATATAAAACAACTAGAAAATAGTACATAAAGTTCATTATAAAAGCCGTTTCTTTTCATCTGTGAAGTACAAGAACATCATGTAGTGGGATATTACTTTCTTCTGCCCACTTTATGCACCCATTGAAATTTTTAACTGCCTCGTCATTCTTAACAGTCTGGTTTGTATTATTTAACTCTGAACTAGAGCAACGCAAACTGCGCTGAAAGCCAGTGGCGGACGCATAAAAGTTTACACAAAATAAACACGGCCGGGACAATTCGGTATAACCGTCAGTATAACTGCGACTCGAAAGCCGATCTGTTGTGTATGCATCTCCGCTGTCGTATACTATATCGTAGTTCTACGTTTGTTTTGAAAATGTTTCCTACGTCGCGAAAACGACCAAAGTTGGACACACTAAGAGAATTTATTCAGAAATGCCTGATTTAAAGTGTGATGGCGCTAAAATTCAATGTGTAGTGTGTAAAATAGATTTAATGTGTTGGTCGAAAAGTGATTGTCTACGGCACGTAAATAGTGCAGGGCATGTTTCAAAAAAAAATTCCACACGAGATTATGACAAATTTAATTTAATTTATGTGTTTATTGCATGTAATTTACCATTTCATTTACTAAGGAAGAAAGCATACGTCTCGTTTGGAATGAATATTCGGACTTTAAGTTACCAAGTGAGAGAACATTACAGAGAGTTGTGCCGTCTGCTCGTGAGCATGTCGAGAAAAGAATTAAATCGGAGTTGCAAGATAAAAAACTGTGGCTATGTGTGGACGAAACAACAGATCGTAAAAAACATGGTTAATGTAATGGTACGCACAATGGAACCATATCGACCGTCACCCTCAATTTTACTAGCTTCCAGACGAATACAACAATGCATTGCCGAAGTAATTTCAATGTCGGTGTTAAATACATTGGGAAAATTTGAACTTTCAACAAATCAACTGTTGATGTTTATGAGTGATGGTGCCGCAAACATGCTTGCTGTAGGTCGATCTCTTAAAAAACATTGTGCTAATTTGTTGCATATTGCATGTAAAATTCATACTCTCAGTCTCGTAGCAGATAGTATCAGAAAATGTTATCCCGAGGTAGACGCTGTAATAGCACATACAAAAGCTGTTTGTAAAATCCCCAAACCGTATTCGGGAATTTCATAGACTATGCCCCGGTATTCCTGAACCACCACAACCTATTCTTACTCGTTGGGGAACATGGTTAGAGGCTGCATTTTATTATCTTAAATATTTTGAGAATATAAAGAACGTGATTTTAGAATTCGACCCAAAGGAAGCTGCGGCTGTCAAGGTAAGCCGCTTGAAATTTCAGGATAGTCAAGTTAAAACAGATTTGGAAATTATTCAGAACAATTACGTGGGACTAGCGGATGCGATAGAAAAACTACAAAATGCTTCGGTGTCGTTAGTGGAATCTTTGCAAATAGTGCAACATGTTCACGCACAGCTATGCGCGATAGAAGACGCAAGAAATGTTTGTTTTAGAAAGGTTTGAAAGTGTTTTAGATAAAGACTCTGATTTTGGCACATTAAGGACAAATTTGTGAAAGTGCGTCAACAGAACCGTTAAGTTATTTGAAAGATTATTTTACTTACGCAAATATAACGTCACTAGATGTAGAACGTTCGTTTTCGGCATACAAAAACATTTTTTCTTCACGCCGCACTCACTTTGCCGAAACAACTTTGGAAACATATCTAATGTTACAAATATTAAATAGACATTATCCACTTTGTGATTTCACGGAGGACTCTTAAAACGGTAAGTGTTTGAGCACGTATCACATTTAATTTATTTTGTGTAAACTTTTATGCGTCCGCCACTGGCTTTCAGCGCAGTTGCGTTGCTCTACTCTGAACCTTCACTGTCACTACTATCATGGTGTTCATCTGTAGCGTCTATGTCTTCCAGTAGTAACAAATCTCCATCATTTTCAATCCAGTTACGTATTTTCGCGTTCGTGATATTTTGCTTAGTGAGAACATTGAGGATAGCCGAATCATCTGTTATCTCTTCAGCCAATGAAAAACGCAATTCATTCAGAGGAATTAGATCTTCAGCATCATATTCAGTATCTGGGTCGTTATTTGCTACATGAGCCATAATTTTGTGCGGGGGAAGCTTTTTCCCCAGCATTGTATAGTAAGGCATACAGCGTCCATCAACTTCATGGTTTTTAATAACTTAACAACATTCTCTTCGTTATTAGATAAAATCTGGGCTAAAAGACTTTTCCGATAAAATAATTTAGTCAGTCTGATGGCATTTTGATCTAAAGGTTACAAAAGTGCTGTACAATTAGGTGGAAGAAATAATGTTGTAAATTGTCCATCCTCGCTAGTCAGCTCTTATATAGTTCCATGGCTCGAGGAGTTATCGACGATTAACAGGGCTCTTTCAGTTAAATTGAGACTTCTTAAATGACTTCTAACTTGACGAATAAATTAACAATGAAACCAATCTAAACAAATTGCCGTAGTCATCCATGCATTGGCAGATGATTTGTATTCAACAGGTATGTTCACATTTTTAAATGCCCTTGGATTTTTTGCCTTTCCTATCACCAACAGTTTTAATTTTTGTGAACCATCAGCATTGTGATATGCTAGAAATGTAACGCGTTCTTTGTTTATTTTTCGACCTGGTGCGGTCTTTTCCTGAGCAGGAACCAGCGTTTTTTCAGGCAACATTTTCCAATACCGAGCAGATTCATCTGCATTGTATATTTGAGTAAGTGCGAGGTTTAATTGTTTAATCCTCTCTGCAAATGCTCTTAGGAAGGGATCGACAGCACTTTGATCATTGGCTAGTATTTCGCCACACGCTTTCGAAGAACGCAGGCCATGCCTTTTCCTGAAATTAGAAATCCAGCCCCAGCTAGCTCTAAAATTATCATTTCCATAGATTTTAGAATAAAATTGTTGTGCTTTGGTAGATAAAATGTCGTAGTAAATTGGAATGTACAACTGCGGTCAAAATAATAGCAGTGGAACAAATGTAAATATTTCAAATAAACGGAAATATTTCCCCTCTCTGTTGTAGAGTACTGTTACATGACGAACAGGCATGATAAACATGTGACGATCTGTTTGAAAGAAATAACGGTATATTTTAATTTTGATGCAGTGTTATGAAAGGACATATTCAAAGCAGTCAAAATAATAGCAGTAGTCACTTTGTTAAGCTCTTATGTGGTTGTGTTGTTTATCAGATGAAAAGAACTTTGAATAAAAGTAAGTTTAAAACATTTTCATTAAATTGTAAGACATTTACGTAATAATTTCTTAATAGTGGGCCGTGGGCAGCATTGTACGGAAGAGAAAAGAAAAATAATTCAAAATCTATTTGTACAGGGTAAAACCTACAAAGAAATGCAAAATACTATCGGTTGTTCAGCTAAAATGATCGCAAATGCACTAAAATATGAAAATAAAGTAGAAGCTCGAGGGCGCAAATCCACTATGTCGTCCCGGAGCGTGTCTCGTTTGGTGCGACACTCCCAATTGCACCCCATGATGCACGCTACAGAATTAAAAAAGGAATTAGATTTAGCAGCAAGTGTAGAAACAGTTAGAATAAGACTCAGAGAAGATAATTTAAATCATCTTACACAGAGATTGAAATTTGCCAATGAACATTTGCAATAGCCTCACGAAAAATTGAGAAATATGCTCTGGTCGGATGAGAGTAAAATTGTACTTTTTGGATGAAGAGGCACTAGATAATACGTGAGGCGTGGCCCCAACACTGAATATGACCCCCGGAACACCATAAACATCGTTAAACACGGTGGATCCAGTGTCATGGTTTGGAGCTGTTTTTCGTATTACGGTGTAGGTCCTATATATCGCATAAACGATATAATGGACGGTAAAAAGTATGTTTATATACTGGAAAGAATCATGTTGCCATATGCTCCAGAAGAAATGCCGATTAAGTGGGTCTTCCAACAAGATAATGACCCGAAACATACAAGCAAACTGGTGGTTTCGGGATAAAAAGGTTGAGGTGATACAGTGGCCAGCACAGTCCCCCGACCTCAACCCGATCGAGAACTTATGGCGAGATATCAAGAAAGCTGTTTGAGATGCAAAACCTACCAATAATAATGATCTCTGGTCAGTAGTTGAGGTATGGTACGCGATACCTAATGAGAAATGTCAGAGTATCGTTAACGCGATGCATCGCCGTTGTACTGAGGTTATATCCAAACGAGGATTTTCAACTAAATATTAAATGTATCCTATTATAACCATTATTCAGAACCTTTAATGAATTTTAACTTATTTTAGTTTTTTCTCCCCAAACGTATTATAAAATTGTTCTAATGATGATGCACTGCTATTATTTTGACCGACTAACTTTTCAGTTATTTTCCTAAGAATGTAAAATATACTTTTAAGCTTTTTCTTAAATACAAAGATTTGGTTGAATTTGCTTGGTTTAAAAATTAAGGCGTTTACAGATTCCCATGAAGAGTCTTCTGTTTTTAGGTTTGTTTTTTTTTAATGACCAACACTGCTATTATTTTGACCGCAGTTGTATCTTAATCGTTGTGTACAAAACCATGCATACAAATGAATTTCCATTTTTGGATATTCGGCTTTTCGAAATGTTTTTCTGAGGTCGGGAACGAAATCACATTTGCCAATAAATCTAAAAGAAATTACACTACATAGTAAAAGTTCACAATGGTCTTTAAAATACATCATTCTTTTTATTTTGCCTTTGTTCTTTTTTATTTCCGAAATTGTTGATGTTCCTACCCCATATTCATTTGTCAACACTTTTCTACTTTCACCACGGACTACTCTTTCTATTATATCGGATTTTTGTTTTATTGACAATGTAGTATGTTTTCATTTAGGAGGCATTTTAATACGTGTATGTAAAAAAAATGTTTATATGTATGTATGTTCATATACTTATGTAGCACAAGATAACACGTATGTGCACACTATGTAACAAGAACAGCTAAATAATTACATAATCCTCAGACACGATATGTAGCGGTCAAAGCAAAGGCACACACTGCTTATGTGAACTCTCAGATACCAGAACCCGCTGAATTTAGGAAGTTAGGGGAACCCCTCACGATCGATTTCGTCTAAAAACGTAGGTCCGGATTACCGAGTACTATAAAATCTGGATTATAAAGTACACAATGCAATTGAAATGCTTGGCCGGATTATCGAACAATCCGATTTACTGAAGATTCGGATTATCGAGGTCGCACTGTATAAATACGTAAATACTTATATACCCTGAATGAAAATTATTGAAAATATAATATGGAATAGTTATGAGGATGTTTTATTTAAAAAATAACTACACACTACGTCGACTCACATAGGCTTAGCAAATATTTAATAAGAGTAAAGGTGTTAATTCAATAAAACATTTTCCTTTTATGTCAAACAAGGAACGAAAACAAAAGTTAGCTGATAATGAAAATTATTTTTATGTCCACAACATTTTTCCTTGAAACGTTTCATGTTTTGGCAGACACTGGATCTTAAAAAAAGAAAAAAGAATGACAAAAACATCATTCTGCAAGGCAAAATCGTGCTTCGCGATGGGAAGAATAATAATAAACCTTTTTAAAAGAAAAAAGACGATAGCACACGAAGAATTATGATAAAACGTGTCTCAGTGAAAGCTTGATAATCTAAAAGCTGGTCGCGAGCTGCAAGTAACGGGTATATATCTTACCTGCTTGTCAGCTTTCCGTGCGGTGTCACAAAATATTTTTAAACATTGAATTTATGTTTGGGGAGAGATCTACTACGCTACAATCTCGCCTAGGTTCTATTTTCGGATGGTACTTGTTATATTTTAAATTGAGTAGGCTTTGACAACAAAACAAAACCTAAATTTTCTTCAAGTGCATTTTTTTTACTTAAGCCTTTATGTTCGCATGTTGGCCACGATTGAGTTGTTTTATTTCCATCTTTCTTTTGATCTTAGACAATTTACCGTTCAAAATATTTTGACTATTCATTTATTTTAAGATTAATTAAGTGCTATTTTTCGGATGATCGATTACCAGAAAGCGTATTTTTACAGAGAGAATAGAAAAGCAAACATATTTACGAATAGTTTTCGCTTACTAAAAGCAATGACGTCTATAGCAGTTTTATTTATGAATTTTAAGTAGGATCAAATCGTAAACAATAGCACGCATGAAAATCATTTTTCTTCATGTCACATTATTTCGAAAATACAATGGAGATCCAAACGCGAAGCCAAGAAAATAATTAGGTTGTTTCTTGAATTTATCATATTGTATTTCATATATTTAGCACTTAAAATAAACAATTTCAATATATGATATTAAAACAATAACTTTGGAAATTATAAAAATATATAAATAAGACTAAAACAAAACGTCTAGACATGAAATGTACATTTAATAGGATTTCGTTAATTATAAACATGGCAGTGAAAGGAGCATGGCCAAAAATAACATGGCCTCTGCTGGTTAAGCGCAAGGCAATGTTTATTTTTATAGTAAAATAAGAGAAAAAAGGTTCAAACACGGAGTCCGTAGTATCAGTAAACTGTTCGCCGCAGTGTGACCCTCGAAGAACCTTATTACAGGTACCGATGAAATCACAATTTTATATGAGAAGAGAGAAAAACCCAACCGACGACAATTTCTTACTTATTTGTTTCTTAAAAGCGATTTTAAAGCTTGTTAAACCCGAACATGTTTCTTATTCACCGAGTGCATTTCGAAATGAAATTTATCAGTCAGTCTGACCACGTATTTATTCTGAAAACGTTTCCTACTTTGTAATTGTGGACACCACGGCGTCATATATTGTAATGATTTGAGCATATCGAATTACAATCCTGTAACCATACAATAAACTACATGAGGATATACACCGACGTGCAAAAGTATTTACATTTTAATTATATTTGTAACATAAATGCAAATATTATAATCTACAAAGAATGCTGTGAGCAGTAAGTAACACAATTTTCTGGAGATGTTGGTACAATTTTGGGTCACTTTTTTTTCAAATACGTCGACAATAAGATAAAGGGATTTGGACTAGATATAACTTTGGTCCGACTAAACCTGATAACGTTTCGAATTCAAACGGGTCCAATTCAAAACGAAATTGGAAATCACCCCACTTTTCGAGTTGTTCAACTAGAGGTAACAAGTAAAATATTTCAATTAATTAAGGATTACTTTTGAGTAATAGTGTACAGATACATTTACTTACGTATATGCACTATAAATGGTGAACGGGGTCTTATTCATAAATTTTAACCTACTTTGAAATCGAGGGATAACTGTAATGATATGAAAGTAAGTATCTGTATACTTTTTATATGCGTTTTTTTTCGCAGAATAATCGTAAAATGTAATTCATATACAGTCCCTGGCTATCGAATTAGCACCACTTAAAAATATTATGATTTTCGAGTAGAATTTTAAGAAACAGTTGGTAATATTGGCAGTATTATTATTTAATTACATATGTATAACATGCAAGTAAGTATAATTTGAACATATACTTACTAATATTTGCTTGTTCCTCCTCTGTGTTTAATTTCTTCCTCAATCCTTTTTGGCATACTGCCAATGCACCTTCCTATTGTCTTTCTTAAATTTCGTCGCTATTATGCCGTACATCTTCAATATGTTGTTGTAATTATTCCTTCGTAGTTGAGTTTCATGTACTTACGATGTTTTTCATGACATTCCACATATTTTCAATCGGGTTTATGTCTGGTGAATTGCCCGGCCAAGGTAGTACACACAGATTTTTAGATTCAATGTATCGCATTACACTTTTTGCCTTATGACACGGTGCATTGTCTTGCACGAAAATATATGGTCCTTGAGTCGGATCCAATGATCCAATATGAGATATTAAATAGTTTTGTAAAACTTTTTTATATTGTTTTTGTTCCGTTAACGAAATATAGTCGTTCCTTCTGTCGTAATACACTACCAAACCATTAGAGTTGGGGAGTGTTTAATAGATTTGATCGTATATGCTTTATAACGGCTTTGAAGGACGTCGACGAACAAATTGGCTTCCCTCCGTTAGCATTTCTAGCCGTGATTCGTCGCTATAATCTAGGAAAAAGTAAAAAATGTAAAGAACCATTAAGCGAACTATGAGGATAAATTTGACCAAAAATACAGATGATAAATGAAACTTACTTTTTCCTAATCTTTAACTATATTTTTTATATTCTTTAGCCCATTGAAATCGTGTCCCTTTCATTTTAGATGTTAGTCTTGGCTTCTTTGCCGGACGTCTGCATTTCAAGCCTGCTTCATGAAGACGTCTACGGACTATTCGGGCTGATATTTGTATACCTTCTCCACTAAGAATTTTATAAACACTTTTAGTGGATGAAAAACGATGTTCTGCAGTCACTTTTACTATACGACCATCATCTCTAACAGTTGTTTTGCGTTTGCCGGCACACTATGTTCTACCACAACTTGTACTAGGAATATTCTCCTTAATTAATTTCGCGATTCTCAGAACAGTTTAATGTGATACATCCTCTTTTTGTGCAACTTGACATGCAATGTCTCTAAAAGAGCAGAAGTTCGTGCTTTTTTCTCTGTGGTTATATCCTTCTTCTTTCCTGTTATGATAATAATTGACCGCGAAAATAGACGCACACAAATAAAATTAAAACTCTTTTAAAATATAATTGAAAATGTTTGGAATGTCTTAAAATACATCGTAAGTACACGAAACTCAGCTACAAGGGAAGAATTACAACAACATATTGAATATGTATGGCATAATAGCGACGAAATTAAAAAAAAAAAAACAATAAAAAGCTGTATTGGCAGTATGCCAAAAAGGATTGAGGAAATAATAAAACACAGAGGAGGAACAGGCAAATTAGTAAATATATGTTCAAATTATACTTACTTACATGTTATATGTAATTAAATAATAATATTGCCAACATTAGCAACTGTTTTTTTTTTAATTTTACCCAAAAATCGTAATATTGTTAAGTGGCCCTAATTCGATAGCCAGGGACTGTAAAGATGTAAGAATTTAGACACATAAATATGTTTCTAAACAACCCTCAAGTTCTTAACTAATTACCATTGAATAAACACATTCGTTATAACTCGAAACTATTAGCTCAACTATTAATTTCTCTTCGAAATCGATTAAAAAACTTATGTATTCATAAAATAAATAACCATTCTTGCACATATGAAGCCTACAATGCTTGCCGTTATCATTTAATGTGTGAAAAAAAAAACTTTCAACCCCAATAAATCATCCCCTAGGACACTTGAGGTTCTTACATAAACATAGCAAACCCCTGGCATGCTTGAGAATATATCCCTCGCATTTAAGAAACAGTTTGCCTGTGTTATGTTACTCTATATGAAACTTAAGCTTTTTTTTCTTTTAGAATTCTTGCTGGAACAACGAAAATACTTTCAGATAGAAGTAAAATAAATTTTCAAGTGCAAGTGAGTTATATCACAGCGTATATACGTTCAAATGCAAGTTCTGTAAATCCATTTAAAGCTTATTGCATATGTGGGATTATAACATCCAAGTAGGCGTTGATATAATCTTAGGTTAAGTCATTTTATAATTGAGCTTTGCAAGCAGGATGTTGCCAAGTCATTCAGTAGCAGTAAAATATAAAAATAGAGATAGTAAAATCAAATAAATTAATAAATAATATATAACGATGTTCAAACGATGTAGCAATACCTTTCGATAATGATTATTATTATTATTTCAAAACCTATAAACGAGTAAGCGTTTAATTTAAATAGGAAATATTACAGCAAAGTTTTCGAGAAATAATTATAAGGAAGGGGGTCACACAGCTTAGGTCTGGCGACGGTGTTACGTTGCGCTTAAGAGTTTTTATGTAATACAGTAAATGTGGAGCCGATTGCAATTGATTTAATTTATTTACAGCTTTACTTTCTACAAATAAATTATTTAAAAATTCTCTAGATGCATGACTGGTTCCAATAAACCTGTAAAATCGTTTATATCGCGTATTATCAATGTTAGCATTCTTTTATTTGCAATATTAATTGATTATTCCCGAATTTTATGAGTATGAGTGTACACATAAATAGATTACAGTTAAACTTATATAGATATCGCATTTGTTATACTATTATTAGCTTTAATCATCAAATACCAGCAATATTACTATATTTGGGTTAATTACAACCAATAGCAGAAGCACAAGCAATTAGATACATATATATCTTTGCTAGTTTGTATGCTTTCCTTTTGCATAACATTCGCAATTTGTTTGTTTTGTGAAAGTAAGATTCTATAAAATATTTTTCCATCCTATAGACTTGTTGTTGATATCAATATGGAGAACTTTTTAGTATGCTGTACTACTGGTTATAATAACAAATTAGTTGAAATGTCAACACAATAAAGTGCAAATTGTCTCATTTACATAAGTTATATATGTAAATAACATTATAGTACTATATGTGTGTAAATTGAGAACCTTGATTGGATATAGAAAGTATATACTTTTCCTTCGGCTCCCATAGATTTGCCCCTAGATAAAAATGAGGTAAAATAAATATACTTAATCTAATATTTTCTTTATATACTTTCAAGTGTAACAATTCAACATAATTAGTCTTACCTATATATATTGTCACGATTCAATTTTTTTTTGTATATGCTAGACACGCTCATATACCTTTTATTTATTGCAAATATAGTATTATTTGTGCTTACTCTTGCTTGTCAAGGTTTTAAAATAGTTGTGCAAGAAACCATCGTGTGCAATATATACCTTAATACATGTTAGTTACCAATCGGGACTTATATGAACTTTACCTTGAAATTTTCAACTTCATTTCATCTGATCTAACAGAGTTGCTTTTATTGTCTAGTTACTGATACAGAGAGACAGACAAACACAATTTTATACAATTAATTTTTCCAAGTAATAAACTAGGTGTGTTTAATTTATATAACAACTTAGACGCCGTTGGGGTTACTCCGAAACGATTTCTTTTCTAAATTTTCTCATACCTCCTCAATACGAAATGGTCAAACGTTCAATAAGTGGTCATCTCTCTTAGCCGGACAAATATTCTAGAACCAAACTAGTTCCTATAACTTTTCTCGTAAAATAACCTATTTTACCATAAAAAATTGTTTCAAGAAAGCTGGATTCCAGAAGAGCGACTCTAATTTAATTGAGTATGATCTTGAAGAGAATTTACCATTGCCAACGCTCTCTGATTTGTTGAGAGGTGTCAGAGAGTTAGCAGCAAGCGACCAAGGTTGGGAAAACTTTGTAATCATAGATCAAAATGTACAAACAGAAAAATATTGACATTCAGAACTTGGATTTTGGAACTGAAAATAAGGATGGTGAGGAAAACGATAAAAGTTGCATTTCACCATGTAAAAAATCTGGAGAACCATTTCCAAAACTGTTTCGCGCAAGCAGAAAACGGCAAGAATACGACAATCAATAAATATATCAAATTTTGTTAAATTTTCTAATTTAATTCGAATAAATGATTCTTGTAGGTTCGGGGGTATCCCTAGATACCCTTACGGCAATTTTTTAATGAATTTCCGACTCAGTAAAATGAAATTAACGAATTTTAAGATTTGAAAATTAACTAACCTTGAAACTTTCGAACAATGCCAATGTATATAAACCCTCTGTTTATGTGCCCACTACAGGAACTGCCTGCTTTGGATATTCAACCCTTTTCTCTTTTCTAATAAAGACTTTGAATACACAAACGAACACTTATATTGGGATTGGATTTAAGACAAGCTTTGATTCAACCAAAAGATAATAAAGATTGATGAAAATGTATGGCGTCGTTCATCTTTCTTTTATTTTAAATCGCGAAAGACCGGCTATTGTTTTATTTCACAGCCAATTTTGATAATTTAACCCAAATGACTTTCGATAAAATGATATTAGCATACGAGAATGAATGCAGTGACTTAACCAGGAGGTTGTATCTTGATGATTCTGTGGTCCGAACTGTCACCAACAAGCTTTAAACGAGAAAATCCACTGCTAATTTACAGAAACCTTTCAGATAAAGATTTAATTGATGAAATATTATCTGTTGTACTTTTCAATTTATGCTGTTGCTTATTCCAAACGATTTCTACATTAATTTGGACGAAATAAGTGAATAGAATCAACTAACGAGTAGATTTGTCCATGCTACCCCACACTCGTCATTATCTGGACCTATATATTATATATAATGTCCTCGCTCCAAAGACGGCTGGCTGAGGGGGGATGGTAACGAAGAAATTTCCAATTATCCCCGCAAGAGGGATATTTAGTTACCAACGAGTGGCCATACTGACATTTAGTCAGTACCGAAGTGACAACTGAGAGAAGTTGTTGTCGTAGATACAACGTTGAACATAACAATATATATATATACATTTGTAGTTTCTTTAAAGATAAACGGCCAAAAGTAAAATTTATTAGACATTCACTTTTCTCTTAAACGGACATCTCCCACAAAAAGTAGGAACGATGAGTGCCCGCTTATGGGAGCTATAATTGTATTCGACGAGCTGAATTAATTGTCCAGCCTCTAACGGCTTTGAAGAAAAATAGCTTACAAGTTTGGTAAATTTTACAGTCGTTCCGGCTACTTTTAAAATGCAAATCCAAAAATAAATGCGATAGAGTTATCACACCCATAGAAATCCATTCTATAGGTTCGATTTTATCAAGAAATAAAATATTCAAAAGCCGTGAGTGAATTTCAAAGTCAATAACAGGAAAATCTAATTTCGATTTTGAGATCTTACATTTCTTTGGCAAAATAGCATTTATTATTTATTAATTTGTTTATAATAAACATTAGATTTGGGTAAGAGTAGCATCCACGCAAAGAAAAATATATATGAAAGTAAATTATGATTAAATTGTATGACATTAAATAATGTGTAAAAAAAATGATTAAAATCCAAAAACTACCTTAATAAAACGATCACATTCGGATATACCTGAATATACACGGTTGCCACCCCAACGTCACGATGTTTATTTACATTCGAATTGTTTAATAATGTTTACATTCTTTGCAATCACTTGTATCTGTTTTGAAAACATTATTCTAGTTAGAATTTGCGTATTATTCTGCTTTTTGTTTTTTTTTAAGAAAGTGGTATGGAAAATGTGAGAGAAGGAATATGTTGTAGCATCAAGTTCATGTTGTTGAAATTCATATTATTGTTAGGGTAAAAATACATATAATTAAATTCGTAAATTGTAGAGGTTACTTCTTAGAAATGATTTGTTTAAACAAACATCACTTGAATTTTATTTACAATTTACTTACTAAACCAAGTGTTCTCTAGCACAACGTCTAAGAAGAACCAGCGTAGAAAAGTAAAACAGGGTTTAGACATTACCACCAATATAGAAGGCCTAACAGCTCTTCTATGACGTCACGCTGTTTAGGCGATGTATCGCCATACACGATATTAGTCTAAGCGGTAAAAGAATCGTTTTTTTTGCATTTCTTTTTTAAGTTTTGAAGGGTTTCCGGTTTAAAGAGGATGCCAGATTTTATTTTGGAAAAACGAACTTTCAAAGCAAAAATCAAACGCGTAACCGAGCACCGTTTTCGTCAAAGATGTATTTATGGCAGATATTTAATCACTACACAGAAAATTAAAAAAAAAAAAAACAATATAATTGGGATAAACTAATTCAGAATGAAATAATCGATCAAAACATATGAAAACAACCGACACCATCTTAGGTTAGGTACCTCATTTTTATCGTTTCAGAAAAGGTTTTATGCTTATACAACACTAGAAAAACATTGCAGGTATCACCAACAAAATACGGAAATATCACTACACAGTATTTTTTAAAATAAAACCAATATAATTTGGATAAACCAATTCAAAACGCGGAGATGGTCTCAGTGTGTAAACGCGTTTATATGTCCTAAATATAAATACGTCAGCTCCTGCTGACGTAGAAGCTGTGGGGCCTTATGTATATCGTAGGTAGCGGTTTGGAGCATGGTACAATAATAATAGGTATGTTTTGATGCAAATTACATCGTGACGTCACTGTGGCAAAATCATAGAAGTAACAAATACTGCATTACATAGAACATTTTGTTTCTGAAACGTAAATGAGAGGTTACAATATTGCAGAGATATTTCTGAAACATTTGACGTTGTTCCCTCTACTGGTATTTGACTTTACTCCCCCTGACGAATGAAAACAACTATGACGTCACCGTGGTTTGCGTACAAGATTTCAGTTTCGGTTCAGTATCGAGCATACCTATTATTATTGTACCATGGTTTGGAGTAAGGTGACCCTTTTATATGGTTAGTTTAAAAAAACGATGGAAAGTGTCGTTTCGGCTATGTACTTCTACGTACCATGTTTTCGTACATAACTATATGGTTATTTTGACGTCAGAGTGGGATTCCTTTTGGGAAAACGGTAAAGTGTTGTTTTGGTATCGGCTACGTACTTCTGCGTACCATGTCTCCGTATGTAGATAGAAGCCAGCATAAACACATTCACATTAAAATGATCTTCATACAACAAATTCTCTTGTATTCTTATATAAATCACTTTCAATTACACCTCATAACCTGTAGCCATAATTTTCAGCTTTTTCATCTTTTTTCCTCGGATGGAAAGAATATTCTGAGAAATGTGTAAATAAATATTATGACGCCACAAATGTTCTGTTAAATAAATGAGTTTAAAAAGATTTCAATTTAATATTTATTTGCTACATAAATAAATTGCTCCTGTACTCTAATGGATTGAAAGTAAAACAACTTTCAGACTGGTAATTCTAACGTATCTAAATATATATTTAAGCAACTCTGTGTGTAGTCGTTGAAGCGAATATAAAATCTTAGTTCCAGGAAATGGATGGAAGTAACTTAATTGTTTACTTTTACCTTCGTGGGTAAATTTATAATTATGAGAACTTGGGACAATGATATCTTGCTTGCATAAAATGCATTTCTTTGAATTCAAAGTTCCTTTGTTATAATTTACATTTGCGAAGAGTATTCTTTTTTTTTTAATCGAATCTGTTATAAGTAACGAAATATGTAAATGACTAGTTCGAAAGCATTAAAAGCTCTCTAAATATAATATATACATGGTTTTATTTCTCGGGGCGATTTTAGTTAATGATTGTAATTGAAATCCATATATTTTCTATATACATATCCTTCTATCGAATGTAAATACATTATATACAATCTCTAAAGGTACATACATAATATGTGAGCGTAGTGTTTAGAAGAGCACGGACACAGAAGGAAGACAACGATACACATCTTGTCCGGTTAGTTACATGTGGCCAACCGTAAAAAACTTACTTGTCAAGTTCTTGACTTCTGCTAACGGCAACTTACAGTTTCCTGTCTCGCATAAAAGAATAATAAAAGCATTAAAGAAATAGTATAAAATAATTACGAATAACCAGAGAGACCGAGCAGAACTACAACTGCGAACGCCGAAGAAGAGTTTGTTGATGATGGTTCTGTAATTTGTAGTCTTCTAAGGCTATGCCTAACCCATCCATAGCGGCAGGTGTTTTAGCCGAGATATTCCACGTCTGCTATCCACCCCGATTAGCTTATTTGATAAATGATATGCGCAGAGGTTCTAGTGGATGGTTTTTAATTAGAACAGGTGAATAACACAAAATGTGGAGGGATATTTTTTATAATTTAAGTTGTCTTATATTCCAAAATTAACTTTTAAACCATCAACACTAAAATAAATCTCGTTTAACTTCAATTCGCATCAATCTAACTGTTACGCAATAAATACGAATTGTTTAAAAATATCCACGCACACAATGCTCCTATAAAAATTTAACAAGGTCATACATTTAATTCGTTGAAATTTCAATTAAACCACGAAATATAACGACGATTTTAGAATTTTTGCATTGCACCGTTGCAAATTTTGAAATGTCACTTCATAAAAGTGAAAGCGCCAGGCTGGCCAGGCTATAAAAACAGGTTAGCAAATAAGCATCGTAATATATGAATCGAATTTTGTGAGCATGCGATATTTAAAAAAAACTGTACGTACGATTTCGTATTGTATATAAAATGTTTATCCTTGAATTTTGTGTTTATTACAAATTAATTATGTGTATGTTATATACACTTGGTAAATATTGATGTTATCGTCTGGTATATAATGAAACGCTGTTAAATATTTAAATAGGCTGAACAGAAAATAAGCGAGCAATTAATTAAGGATAATATTGACTTACCAGTTGAGTAGTGCAATTTTTTGCCAGCCTTCATTAGATGCCAGAACTGCTCAGCCATAAATTGAACGATTTATCTGCGGATATAAACAGAAAAAAAAGTTGGTTAATTTTAAACTAAATGATTTCGGGCCATTAACAATTATAAGGATTATTCGTGAAAGAAAGAGAAAGATAATTAGTCTGTTTTTGTCTGAGAACACCAACAATTTTCATAAATGGAGACATTAAACAGACAGATGAACTGGAATAAAATGAACTCGAACAAATTTCCTGAGGTGTTCGTTTTAAGCAAGCGCTCATATAAAAGATGTTTTTTTAAATTATTTATTTATTTTAGTTTTTAATAAGCCAAATTTATTTTCCGCAAATCGTTTTAAGCATATAAAATTGAACAAAAATCCTGAAATCTGCATGAAATAATACATTAAAATAAATATGATTTTACCGAGTTAAAAAAATCGTTTACAATGTGATTTCAAACATTGTAAGTAGATCTTATTCAGTAAATCAATACATCTGATCCGGTCCAACTCAAACAATTGCTGCGTAGCCTAGTTCGTTATAACCGAGAAACATGACCGAATTTTGCCGTTAACTTGATCTTTAAAATTGAGTGTTCACCACAGTCGATTCCGTTATAAGCAAGTTCAAAATGCATTAGAAGTATAGGGGTTATGATTAGGGAAATGCTTGTCCTTCGTTAAAAGCAAGTTATATCTAGGGTTCGTTATATCAGAATTCATCTGTATAACGTATCACCCATACAGGATGTCCTATGACATGATTGTCGCAGCTTAGCCCTGGAGTACCGGCCAATTACAAATTTTACGACGCTTCTAAGACTTCGACTATTATCGGGCCATGTATCGTGGCGCGCCTGTATGTACCTTTGTGTTTAGTAGTCAACTAGCAATTACTGAGTCTGCCTTTTACCATATTGCTAAATACGTTAATTTGAAGACGCGTCATAAAATTTACGAAAGTCCAGTATTCCCGTACATTTCATATTTCACTTTATTGTTTAATTTTAAGCTAAAATATCGTTTTTATCTACAAGGTAAGCAGTTTGTTCGAAATGTTGGATATTTTTAGGGATTGTAGCTAACATTTTTCAAGAAAATGACTAAAAAAACCATTGACACAAAAAGAAATTGAGGCCGAAATAGAGCGTATAATGCGTGGAGATGACAGTGACGCTAATCCTTTTGAAGATAGCGGTAGTGATTGGGAAGAGGATAATCTAGAATTTGAGGTAGAAGATTCAGATGAGGAAAATTATTCTGACCATATACCAGATTTTCGAACGACTGCCCATCAGCCAAAATTTGAAGAACCTTCAATTGCAAAACGAGAAGATAATTCAGAGGCAATGCCAGAGACCAAAGAAGGAACATCGAATATAAAGGGAAAGAACGGCCATAAGTGGTCAGCGAAAATGCTTGCAAAGTGCAAAAGAACTGCAGCAAGGAATATTATTCATTTTATACCCGGCCCTAAAGGAAATGCTAAAAATTGTTCCACATTCGATGAATATTTCTTGCTCTTCTTCTATACTTTTACAAACGAAGGCCGAAATTGCTAGACAAGCACAAAAATACCAAAGCCATGCCAATGTATCTGAAACGACAAAAATGAGCTGAAAGCTCTTTTTGCAATATTGATAATGTCTGCAGCAAATAAAGATAATCATTTGTCTACAACACATATGTTTGACACTAAATTCTCTGGTGAGCGATTTTTATTTTTAATAAATTGTCTTAGGTTTGATAGTAAGGAAACCAGGCAGGAACGAAAGGATCAATCCCTATAAGCTTAGAATCATAGGGATTCTTCGTAAAAATAAAAAAGAAATCCCTGCAGAATTGTTACGTCTATGCTTTGCCACGATCAGAAGAAAACCTTGGTGTCGCACATGTCAAAAAAGAAAAAAATAGTTTTACTTCTATCCACTCTTCATGAAGGGGCTGATATATCAGCAACAGGAAAGCCTGCAATAATAATTAATTATAATGAAACAAAGGGCGGAGTAGATACGTTTGACCAGATGTTTTCAAATATGAATTGCAGTTGGAAAACAAGAAGATGGTCAATGGCAATACTCTATGATATAATATAAATTAAATTCATACGTCATATATACTTCAAATATATTAAAACTAAATAAAAAACCGTTAGGAAGGTATGAATATATGATCGAATTGGTTTATGGTCTTGTGAAACCATGAATGAGAGAGCGGTTAAATATCAATACTTTGCGTCTAAATATTCGGCAAGATATCGGTAATATCCTCAATATTTCTTGTGACAAAGAAACATCGGAATGTCAAAATAAAAAACGCAAAATTAGTTTTTACTGTCCTAGTAAAAAGAGGCGTATGACCACGACCTATTGTAACCAGCGCAAGCATGCTATATGTGGAGAACACCGTGGAGAAATATGTACTATATGTGCAACAGACTAAGAAATATGTTCAGAATAATTTTTTTTCATGTTCCTAAATGTACGTGTTTAGCATTATTTTTCTTATTTTTTTTATAATATATCATTTTCTTGAAATTTAGTTTATTATTAAAAGTCGTAAAAATTACGATAGTCCAGTATTAGCGTGTGTTGGGTATAGTCCAGTATTCCAGGGTTAAAGATGTGTTCTTCAAGTATTTCGTAATTGAGCTAGGGTCATTTGAAATCTGAATGTCAGGTAAACTCTCATCGAGAATCAGTTAAAAAGAAGTCCACCCAATATTTTCTGCGAGCATCCATAATCCTAGCAACAAGTTGTTCTTTGTTTTCGGGATTTTCTGTATAAGAAAAATGTTTGTAGCTCAGTTATGATAGAATTTTGGGCATATGTTCCTTAGACATTTTTGACATAAGATTGGACGAGCAACATATCTCCTTAAGCTATGGCAACTATGTCATGGGATACCCGGTGTATATTGCTAATGCGGCTTCCGTTAATGCAGTCAGTGAAAACTTTGGGTGTTGAACTGGATGGTGGTCTGAGATTTAAGACACATGTTACTTCGTTGCTCGGGCTGGTTTATGCAAAACTTAAGGTACTCTACGGTAGCAGGGAGTATCTGAGCCCTGGGCTGAAGAGAGTGCTGTGCGACGCATTGGCACTTTCTCATTTTAATTATTATGACACTGTGTATGGCCCATGTTTAGACTCTATTGATACAAGACGAATACAAAAAGCGCAAAATGCTTGTCTTAGGTTCATACACGGAATAAGAAGACCTCATCCGATCTCACATACTCTAAAATATAATCAGTGGCTGAACATGGCGCATCGCAGATCGTTGCATTATGTAGTCCTTTCACATAAGATTATTCTCTCTCGATCACCGCAGTATTTGTATTCCAAAATATCTTATAGAACTGATGTTCATAATCTTAACCTGAGGTTTAGAAATTTACTCTCTCCCCCCATACGTCGGACGGCTTTGTTTACTAGGTCCTTTCCATATAATATTGTTAAGATTTATAACGCTTTACCCAACCGGTTCAAGCGGCTGCCTATTCGAATGTTCAAAATCAGGGTAAAAACTTACTACTATGAGGGCCAGTGACTGCATCTGCTTTTGACTTGATTCTCTGCATTGCAACAGTTATTTTATTTCATTTTTCTTACTTATATTCTATATACTCATTCTATGTGCGCAAACCTATTACCTATTGATAGTGCTTGTTACCTACGCGTGTGTGTGGTTCTCTGTGTGCGGGTCTAGGGGCAGATCAGTAAACTTATTGCTGACCTAGATCCTTTTACTCCAGTATTGCAGTTATCCTTATCTAACTGATACAATTAACACTACTTTATACATTAAGATACGAGTCCAATGTTTTTGTACAATTTTATACTTTATTTCTAATACTGGCACAATAAACGATTATTATTATTATTAATTAAATTTTAAAATGAATCATGGATAAAATATAGAAAAAGAATAGGCCATAAGATGAAACTTTGCGGAACACCAGTTTTTACAGGTAAAAGTTAAAATTTTAAGTTTTATATTCAAGTATAGCTTACGAATATCAAAACAAGTAAATTTACAGTAGATTAAAAAATATTTTTCCTTAAAAAAAATTGATTAATTCGAAAATAAGTAAATTCTGTGGCAGCACTCAAAGTAAAGTAAATTAGGAACTTATGAAAATCAAATATTGTTTATAAGTTTTTTCTTGTTCTACTACTAAACCTTTTTTCATAAATAAAGGATTGTTTTTTTTTGTGACATCTATCCGGTAACACACTACATAATAAAGGTTGTACTTAGTGAGTGTCAATCTTCAATATAATACAAACATAATTGTAAGTAAAACTTTGTTGCTACCAAAAATTCTTGAAAGAAACCCTCTACAGTTGTTCCATTTCTCAGATAGGCGACAAATTCTTATGGTTGAGCACCAACAGTCCGGTGAACAAAATGTAACTTGCAGAGTACCACAGGGTTCCAAGTTAGGACCAATTTCAGTTTCAATTTGCACAATTATGATTACGATTATGTTTGCGGATAATACGGGGCTGTTTTTTTTTTACAGGATTGAGATTACATGGTAAACAAGCGAGTAATTTTCAAGTAAACGTAAATAAAATTAAAAAAATTGAATTTTAAATAAACTGTTATTGGTTTAGTCGAAGACTAAATATCGTTGTTTATCAAATCCACAGTTACAGAATTTGAAAAATTCAAAGGTGATGGATAAGAATTTTTAAATCAGTTACGATTACAATCAGATATTGTACAGAATCTCATTTACTATCAAATCGAATAAAAGTACTACTTATATACTTATTAAAAATGGAAATTAAAAAAATGTTGGTTGAATATGTTCTATATAACTAAAATTTGCAAATTTCTTTATGTAGAATATGTTTATTATCATTTAATTAATAAAACTGATTCACAGATATTGATAAATTGATAAATGAAATATGTATGTAAAAATAAACACGATGCAAATCCCTAGAAGACTTCTATCCCTAGTAGCCTATTACCGTAAATATATTTTATCTATAAAGCAAGTTACAAATTAAGAAAATATCTACGTGCCCAGCAACGTATATCCGGCACAAGGAACTGTAAAACCGTACGTTGCACATTTTCAAGTGCGAACTTTAAATGGATACCAATAAAGTCAATTACAAAAGGATAAATATAGAGATTTGAAGAATTTTAATGACGCAAGCATCAACAACTACCTCATAGCAGCTCCAGACTTTAATAATAAACATTTTACAAACCTTTTCAGATTGTGTAACACGCTCAAATGAGCAAACGTAGCACACTATTGCTGTTCACTTATCAGTTATCACTATTTTAAATTGGATTCAGCCATTCAACGAAACGGTATTATAAAAGATATTTCCAATAGGAAACGTTGCTGAGAAGGAACCTATCTCAACGCATAAATAACCATTCGAGCTTTGTTTATAGTTCCACACACACAAACTTTGATGCTTCTAAATATCATTAAGAGACTCCATTCTTGTAATTTAAGGCCTCGTTTCATAAACATACCACACTTCCGCACTCAATACGCTTCAAATAATGTTGATACCTTTTTCTTATTGTTTACTTTTATATAATATAACTTTTGGTAAGTCATTTCAGTAGGTATCACGCGAAACGGTATTTTGAAGCATTTGCGCATTTGCCAAATTGATACCCTCTAAAATGTCTAAAACTCAAGAGCTTAATGTTAAATGAAGAAATATGAGAACATAAACTAACCTTGAACGTTCCCCATTTCTTTCGAATTTTAATTGCCCAAAATATATTTCAAAGTTCCGAAATAAAATCGAAATACCCTACCTTCCTTCGTGGGGCAAAGAGAAATTTCAAAAAATACTTGTTTCGAGGTAGTGTTCCTTCCTTAAGGCAACCCTCGAAGTGCCTAATTATCATAATGATCCCTATAATTTTGACAATTTTATGAAATTTTAAAGTAAATAATTCCCTACACTTTACCAAGTCTGCGTGTAATATTAGTTTTGTCCCCGCATGAACCTATTCTACATACGCTTCGACAAGAAGTTGACCTTCATTCGATTGGTAATTCTGTCTCCTTTTTCTTTTAGGCTAACATGGAACATGAAATACAGGGTCTAGTCTATTATTACAAAAAGAAATGAGAGCAATTATCGTGCTGTTAAGAAGTATTTATATTTAAAGCAGTCTTATTTACGACCGGTTACCTTTACTTAGATGGCGATGATTTCCTTCTTTAATGAAATTGATCTTCCAGTTAGATTAGAGGACAAACATAGTTTCGAATGACAATTGAAAGACAATAGTGAATGACGTCATTTGATGTCTAAAAGTAATCTTGGCAACCGCACCAGACAGTTGTGAAGAAAGAAAAACTTGCATTAGCTTTGGAAAAGTGCCCAACGAATACTAATATACTTTTCCGAAGACTATTGCGTACGTGGTTTCATTCAAAAACCCTTGACTCACGCAACCTAGCTTACTTAGAATATTGTTGATTGATAAATTGTCAAGAACCACGCGAAATAAAGAAATTTAAAGGAGGTACTTTTTACGTTAATTAAATGGACTTCCTTTAATAAATTTAGAATATAATAAGGTACACGTCTGCAATATTTTTTTCTTCGCATATACCTTGAACGTTTCCTATAAATTTTCAAAATAGAACTAGTGTTTAACGTAAATTATAAATGGCGTGTTAAACACCGTAGGCGTATATTTTTTCGCACATTGTTTTGATTGAGATATTCAGAAAAACCTACATCATATGCAGACTCTAACAATAGAAAGAATTCATATAATTTCGTATTAAATAGAAGAGAAGAAAAAGAAACAGAATATTATGTGTCCACGCCAGCAGTTTACTCTGTGACGTCGTGACATGAAGATTAGTTTTTTGACCCTTTTATATTGGTAGGTTAGGGTACATTTAATGATAGCACGTAATGTGATAATGCAATCACTTTTATTTGGTAATGAATGCTAACACGATATTCAGATATTATACTCGCTTAATACAATTACAAACAATTTGAGCATCCTACTGTCCGAATTTGAATCATGTTAGAAGCAAAAACTACTCTATAGTGAGTCATAAATTAAATCAGACGAATCTTTTTAGAAAGATTGTTTACTCCAAGTTAAGGAGACTTAATTTGCAATGTGAAGAATAATTTGAATAAATGACGTACGATCGTGTAAGACGAAATAGAGACATCATACAAAATAAGGACAATTAAATCTATTAAATGTATATAACACATACGGTTAATAATTTACAACTTTAACATCTCAATTGCATATTTGTAACCTTGAATTGAATTGAAATATTTAAAGTATTGCCTCCTTTCTATGTGTATGCTTACGAAATGTCATTACACACACATACGTACGAAAAAAACCGAGTTAAAAAAGATTTATTTTGGTACGCATATATATATTTTTTCTAAACCTGTTCTATGTGTGCATTAGTAGAAAAAAATGATCATCGTATTTGGTAACTTGGCATTAAGCTGTTTATGTGTTCGTCAAGTTTATATGTAGAAGTGTGCTTGTGTCACAAAACTGAACACTTGTTCGATAGCTTCACCTCCTTTATCCTACGCTAAACACAAACTGCCTACGTCAAAAGCCAGTAACTGTACGACATTTACCATAAAGTGACTTCATTCAATGTTTATCGTGAAGATGATACAGCCTCGGGCACCACTCGTTGGATTATGAAACCGCTGCAACTAGCACATTAGCTTTTTTATTTATATTCAAGTCGTTATTTTTCCAACTCTACCCATCTTTACCTTCACAGAAGACATTTAGGATTTCAAAGCTAAAGCAGTCCTAATTATTAGGTGATTGTATACGGCTTTTGATCGCACGACAATAGCTTTTAGAACGCATATACAAGATGAAAGCATTATATACATGCTGTCCTTCGTAGAATTGCCTACCGTGTAAATGGTGGAAAGTCAAAAAATATTTTTGAAAGATAACTTATACTATATGAAAACTTTACATTTACAGAATAGGCCCAATTCTGCATATATTTTGAAAAGGAAAAAATCTGATAGAACTTATGCACCTTACTGTACAACTTTTCAAGTAATACGCAATAATAATATACCGCTGCGCTATAAAAAATCTGAACACCTGTGGAATGATCACATTTCCATATCCTATTTTGTTTATGGAGTGTAAATTATTGATGCTAATGTTGCATAATTAATGCATATTGCGACAGGTACTTTTTGACGGATAAACATGTGGATGTAGACTGCTATCCATTTTCTATCACCGGTGGTTCGCTGGAGATTCACGCTGGATTTAAAAGGAAACTTAACCATTTAAATTATGACCAGATAGTGAAAACCAGGGACTCAGAACCGGTATTATTTTAATACCGGTATTACGTCATCAAAGCCATACCGGTATCGTTATAATTAGAGCGGGCCAAATGGGTCCCCGCAACAGAATCGGAGTCAGGCGCATGGGCCGCTTATTATAAATAGCGTATATGTGACTCACAGCAGACATATGATATTTTGAAATCAATACAGCGGAGTAAAAGATTGAAGCCGACGCAATAATAATGTTTGGTAAATAGAGCGAATACATGCACACGCTGAGGTGTTTTTATTGTCATTATTTTTTTTTGTTTGAAAACGGTATGTTGTAAATGTGATGCAATAAGGTAATAACTGTAAAAAGTAACCAAACATCTGTTGTACTTAATAACGTAACAATAAATAATATAAAAAATAAACGGAGCTTCTTAATAAAACGGATAGGCTTGTTGAAAAAGTTGCACCATCAGGTATGTTTCCACATTTGCCTCGGTGAAGGATGTTCGCGGCGATGAAAAAATGTACTTATATTTCGAGAAAGACCGTTCCACATCTACCTAAGTAAGACAGGCATAATTAAAATAATCTTTAGAGTTAGTTAAGGAATCTGCAGATGCCCCACCACACATTTGTCTTAATCTCGTGTAATCGGAATTCTTTTTTAAAACACTGTCGAACTTAGCTAAAACGCGACCACTTATTGCGTCGTTTATACCGTATAGCAATGTATTAACTTCGTCTATGATTTGCACTGACTCTACCAACGACAATCCAGTATTTTGCAATTTTTCTATTGCGTCTGCTAACCCTTTATAATTGTTGCTAATACTTTTTAAATCTGTTTCAACAGAAGGATCTAGAAATCCTTTCTGGCTCTCCTTAATAGCTGTAGCTTCAGCAGGGTCGAATTGCAAAATCACAGATTTGACTTCTTGGAAATGTTGAGAATAATAAAAAGCGGCTTGCAACCACGTTCCTCAACGCGTAAGAATAGGCTGTGGTGGTTCGCGAATACCGGGATAAAACCTGTGGAATGCTCCAATCCGTTTAGGACTTTTGAGAAACACTTTTTTGTATTTGTTATTAATGCACCCACCTCCGGGTAACATTCTCGAATAGTTTGTGCCACAAGATGTAAAGCATGGACTTTACACGTAACATGTAAAAGTCGCTCACATTTTTCTTTAAGAGAACGGCCTACACTACACATTGTCGCTACACCATCGCTCATGAACATCAACAGTTGACTAGTTGACACTTTGGAATTGTTGTAACGCATCGAGCACTACGGCCGTAATTGCTTCACCAGTACACTCTTTTAGTCTTTTGCTAGCTAATAAAATTGCAAATTTCGGTTTAACAGGATCTAGTACTCGTACTATAATATTCAAAATAGATTTTTTTTGCAATCTCGTCGTCTCGTCAAGACATAGCCACAGCTGTCCGTAATGGTAAGTTCCACTCGGGATTGTATGTACGCCAAAACTGTCGAAACGCTTCTTTATCGAGTAGGCGAAGCGGTAGACCACATACAATAGACATTAAAAGTAAATCCAACTGAAATTGGGTTTGAGGTGGCATGCCATTTTTCTTATTCTTGTGCTGTACACTATTAATATATCTTTTACAGTCGCGTTTGTTCCAGCACATTAACGGTATTTTACAAACTCTACACAATATTTTGGTTCCATTGTAGTTTAAATCCGGAAATTCACTGATAAACTTAGTCACTTTACTAGCTAACGGCCGATTGTTTTCCTTGCGTACGCTGCGAAGGGTTGACGAGAGACTGTTACAATAAATCAATAAATTGAAGGCCGTGCCGACTCATCTGTATACATACATATGTGGCGTCATGGGCCCGGCAAACTCATTTCTAACCTGGCGCGGGGCTCTCTTGGCCCGCTCTAGTTATAATACCGAAACCCAAATAAATACCAGTATTTTTTCGGTTTTCCTTTAGACAGTACGATTTCTCTAAAACTTTTTCATACAATACTTTTCATTATAAATGTACATACTATGTGACTACATAACTGACAAGATAAATCACTCGTACATAAACAGACAACAAGAGATTTGTTTTATATAACAGTACGTTTTATGCATGCACTACTGAAGAAAAGCCTGATTGTTGAAATAATACTCCAAGATAACAGTAAAATTTAACACTAAATACCGGTATTTTTCCATTATATCCACATACCCTTATAGAATTTTAACTTTAAAAATACCGGTATATTAGATTTTATTTACCGGTAATTTTTTTAGTTTTCTTATTCGATTATTTGAAATTATAAAATTATTTGAAGTACTATATTTTTACAAGCACATTTAAAACAGCAATCTAAAAGGAAATGTAAATTCATGAGAATAAAAATTAATTCAGCAAAAAATATTTTCCTTTATTATAGCTTATAAATCTACACTTACGGCGTTAGCTCTAAGTACCAAATATCATTAAGAATGTCATTGGATAAATTGTAGCGTAAAGACGACAATACATATTTTAAAGAGGAGAACAATCTCTCGCCACTAACTTGAGTTGGCGGCATTGACAACGCGATTTCGGCTAATATATACAATTCGGGTATGCTATATTTATTTTTGTCCCAAAATTGTAAAATGTCTCTAGAATCCAAACGAAGGTATTGTAAGAATTTTCTTAACATACTCATAACTAGAGTGACCAAAACTTGCGGACTCGCATAGGCGTCGGTATTACGGGTTAATATAAGAATACGAAAAATTCATAAATAAACTTACTTGCTAATTATTCAACAAATTAGAGGCATCAGGATGTGAACTACTGTAAACTTGCATCATTGCATATGTTTCCACAGTTACTTCTTTAAACCTTGTGCGTCGACAAGAAAAAATATTCTTATACATAGAAAACGATCTCTCCACATCTAAGGAAGTTACATTTGCATGTAGAAACTGTTTTTCAAAATCACTTAAAAGTTCACTATTCTTACACTTATTATAAACGGCCTCTAAAGTATTAAAACGGGATTTTTCCTTAAAACATCTGCCAACTTTTGACTAGCGCATAATCCTGGCGTATCATTTAATGTGTGTAATTTATTTTTTACACTCTCCACTATGTCTAATGATTCCTGCAATGACAATTCAGTACATTGTAGTTTTCTGATGGCATCTAGTAATACTGTATAATTGGTACATATTGTTGTTAAATCTTCTAAAAGTTGAGGAATTTGAAATTCTCTTTGACTTTCTCTAATTGCTTTGGATTCATTCCGATTAAATCGCAGTATAACTGATTGAATTTGTTGAAAATGGATCAAATAGTAAGAAGCTGCTGTTAGCTAAGTACCCCATCGCGTTAAAATTGGTTCAGGAGGTTCTGGAATACCTGGACAAAATTTACGAAATTCTTTTAAACGTTTAGGAGATTTACGAAACACTGCTTTAGTACTTCCAATCATCCGATCAACGTTTCCGTAATGTTGTCGAACAACTTCACCAACGAAATGCAAAGCATGCAGCACGCAGGTTATATGTATTAAGTTAGGAAATATATGTTTTAAGGATCGCCCAACACTTAACATCGTTGCTGCACTATCTGTCACAATCATCACAACTTGATCTTGAGCAATTTTAAATTTTTTCAAAGCGTTCATTATCACTTTTTGAATATTTTCCGCGGTACATTGTTGAACACGTTTGTAAGCTAACAAATATCGAGATGCTGTGTTCTCGCTAGATAAAACGCGAGCTATTACATTCACAATACTGTTTTCCTTTATATCGGTTGTCTCATCCACGGTAATCCATGTTTTTTTGGAACACAAATCACGTTTACACACATTTTCTAGCATCTCTTTCATTTGCGGCAAATGATTCTGTAATTGTGTTTGTGAGGGTAATGGGTACTTTGGAACGTATTGTCGCCAATACGTTTTAAAAGCTGCTTTTCTCACCAACGACAACGGAAGATTACAAGAGGTAAACATAATTAATAAATGTATGAGGAATAGTGTATAAGGTATTTCAGTTCTTGCATTTCTCATGTGCTTAATACCATTGACATGTCTCTGGCAATCACTTCTGTCCAATGCAGCCGAACGAGCATTGCACATTAAGCAAAAAACTGCACTACCGTCATATTTTAAATGGGGAAAAAGTGACATACTTATGTACATCAGTAGCAAATCTATTACGAGGCATTGTTTTCTTAGGTATGTAAATATTAGTTCTATATGAAACGATACACTAATTATGTACTTGGTATAATACTACAACACACAAAAAACACCAGCTATATTTTCAAAAGCGACACGTAAGTACATAACCTTGACCGTTCGACTAATCTCTGCAACAGCTCAACCGGTACTAAAACGAAATCTCTCTCAGCGCGGTTTAACATGATTTATATTCAAGGTCGACACTACATGCCTGCTTCTCTACCGGTTTAGTTTATTTATGAATTTTTCGTAGTCTTATATTAACCCGTAATACCGACGCCTATGCGAGTCTGCAAGTTTAGGTTACTCTACTCATAACATTTAACGTATCTGCAGAATAGTTATTATGACCGGATTTGTTATTGTCTAATTCCCTCAACATTTTTTCAACATCATCCGGCTCAGATTCATTCTCATTTGCAGTTGAAGTACTCGGAATACATAAATTGTGCGACGATTATGTTCTTGGTGTATTTTCTTTTTATATTGCCATATATGTACGTAAAAGGTAGTTATTGGCTTGTATAATTTGTTGCTGTGTTAAAACGATTTTGAATCGCGGATCCAGGAACATACCTGCCAAAATACATCGGTATTAAATGTTTTTTTTCACGAACCTTCATTGTTTCTACGAATTGACATGCCAATGATGTTTTTATCTTGGCAGTTTCTAATATGCATTGTGACCAGGTTCTGTAAAAATCTCCAATAAGATGCCGCATACTGTTTGAAACAGTCGAATTCGAAAACCTCAAAATTACTGGTAAATACATCCTAATATGCCGGTATAAAGCAATACCGGTTTTTAAAGTTAAAATTCTATAAGAGGTACCTTACACGCTCAGTTTGGCGTTAGTCAATTCCATGATTGTTGTCAGAATAAACTGATCGTGTAATACAATGACTGATGGACTGATGAACCAGACTGACAAATATTTATTTTTTTAAATAAATTCTGTCAGACTGATAGTGTAGCACTGATTTGTCATTCACACAGTCACCGTCTGACCTGCACTGCGCAGCCTTTGGCTCATGAAAAAAAATGTATTCTCACCTTAGAAACACTTCCCCTCCTATGGGACAAAAGAAATAAAGATTACGTAAACAAATATAAGTACAAGAGGAATGAAGCTTTAGAAACACTTCTCTTGATATTTAAAAACGTTAAACCTGGAGCTACAATTCAGAACGTAAAAAACAAGATCCAATACGTTAAGATCGAATTACCGTCGAGATTTAAAAAAGATTATAGCATCTCAAGGATCAGGCGCTAGGGCAGATGATGTATATACTCGGAAGAGTTGGACCTTTGAATATTTTCGTTTTCTGGACAAATTTGAAAAACCACACGTAAATAAAATTAATTTCAAGTCATTAATTGAATAATTTATTAATTATAATTAATAATAATATGATAATTACTTAATTTATCAAGACATTGATTTCCTCATTATCGTATCTTTTTTTTTTTCAAATACGGCCCAATCATTTCCAACAATTCATCAAAGCAAGATTCTTTCATACGGAAATAATTTGCATAGTCCTGGTCTTCATTCGTATTTCTTATTTCATTTAATAAGTTTAAATGCGTGTACTGGTCTGTTTTCAGAAGCCATTCTTTAGTCCATCGTTTCCTCTTAACACGTCTTTTTGTATCTATGGCTAATATTATTGCGAGAGCAGCCTTTTTTTTGCGAATCCATCGTTCTTGATCGGTGGAGTTCTTGAAGATGACTGATGTCAGTCTGGACTGATCGTGTAATATCACCCGTCAGTCCTTCAGTTTCTCATCAGTCAATTCGTGATCAAGGTTACTGAATTAACTGATACCAAATTGAGTGTGTAAGATACAATGGCACAAAAGTAAGCCTGGGCAATACACAGTAAACCTGTTCGAAAATGAGCCTTGTTTATACTGCCGATGCTACCTTGTCACTTGCCAGTCGTCCAAGTTTACTTTTGTCCCATCGTATCTCTAAAGGTACGTAGATATAACCGAAAAATATGGGTATGATACCGGTATTTAAAATGCCCCGTGGAAAGCCTCTAGCTATTTTAAAACGATCTGCTATTATTACCTTGCATCAGGAACGGTACGTAGAAAGACGGATTGCGGATAAATTAAAAATAAAAAAATCTACAGTACATGATACTATAGTTCGATTTAAGACAACCGGTGACGTGCAAGATCGTAATCGGCCAGGACCGTCAAGAAAAACGACTCTTGCGGAAGATTTACGAATAATAATTAGTAAGCGCAATAGAAGACTACCAGTATCAGAAACTGCTGCAGAATTCAATAATGAGCGAGATTCCAAAGTTTCTGTGAGTACTGTGAAACGTCGGCTGAAAGAGGCTGGGTTGCATGGGCAAGTGGCTTGTCGAAAACCGTTACTCCGAAGAGGAAATAGGCTGAAACGACTGAAATGGGCACAAGCTCATAGAGATTGAACAGTGGACGATTTTAAAAACGTTTTGTGGACTGACGAATCCAAGTTTGAGGTTTTTGGAAATAGACGGAGAGTTTTCGTACGCAGATCAAGAGGGGAAAGAATGTTACGGGAGTGTATAGTTCCTACGGTAAAGCATGGAGGCGGATCTGTAATGGTTTGGGGTTGTTTTTCCTTAATCGGAACAGGGGACTTGCTCAAAATTGAGGGCATAATGAAAAAAGAAGAATATCGGAAAATCCTGGAGGAAAATGCCATACCGTCAGGAGTCCGATTAATTGGTCGTGGATTTGAATTTATGCAGGACAATGACCCCAAACATAAATCTAAATTGTGCACAGATTACCTGCAGCAAGAAGAAAATGAAAGAACCCTAAAAATTATGGAATGGCCGCCACAGTCCCCCGATCTGAACCCGATAGAGTTGTTACGGGAAGAATTAGACCGATGTGTTAGGAAAAAGTGTCCAACATCGAAGGAACATTTGTGGACCATTCTCCAGGAGGTATGAACAAGCTTGCCCAATGAAACATTAGCAAAATTAGTGAATCGGATGCCGAGAATAGTGGCAGCAGTCCTAAAGGCAAAAGGTGGATTTTTCGATGAAAATCGGATTTAAATTATTTGTATTACATTAACTTTTTCTTTTTAATAAATTTGTGTTTGCAAATATGTAAAATCATGTAAGTAAGTATTAAATACATTGCCATTTAATATTTCTCTTATTTTCTTTGACTTCCGTACATTTTTTTTCTTGCCCGAACTTCCATGAACGGTAGTGTATTTTGTTATTTGCATAAAAACACACAACTCAAAAAACTGCGTTTTGTAGAGTACCTCCTAATTTAGTATTGTTAGAATTAGGTGCCTTCTATATCCCGTGATCTTTTTTTATTGCACATTATTATAGATAATGATTCTATTTCGTAGTTTCGTAAATGTGTACGCACCTTAATTCACTAGACAATTATAATTGTATAAATACAAAGCTATAGGTGTGATTTCAATTATATATTATTTCATTTCTTGATTATATCACGATTTGTCATTTTCAAGCACTGAACTGTGCAATTTTAAGCACCAAACCTTTTCTTTCTTTACTATGTAACGTTGTAGCATATACAGGTGAAAAAAAATCAATTTTCTGATTTGACTTAGGTAAACATGCGTCATCTGCTATTTCCAAGGAGTCATTAGAACGTCCGATCAAAATTACTAATCCATTAGAAGAGAAATAGGTGTAATATATACAGACACCGGTTTTATGTACAATTAATAAAAATAAAACACCGTTATTCTCCAATAAGACGGTCCCTATAGATATACTCGTTGATAGTTACAATTCTAGTACATATTTCATATGTATTTGTATTTTCTACACACAGGAAGCGGACAATATTGTACCGTCCAGTTGAGCATATACAACGCATTACTTTAAAGTAATTACATTATCATATATTATTGCTTTTGAACTGACATCGCCCCAATCTAAAGAGTGACTTTCTCAAGCACTTTAAGATACTATTAGTGTGAACATTTCAAGTTGTCTGAGTCAATTTCTAAAAGCCGTTGCTTAATTTAAAAAAAGACGTATGACTAATATAGATTATTGGAAATAAAATGCTTGAATGTGAAGACTGTAGTTATCGGAACAAAAATTTTTGGGAGTTACTTGGTATTTTCCACGAATCACAAAAACATGGCGACTATTTTATCTCTGCGATTTTCATTTTTAAGAAGATTATTTCCAAGAATTCTTCGAACAAGATAAATGATTTTTAAACACGTTGCATAAACATAGTTGTATCTCGCAGAGATTCTCGAAAATAAAGATGACGACAATAATTATGAACAAATTGTTAATAAGATGATTGCAAAAATTATTCAATTTGTGCCAATTTGCTAAGAATTTCAAACAAATTACGTTAAAACTGAAAGATGCTATTTCATAACATCATAACAGCGGTTCTGTGCGCTTTTATTTTTGAATTGAAATAGATACTACAATAACTGTTATATGTCACCCACAGAGTACAGATTAAATCAACTAGTTTTCTATAAATATCAACTTTTCGCCAAGTGTAAAATCTATTTTAATACACCTTCGCGGATTTTTTGAATGGAGGTATATTATCTAAAATTAAATGATATAAAAAACGATCATGATGATATTTTTAATACGCGTGGGGGATTTCTAGGTTACAAAAATTATTTTTTTTGTAATTTTATTGCTTTCTTAGTTAACGGGGGTCAAGAAATATCAAAGACCTAATTGCAAAATTAAAAATTGATATATAAATAAATATCGCAATGTTCTAAGTTGTAGGCAGTGTGCCAAAAGCACTTTTGGTAAATTGGGCCACTCTGTCTAGCCAAAACGTATCGAATGGCAAAGTAAGTTTACACCTCGTGAACTAACAAATAACAAAAACAGTAAAGCATGCAAAGTAATTATTTTATCGTTTCTATGTCGTGAAAAGAAATACTAAATACCTGACAAAACAAATTACTTTGCTGGTGAAAAGAACTTTTAAATATTTAAAAACGTTAACTTACATTTTCCATTCATACTAAGAGCTGTTTACTTTCGGACATGGGACGAGAGACAAGGCTTCTTCTCTTAGACCAAACTATTAAGGCCCCTTTTCGCAGATAAAACACTTTTAAAATCTGAACAATAAAATATATAATGGTGCACCTTTACGAAACTATGGCAAATAACGTTCAAGAACCACATCACCGAAATATTTTCCTTCGATACATTTAAGGTTTAAGCACCTTTTAACACGTGAAATACTTTTTAAAAAAGTTTTCTACTTTCGTATCCCTCGTTAGCGTAGTCCAGTTTTTGTGTTACACAGAGGTTTTTGCCTAGACGCTTACTACTGCCACAACTGTGTGTACAGTCTTGCATGTGTTTGGGTCTCAAACAACTATACCTCGTGCTTGCATTCGGCCATATTCGTCGCCGGAGCTATCAAAATCGTATACCTGCCCATGCATAAGTTAACGAAAGACCATGGAAATTAACTAGGAGAAGTAAAGGGATTTTTTTAAGTTAGATCAATAGACGAGAAAGTTGTTATGTTATTAAGTCAAAAAAATAATTATTTACCTTGTTGTAAATGTAATAAAAATAAAGAAAAAATAAAATATAATTTCTCTTTTTTAACCAATGATACCATATTCAAATAAAAAATTTAGAAATTATTAAAAGTTGCTAAGTTGTTCATTATAAAATTTGACATATACAGCGTGTCCACTTAGTACGTAGCCGGAAGGTAATTTAGAGAAAAAGTTTTCAAATGAAAAATATTCCAAGACATGTTCTATGAATTCTAACATTCTCTTATATAACGTCGTAGTTAATTTACTAAGAACGAAACATTTTGGATATAGTGATATATTTATAAGAAAAATTTTGGAACAGTTTCTCTATCAGATTCTGGAAAAAAGTGTAAATAAATCTCAAAGGAAAGTAATTTGCTTATTTTAAATAAAATGTCCTGTATATTTCAACATATTTTTAATGGTTTTCTTAATATCTAAACATTTTATTAACTACTTGCGATGTCTATCTGCAGTAGCTTTTAATGGTTAAATCAACACGATATTATAATTAAACATTTTGAACATTTGACATTTTAAAATCAATACCCCAGTGTAAAAAATAAAAGCTGACGCAATAAAAATGTTTGGTAAATAAAGCGAATATATGTATGCTACACGTTGAAGTGTTTCTATTGCCAATATTAGTTTTTTTTTGTTTGAAAACGGCATTTGCTGTATATGTAATGCAATAACCGTCAAAACTAAACAAAGTAGTTTCTTCAAAAATTTGTTGTACTTAGTACCGTAACAATAAGTAATAATACAATAAATAAACGTAACTTCTTAACGGTGTGGATAGAATTGTTGAAAAACTTACACGATCAATTAATATAATCCTTACAGTTATAGTTAATGAATTTGCAATTTCGTATAATCGGAATTTTTTTAAAAACACTGTCGAACTTTGCTATAATGCCGCTGTTTTTTTTGCGTGGTTTAGAGCGTGTAGCAATATATTTGCATTGATTCGACTAACGACAACCCAGTGTTTTGCAGTTTTTCTATTGCGTCTAATAATCGTTTATAATTGTTGCTAGTACTTTTTAAATCTGTTTCAACAGAAGTATCTAGAAATCCTTTCTGGCTCTCCTTAATAGTTGTAGTTTCGTCAGGGTGGAATTGTAAAATCACAGATTTTACTTCTACCATGTTCCCCAACGCGTAAGAATCGGGAATACTGGAACAAAGCTTGTGAAATGCTCGAATCCGTTTGGGAGATTTGGGAAACACTTTCTTTGCATTTGCTATTAATGCATCTGCCTCCGGATAACATTCTCGAATAGTTTGTGCCACAAGATGTAAAGCACGAATTTTACACGTATCATGTAAAAGTACCTCACACTTTTCTTTAAGAGAACGGCTTACACTACATATTGCAGCTGCTCCATCGCTCATAAATCTCAACAGCTGAATAGTTAACATTTTAAATTATTGTAACTACGCCCGTAATTGCTTCGCCGTTACACTTTTTTTTGTCTTTTGCTAGCTAATAAGATTGCAAATTTTAATTTAACAGGATCTAGTACTCGTACAATAATATTCAAAATAGATCTGTCGTCTCATCAAGACATAGCCACAGCTGTTTACCTTTTAATTCTGCTTTGATCCTATTTTCGATATCTTTACGTATACTTGTTAGCTCTTCCCGTAACGCTGTCCGTGATGGTAAGTTCTACTCGGGATGGTATGTACGCCAAAACTGGCGAAACGGTTCTTTATCGAGTAAGTGAAGAGGTAGGCCACAAACAATAAACATCAAAAGTAAATCCAACTTAACTTTTACAGTCGCCTTTGTTCCAGGACATTAAAGGTATTTTGCAATCTCTACACAACACTTTAGTGCCATTATAGTTCAAATCCGGAAATTCACTGATAAATTTAGTGACTTTATTAGCCAACGGTAGTTTATTTCCTTTGCTTATGTTTGACATACTTATATTTATCTCTATAATTACGACTAATCCCGCGAAGGGTTGATGAGAAACTATTGCAATAAATCAATAATTTCATTCGCTGAGGTAGCTCGTGTCGATTCATCTGCATACATACGTCGCGTCGTGGGCGCGGCAACCTCACTTCTAACCTGGCACGAAGCTCTTTGTGCCCGGCCTAAATATGACAAACAATATCTAAAAGCTAACAAATAAATAAAATAAAAATTGAAATAGGGGAGTTGGAAGAGAGAAAAAGGAGAAGGTAGTCGAGCGCGAGAAGTGAAGTGTGTTGAAAAAGGCCCTTGATTAGCGTAGTTACATTATTGTTAAATATTTCGAAATTATTAAGGTATAAGATCAGTGTCGTACTTATTTGTGCCGAAGGTGTAGCTAATAAACTATAGCAAATAAAAGTTTTAGGTATTAGGTCAAGTATTACAAATCCGTAGAAATATCAAGGATCCTCCATTTTAAATAAACAAGTTATTTTATCAATTGAATTTGTTTAGAGCAGGTTTTTTTTTTCAAAATGGTAGTGAGGTGTCACATGCCCTACACCAGCTATATACTTCTCAATAATAACAGTAATTATTATTATTATAAGAAACATTTTCGATAAATCACCATAATTGCCTTTCGATTTGTGATATAATTTCAAAGTCCAAGTAAGTGAACGGTATCCTACTTAATTTTTTAAATAAAAAAAGTTACTAAGTATCAAATAAGTAGTGATTAATTATATTATAACCAAGTTACCCAAATTAAAAGATTAAATTATATATTTTTTCATTAATGCCGTAGTAAAGTTACTGAATCAGTTTCTGTCAGACATTGACACATAATATGTCTTATATTTATTTTTTCGTCGAGTAGTATATACATAAGAAAACCGGTTCCGCAACTAGTTCACTTTCGTGTATGCTTTTAGGTTACACGTAAATCCAACATGAAAACGTTTCATTGATCAATATATAACAAATATGAGACACACATGCATACGAAACGCTACTGCCAAATCGAAAAATTCGCGATTGTTACGTTTCAAATCAGCGCAACAAAGGAAAGCTTCTCAAAGGAAAGATAACGACTAGCGACCATTATTTAGTACGCAGTGACACATAAAAGAACTGGTTTTGTTTACTTCCTTATTACGTATTAATTAAATAAAATGAGAGACAGCATCGCGGTGAAAAGTGTTCACTTACAACTCTTTCCTATAGACAGTCAATAACCATCTAAAATAAGCAATAATTTGTGCGCGCTACGGAGTGCAACAATCAGAAGTTCAATGGACAGTTAGGTTTGTGAGTAATAAAATTAGAAAGCACTATAAACCTTAGATTTCAATAAGATTGTCTACAGTTGCTGCCGGGTTATCTAAGTAACAGGAGAATAGTAAACAAACCCGTACGGCTGCTCTATTTTAATAACAATTTTAAACATATCTGCATTTAAAGTCCAAAATCAAAAGTTGATTTCTGGTAAATTTTCTACGGTTTACGGAATATCTACCGGAAAATTTCCAGTTAAAAAGAAAGAATCACGTCAATTTCTTTACACAAGGATACTATGACGTCACAAATGTTTCAACGATCATTTAAAAATCACAATTTTCATATTTTTTTTTAATACAATTGAGTTAAAAAAAGTTTTGATTACATTTTTATTTACCGCATTAAAGAAGAGTATTTCATACTTTTATCTTTCATAGGATGATCCAGAATTATAATACAAAATTCAGATATTCCCATAGAATTTTTGTTAAAACATAACGTTTATTTAAACAAATTATCTTGTGCTGACTGAGCACCCTCGAATATCCCTGGGTAATTTTGAAACTAAGATTTAAGATTGTAAAATTTCAATGAAACTCGAATCAAAAATTCAATTTTCTGTTATTTACATTTGCTAGAGCTTGCAATTGCATGTTTCTAGATAGAATCGAAACTGTAGAATCGATTTCCGTAGGTTTTATAATGCGATCTTAAGTATTTTTTGAGTTATACGCCGGAAAAAGCAAAAAAAAAGTGAAATAAATTTCTCAAAATTTCTAAGGGATTTTTTCGAAAACCATTACGAAAATATATTCAGCTGGTTTGAATATTTTAAAGTGAGTTGTAATTTGAATTTTTACCGTTTTATATTGAGGATATACTAGAAAATTTAGAAAAAAAGAGACGATTTAAAAATTTGTTCGGAATAAATATTTTTACCGATTTATCTTATAAAATTTGACTCAACGGACACGAAAAATTACATTTTCCAATTCATATTAACAAAATGCTCAAACAATAGTTTAATCAAAAGGATGAATAAAATGTTTACAGCAACGCTTTATTCACGTTGCAATTAACAACACGAATAAAGTAAAAAAAAATAAAATTCGCACTACCTTTGAAATTTTCGTTGCTATGGATGGCTTGTTTATAAAACATGTGTCACTTCACGCAAATTCTTCAATTTGCCGCTTTAAGAGTCTGAAAGTGTGTTTGAAATGGCAAATAATCAGGGAGAAAACATACCACAAAATGTTCTGAACCAAGCTGCGATTGCAGTATCCAATTTATTGCCAGAAAAATCAAAATTAGTTTACGAAAAGGAGTACAAAACATTTTGTGAATAGAAGACAATAAAAAATGTGAAAACTGTTAACGAGGAAATACTGCTAGCCTATTTCTAAGAAAAATCAAAGAATGTAAAGGTGTCCACCTTATGGTGTTGTTACTCAATGCTCAGAGCAACGCTATCCGTAAATGAAAATACAGCAGACGCTCGATAACGTAAACACGGGATAATGAAAACATTGCGCTAATGTAAACACAAATTTCGTTCTATAGGATCAAACGGAACGCGCGATAACGTAAACAATGTGTACGCTCGATGACGTAAACAACTCTTGGCGACGGTGAAGCCCCGATTTATGTCGGAGAGTTGCCGATTTATGTAGGGGATTCACCTCTGCGATAAAGTACGACAAACTCGGTCAGTCGTATGAGGTTTTAGGATATGTTTATACGTACGTATTTCATTTTTGAACTTAAGCGAATACATTGCACGCGTTGATACATTTTTACGACTATGGCATCCACATCCTATAAAAGAAAGTGTTTAAAATTGAGTGAGAAGTAAAAATCATAGACGAAGTTGCACTAGGTACGCGAGTGACACAGTTAGCAAAAAAATATGGAGTATCGAAAGCAACAATCTGTAAAATGAAGCGTATGAAAACACAAATTTTACAAAGAACGTGCAATATATTTGGAAGTCCGGGAAATAGAAAAACTTTAAAAAATGCGAAGGCGCCTAAAATGGAAAATTCCCTGTATAAGTGATTTTTAAAACAATGGGAAAATCAAGTCCCAATTAGTGGCGAAATACTTAAAGAGAGGGCTAGACTGTTAAATGAAAAACTGAAAATTTCGTAGCTAGTGATGGCTGGCTACAACGATTCAAAACAAGATATGGAATTCGACTGCTGTCTATATCTGGTGAGAAATTATCAGCACAACCACAATTAGTACAACCATTCAAAGAAAAATTGATGAAAACAATTAAAGAGCTAGATTTAAGAATGGAACAAATTTACAACGCAGATGAAAGTGGTCTTTATTGGAAAATGTTACCAGAGAAAACCTATACTGCATCATTTGAAAAATCTGCTCCGGGCAGAAAGACGGAGAAACAACGAATAACGTTTCTAGCCTGCACTAATGCTAATGGTTCACACAAAATAAAACCATTGGTAACTGGAAAAGCAAAAAATCCGCGCTCATTTAAAAATTTTAATATCCCTGTTGATTATGACTGCTCAAAAACCGCTTGGATGACTAGCAGTATATTCCTGAAATGGTTCCACAAGCGCTTTGTCCCTCAGGTATGACAATCAATTATCACAAATGCTCTATTCATAATTTGAAGATGTGTTTCAATTTGTAGGTAAAAAGTTTCCTAAACAACAGAAGCTTCCAATAAAAGCGTTGTTACTATTGGATAATGCACCAAGTCATCCTCCAGAGCAACAACTGAAGAGCGGGGATGGGTCAATTTTTGTCATGTACATGCCGCCCAACGTAACATCATTAATTCAACCCATGGATCAGAATATAATAAGACTCACCAAACTATACTATCGAAAGTTTCTACTTTCGTCTGTCTTATCAAAGAATTCTGAAAACATATCTGAGGCTTTAAAAAAAGTAACATTACGAGAAGCTGTTTTAGATTTACATATGGCCTGGAATGAACTTAATCAGCAAACTATTCCAAAATGTTGGAACAATCTCTTTTGTACCAATGATGAAGATGATGAAGAATACGATGTTCCCTTAAGCGTAATTAGAGAACGTTTGCGATCCAATGTTGATATTGTTATTAGTGCGTCATTAGATGTTGTTGATTTATTGAAAATAGTGAATCCCAACATTGTTTGTACTCCAACTGATATTAATTTTTGGAACGAAGATAAGCAGACGAATGATGCTAATAAGGAGGAAGATATGGACAGTGAGAACGATGAGGACGATCCTATTGAAGTCAGAAGTGTAGTGACTGACGCGCAAGCTATACAAGTTTTTAACCAAGCTTTAGATTGGGCTGAAAGAAAAGAAGTATCATACACGGATATTTTAGTTCTTCGTAAATTACGGGCGTAGGCATTGGAAGACAATGCTAAGCGCAAATTTACGCAGACTAAAATTGTTAACTATTTTTCTTCTAATTAAAAAATACTTATCGCTGTTAGAATATTTGTTTATTTTGTTATAAATATGTATGTATTAAACGTTTCTTTTAATAAATCATTTATTATTTAAATCACGTTCGCTAATGTAAACATTTCGATAATGTGAACCACACTTGGTTTGAATTAGTTCACATTATCGAGCGTCTGCTGTATTGATATTTCCAAGTAAGTAAACCTAAATATTTTAAATTAGATTTAACTATTATGGAGTTTTGCAGGGATTTTTTCGAAAACCATTAGAGAAATAAGATTGTGCTTTTCCTATTTTCCTATATTCAGCTGGTTGAATATTTTAAAGTGAGTTGTAATTTGAATTTTTACCGTTTTATATGGAGGATATACTAGAAAATTTAGAAAAAAAGAGACGATTTAAAAATTTGTTCGGAATAAATATTTTTACCGATTTATCTTATAAAATTTGACCCAACGGATACGAAAAATTACTTTTTCCAATTCATATTAATAAAATGCTCATTTTATATGTTAAATCTCATTATTAAAACAATAGTTTAATCAAAAGGATGAATAAAATGCTTACAGCAACGCTTTAATCAGCTGCAATTCACAACACGAATAAAGTAAAAAAAATAAAATTCGCACTACCATTGAAATTTTCGTTGTTATGGATGGCTTGTTTATAAAACATGTGACACTTCACGCAAATTCTTCAAATTGCCGATTTAAGAGTCAGAAAGTGTGTTTGAAATGGCAAATAACCAGGAAGAAAGCATACCACAAGATGTTCTGAATCAAGCTGCGATTGCAGTATCCAATTTATTGCCAGAAAAATCAAAATTAGTTTACGAAAAGGAGTACAAAACATTTTGTGAATCGAAGACAATAAAAAATGTGAAAACTGTTAACGAGGAAATTCTGCCAGCCTATTTCTTAGAAAAATCAAAGAAAGTAAAGGTGTCCACCTTATGGTGTCGTTACTCAATGCTCAGAGCAGCGCTATCCGTAAATGAAAATATTGATATTTCCAAGTAAGTAAACCTAAATATTCTAAATTAGATTTAACTATTATGGAGTTTTGCAGGGATTTTTTCGAAAACCATTAGAGAAATAAGATTGTGCTTTTCCTATTTTCCTATATTCAGCTGGTTGAATATTTTAAAGTGAGTTGTAATTTGAATTTTTACCGTTTTATATGGAGGATATACTAGAAAATTTAGAAAAAAAGAGACGATTTAAAAATTTGTTCGGAATAAATATTTTTACCGATTTATCTTATAAAATTTGACCCAACGGACACGAAAAATTACTTTTTCCAATTCATATTAATAAAATGCTCATTTTATATGTTAAATCTCATTACTAAAACAATAGTTTAATCAAAAGGATGAATAAAATGTTTACAGCAACGCTTTAATCAGCTGCAATTCACAACACGAATAAAGTAAAAAAAATAAAATTCGCACTACCATTGAAATTTTCGTTGCTATGGATGGCTTGTTTATAAAACATGTGACACTTCACGCAAATTCCTCAATTTGCCGATTTAAGAGTCAGAAAGTGTGTTTGAAATGGCAAATAACCAGGAAGAAAGCATACCACAAGATGTTCTGAATCAAGCTGCGATTGCAGTATCCAATTTATTGCCAGAAAAATCAAAATTAGTTTACGAAAAGGAGTACAAAACATTTTGTGTATCGAAGACAATAAAAAATGTGAAAACTGTTAACGAGGAAATTCTGCCAGCCTATTTCTTAGAAAAATCAAAGAAAGCAAAGGTGTCCACCTTATGGTGTCGTTACTCAATGCTCAGAGCAACGCTATCCGTAAATGAAAATATTGATATTTCCAAGTAAGTAAACCTAAATATTCTAAATTAGATTTAACTATTATGGAGTTTTGCAGGTTTTCAAAGCTTATCACTTTTATAAAAAGACAAACTTCAGGTTAAGAATCAAAAAAGTCTCGAACATTTGAAAAAACAGGTTTCTACAAATTTTGATCCGAGGCCCCTAATGAAATGTACTTATGTATGAAGGTAAGAATTTCTATAATCATCCAAAAGTACCGCAAATATTTACAAAGTTACGATCCGGGGTACTGTTTTCGACGGACTTCCGCAAATTTACTAGCCAATGCAGCAGCTGACTTATTAACTTTTAAAAGGCACGGAGGGTGGAAGTCTTCTACAGTGGCAGAACACTACATCGACGCATCAGTTGCTCAAAAAATATTCACGTCAAGAAAAATTTTAGCAGATGTAAATTCAAATGAAAGGCCTGGAACTTCCACTGCACTTAACCCTGACGAAAGCAGAGTCAACTACAAACTTTGTGAGTAATAGACCACTTTTATTGATCCAAATTATGATTAACTCACAACGAGTGGCAATTAATCAATTACGCACAGCTAGTTTAGCTACTTTGACTCAGCAGTTTAGAAGGATTTCCAGGAAGAAGATGAATGCCAACTTGTCTATTTTTTTCAACAACAGATACTTGTCTCTGGATTTGGTACCAAGATACATTTCCATCAAGATAAATAGAGAACACATGTCACACACATCAAAGAGGCCTCCGAACCTTTAAAAAAAAATCAAACTTTGTGAGTAATAGACCACTTTTATTGACCCCAATCAACTTTCCTTCTTTAAGTGTTCATCACATTAGAAATAGTACAATTAACATTTATGTAAATGAATTACCTAAGTAATAAAATTTTTTGAAAATTCAGGGGAATTGGAAAAAATATTCTATGATACACGTGAATAAAGAAATTTTATCCATTCAAAAACATTTTTTGTGGTGCCTGTACAACACTATTGACTTCTTTGAAACAAAAATTTAAACAAAATTTAAATGTAATTTCTAATAATTTTGTATACTAATAGATATTGTTTTTATGACGTGTTTCATACTGTATTAGTATCATGAAATAAATTTCATTATTATTATTATTATTTCGCGATAAATCCCACCAGAAATTTTGAAACGCTAAATTTTAATCAGACATTGCATTACTTGCTGATACGTTTAAACAAGATAACCAAATGCAATGCAATCATAATAACAAAACATATGAAAAACGTGCAACGTTTCATTGCGACAGGAAAAGCGGCTAAATAAACATAAATAACAACGACTAACAATCGGCATACAATGAAGAAAACAAGGACATCCTCGTATGCAATTTCCCATAAACAGATCAGGCATTTGGTTACAGCAAATAAAGCACTAATTGCAGCATTAAAGTAAATGGAAATTCGTTGAATAGCACAAGAGAAGAACTGCGAATTGATGTCACTTCTAAAAATGCTAGCGATGACTGCATTAATACTATGTTACTATTACTACTACTATTATTGATATAATTGTTACCTTCCAATTAATTACGTATAAACTGTAATTTTAATATACGCCCAGCCCAAATGTATCACACACGTGTGCAGTAGACTTTAAAATAGATATGACTTATACAAAGGCATTTTTTAAAACTTTTTTAAAGCTGTGTATATCGATAATCTACAATCTTTTAATAGTTTACAAATGAGACGATCAAGATAGACATTTTTCATGTATCTATCTATTTCTGTTATATAAACATTGGTTTCTAGTTTATTTTTCTTGAAGCAGAGAAAGTCCATGTCGGCGTAAGATACCAAAAAGAAATATAATTATTTCCTCAGGTATTCGGTTAGATTGATAACAACACAATTCAAAATATAATTAATAAAGTACCTTATACCATTTATCAACGTCAATAATTTATAAATAATTAGAAGGTGTGTGTGTTGTCTCAAGAAGTCACATTAACCCAATTTTTCATTGACAAACTTCGTTAAAAGGAGTAATACAGCAAATATTTTTCAGCACTTAAGGTGTACGTGTTGTAATAAAGTCTTGTTTCTTACCTCTAAAGGTGTAATATGAATGAACAACAATAAAATTTGCTCCGAGAGACTTCAAAGAATTATCGAGAGGTATTTTCTATGAAAATGACAATTACACTTCTTTAAAGATTCCAAGTAAACTTTTTTTATTTGAAGGATAATTTCACGCATGTTTTTTTCCGGTTCTCAAAATTTATGGCGATGTTATACGCGATTTTCTAACCTTCAACTTAAGAAAAATTAATAAACATAATTTTATGAGCATCTTCTTTAATCCATTGTTAAATTCACGATTTTATGTATTTTTTTATCGCCACTACAAGTAGTAGAACGTGATTTTACTGCTGGACTATCCAATTAAAAAAAAATCGTCATTAAAATTTTAAATCAATAATAAACGATTCATAACGTAACTTTTTTATATTGTTGGAATGGTAGTTCTTTCCATCGTAAGAAATATTGTTGGACATCTGTGAAATATATTAACCTTCAATGTCATTTGCTTACGTAATTCTTCAATAGCAATAATGTAGTCGTTTTAATAGAATGTTAAATAAGAAATAAGTTAAGAACATTAAATTGTTATTATATATACAGGTCATTCATGAGTCATGGCGATGGCCTATTAAGAGTATCTCTGGCAATAATTAAAGTATTTTTTTAAAATTTTGGTGGATGATATTATGAAATATCATTTCCATTCGGAATGGGAAGAACAATACTTCTTTACAGAAGTTAAAGGTAAAAACGTATGTTTGTTACGTAATACTTCTGTTTCCGTTGCTAAAAAAAGGAAATATTGAGAGGCATCATAAAACTGTACATTCGAATTTTGAAAAATCATTCCCATTATATTCTGCTAGCAGAAAGGAAAAACTGATGCAATTAAAAACCAGTTAATTGGACAACAGTCAATATTTTTAGAAACAGTTGACAAAAATAAGGCTGCAACTGAAGCATCATACCGTGTGTCCCAAACAATTGCACAAAAGAAGAAACCTTATGAAGACGGGGAAATGATAAAACAGGCGTTTTTAGAAGCTGCAGATTCGTTATTTGCCAACTTTAGAAATAAAGACGAGATAGTGTGTGCTATAAAATCTATGCAACTTTCTGCTAATACAGTGATGAGACGAGTAGAAGTAATGAGCAATGATATTTTTTTACAGTTAAGAAGTGACTTAGATGACTGTGTTTATTTGCAACTGGATGAATCAACAGATGTGGTTGACACCTCCCAGATGGCCGTATTCGTCAGGATGGTTTTTAGTGATTTTACGATTAAAGAAGATCTTTTGAAGTTCATTCCACTGGAAGGACATACTACTGGGCTGGAGTTGTTTTCTCATTTCAAAAATATTATTTCTTCTGAGAAAATTCCAATATCGAAAATGGTAGGCTTGACAACCGATGGCGCTCCAGCTATGGTGGGTTGTGATAAGAGTCTGGTGGCTTATGTCGTAAAGATGAAAGTTTTCCGCAATTTCTCTGTTACCACTGCATTATCCATCAGCAAGCGTTATGTGTAAATTTTCTAAAACTAAACAACGTTATGAAATTGGTAGTAAAAATTGTGAACAACATTAGAGCTCCAGCGTTACAAAGAAGATTATTCAAAACCTTGGCCGATGAAATTGACTGTCAATACGGGGAGCTACTTCTTCACTCTGAAGTCCGATGGTTAAGTAGAGGACGAGTGCTGAAACATTTTAATGATGTCCTATCTGCCATGGTTCAATTTTTCAAACAACGCGATGAACCGATTCTGGAACTGGAAAATTCAATCTCGCTTAGAGATTTTGGTTTTCTTGTGGACATTACAGAAAAATTAAACGAACTTAATTTGCAGCTTCAGGGAAGAGACAAAGAACTAGTGGAAATGATTTCTGATATATAAGCATTTATCAAAAAGCTTGAGTTTTGGGAACAAAACCTAATCAACCGCGATGCCAAGCATTTTCCTATTCTTTCAGAAAAGATATCTGAAAATCCATTGGAACCCTGTGACAGTAAGTATCGTGTAGAAATAGTTTCTAGCTTGAAGGATAACTTCAAAAATCGTTTTAAGGATTTCAACGAAATTGATTTAGTGCCGCAATTTGTTGTTTCACCCTTCATAGAAATTGATATCCAACAGCTTGCAACTTGTGTAATGCAGAACTTTGGCGAAGACATCGCTGCAACAGAAATGGAAGTGATTGCGTTTCAAAATGATTTAGCTTTAAAATCGTTACTCTCAAATACAAAATGTATCTGGTCTTTAGTAAGCAAAGACAAATATTCAGTTCTATGTCGTGTTGCCTTGAAAGTGAAAACGTTATTTTGTTCAACCTATTTGTGTGAATCTTCTTTCTCCAATATGAAGTTAATTAAGAACAAATACCGCAATCGACTTACAGATGAACATTTGGATAATTGTATTCGAATGGCTGTATCAAACTATACTGCAAACATTAAAAAAATTTCGATGAGTCTGAGTGTCAGCCTTCTCATTGAACATGCATTTTTTATCTGCACATGTTTTTGTTTAAAATAGTGCGTTACTTTTTTGTTATTTTTATTCCCTTTTATTAAATCGTATGTGATATGCCATTGTGGCTGCATACAAATTTTGTTTATTTTTCAAACACATACGATTGGTAGGTATGGATTTAGTTATGTAGTATGTATTAGTTATTAGTTTATTTGTATTAGTATGTATTAGTAAAATAAATACATGTATGTCGAATATAACTGTGCATTATTTCATTTAGGTTGGCTTACGACGCTTTCGACTAGGTAGCTCACTGTTTGTTCCAAAATTATCAAAGTAGCTCAACACATTGAAAAGGTTGGCGACCACTGCTTTAGACAGATCTTTCAAAGACAAGTTCAACGATATACGATATTATAGATGTAGGATGTACCACCTTTGAGACATTACCTTTGAAAAATTGACCAACGCAGGGTAACTGAAATATTCATATCTTCTATTCGATATTATCCACGTAAACCAGTTTTGAGGTTTTTATTGGAAACATAAATTCCTCTTTATTGCTATAAATACACATCAAAAATGTTATACAGAATGTTCGAAAAATCTTATTTAAAGAATTTAATTTTTTTTAAATGGCAATCCTACATATTTTACTCGAAAAAAATGCGGGTGGAACATATTTCACTTCCTATACCTAAATTCGCTCGTTTCTGGGTTATTTTAAAGAGTCAGGAAATCAATTATTTATTACCAATGAACTACTATACAAAATGACCATAGATTGTCCAGTGGAAACCAAATCTGTACTTTATAGTTTATCCTATAAATGCCAAAAGAATGTTATCAATAGTAAAGATGCTATCGAAGAATCTCGCACTATTGCACCATTCTGTATATATAAAATGTAATATTAATTTCCAAACCACTCCGCAAGTAGTAATTTGATCTATCTATGGTGGATGTATTACTTTTTAATAATGATGCTATGAGGCTTTAAATTACAAATAAAATGTCCAAGAAACCTAACAAGAGTTCCCCGTTATAAAATAACCTATAGATTATCAGTTGTTTTCTACGACATACGCGCAAGGTATATTACTTCAATCTTGCTAACTTTATTCAGTGGGGTGCATTCTTTATAAGCACATAGCAAGCTAGTGAAAGGGGTGAGTCATTTACCTTTTTTTTTAATATGTATTTTATGACTAACATGTACTTATTTACCGTATAATTAGAATGAAGAACTTCTATAAACACGCAAGATTTCCTATGCATACAAAGCGGGGGCTTTTCGTAAATTACTCCTTTGAAAAGAAAGAAAAGGCGTAGGGTTTTAAACGGATTAATTAACATATTACACATAGAAAGTAATTACATTAATGCAATTGGAGCTTTTTGATTTGTTCTTTTTTTTTCTGAACATGTTTACAGTGAAAAACTTGATTTATTTTAAAAACTGAAGGTTAAATATTATTTAAAATTTTCTAGATGGAGCAAAATGATAAAACAATCTTGATTAAGTCGAATTCAAGTTTAGGAAAGAATCTATGCCTAGAGAAGATTTGCTATGGACTGGGGCACGTCTACAATGATCTATGTGCTGCTATATGGTTTTCGTATATGTTATTTTATTTCCAAATAGTTTTGGAGATGGAATCTGCAACTGCTGGTTCTTTAATCATGATTGGTATTTATTATTTTAGTTTACCCTCGTAACTAGTCAGCTTTAAAGACTTTTTCTTAACAATAGGAGTAAATGTTCCTACATACATTATAAATATACAATGCTACTATATATCATTTCATGATATATTTAACGACGTGGGTTTTAACTGTGTTAGTGAATCATTATTTTGAGTTGTTTAGCATCTAAATTTTTTTTACATTTATACTTCAGGCCAAGTTGCAGACTCATTGGCGACACCAGCGTCAGGTTGGGCTATAGACCGGATTGGACACCCTAAGGCGTGGCACTTGGCAGGTGCGTACACTGTACTACCTCTTAAGGCACCTACATGCGCTTGTTCTTATACTCCCATGTATCTTAGTCGATCCAAAATAATAAACAGACGCTCACACATTAGAACAGAAAGTATATTATGTACCACGCAACTCTGCTTCACTTAAAACATAAATGGAAACCTGATAATTGGTGACGGCAATTTAGAATTAGTCATAAGCTCAACATTCAACCAAAAGTTCATGTATTCGATTTAATTTTAGGTACTGTATGTGTTACCACAGGATTTACCTCGATATTTTCAATAAATCCCAATCAATCCCTTTGGTGGTATATAATTGCTTTTGGATCATTAGTAATCTTCTTCCAAATTGGATGGGCTATCGTACAAATATCACATTTATCAGTAATTCCAATTTTAGCTAATGATTACGAACACAGTTCTAACTTAACTGCCATTAGGTAATGCTCAATTCAATAAAACAAATGAGACAATCTTAAACTTGGCAAATTTTTAGATATACAGCAAGTGTCTTGAGTAACATCACAGTATACTTTTTAACGTGGTTAATACTAGGGTATAATCAAAGTCCTACTAATATTGGACCTGGGGATTTTATTAAATTCAAGGTAAATCTTTACATAGAACTTAGAAGCTTTAAAAGTCTTTAAATGTTTTTTCAGGAACTTGTTTTATCGACAACAATAATAGGAATATCTGCATCTGTAATATTTTACGTTGGTGTGCAATGGGATAATAGAATTCCGACAAAGACTCACATCCACAGTAAATTTACACCAGAAAATAATAACATTGGAAACAATCATTTTCTAAAATCATTTTCAATATATTTGGTATCATTAATATACATGTCATCAAGATTATACACGGTATTAAATTTGATATACATCCCAGTATTTCTGGAAGAAAGATCAAATATTGATCAGCAAGAAATTAAAAATGTAAGAAGTGGTATCGCTACTGTACCTCTAGTAAGCTTCTGCGCATCATTTATCGCGTCAATATTCTTAAATTGCAAGTCAAAGTTTGTTAATGACAAGGTACAAAAATATGGCAATTGTGTTTTTTTTGAAAATCCATCAAAAATTGTTTTAGATCGTTTACTTTACTGGTTCAATATTTTGCCTAATTAGTTCTATTTGGATTGCAATTGGAATCCCGTTAGGATCTTATAATCTAATGTACGCAATTGTTTGTCTAACAGGTAAAATCTTTAATATCTCAATTTACAATTTAAAGAAATTATTTTCAGGAATCGGCAGTTCAGCAACTATCGTTAGTAGTCTATGTATAACAGCTCAATTGATAAAAGTTAATGGATGCCAAGGCGCTTCAGTTTATAGTACCGTTACTTTTACAGATAAATTAATATCAGGGGCTGTTGTACTTTTGATACAATATTTGTAAGTAGTTTCTCCAAATCCTTACCGAAAAAAATCTAAAGCTTTTGGAATTTCAGGCAATGCAGCCCAAAGGAATTATGTCCAAATTATTATGAAAAGGTCCTAGCATACGCTTGTGGTACAGCAGCGTTTTTAGGAATGATATCTTTGATTTTGTTGCATTATCGAACGTTAAGTATAAATAAAAATTAAAAGAAATAAACAAGAGATTAACTTACCTTTCAAATTTCTCCTAGAGATAGATACTCCAGAAACACCTCACTTGTTTAACAACACCACATTTACTGTAAATGCTTTCGACAAATTCAGGTAGATACGGAATCACAAAAAAACGACCTACGTTATAACTTGATAAATAAATGTTTAAGCATTTGCTTTTTTGTATCATTATTCGGGACGACTAAAATATTTTTTGTAATTTCAAACGTATTAACATAAAAATACTGTCAAAACAATAAATATTTTTTTGAATAAATGAGTTGGTGGGAATGAAAAACTAGTGGTATTCGTAATTTTGATGATTAGAAAACGAGTATTTTTTAAACGAAATAGAAAATATAAGTTTAACAAACGCGTGTGTTGCGAAAGAATTTTGGGGTGGCAATTGTAAAAAAATATTTCTAAGTAATCCGCTTAAATTGTTTATCAAGTATTTCTATTAATGAATTACATAATCTTGTGCATCAAATCCAATAATACATAGATACACAGATAAATATTTAACAAATTTAAGTTATGAAGTTATTTGTATATCCTTTATTGTACTATTGAATCGACAAATTTAACGCTTTTAGTTGGCCACACTGTCTGGGATTTAAAAAAACAAAAAAACAAACGTTAGTGGTTTGTTTTTGTCATGTTATTTAAATGTTTGACATTTGCGTCGTGTAGTTTAGGTTAATGTAGTTCGTAACTATTAAATTTAAGGATATCCATTTAAATAAAATGCAAGAGCAAAATCCAAATGGTGCTAAATTAACATTAGCTGAGTTAAACCAGTATTTTACCGATTTAAAGGCATGGATAGATAATGCTCGTGCTGTGCAGACCTATCAACAACAAGCTTTCGAAAGGGAATTAAATATTCAGGGTCCCCTACAAGAAAGCGGTAAGACTTTTAAGGGTTGGCCCTTATAAGAAGCTTATAAGTTAATTAGTTTATAGGCAATTAGGTTATACGTTATATGCCATACCTCCTTTGTGGAAAAGGTTGCTCGCTGAGACTGTTGATTTTGCTATACTTTTCGGGTTTAAATTGTACTTAACCTTTATCGTTTTCCATAATTTAGAGTGAGTATATATCCATGGTAAAATATAAGAAATTAAATCCATTTTTCTAGGTTTACCATCGATGATAGAGATGAGTTTCTATCATTGTTAGAAGATCCACAAAAAGCAATGGAAATGTCTACCGGTCTGGCTGTGTTAGAGATAGTTTATAGAGCAATTGCTTGCTTATATGAGGTAATTCAGTTAGGCAATACCAATAACATCCAAACATCAATCACCATCTTGTTTTAGACGTACTTTTTATATAATGGCCAACCAGCAACTCCCGGCAAAATATTATTAGGATTAAGAGTAGTGTGTATAAGCGATGTAGTCGAGGTTGATCCACAACACCGGTATCTTTACTTATATCCGGCTTCACGTCCAAATTTGAAGGTGGCATTCTGTCGTGCCGTAGTTAAGAACTTCTTGTTAGGTGTTGTTATGTTTCCTATGTGCTTCGGAATGTTCATATCGAGATATAAACGCACTGTTTACGATCTTCTAGTCGGTACAATTGTTGTCGAACACCGCGGTGCTATTCCAGGCGCCAATTAAATTATTTTTCTATATATTTCACTTGTTACATACAGCTTATTGCATTCATTGTTGGGACCAATAAATTATTTATAATTTGTTATTAAATTTTTGCTGTTACTAAATCTAGTTATCGTGATTCATTAATTATTAGTTATTGATTAATAAATTTTATGATACAGTAACATTAAACGAAATTAATCAAATTCACGTTAATTTCCTGATAATTTCCAATATTCCTAATTATAAATTCATGCCAAGTCTAGGATATATTAAATTTATTTCAAATAATGTCTAAAGCCTGCATATATCAAGTGCTCTTGCTCCTTAATAGACTGAGTGGATTAAGGCAGGGAGCCGTATGCAATACAATTCTGGTCATTGAATACCCTACTGAGTGAGAAGCCACCGAACCTCAACTTAGAGATATACAAACGGCTAGAGAATAGACATGGGTATTAGTGGTCTTAACTATCCAAACCACCAGGGGATTGAGGGAAGTGAAAAAACCCGATAAGCCCACCAAAGAGACAGTGAATATGCCTTTCGTTGCTCCAAATTTGCTGTGGTCTAAGAAAAAGCCATCTAAAATAGGAAATCTGGAAATTGGAGGAAAACCAAAAGCTATTGGCGAAATCTACCAGGACAAAATCAGAATTGCCAAAGAGAGCAAAGATAGTGCTATCTTTCAGATCCTAGAATGTTCACTAGCTTATTATAGATAGATTATTTCTGTTTGTAACTTATACAAGTATTAACATCGTCAAATTACTAGATAAAGTATAAATAAAATAAAATAAACAAAAATTATATTAATAAAGATTTAAAAATGTATATATAAAAACACACGAAAATACAGTGTATAGCGAACGAACACAACACTTTGAAAACTTGTATATGGGGACAGTACCTATTAAAATCTCTTATTGAGATATTCGTCGAGTGTGTAAAACGAATTCGATGTTAGCAGCTTGATTCAGTGTTTTAAGATCATCTGGCAAATGATTATAGAATTTAATTTCATAATAGTTTGCTGAATAACCGGGCCTGTTTACTCGCTGTAGAGGAATGGAGTAGTGGTGCTTGTTGCGAGTGTTATATGTATGCAGCTCGCTTTGTTGGTTGTACTTCCCCGTCCCATGCACATATTCCAAGCATGCTAGGATGTAAGCAGATGGTAAGATAAGCATCTTGTGTTCTTGAAATCTCTACAAGATGTGCGATATGGTACAGTGCATAATACCCTTACAGCTTCCTTCTGTTTTAGGAAAATTTGTTGGGCTTCTGGTGTATGTCCTCACAGCAATATTGCGTACACCGCTCGTGCATGGAATAAAGAAAAGTGCGCCACTCTTGCCGCTTCGTAAGTAGCTATCTCTCATTCTTCTTATTGCGTAAATTGCAGTAACTAATTTTTTGTCCACTCGTTGACATGGTATTTGAAGCTTAGATTGTGTGACATGAGGAGACCCAGGAAATACGCTATGTTTCTTTCACATTCCGGAATATGCTTTGTTGTGTGTTAGCATTTGGGTTTTTCTGTAATTTAAGCGCAGTCCATTGCTTGAAAACCATTCCCTGGCTTCTAATAAAGCAATTTCCTGTAATGCTCCTTTAGTTAAAATTGATGTGTCATCTGCAAATAGACACAACTTGCTACAGCTAACACTTCCTATATCGTTTATGTACACTAGGAACAAGAGGGGGCCCAATACAGATCCTTGGGGCAATCCTTTTTCTATTTTCGCAGAAATTGACTTTTTGTTCTCTTTCTGCCAGATACGATCGTATTACTTTGTATGTTGTTCCTCTTATTCCGTAGTAGTACAACTTTTCCAGCAACAGTTCGTGGTCTACACAGTCGAAGACTTTTGTTAAATCACAACAGGTTAGCATGAGATCTTCGTCATCGAATGCTATCTCTTTAACCAGATCTATAATGTCGTTGACCTACTCTTTCTGTAACCATGTTGACTAGGGCTTAACACCTGTTTTTTTTTCAAAGAAACTTGTTATTCTGGTCTTAATTGCAATCTCGAAGATTTTCGAAAAAGTAAGTATTATTGCTATGGGCCTATAATTATTTGCATTTGATCCTTTTTTAGATGGATTGATAGTAGGCAAGGAGGTGTGCTATTTCCTCTATGGACCATTCAACAATTTCTGCCGACAACCCGTATACATCTTGTGTGTTTTTCTTTCTTCATTGTTTTGTTATCAAACATATCTCAGAAGCTGTTACTGGTTCTAAGTATATAGAATTCGCTATTTCCAGGTCTCTCGATCGCAGCAATTTTCCTGCATCTTGCTTTGGGCCAGGTATTTCCATCGCTAGTGTTTTGCCAATGGAGGAGAAATATCTATTTACATGGCTCGTCCAGATTTAAGTTAATGGAGTCTTTGTCACTTTTTCTTGCTTTTGTTTTCGCTTTTATTAAATTCTATATCGCTTGAATTTTATTGTCGGGTATTTCTAACTTTCTAGAAACACTTAGTTTCTTTTCTAGTGTAATTTCCCGCCTATATTCTCTTTTCAGGTTTCTGTTCTTCGTTTCCTCTTGCCTTCATTACCGTATAAAGCGCGTCTAAGACTCTTTTCATTTCTGATAGTTTCTTGCTTTGTACGTATCTTGTTTTTGCGTTTCCTATTTTTATTTTCTTTTCTGTTTCAGGGAACGAATCGTTGAATATGGCGAGATAGGCGTTATGGAACCTTGCATAACTTTTCAGACCACTAGCTGTAACTAGAAGGTCCCAAACAGTATCTCGAACTTTACTTGAAAAGGTTTGTATACTGGTATACATGTCTCTTACTTTAATGTTTTTCATTGATGTTTACAGGGACTTCAACAGCCATGGTAACTTGTTGGGCCAGATGGTCGGATAAATGCGGATTGCACACAGTTCTTGAAAGGAGAGACACTTTGGCGTTTACTAGAATGTTATCTATACATGTGCTTGTAGTTGCTTTCATTTTTGGTGGCTTATGGAAAACTTTTATTCCAAAGGCCGCATAACATTCCTGAAGAATTCTTTTAGCACTGGATTCCACCATAAAGCCCTAAAATACCATTTATACAAACTAGGTAGAATTGAGAGTATGAAAAGATTTAAATGCACAAACGGCATCAAAATGTTAATAGGCCATTTCTGACATGGTACTGAATTAAAGGAAGAAGATTCTAGACGTGAATTAAGGAAATTTCAGAAGTCGTCAGTAAAAAAAATTATAATACTTTATTCTTATATAAATCTACATTTTGTGATTTTACAATTTTTACAGTTATTATGAATAATGAACAATAATACATCGAACAGGTGTACTTTTTTCTTTATAACATCGTAATTTTTCCATGTAGATTACCATATATACTCTCACCGAGCTGTTTCTCCTTATATATAGATATATACGATAAAACATTAAATAGCACACAAATCAAATTCAGTTATATCTAATTAGAATCGAGGAAAAAAACGAATAAAATTAATAAATAATAATGTTAATCCTAATATACGATTTCTTTTGTATGGGCACGCTATATTATAAAATTAATATTTTAATATTAATTATTAAACTTAAAACTAATGCAAATTGAACACAATTTTCCTTTTACAAAGATAATCACAGATACCTATACAGGTCGCGGATTACTGTGTAGAAGCTGTAGAAAATATTCAATGCTATTTTTATAAATTATTCCCTGAAAGCCGATAAATAAAAATAATTTCTAAAATATAGGCTAAGGTAAAAACTTTTACATACTTCCATGTATATCCGCGTTCTGTATAACATACACAAGGGATTCTGGGGAGTGGGGACGGGGGAGTTTTTTTTGTCACAGTAACATGTTTCGTTGTACCTTTAAAATATAAGAGAACTTGATTTGTTGTACATTATATATAAAATTAAAAAAAAACGATTCCTAGTACAAATATGGAATACTCCATAATAAACGGGAAAGCAAAAAAATTGATTTAATGACTAGCGTCATATGTTGCATAAAAAATTAAAATGTTTCTTTCCCCTACAGAATTTGATCCATGTCTGTATATTGTACGCATGCAATATTCCAGTTCGATTGCAAAATTTTATTTTGCAAAAATCACAGAAAAGTTTTGTTTACTGTCCGTTATTAGAACAAAATTCTTAAAAGAAATTAAAATCGATACTTCGGATGAAATTGATTATTTTTAATAAGAGCATGAAATATAATGGAATGTTGTTTTTATATACAGCCTGTTCCTAGATTAAAGAACAAACATATTTTCTTGATATTACAAATATTAGCATAACGACATTTATACACCGATATATTGAGAAACATTGAAACATCGAACATTACACCAATTTAACACTGAAAATTTTAAACTCCTTGTTTCCATGCGTTAATATTTGTATACAAACTGTATATAAAAATACGTCTAACTTTCTTAAAGCAGTTGTGTTAATTCAGCAAAAATGAGGTTCAATATTCAGTCGTGAAACATATAACATTTATGTGACAACCATAAACATTTAAGCCCTTGTCAACTAAGATTGGGCAAAGAATGACAACGTTTACATTTCTCCTCTTACGATTTTACGGTAAATCTATTCAAAACATTTTGCATTTCATTGTGAATTTCACCGTATTCTAACTGGAGAAGTTAAAAAATACGATGCAATCTTGACGTAAACGTTACAATTCATAACGGCCGGCCGTAAAGGCCTACATTTCTTAATTAAAAAATTAGCTATATGTACAATTAAATGTCAATTACTTTAACTTAATTATATAATATAATATAAACAAGTGACTGGTGTTAATTTTTAATTTAAAAATTAAAAAAATCATGAAAAAGATTAATAGAATAATTAATTCTCTTAGAGATTCTATTGATTTATCAAATCGATAGTTAAACTAAAAATCTACAATAGCTATGATGGATCGTCGTGATATGAATGATGATACAATTTATGATTAGTGTATGGTGAAAGAGGTGTTATTTAATTAATGTACAACTAAAAAAAAATAACAATTATTTAACATTGATAACCTGCGATAACCTATTTAGACAATCTATATAATATAAAAAGAAAAAACAACAAAGAACACAACTAAAATACTGTTAAGTGTATAAGTTTTGTAAATTAAACTAATCTTTAGTAATTAAAAATCAGTGAATCATCTTATGTATCTTTAATATCTTGCCCAAACGTTGCTTGGCAGTTTTCATTCCTTTTCGTGGCTTAGGTGTTGATGCTAGACACGAAAATAAGTCACTGTTTCAAAATATATAAAAGGAGACTTACCATGGCTCGAAGTACTAGCTGTACTTGAAGAACCAGGTACAACAGCTTTATCTGTTGGCTTTGGCTTAACTTTCTTGCGTCTATACTGTCTTTTCGGGCTCTGAAATGAAACATTAAACATTTTAAAATAAATTCGTAGTTCTCAAGGATTTTCTAACTTCCTGTAAAAGAAAATTTGAACGTGGAAAAATATAAGGATTATTTCAATTTGGTCGGGTTAAAAGTAAATGTTAGCACGTTTCTACCTTTTATTTCGCTTCTAGATAGCAATTTAAAATCGTAAATCAATGTAAAAAAAAATAACACTACAAACCAATAGGAAAGGTGACTCTCAAAGAGATTTACTTAGATGTTTTTCCCTTTCCTATTATTACACATTTTTATGCAATTGGATTTGCACAATTTTGTTTTTAAAACGAACTTACCATTAGGTTTGCAGATGTATTTTAGAACTAACAAGCAATAATTATGTAAAAAAAAACAGTCACCTTGCCTACTGTTCCAGCTGTTAAAGCAAGAGGATGATTCGGTGATGATATTGGGGTGCTTTTGTTCGTCTGGAGAGTTTTTTTATGAGGATTTGGGACTCTCTGAAAAAAAAGAACAATATAAGCAAATCATGATCAACTAATACTGTTCCTTCTGATCTGTCACTCATTTTGAAATCATAGCAAGCGATTAAAGCATTCCAGCAAAAGGCATCTGAATCTACACAAATCTAAAGACGAAACGTTTGCTGAGGTTCTAGTACCTTCTCAGGGCTTTCCCCTGCTCTTTTAGCGGCTGCTGCTTCAAGCACCTTCTCAACGGCTTGCTTCTTTGTACCTTCCCTTGCTGGACGATTCATTTTTGGTAAAAGCGGACCGACTCTGGCCTTTGGATTCCAAGCCTCGTCTATTTTTGAACGTCCTCTAGGTTTGAAAATATGTATATCTTCATCATCTGAATTGTCTAGTGATGGATATACTAAAAATATCAATTTGATACTAGTAACTAATATGATTTTAAAGCTTACTATAATCATCATCCTGATGGACGTTATTGATGTCTTCCTCTTCTGAGAGAGGATTAGATAAAGTACGGTATTTCCTTTGACGATTCGTATTTTGCCTTGGTTCTATAAAAGTTTGGCTTATAGATAGCATTCCAGCAATGGCTTCTTGGGTTGAAGGAGACGTCCTACCAGTACTATCGCTGTATGTAATAAGAATATTAGTATCAATGGATTACTTTAACGGAAGAAACCTACTCCATAAATTTATTAGTTAAAGCAGACGCTTTTAAAAGAGATTCGATACCGTTCTTTGGTTGATCGCCATCTAGGAGATGGGTGTCTGCTCTGGTCTTTCTGTTTTTAACGCACCAACTTGCTATAAACGTAAAATATGGTTTAAATAAATAAATTTAGCAAGGGAAATCTTACATTTTTTCGGACTTTCATCTATACTCAAGTTGAAACAGTCTTCTTCCCGCTCACTGTCATCATTAAAGTCATAAACTGACTTATTGATATTTGGTAAAATTATATTACTACTAACAGGCATATTACTGGAAGTGGAATGGTCTACTGGAAGTATATCTTTGGTCCTAGATGAAGAATTTTTGAAAATAATCGCTTTTTTTTTGCAGTTAATGAAAAACCTTTACCCTAGCTTAAATTTTAAAACGGTTCCACCTCTATGTACAGCTGTTGTTTGTTCTGGACGAAATAGTAAGTTTTGAGACCAGCTCTGGTCTAAATTCGTATCGACTGGTTCCTGTTTAGATATTACGGGTGGATTACATGAAAAAGTCGACGGTTTTGGCAACGTTAATTTGATACGTGGTTGATAATCGGGAGGATCCAACAAGAACTAAAACCATACAAGATTCCAGTTAGATAATTAAATATTTTAAGGTCTATAATAATAAACTTACATCGTTCTTCGCACTTAAAGAATAATCAACAAAATCTTTATTAACAGGTTTTTTGCGTTTTCTTTTAGATTCTCTTTCGGGTTTGGGAGGATTTAAAGAATTTATATAACGTTCGGCGTGTCGTATTTCCTTTGAGATGTCTTTTAATAATTTCGATGGGTTTATAGTATGAGGTATTTGTTCCCTTGTACTAGTGTTATACTTTAAATTATAATCATTTAATAATTGCACTCCTTTCACACCTTTTATACCTACGTCCTTTTCTGTATTCCAATGTTTTAGAGAGGTTAATAATGTTTTAAGACCGACTAGTAAATTGTTCGGACATCTATGCCCTTCAACGTTTAATTGTGTTATCTGTTTTAGTAATCTTTCGGCGGCAAACCAATGTATGGTTTCGAAAAATGGGTACAAGAACTTTTCGGTTGTTTTAACTTTCTTTTCAATCTCGTAAATCCTGTTAGGTAAATTGATTAGTATGCTATTGATTTTTTTTTATATAAGATTTAGACTTACTGTAACTGCATTGGAATATTGAGACTGTGTAAGAAGTTCCCGCCAAAAACTAAGGAGTCTATCGGTGTTAGAACGGCGTGAATCCAACCTGTTGGAATTAACATTGTCTGCCCTTGTCTCAATGTCGATTTGTAACATTGATCGACCTAATTAATGAAATTTAATTATTCAAATTACACCACCGACAGTACAGAATCTTCAGGAAGAATATCCATAAGCACTCTGTACTTTATTTTGAATTACCTGATCACCGAAGAATGTCTCGCTTTGATTGCTTGACGTCATCCATTGCTGGTACAAAGTCAAATTTGCTGGAGTGGGTTTTATGAAGTAGAATATCTTTTCGCCGCGGAGAACGTGGTACCAAACGCTGGTACCCCCGAAGTCGACGTGAAAATCGGTATAAGAATCCTTAACGCTCATTAAACAATATTTTTGTACTTGTGGTTTCTGTATAGGATAATCGAGAGGCCATACAGTATTTGCCCAGTCTAGCTTGCGAGCTATTAACGGTGCTTCAATTAAACGTCCTAACCTGTCATCAAATTAATGTAGGAGATTAAAAAATTTCAATACAAAATAATTCACGCAAGCGCGTAAGCGTCAAAACCTATCACTTTATGACAGGGGTTCCCTAAGTGTGCGCCGCGGCGCCCCGGGCCCATAGAGAGCAAATAGCGGACTGATAGAGTTTGGGAACCCCTGCTCTATGAACTTTGTTCCAAGACCCTCAGAAAACCGCAAATTTCCCGTCCAGTACGGTTTTTTCAGGGTGTTAGAAGAAACCTATAGCTTACCCTGTATTTGAGAATTCCAAACTAACTACATTGAATACCCTAGTACGACTTAGACTATTAAAATATGCAACAAAATCTCTTAATTTCATTTTAATATCGTTCTGTCGCGTAACATCAATGACGTCCATCTCGTAATCGCCACCCACATAAGCTTCTACATCGTACAGACTGAAATTATCTGGAGGTATGGTCATATCAAGCCCATCTTTGCCATCAATTACAATTGGACTATCGAAGCCCTTCTGTTCTAAGAGTGTTTCGGTTAACTGTTGACCCCTCATGTGTAGAACAACCTCTCCTTCGCTAGCGAAGTGCCTCGCGCGTAATTCTCTAATAAAGACAGCTGTCCCTGTCTGGACAGGCTTCTCGTTCGCATTGTTATCCCAGAAATCATGCCGGTGCCAATTATGGTACGGTTTATCTGCGGAAGTAAAAGATAACAATTAATGAATTGTAGGCAAAATGGAACAGATGAAGGTGTAAAATAGCATATACAATGATTAAATGACAAAATTCACTTACATATTGAAGGGCCAAAAATAGAAGCACACCTTGGGCAATGATATTTATCAATTTCAATTGCCAGATATTCCTGGAAGTTGCAGCAGCTGCAAAAGAACATATCGAGATCACTTAAATCCTCAAAGATAGGGATGGAGTTAAAAGATTTCTATCGGTTGTTAGGTTATAAGAACGCAATATTGAAGGGTCCCCGATGAACAGATCCCCAGAATTCGCCTTACCTCCCATGAAACCAATCCTTACACATATCACATTGTATCATAAATATACTCGGGTCGTAAGGCTGACCACATAAACAATAAGATGCCTCCATTGTTGCGAAATGTTTAGTTTGTTGTAAATAGTAAAGTTAGACGCATAGAAAGAGTTTGTAATTAACTACTAACAACTCAATGGTAAAATTCACTGAGCCTGGGCTGCCATCTACCAGTGAAAATCCCGACATTTTGCGGTAAATTTAAAGCTTTGAACCTCTTTATAATCTTTATTTCCTTTTAAATAAGTAACATGAGTTCGTAGATCAATATAAGGTTTTAAATTACAAAATATTTTTTATGGCTGCTAACTTGAGATTAATTTAATTACTGTTTCGATCCACAAATTTTAGTAGCTAAGTTTTGAACAAATGCACTTGTAAATTACTACATCTCTAAGTTAGAATGTGTGAAACTTATTCCAGGTTATCTATAAAAAAAAATAAAATGCAAATATTATATATTTGTTTTTCCAATCTTTTTATGTACATAACTTGCATGCGTACAACTCGTTTATCTCTGTTTAAACATCTTCTTGACGCATGTATTGATTGTTAAAAATCCAAGAGGCCCTAGATAAACTATTAGGGTCTATGGTACTGACAAAATCTGCATTATCGACATGTAGATGGGTGGTGTCGCTTTGTAAACTTTCTAGCGTGCACTAGATGGCACCACTATTACTTATCAAATAATTATTTCAAGATATTTTATTAATATTTCCATTTTTTCCTTTAAAATACACTTTTTTGAGGAAAAATAGAAAAAGAAAACAAAAGTATTGTAATTGTAGGGGGATACAACAGATTTCTTCTGCTCTAAAAAAAGCAATACGTAGTTACAGTGTCAGAATTAGAGAAGTCTTGGAGCTTGTAGCTTTTATAATATAGATGGTGGATGGCATAACATTCAAATTGGCTCCTTTATTTCCTTATTTCACCAATATTTTACTTTGGTTGCTTTTGTCTAGATGACGCAAATGTCTTCTACATTTGCTTCAAAAATATCTATAAATTTAATGAGACTTTTTAAAATTAAAAAAGTTTCACAACTGTAGTATAAATCAATGATTTTCAAATTTAATGCATCAAAAGGTTTGTGAATTTCAATTTATTAGTAGCTAATATAAACCTTTAATGTTAAAGAAAATCTGGAAATATATAATAGGTAGCATCCGTTCTCGTAATACTGAACATTTAAATTTAATCCAATTAATTCCAGAAATATATTACGTCCAGAGTAAGATTAAAGCAAAGGTATAAGTAGATATGGATATATTGCAGAGAAAGCAAGAATAACTTATTAGTGGCATAAAATAAGCTACTTAGTAGTCCCTATACGGACATTCGAACTTGTAACATTGTACTTATTTCCATTATCGGAAGATTACCCGGACACATGTCCCCAATCCGGGGTCGGTAAAGCGATATCCCGAATAATAATAATAATAATCACCTTGTTTTACCTTGGGCTGTTACAATAAAAGTGAAAGACGGACAACCTATTAAGCGGAAGTAATTTGCGTTTGCCGCTTTCGTACAATAGCGGAAGTTTGCCCCTTTATAAGGTTATAAATGAGGTAATATCCTTTGCATTTTCGGCTGCATGTTTTAATCTCCCGACAATAATTAAAAACAACGCAGCTCCCGTTTTATCATGGCGCTGATTTTCTCCCACGGGATCTTACGGTGATAGGAGTTTAGGTGTTGCCGTTTCACCGGAAGCAAGACACCATCAATTTGCTGTCCTCGGCTTCCAACCCGTCTACTTCGCTGTGATAATAAAATCCGCCAAACCGTTAAGTTAATATTAAGACGGAGATTTAGACCGTGGTCTTCTTAATAATTTAACACCGCCTGTACATCACTGGCTTTCGTAATAAATCATCTCCTGATTATTTATTATGTTTCTTACCATCACTATTCCAAAACTGTTTTATATTCATATGGTGACCTATGCCAAATGTTAGTTTCATTTCCACAGGAGCTTATGTGATAAATGCGTTATGTAACTTGCTTCATACAGATCCTTGAAATAAGCAACGATGTCTTCTTATGGATCTAAACATTAGACAAACACCAACACATTTCATAAAAAAAATCACCCTTATTTTGATGAACTGTTAGAGTTACCATATTCAGCACACCATTGTGGGAAAAAATAAGAATTTGCTTTTGTTTTTTATTTCTGGTCCGCAGCTTGAAAAATAAAAAAATGTATGATCAGATTTACAGATACATTTGAAAGGATTAAATACTAAACGAGCTGCCTCAAGACGGTCAAAATAAAGGGCATAGAAAATGTTGCAAGAAATAGCAGAAGTTGACGAAATGCAGGACCATGGTAGCCTATATACCCATATTGACTTCACAGGACCATTTCAAAATAACTACACGCAGAGAAATGGTTTCTTGTATCAAGAAATGAGATTTTCTTGCAAAAATCAGTCTATTGAAGAAAATATTTTTATTTCAGGACTATTAAAATGTTTAATAGAAGACATTTTCTTGAAATTTTATTTGTACTAAATAAATATGTTCTTGAGGTTAGAATATCAAAAAAATCCAAGACAGAAAAATGTTTCTTCCAAGTAAATCATTTAGTTTTAAGTTAAGGAAATGTTCACATTTACATTAACCGATAGATTGATGATATAATTAATAATTAATAATAATAATAATAATAATAATTAATTAATAATTAATGATATAATTTGGTTATTGCTTTTAGGCACTTCTTCATGTGTATTTCTACATTAAGCTCACTTTTGTTTGAACATTATTCTGTACATAACCTACCTTAGTCACATTTAAAATCACAAGCAAAGAGAATAATTTACTGCATTATGCACGGGTATGCCATACTATTTTAAATAAGGTAAGCATAATTAATAATGTGCATGTAAATAATATGCATTTCAAGAATTCTAAGTAGAAAATGCTTTATTTTAAGAAAATGAAATTATTGGTTTCTGAACAATACCTAAACGCTTTCTGGAATTAAGAAAGCTATTTACTATGCTTAAGAAAATGTCGTTTTGTGTTATAATGGCCATTTGCTTATAATAACAATCGCTTTCTTAAAATTTTCTTGAAACAAGTTAACAAATGTCTTAAACGAAGAAATACAATTATTTCATTACAAATATATAGCGGAGAAAAAAACGATAAGAAAATAATTCTTTTGATTTGAAATAGTAATTGTATCGTGAAAATAGAAAATTCTTGAGCTATAAAGTGCTTACACAAACAAGGTTTTTGTATAATGTTTGTTATATCTATTTTACAAAAAAAACAACACGATACTTGTAATATAGGATGGAAATGCAATATTTAATATTAGAAAATAATTATAATAGATTCAAATAAAAAATATCTTTTATTTTATCAATGTCAGTTCTAAAAAAGTATGCCTTATTAATTTTGATACTAAACATGTCTGATAAGAGGCGTTCCTTAAGGTTAGATCCTTTACCTAGAAATTTAATATTTTTGTGTTTTTTGACGTATGTAGCAAACATCTCAACCATTTAGCTTATAAACGACATTCCTCAAATTAAAATTGTTAATTTTGTTTAAAGCATTTAAATTATAAATTATAATATGCTCATTATTGCCGGATAGAATGCTAACTCCTATATTTTTATTATTAAAGTTGATTTTTGTAGTGGAAACCGTGTCATTCAGTATAAGAGTTTCTCTATAATAACTATTATCTATTCTTCTAACAAATTGTCTCTCATAGTAAAACAATTAAACCTTGTTTTTTGAATCTTCAGTGAATACAGAAAACATCGGTATTTGTGGTTGGTCTTTGTAGTTATAGGAAATGTCATCTAACGTCCGAATCGGAAAAAAAGTTGCTGACTCTCGCGAACCGCTTGAGAATTAGAAGAATTAAGTTTGAAAATGACATCTTTCACTTGGGAATAATATTTGCGATAGTAAGATACTGCCTCGATTCATGGTCCCTATCGCGTCAATACAGGCTGAGGTGGTAGCGGAATTTGCGGATACAATTGCTTGAATACGCGGATATGTTTGGGAGATTTCACAAACACTTTTTTGGTAGATGATATTAAATCATTCACCCTGGGATACTTGCTTCGAATTATTTCTGCTACGAGATGACATGCGTGTATGAGGCATGTTATGTGAAGAAGAGTCGGAAAGCATACTTTTAACATCCTACCAGCTTTCAGCATTGTTGCGGCTCCGTCAGAAACTAACATGGTGATTTGGGCTCCTACGATACAAAATTCTCTTAACATATTTTTTATTACGTTTACAACGGTTTCGGCATCAGTTTTTTCAATCCTTTTACTGGCTAACAACAAGGAAGCTGCTGGACTATTACGTTTTAGAGGACGCGCCACAATATGAATCACGCTGTGTTTCTGAGCATCAGTAGTTTCGTCCACAGTGAGCCAGATTTTTTGATTTCGTCTTTTATACAGTCTTTTACTGTACTTTGCACATGTGGTAAATTGTACCGCAATCGTCTTTTTGTTGGTAGCTTCCATGATGGAACATATTTATCCCAAAAAAGACGAAAGTTTTCATTATCTACTAGGTGTTGTGGGATGTTGCACGTGCTCAACATGAAAATAAAGCTATACAAAATTTGCTAGTACGGAATATTGTTTCTTAAATTCAATACATGACATTTATTTTTAATATGACTTCTACATTCAAATGTCGTGCGAGCTAGCAACCCTATACCGCAAAATTTGCAACGAATGTGCGAACCTGTAAATTCCAAACCAGGGAAACGCCAAATATATTTCTTCACATGCGATGCAAGAGGTACACCAGGCTTACGTCCCGTGTTTTCGAAAACACACAATGAGAATCCGATAAATAACCGAACGACCAAACTCCTCAATGTCTACCGCATTACTGAACTCTGCATCCACATACGTACATACCCCCCCCGCACAGCCGTCTTTGCGGATGCAACCGTTTGTCACGCTTTAGTAATTTCTCGTTTATTCTTGAACATTTATTTTTATTTCGAGTCTTATCCTCGTCGCTACTAACTGTACTTTCTTAAGGTGAAGGACAATTTCAATTTTTTAAATAAATTAACATTATCTTATTTAATCTTTACTTAACTAGAAAACATCTAACAATTAATATATAATATTAAGTACAGTAAATACAGTAAATAAATTTCCTTCTTTTCAACTAATGTTAATCTGAAGTAGTTCCGATAAATGATGCGAACATATACAACACATTTCAAATTCCAATTCAGATTTTTTATCAGATTTTTATAGAAAATTATCATCTCTAATTTTTTTTAGAGAAAGTAGCTTCGGATACTTCAGAATAGTAGGGGTATTCAAATATTCTTGTTAAGAGTATAATTAATATATATTTCTTTCACCTTTTATCAATCTAAAGTATAAATTTGAAATGCACATAGTAACAAGCATAAAAGAAATCTCATTCGGGAGCTAACGGCCTGCAAATGCAGATATATGGACGAATATTGTTTGTGGTATATGCTCGCTGGTGATATTTTATACGTTTGTGTCTAGAGAACGTAATGTATATAATGTTTTAAGGGGAGAATCCGATTTTAGTTAGGCGTTAGGCGCTGTCCCTTGACGTGATACGATGCAGATTATTGCAAATTTATATCGTGAGGTGGCTGAGGTTGAGGTATGGCAACTCGCCAGAATACCAATGCGAAAAGTAGGAGCAGGAAAGCAGCTCCCGAGGCTGTTACTGCTGGATTTGGTAGTATCTCTCTCGCTACTTACTGGCATGGAGACGGTTTATGCATTTGCACAATTGAATTTTAAAATCTCCGTCATTTAACCGTGTAAATTTTAATGGTGCCTTCAAAACAAAATCCAATTCCAATTTTGAAAATCTTTTACTCTGTATGAAAGATGCATATTAGTGAATTGTATATCTTATGTTATATAGTTAATGAATGCTAGAAATGAAAGAAATAGTTTAAAATATTCACAATTCTTATTAACTCATCAATTAATCTACAGCCTTGGTCATATGTTTTGGACACCTCGAGAAAACTCAATTGTTACCATCGCTATCACAGAGTCCCTATTGGTCATTATTATGATTGTTATTATTGTTATAATTGCTACTATTGTTATTATGCAAACTAGATGCGTTGGCTATTCTAGCAAAAATAATGGGGAATCAAATCTGTTACAGTGAATATAGGGCAGTTAAAAAAGAATATCTAATAAAACAAGGGCGATGTGGAAATTAATTAATTCGGAAGTTAGAGCCGTTAACAATCGTAGTCAAGATGTCCTACTATTACATATCACCAGATGATTTGAATGAGTATTTCTGCGGCATTGGTGATCGAATTGCTAACAGCATTCCAACCGTTTAATACGTAACAATTATTTGGAAAATATAAAATCATTTTATATGCTTCCCATAACACTTGAGGAAAAAATTAACAATAATGCAACAATTGAAGGCGAAATACACAAAAGATTTGTATGAGATTTCGGTGCATCTGCTAAGAGAGGTACGCTGTGAGATATGCGTTCCGCTGGCTGATATCTTTAATACGAGGGGCACACTGTATGTTTCTGAATATAGGATAAGAACAAAAAATATAAAAACGAACAATATTTATTCTTTTTCAAAGCACTCTCCTTTACATTTAACGCACTTCGACATCTTCTCAATCCATTCTGTAAAACAGGTAGCCCATGTTTATTGGACACTGTACTAACATGCTCTCCAAATGTATTAACAGCTTCCTGCGGTGTTAAAAATGAATTCCACGTAATTTCTTCTTAATAGTTGGAAAGAAGAAGAAATCACACGGAGCTAGATTCGGGCTACAAGGTGGATGTGACATTAATTTTATCCCAGCAGAGCGAAGAAACTCCGCTGTCAACTTGGCAGAGTGTGCAGGAGCGTTGTCATGCTGTAACACAATTTGTTTTTTCTGAACTTTTGACGACAATGTTGGCAAGTAAATTGTGTTATACTATTCTGCATTAACTGTTTTCCTATTCTCTAGAAGAATAGAGCAAATGTAACCAGTACGGCTGAAGAAACAGGCAATCATTTGTTTAGCACAACTTCGTGATTGTTTTATTTTTGTGGGTCGCATTTCATTTTGAAACATCTATTGGGTAGATTGCTGTTTTGTTAATGGATCATAGCAGTAGATCCATGTTTCATCACCTGTAACGATATTATAAACGGCCTTAGACCTTCATGATAGCGTTCAAGGTTTTCTAGGCACCAGTCGACCCTTGCTTTTTTTTGATCAGCTGTTAAACAATGTGGTATCCAACGACAACACACTTTTTTCACATTTAAATGTGCGTGAAGAATTGTCTGAATTGCAGTCATTCCAATGACAAGAGTTGCCCGAATTTCACTGTAGGTCACCCGACGATCTTCTTCAATCATGCGATGAACGGCATCAATGTGACTTGAAGTTGTTGCTGAAACAGGACGACCTTCACGATTTTCATCCTCAAGAGATGATCTTCCCCGTTGGAATTCTTTGAATCAGTTAAACACGGTCGTCCGACTTGGGCCTTCTCCAGGAAATGCATTTTGCAAACGAGCAAATGATTTATTAAAGGTTAAACCTGAACGAAAATCATAGAAAATCATTGCATGAAAATGTTCTCGGGTCACTTCCATTTCACACTGATCGTTTAACTTTTCAAAAAATTCTGTAAGCTTTTTGAAAAAAGATATCGAATTCAAATAAACTGCGATTTATTCACAAACACTTGCTACATTAAACTAACCTCAAATTTTTTGACAATTACTGTCAGTGTTGCCATATTTACAGATATACAGTGCGCTCCTCGTAGATGCATTGAAGAAGGCATATTTTCAAGTTTACTGAAGATGGGTAGAGTCACTTTTAAAAAGGGCGACCGAGAAAACTGCGAAAATTACAGACCAATAAATGCACGCAGAAAAATGGTTTCTTGCATCAAGAAAATAGATTTTCTCGCAATTCAGAGTGTGAATATGAAATTCAGCCAATGATAACACATAGTTAGTGTCACGTGATTTCTGCTTATAAGCTGATTACAATGTGCTGCAGTGTTTTTACAATAATTTACTCATGATTAGATTGGAAACTACGAGCTATTCAGTCATATTCTATGGATTGAAGTATGATTATTAACCCTTGTGAGAAAGAAAAATCCCGAAAGAGACCTGTTAAAAAAGATAAATGGAGAGAATATTTTTATTTCAAGACTATAAAAATGTATAATATAAGAAAATAATGTTCTTTAAATTTTATTTGAATTAAAGAAATATTTTCTTAGGGTTAGGAAATCAAGAAAATCCGAGACAGAAAAATGTTTCTTCCAAGTAAATCATTCAGTTTTATGTTAAGAAAAACTCATGTTAAAGGTAGGAATTAGAAAATGGTCCAGATCTCACAAAGGTCTATTGAGAAATTAGGCGACCAGTTCCGTGTTCAAAAAACCCAGCTACAAGGATATCCAATAAAAGAAAAATTACAATAATGGAAAAAAGAGCTAAGGTTAATAATTAAAATTAGAATGCAAGTGAATGAACTTATGAAAAGGTTTTTTTTTTATAGGTTACGGTATAATTAAATTACTTCTTTAATAATGTAATTAAATAGGGATTATTTTTATATAGTGCAATAATTAATGAGTTAATATTTAAGTTTATTTATCGCTTTTTTATTATTATTACTTATTATATATTTTAAAAAAGCTATAGTTAAATTAGTACACCTGGTAAATAGTAATAAAAAGAAAAAAAATATTACATTCACCGGTATCTTTTGAAAATGTTTATGAAACGTTGTATGTTAAAGGTTATATCATTGTATGGGTAAGTATGGTATCTCTATTCCAGTTGCGTCGTTAGTATCTAGGACGGCATGACTATAACTACCAGCACTAGGTGGCGCCAGAAAATATTTCAGTTGCTGTTTTTGAAGATTAGGGGCATAAACTGAGAGAAGTCAGAGCAATGTGGCCAGGACTAGGAAGCTTGAATGCTTTTCGCTTCTCATATTGTCTTTGCTAGTAGTAATTCCATCAATACTACTAGTTACTTACTAGCGTATCTTGGTTATTGTTTCTAGACACTTTTTTCGTGTGTACTTCTACTTCTACTTCTGTAGATAACCTCTACTTTAGCCTCTTTAAAATTACAAGCAATGTGAATAATTTACTGCATTATATACGGATATGTTGTACTGTTTTAAACAAGGTATGTGCAATTAACAATGTGCGTATAAATAATATGCATTTCAAGAATTCTAAGTAAAAAATGCTTTATTTTAAGAAAATAAAACTATTGATTTATGAACAATACCTAAACGCTTTCTGGAATTAAGAAAGCTGTTTACTATCCTTAAGAAAATATTGTTTTGTGTTATAATGGCCGTTTAGTTGTACCAAGAATCCTTTTCTTCAAATTTTCTACAAGATTTTCTTGAATCAAGTTAATAAATGTCTTAAACAAATAAGTACAATTATTTCATTATAAGTATATACTTCTCTTAAGCGGAGAAGGATACGCTTAGAAAATATTTCTGTTGATTTAAAACAGTTATTGTATTACAGATAATTGAAAGAGTAATTGTCTTGAATTAAGGCGGACAGCTTTGATACAAGTAAACGTTTCTCAGCGTGTATACTGCCAGTGCCAGTGATAGTTACAGAAAGCAGCATTCAACAACATGAATACTACAGCTTGTAGAACATACATACAAAGCTTTTGGTGGCGGTATGTGTGCTGGGTTAAACATGTTAGATGTGACGAAAGCTTTCGATTCTGTCAGTCATGATATCTTATTGAATAAGCTTCAGTACTACAGGATTAGGGGAAAGTCTCTACAATTGTTACGATCTTACCTAATAGGCAGAACACCATTAACCGAATCGGACAATATCCAATCAAACTTTAAGAGTATAGGCACTAGTGTGCCTCAAGGTTCTATTCTTGGTCCTCTAATATTCATTATGTATATTGATGATCTCTCATCAAACAAAAAAGACGCCACGATTTGTTTGTACGTTGATGATAGTTAATACTGCGTACAAGTGATTCAGAAATACTCCATTATATTTCAGAGAGAGCAATCGCAGATATTGAAAATTGGGTCGCTGCAAACAAATTACAAATTGACAATAATAAAAGACAAAGTCTTCCTTTTGCACCGTGTGCATCAATAGGAGCCAGGCGGTAAACTTCTTGAGCGTCACAACTGACGCAAACTTAAGCTACATTTTTTTATCTTCCAGTCTCACCTGTGTCACGGTATACTCTCCTGGGAAGAGTATTTATTATGTCAGCGGTAAACTTTGTACACCGCAATTAGGAAACATTTACCTTAAATGGAGTTTACCACAATTATCCTACAAGAACGCGAAATGCATTAAGAACACCATATCATCGACTAACAACGTCGCAAAAAGCAATTGACTATTGGGGAAGTAAATTCTATAATGAATTGCCAAATAAATTAAAGATCTTTCATTTCCTAATTTTGAAGAAAGATTGAAGGAAATACTAATCGACAGAGAGTGCTATGATATTTCAGACTTCACTACTAAATAACATCTAGTTTTTTTTTGTTTGTTTCTTTGGCCTACCGGCCATAATTATTTGCCCACCTACATTTGGATTTTGGAAAATTATTTATTGTTATTTAGGGGGTATAACTATCTACTTACAAGTAAAAGAAATATATCATCTTAAATAATTCCGCAAAAGACTTCTCTCACATTTAGTTATCGATTGAATCTCCTTAATCCGATAATTAGGGGTCCAGGTAGGGCCATAAAAAGACCCGATATGTAATACAATTATATTTCACTAATAATAATAATTAACGCTGGCCACGAGCGGTACCGCGCATCGGCGTAGAATCAGTTCGGACCGAGAGGAACGGTAGTATTAGTTCGTCTGCGGAGCAGTACGAACATTTTCGCTGCCGGTCATTTGCGCAATTGTTTATCTGTCCTAGAAAAATTATGATTTCGTCAGCAAAACGACCACGGTCGGACAAACTTCGAAAATTTATTGCAGAAATTCCAGACTTAATATATGAAGGTGCTAAAATTAAATGTGTAATCTGTAAAATCCCGTTAATGTGTTGGTCCAGACAACATTGTCTACGACACGTAAATAGTGAAAAGCGTGTTTCAAAAAGAAATTGCGCACGAGACAATGAAAAATTTATATTTAATTTATGCGTTACGTTTATCGCATGTAATATACCGTTTAATTTACTAGACAAGGAACCATTTATCTGCTTTTGGAATAACTATTCGGAGTGCAAATTACCAAGTCGAACATCGTTACGAAGAATTGTGCCATCTGCGCGCGAACATATTAACTCGATAGGCAAGTGAAAGTAAATCCTCCAACTTCCAAAGAATCGTTGTTAAATGTAAAGCTACAATTTCCTTTTCAGTTAGCACTTCCTTCATTTATGCCCACTTATTTGGGTGGGCAAATAAGTATGGCCGGTAGTGTACAAACACATATTCCATTTTTTATATATACTTCTATTTATATTGCTATCTGTTTTATTTATACATTAACTATTGTATGATATACATGCAAAACAACCAAACGACGTTGTCCTGTAATGGTATTATTATGAATAAATGTGACATTATTATTATTATGCTTATGGTAATTAAAATTGAAGAGTCATTGAATATTTTTCTTCCATTTGGTGGAAAATATGAGAAACCCCAATCCAAATGTATATATTTTGTTGTCATACGAAAACTCCGTTATCCCTATTTCTGAAATAATAGAACGGCAATGGTGGGTAAGGTGAAATGCGATCGGAACCGCAATAATTTTTGTCAAATCTCTTCCGTCGCCTTCGTGGCGTGAAATGAAACTCTCAAATTGTTTTGATGTATTCGCAAAGCTTATTGTCTCGTTTTAGCGCCCGAGAGTCGTTTGCATAACGTCATTTTCGGTCGCTTCCTGACTGATTTATCGCCTGATTGTGGCCTATTATTGCCTTCTTCCTTTTGTATCGGCTTATTTCCCATCCTAACTTATTTTTAAACAGTCGAAAAATGTAATTTGTTGGATCAACGGCTCCATTTTTCTCGTCCCGGACGATTTTAGTTCGTCTTTGTGTCTAAGTGGTTGACTTTTAACTTAGCTTCCTTTCAAATCCTAATGCTTATTGAGGTATTATTCAAATTGCACCTATAGGGTTTCTTTACATGTATCTTCAATATCTAATATCCTCATATTAATAGATAATCGAAAAATATAAACGTCTAGACGAACCAATAAAAAAAGATAGATAGCTATGCACCCCCTTGTTCAAATTGAAAGTACAGAACAGCGCCGTTTTATTGGAAGCTTCGAATGTGGCGGAACTTAACGATTAACAACGTTCTTTTTTCCTTTTTGGACCGTGCGACGAAGGTATTTTTTTCTCCACCTCGATATATGACGTTGCCTTCTTTGGAAATGATTTTAATCATTGGAACGTCCTTCGAGGCTCATCGTTTGACGTCTAATATCGGGGACTAAACGGGAAACGAGAAGGGGTTGGACGGGAGGGTGTAGTATTCAATGTAAAGCGGTGTGAGAGCAAATCTGGCTCGATTTATTACGAAAGGGACCGACACATACAAGTTAGAGGCGGCCCACGGGTCTTATTCCAGAATCTTCATTTACCTAATCGGACGCCTTGTTCTCGGGGCAGGCATCAATTGACAGGGACAGTCCAAGATTTAATATATTCTTGATATTTATAGCAGGAGGAATGAACTCTCCCAAGTTTCCTTTTACTCTCGCGGTGACATGTTTAATTAAAATAGTTTTTATTAGGAATGTTTTAAACGGGTTTAATTGGATAAATTTTAATTGGCGATATCGAATTCCAAATTATCTTTAGACGTAGCAAATTTCATAATGATTGTGCATTATATGTAGATTCACATTAACAAAATTTTAAATTACATAATTATATACTTTTCCTTTTCTATATACAGAAACATTCACGGCGTACTTATAAAACCAATTTTTTTGAAATTTTGGTGGGCGATTTTTACTCATGGTTAAATCAGCAACGAATATTAACTCTCTAAATTCCTCGCATTGCTTGTTGCATGACATTGCGCAAATGCTAAGTGTAAAAACAATTTGGTGGCAGTTAAAATTCGCAGAGGAAATGCACTTGATCGTTTTTCCAAACATAAGAAAGTAGTTTCGAAGATTATCAAGAAACAATGGGTTAGATTCTGTTGAAGAGCAGATCAATTCAATCAGGATTCAAGTTAATTGCGTTCACTTCACTTCGCAAAACGTATTATGAGAGGGAATTACAAAATTGTACAATGAACTACTGTTTTGGAATAGTCCAAAGGCTTAAAAACATATTGACATATACGAGAGTAAGTCAAATATTATCTACACTTTCGCCATAACAAGTTTGAAGGTTAACGTAGTGGCGGCCGCTTGCGCATGCGTTGAGTTGGCGCCTCTGTGGTTATGTGTGCGGAATTAAATCACTATCGCGTCATTTGTCTGCTAGCTACAACAGCATAAGCATGTAAGCTCCGCAATTAGTTTGCACCAACGAGGAACAACGAGTAGTGATCCGATTTTTGTGGTCAGAGGGTGTGAAAGGTGCTGAAATTCACCGGAGACTTTTGTCATAATACGGGGACAGTGTTTTATTTTGTAAAAGCGTTTTTCTGTGGATCGAAATGTTTCAAAGTGGTCGCACGAGCGTAACACAAAAAGAGGGGACATTTCGATCCACAAAAAACGCTTTTACGAGATAAAGCACTGTCCCCGTATTGTGACAAAAGTCTCCGGTGAATTTCAGCACCTTTCACACCTTCTGACCACAAAAATCTGGGCGATCCGATTTCGGATCACTGCTCGTTGTTCCTCTTTGGTGCAAACAAATAGCGGAGCTGACATACTTATGCTGTTGGAGCTAGCAGAGAAATGACGCGATCGTGATTAAATTCCACACACATGACCACAGAGGCGCCAACTCAACGCATGCGCAAGCGGCCGCTACTACGATAACCTTTAAAGCTTGTTATGGTGAAAGTGTAGATAATATTTGACTTACCCTCGTATTATACAGTAATTAGTAGAGTAACCTAAACTTGCGGACTCGCATAGGCGTCGGTATTACGGGTTAATATAAGAATACGAAAAATTCATAAATAAACTAAACCGGTAGTGAAGCAGGCATGTAGTGCCGACCTTGAATATAAATCATGTTAAACCGCGCTGAGAGAGATTTCGTTTTGATACCGGTTGAGCTGTTGCACAGATTAGTCGAACGGTCAAGGTTATAATATATATATAATAATATGCAATGTTCGTTTGGCTGCATTGGACAGAACTGATTGCCAGAGGCATGTCAATGGTATTAAGCATATGAGAAATGCAAGAACTGAAATACCTTATACACAATTCCTCATACATTTATTAATTATGTTTACCTCTTGTAATCTTCCGTTGTCGTTGGTGAGAAAAGCAGCTTTTAAAACGTTTTGGCGACAATACGTTCCAAAGTAGTAAGTAATGGGTTACCTTCACAAACACAATTACAGAATCATTTGCCGCGAATGAAAGAGATGCTAGAAAATAAGTGTAAACGTGATTTGTGTTCCAAAAAAATATGGATTACCGTGGATGAGACGACCGATATAAAGAAAAACAGTATTGTGAATGTAATAGCTCGCGTTTTATCTAGCGAGAACACAGCATCTCGATATTTGTTAGCTTGCAGACGTGTTCAACAATGTACCGCGGAAAATATTCAAAAAGTGATAATGAACGCTCTGAAAAAATTTAAAATTGCCCAAGATCAAGTTGTGATGATTGTGACAGATAGTGCAGCAACGATGTTAAGTGTTGGGCGATCCTTAAAACATATATTTCCTAACTTAATACATATAACCTGCGTGCTGCATGCTTTGCATTTAGTTGGTGTAGTTGTTCGACAACATTACGGAAACGTTGATCGGATGATTGGAAGTACTAAAGCAGTGTTTCGTAAATCTCCTAAACGTTTAAAAGAATTTCGTAAATTTTGTCCAGGTATTCCAGAAGCTCCTGAACCAATTTTAACGCGATGAGGTACTTGGCTAACAGCAGCTTCTTACTATTTGATCCATTTTCAACAAATTCAATCAGTTATAATGCGATTTAATCGGAATGAATCCAAAGCAATTAGAGAAAGTCAAAGAGAATTTCAAGTTCCTCAACTTTTAGAAGATTTAACAACAATATGTACCAATTATACAGTATTACTAGATGCCATCAGAAAACTACAATGTACTGAATTGTCATTGCAGGAATCATTAGACATAGTGGAGAGTGTAAAAAATAAATTACACACATTAAATGATACGCCAGGATTATGCGCTAGTCAAAAGTTGGCAGATGTTTTAAGGAAAAATCCCGATTTTAATACTTTAGAGGCCGTTTATAATAAGTGTAAGAATAGTGAACTTTTAAGTGATTTTGAAAAACAGTTTCTACATGCAAACGTAACTTCCTTAGATGTGGAGAGATCGTTTTCTATGTATAAGAATATTTTTTCTTGTCGACGCACAAGGTTTAAAGAAGTAACTATGGAAACATATGCAATGATGCAAGTTTACAGTAGTTCACATCCTGATGCCTCTAATTTGTTGAATAATTAGCAAGTAAGTTTATTTATGAATTTTTCGTATTCTTATATTAACCCGTAATACCGACGCCTATGCGAGTCCGCAAGTTTTGGTTACTCTAGTAATTAGATATACATAATAATATTTAATTACAAAGTTATCCACACAGGGAAAAAGATTTTTTGTTGAATCAAAGAAATATGAATAGAATTAAGAAATGATTCTCTAAATAGTGACAAAGCAGGCATCCTGTTGTTTAAACAAAATCATAATTTTTCAACCTACATTAGATGTTTGTGCTCAAGGTAATAATCTCTTCTTTTTCCACCTGTCGTCCTTACCGGGCATAAGGCACCTTTTAAAGGTGTTTCTATAGCAGACTCTCCATTACACTGGCAGGCCTGCTATTCCTGTGCAGTATTTTCCTTCCTCCACTTCTTTTTGTCTTGCGCCAACTTTTTTATCTCGTTCCATGTTAGTTTCTCGCTTTCCATCTGCAACTGTATAGTTCTTCTCCATGTGTTTACAGGTCTTCCTACTCTCCTCTTACCATCAACATTGAAATTTAACGCTTGCCTTACTAGGTTATTATGTGGTTTTCTGAGTGTATACCCAATCCATTTCCATTTACGTCTCGTTATTGTTTTCTCTACAGTTTCCTCATTAGTTTTCAACTATAGGTCCTCGTTTCGCATCTTGTTAGGCCAAAATATGTTCATTATTATTCGTAGACATTTATTTATAAACGCTTGTACAGGTAACCCCCGTATAACACGGTACTTCTATAACACGGTTTTCTCTTTAACACCGTTGGAGGATTGGGGAAAACCCCCATAGAACACAACATCCTAGAACACGGTTTCACTCTAACACGGTTTGAGAATTATGTAATTCCCCATATAACGCTTAACGCTTTTAAGGGCAAAATTCAAAATTAGGGGAATCCCATCTCACGGAGTAAGAGCTGTTAAGTGCACAATATATCTCAGTAGAAATTTGTCATTTCAGCTTGTATGTCGTATTTGCCTTCAGAATTTATTATTGAATTTTTGTTCGTCAAGTATTAAGTAGATTTCAAAATTTTGTGTTTTTCTTTTTACTTGATTACAAATTTTCGGGTGCGTATTATTCAATCTTTTTTAGATATGGTAATTATGTTTTTCATTTTTGTGAATTAATTTATAGCCCTGAACTATGTCTGGTGGAAATAAAAAAATACCTTTTAAAAGATATTTCATCTCGCTAGAAAGAAAATTACAAATTTTGGATCGGCTCGAAAAGACGGAAAAAGTATCAATGTTGCAAAAACCTTAGATATAAATGAAGCAATAATCCGGACTATACAAAAAAATGAAGCTAAAATTTGAGCTTCCGTTGCTGCTGGTACCTCTATTTCCGCAAATATGACTTCTTGCCCAGAGCATCTATAATTGAGAAGATGAAAAAAGCTCTTATCATCTGAATTGAAGAATGTTAAAAAAAACGGATTCCACTGGACACCAATATTATTAAACGTAAAGCTTTAAAAATCTACAACTACTTAAGGGAAAATGGAGAATCTGCAACTAACCATGACTTTGTTGCTAGCAAAGGGTGGTTTGACCGTTTTAGAAAACGTTTTTCACTAGGAAACCTAAAAATACAAGGAAAGAGTGCATCAGTTGATATGGAAACGGCAAAAACTTATCCAAAGGAATCCGCATGCAATGAAAAACTTAAATAAGTGTGATTTACCGGTATATTGGACAGCAAATAAAAAAGCTTGCGTAACTATTGATTTATTTAAAATGTGGTTTTTAAACTGTTTATACCAAGTGTGGAAAACTACTTAAAGCAGAAAAATCTCGATTTTTAAGGTTCTACTAATAGTGAATATTGCTCCCAGCCATCGGAAAGATTTAAATCACCCAAATGTCGAAATAACTTTTTTACCACCAAATACAATTGCTTTACTTCAACCGTTAGATCAGGGAATTATAGCTACATTTAAGTCTAATTACATCAGGAAGTTATTACAATGGGTTTTGAATAAGGTCGGCAACGAATCTATGGAAATCATGGAAGCATGGAAAGTTTTTACAATTTTGGACTGTATTAATCTTATAAGTTCATCCATTAAAGAAATAAAACCTAGGAAATTACATGCTTGTCGGAAAAATGTATGGCCGGGGTTAATTCAAAATGAATCGAGCAGGCGGAAAACAGAATGGATGCAATAGTAGAACTTGCGAGGTTTCTAGGAGGGGAAGGTTTTGACGATATGACTGTCGAAGATAAGAATTACTGATGGAAGAAGAAACTGACGAAGCAAATTTGGTAGAAAAGATATCCAGAACATGCCAAGATAACTCAGGGGACGATAGCACAAATGAAAACGATGAAATTAAACATTTTTCTCTAAAAAGCGTAAAAAAAGGCATGGACTTAGCCGAACAGTTGGAGTCACGTTTCCTAAATGAAGATTCTTCAACTGAAAGAATCATAAAGTTTAAGAGAGGACTCCACAAGTGCTTAGCCCCATATAAAGAAATTTATAAAGATCTCTCAGCTAAAAGCAAGCAATCTAACGGATTTTTTGCGAAAAGTAGAGCATAGAAGTCAAGATAGCGCTAAAGAAAGTTCAGAGGATGAGGATATCTTGTCACAAAGAAAATGTCCTCGGTTAATGGTACTTAGTAGTGATGACGAAGAAAACATTATTTCAAGAAACCATTTCTCTGCGTGTAGTTATTTACTTTATCTATGAAAACCTATAAAACTGTTTAAAGTAAAGTTTGCATCCTTCAAAATTGTGCTGTTAAACCTGGGACATTCTAGACCCCTAATAATGCTACATCATTTAATATATGTACATTAAAAAGGCCTACACGAAGAATCCAAAATATACAGGATGTTTCCGATTGAATCAAAGGTGCCATGAAATTGAAAATATTTTTAGACAATAGAACGTCATCAATATATCACGTACCAAATTTTCACCTATAGAAATATATTTTTTCAATTTAATTCTTTTTATTAATCATCCGCAGAGAACATTTTAATCGTATAGTGCTCCTAAATCAAAATATAATAAAACGAAGTACACTTATGAAAAGTATAAATACTCTCGTCTACCCTTGAAAACGAGAGGGCGATTGTATGTCAGCAATGTGTGAAAGAGACATAGAAAGCATTAGTACTTATTGAAATTTCCAAGTTCGTTCTAATACGAGGGTTCTTCAAAAATGAACGCTGCTCTTTCGGGCTTGAGTGGACTTTGGCAGTTTCCAGTCATCCGTTAAATGTTTTGGACACTAAAAACCAATAATATTTATCCGCGGTTACGACGTGTATAGCAGTAATTTAATTAAAATCATCTCCTCGTCAGGTCAAATTAGAAAAAGCATCGGCGAATTTTATGAATGTCCCTCTTCCCGTGAAGCGAATTATAGGGACAAAAAAGGCGGTATAAACGGTAGTAACGCCATTCTCTCTCTTATTTTCCATCGGACAATGGTGGCGTCCCACATTTTTTGCAGTCTTCCACTTGATGGCAATTTCAATTGCTTCCCCTGTATAATTAATTGCCATTAAGTACATATTTCCCTTTGTTGAATGTATTTGTATATTTCTTAATTTTATTTGGCTCTCTCGTATTGTTCCGTGTCTATACTGGTGCTTAAATGCCCCTATTTAAACTTCCGTTTTTTCTGTATTGTATTCGTTTATTCAGGAAGTTCTGTCTTTATTGTATTTTTGGCTATTAAATTACCGACGTATATTATCATTATTTATTTCTTTATCCTAAATTATATCTTCTTGAAATCTAATTATTGTTGATGAAGTGAAATTAAATGGGAATCCAATTTTGATAAATTGAATTTAATATTTGTAAAATTCGTCGGAATCCTACACAAGGCCTGTTGCCTTTCTTCCCCTTTCTCCAAGCGGGAGTACCTAGACCAGAGTGGCGCAGCGGGCTCTGGATATATCCAATTGCTTCCAAACAGCTACCCTAATTAACACAATGTAATTAAATCAATTAAAGCCGCAACGTCCGTACGCATAGCTGCTGGGATTTATTTAAAGTTCTCTCTTCTCTCCTCGAAGACATCGCCTACTATGATTAACCCTTCGTTTTGCCGCCGAATGAAGATGTCTACCGGGTTTCAACTATAATACGTTCACCTATATCATCTATTAGTGGGTGGGTCCTTTCTACGATAAATCATCGAGCATTTTGGCCGTCTCGCATTTCGATCTTGTACCAAATAAATGCTCGAGCACAGCCTTTAAGCGCTATAAATGCCGTTAATAGCATTTACATAGGATAAACAAAGCCTACTATTAATCTTATGTACTTGTGACGAGAGCTTTCGCTTTAAAAGCTCAGATACAGTGCACGCGAAATATTTATATCGGATGGGATTTTCTTGGATAAATTTCGCTCTTCTGTATTCCTAATATTGCTAATAAACAAGTGGCCTTCATATCCTAACCACCCTTTGTCGTTTTGAATGGGGGAGGGATAGCCGCATCTGTTACAATTGTTAATGACGTTTTGTGAAGTACAATTAGCCTAATGCTTGCTTTAGATATCCGTTATTAGATCCATCCTCTTGATTACGGGAACTTATGCCACTGAATGCATGCATTTATATTGACAAAATATTCAAAAACAAATTCAAATTGTTGCGATGTTTGAAGATCTTTATAGATTCACGGATTTTTCTACGATAATAGAGAGGGTTGCGAGACAAGGTGCAGGTAGAGTTAAATTGGATTTGGTGGCCAGTTTCCAGTCACCGCGGACCCGGCTACACGTAACAATCACGTACAATGCTCGTGCTTAGTAACACGACTGCTGACCGATCGCTTTGATTCAACGATGGACACACTACCGCACGAACATGGAATCTAGTAGACATCGGGGCTTCCAGATAATTGCGGTCTTTGATGGGAAAGTAGTTTGAGAGTTTGAAATTGGGTTGGAAGATGGTTTTTATGTTGTTCCTAAAGAAAATCTTGCTGATGCGATCAGTGACAACTTGAATGTGGGGTAGATACACTTGCTTACGTAAATTAGGGTTAGATGAGGAGAGTTGCTGTGGAGAATGGTTGGTGTAGCGGTTAATGGTAGTTTGGATAAGAAAATTGATAACACCGCGTTTTTGAGCTGGATGATGGTGTAAGAGGCCATCGAGATATCTATCAGTGTACGAGAACCAACCCGGAAGCTAAGAGTATAGTGCCATATATCCGTTTATTATTTAAACACAAGAGGAATAGATTCTGTAACGAGAAAATCATATAACTGATCTATGTTTTTGACAGACAACATTCAAGAGATATGTGGTTTAGGCTACACTCCAAATCGCCCAAATTTTAATCTTCCGATTGTGGTAGACAATAACCTGTGTACCGTGATCTGATGTTTGTCACGGAAGTACCGGGTTCGAACTCCGTACTTGCAACTCTCAGAGTAAGGCTTTCCGTGGTTTTCGTTAATCCAAATTCGGTGAGTGCTGAAGATGAACATCTTAAGACGCTCTACGGGTGCAGAGGCAATAATAATTAATGTACGGCTGACTCACCTGTAATTGGCGAAAGCTGTTACAGGATGTAAAGTAATGGATTATTATTTTTATTATTATGTGTGCAGAATAAGTATTTTTCTGGTGTTTGTCAAGGTCTCTTTAGCAATCTTAGTTACTTTTGAGACAGCAGTACAGGTCCACAGGTATACCCATCCACGTAAACCTACTTAGCCAATTTGTCCACTCGCTCTTGAGGTAAAATTGAACGTAATTTCTTATCCGTAGCAATTTTTACTTATGTTAGTAAGTTACTTTCAAAATAACTGGTATTTTATTCATTTTTTTTTTACATTTATGATCACGCTATAGATTTAATCAATATTTTTATTTATTTATTCAAAGAATTTTGTAATAATGAAAAATACAAAGTTTATAAGTAGTACATGAACAGTTTTACATAGTGGAATAATCTTCCACAACTCATTACTGTATTTACTATATTGTACGAGGATAGTTTGAAGCCTAAACTCGTAAAAAATATTCTGGTAGTATAATTGCGCATGCGTTGAAAGATATTTTTGAAAATTTCAGCCATATTGGACGCTCAGTCACTACCAATAACATCGGAACAGTCCATCAAGAGTACTAGACGACTGTCAAATTAAAGTTAGCCAAAGTTGTATATAGACATTTTCCGTACATCCATGAAGTACTGGTAAAACAAAAGGCAGCTTTACGAGTTCTTTTCCGAGTACCTTCTCCCCCATCTTAATCTTAAGCCTTTTACCGTGAAGTGTAAGGCTATGAGTTGAGTTATTCATTTCACTGTTCTGCACATTTTTCTCCATTCTTTTCTGTCATCCGTTTTTTCTTTAACTACTTCCCATTTTATTCCTCTTCTCTCCGGTTCTTCTCTAATTCCCTCAGTCCATGTTTTTCTCGGTCTTCCTCTTGTCTTTCGCCCTTGTACTTTTGTTTCATAGACTACTGTTGTGAATTTATCTTCTTTCATGCGGCTAACATGTCCTTACCATCTTAATTGCCCTTCTCCTATATTTTCTTGTATCGGTCCAATTTTTAGCTAGCCTAAATACCTCGTTTCGTATTTTGTCCTTTCTTGTTTTACCTTGTATTTTCCTCAGGAACCTCATTTCTACAGCGTTTATCTTCGATTTGTGTTTTTCTGTCATTGTCCATGATTCACTACCATACAGTAACACTGGTCTAACTATTTTCTTTATTACTTCCGTTTTTATTTCCTTTTGGATCTCCCGTCTTCCTAAAAATGTTGATTTCACCGCATTAAATATTTTTCCAGCTTTTCTAATTCTCTCGTTTATTTCTTTATCTATTTTACCATTTTCTTCTACAATTGTTCCAGCTATCAACTTGTTCTATTTTTTGTCCATTTAACTGTATATTGTTTTTTACTTTTTTTGTTATTATCATAATTAAGAATATTTATTTATTTATTTTTCAACATTCAAAATCCTACATTAAATTTATTCAACCTTTCTTTTGCTTTTTTATAGCATCATCTATTACTATTGCGAACAGAAGTGGGCTGAGGACACATCCTTGTTTAACTCCTACTTCCGTTTTGAATCCTTTTGATTCTTCGTTATTAGTTCTGACATAATTACTTCTATACATTTTTCTTATCACTTCTATTGTCTCCTTATCTATGCCTCTTTGTTTTAAGGTGTTCCAGATGTTTTCTCTTTTTATTTTATCAAATACCATTTCCAAATATATATAGCGTACATGTACTTCCTTGGTTTTTTATATAATTTTTTCACTAAGTTGTCTTAATATGAATATTAGATCTTGAGTACCTCTTTCCTTTCTAAATTCATATTGTGTTTGTTCTAATTTTCTATCTAATTTATCTCTCAATCTTTTTTCTATTATTCTTGCTAATATCTTACCTGGTACGCTAGATAGTGTTATGCCCGTATTGCATTATCTTTTTGTCTCCGTTTTTATAAAATTGCAGGATTATTCCTGTTTTCCAGTCCATGGGGATAATCTTGGATACGATTGCAATATTCATAATTTGCCGAAGTTCTTCCATTCTTTGGTGTCCCAGATATTTTATCATTTCTGATGTTACTTCGTCCTTTCCAGGGGCTTTACCTAACTTTAATTTACCTATTGCTTCCATTATCTCTTCCTCTGTTATTAATGTGATCTCTTATGTATTTACAAATTTTTTCTCTTCTTTAAGTACTTCGTCTGCTTTGGTCAATTCTTGGAAGTGCTGCTTCCATCGGTCTATGATCGTATCTTCCGTAGCAATTATATTCCCTTCCCTGTCTTTTATATTTAGCATTGTATATTCTTTCTTTGCTCTTAATTGTTTTGAAGTTCCATAGAATAATTTATAGTTTTCTTTAAAGTCGTTCTTTAAAGTCATTCATTTTCTTACCAAATTTCTCCCATGATTTTTTTTGCTTCTCTAACTGCTTTCTTCACTTCGACTCTTCTTTGCTTATATATGTCATAATCTTCAGGTTTTTTCGTACTCAGATATTTTGACCATGCTTTCTTTTTCTCTCTTGTCATGCTCTGTATCATTTTATTCCACCATCGTGTTCTTTTCATATCTCCATTTGTTATTTTAGATATTCCACAGCTCTTTTTAACGGCTTCCAATACAATTGTTTTATTTTCCAGCCATATTGTCTGGGCAGTTTCTTGGACCTTTTTATTTATTAATTCTTGATATTTTCTGTTGGTATTTTCCTCTTTGAGTTTGTAGCTTCTTATATTTTCTTCTATTTGTCTCCGTCTTTTATTTTGTCTTTCCAGGTTTTTTATTCGTAATTCCATTCTTAGCAGATAATGATCGCTTCCTATTTGTCCTTGTCTGTGGACCCTAACGTCTTTTATATATTTACATTTTTGACTGCATGTTAGAAAATAATCAATTATTAATTTATCATTTCGGCTATTCATAACTCGTGTATACTTGTGGATGTCTTTATGTCGAAATTTTGTGTTAGTTATAATTAAATCGTTTTCTATACACATTTCAATAATTCCTTTTCCATTATTGTTCTTTGTCTCTTCTTCCTCTTTTCCTAATACATTTTCAATTCCTCTATTACTGTTCCCTACTCTTACGTTAAGGTCTCCGAAAATCATAATGTTTCCTTCTGCCTGATCTATTTCTTGCTGTAGTTCGGTGAAATATTCAACTTTTTGTTCCTTTTTGGCATCTTCATTTTTTCCATATGTTATTATTACTGTCCATATCTCTTCATCCCTTAATTTTATTTTTACATTTAATATTTTTTCATTTACATAGTCTTCTTTTACTACATCTGCAAGCTTATATGGTGTTGTTATCAGCCCCACTCCTTCTTTTGCTCCTTCGTTTTCTTCTACCCCTGACCACATTAGCCAGAATCCTTTATGTATTCGTTTTATACTTTTTCCTTCCTGTTTAGTTTCTGTAACTCCTAATAATTCGATCTCTTGTTTTATCATCTCTTCTTCTTTATCCTTTAGACTCCTTACATTCCATGTGCCTAGTTTCAATATTTCATCATATCTCGTTGTATCATCTTTTGTAGTTTTTCTTATATTATCTCTTCTTTTTATAGTTTGATTACTATTAACTACTCCCATATCCAAATTCATTGCCGTGGTCCTCATCCTTATTTATGATTTCTTTTAACTCTTTTTCTTTGGGTTCCCATTTCCATATTTTAACATTTATGATCATTTTCTGGAATCCTACTTTTGTTTTATTCCTTTTGTATCTTTCTACTTTTGCCCTGTGTTGTATAATGCTTTGTATTTCTTTTCTTCTTTAGTCAGATCTTCATTAATGTAGATTGTTTCTTATTTGCCTTAATTTCTTTTTTTTTTTAATACTTGAATTTTGTATTTTAGTGATACCATTTCTGCTGTACATTTCTTATTTCCTAGTGTTTTAATAGTTTTAATGTTCGCTTCAACTTGAAGTTCTTGTTTAATAAATTCTTGTATATCTTTTTTCATATTTGTCTTATTTTCTTCGTTTACTGAGATTGCTGTTATGACTAAATTGTTTTTCTTTTTACTTTTTTCCAGACGATTGATTCTGGCTTTAAGTTCCCCAATTTCATTTTTCATCATTTCATTTTCTTGCTTAGGTTCTTTGATATACTCAAAAGATTCCTTTCGGCCTTTCTTTATATCCTTAATCTCTATCATAACATTTTTCATCTCATTAGTATCATCATTTCCACCATCTTTTCTATGTATTAATTCTTCACCGCGTTAAAAGCTTTGCCGGGGTCTCCATCTTTTCTAATCGTAACTCATCTTTCTGAGTATCTACAAATACAAAATACTTACCGTTCCCTGTACATACAGGTGTGGCAATTAAATAACCGGACTGGTGCTACTATCGGTAAACAGCGAGCACGCCACGGAAGGTTTGAACATGTCTGTGCTTATAGATGCTTCTCCCACCCTAAGCTCGATGGGCACGGTTGTACGTCGCTCAGTCTCGCTGTAGCAATCGTCCGTTCAAGTCCTTACGCTAGCGTCGCGTCGGAAAAATGCAGAATGTTTAGATCGAGCAATGAATTAACCTCAAGTTTCTTGTGAAACATGAGGTTTTAACTACCCTTCGTGAAGGAGTGAGAAGACGAAGACCCAATTTGTGGAAGAGTAAATCTTGGATGCTCCACCCAGACAATGCGCCAGTCCATTCCGCCTTGTTTGTGAAGGCGTTCTTTGCGAAATCCGGCATCACCGTGTTGAATCACTCACCGTACTCGCCCGACCTGGCTCCCTGTAACTTTTTTTTATTTCCTAAGGTAAAATCAGAGCTTAAGGGGACACGATTTGACAGTGTGGAAGCGGTGAAAGCGAAAGCGACGGAGGTTCTCAACAAGCTAACAGAAACGGACTTCCAGCACTGCTTTCGACTGTGGAAAATTCGTATGGAGCGTTGTAGGGATCGACAAGGAGAGTACATTGAAGGGGATAAACTTTGTAATGTAATTGGTGATCAATAAAATGTTTTGTAGCACCAGTCCGGTTATTTAATTGCCACACCTCGTATAACCTCTTCGTCCTAATGCAAGTCCACTCCAACAAACAAAACAACATTTTACACAGGGAGGCACACAACTACAGCACAAGGATTGCAAGGAATCTGGTTTTGCCGTACCACAGAGTCTACAAAGCGCGAAGTGCCTCTAATTACTATGGGGTAAAGCTCCGCAATAAGATTCCACCAGATTTACGAGTGATGAGTGAGAGACAATTTAAAACATTTGTGATAGACAACCCTGTAAGGATATTCTATTGACGAGCTTTTATAAAACGAATTTTAATTTGTAATTATTGTTGTTCTTGCGTTTTCGTTATTTTATGTATATGTCGTATCTACTTATAGTTTTTATTTATATAAATGTTTTTATCTATTTAAATTTTGTAAAGTCCTGTTTTTTACACATATTGTATTATAGATGTAAAAAATAATAAAAACGCAGTCGAAAACAATTCTAATACTTCGATTATAATCCAGGAAGGAACAAGGTTTTAGATGTGGCACGTTTAAAAGAAAGTGAGCTCGGGATTCATGGATCATTGGCTGTGCTTCCGGGGTCTCTCTAGCGGTCACTCCTTACAAATGGAAAGCAGGAGACCTACAGCCAAAACCACTTATCCACTTCTCGATACCCAAACTTAGTAATAGTCACGATACACACACACAGGCTGGGTCCCCACTTTTACTTACATTCTCTCGTATAGTCGGTAGCATTTTTTTCGCGATTACATCATAATAATTCCGCCATTGAAATATCGGTACGGGAAAATTCTATTTAGGGATTTGTGTTCAAGAAATATGATTTATATTGTGTTGTTTTGAAAATCTTTTTTTCCCTTATATCTTTCTCTATAAGAGCTCAATGGTTCCTTAGCGTAATTTATCTGCAAACCAGTGTGTTATAAATTAGTTAGTTAAATGAGTTGTGAATTATTTACGTGTTTAAAATTTTTGAATCTGAAAGCCCTCCACTTCGTAAAGCGTCGGACGTGAAAGAAGTTGAAAGTTGAAGTCAGTGGGGCAGGAATATCGTTTCGATCGGTCTATCTCTCTTTCCCGTTAGCTTTTTTTTTTTGGTGGATGCTTACCGCATAGGAGAGAGTTTTGTCTATAAGAATTAGTACCTTTATCCCCCGCTTTGGAACCCCCGCGCTTATTTTATCTTTTCGGGCATCTTCTCGCGTTTTTCGTGAAACTATTCAGATACCCACTGAAGCTTATAAAGAGCCCGGGGTAAAAAGCATCGCGTAGCGGCTCCTTATTCTGATTTAATGAGTTTAATGTCATTATCCCGCAATGATTTTCGCCGTTCGGTCCCCATTGGCGGCGTTCGAGAAGCATTCGAACTCGTTGAGGTGGAAGCGGATTCTGGCAGACGGTGAAATTCACGGAGAATAGTAATGTTGGTGTATTGCACTCCGTCCTTTGCTATCCAACATCGAACGGCGAACGCAAATATCTAGATGGTTGGCTCGGATCGTGACGGACCTGCATCCACCGCTGCCGCTTCTTCAAGCTCCTTGATTGAACGGATGGCTCTGATAAACTGCTGCAGCTCGCCAGCCCCCGCCCGCCGAATGATACTTGCGAGATTTTATTTAAATCAGAGGGCTTTACTCGAGACACCTCTCACTACTACATTCGGGTGCCCTCATTTATACGTTTCCACCTTTAGGCATTATTTATCGCGAGCTGAATTAAGCTCGATGCTCCATTCTAATCATTATGGTAAGAGTATCAACTCTAATTCCTTTATTTCCAGGACAAAGCGGGATATATCTCGAATTGTTGTAATCTAAGCTATCCTGACGTCTTGGATTTTATTAAACCAATTGAAATTAGTGTCTTATACTGAATAACCTCAATCAGTCTTCTCTTTTTCTGTCTGTTTAAGTATTTCCTTTATTATTTGCTGGTACTCATGATAACACCTCGCTAGAAGATCTGGAAGTTTTACACTGTTTTTTATACCACCGATGAAATAACAAAATAAGACATTTCTGGAAAAAATATTAAGGAAATTTCCAATGAATTTTAAATTTATCCTTTATAACTTCGAAAAAGACAAAAAACATACAATGTGTATATAAAATTAAGTGGTTTACATAAATTTCTCTTGTGTGTGTAAATCTGATTGTGAGTATTAGAAAATCACCTTCACTCCCTACTCCAAGTTCTTCCATTTCAAATTTATTCGTAATATGTCTAAAAGGGTCTAGGTTAATGTTTTATGATTTTAAAATAATGAAACTTGCTCTTCTATTTATTCTTTAAACGATTTTGATTCTAATATGAATTTTGATAATTTGATTCTAATATTGAAATAGATTATTTGAAAATAATGAGCCTATGTTGCTGAATTCTTAATAGTAATAGTAGTTTATTTGTCTTTTTGTACGACGTCACCATTAGGTTTTAGTTTAATATTAGTTTTCAGGTACGTAGTCTGAAAAGTTTCATGCCTCAACGCGTTACAGGTCAAAAATATTTTGGTAATATAAATTGCGCGTGTCTTGAAAGATACTACATATTATTTTTTATCAGCTAACTTTTGCCATTATCGACAGTTTAATTGTATCTCGTCAACATTCTTAGTTTAAATAGAACATCCTGTATATTTTGACGTTTTTGGAAAGGTAATCGAAAGGTGAATTCAACGATATAGCATATGTTATACTTTAACTTAAGAAATATGATGATATGCAGCAATAAAGGTTTTGGTAATCTGTTTTTGTTACGCAAGTTGTTTCTTGTGATGCCAGACTGATCTAAAGAGCTCGTTGCTAAGCAAAGTAATCATAACAATTGCCAAACTGTCAAATCTCAATTCCAAAAGCGTAAGTCATTCTTGTTATTTATTGTTATCATAATCTGCATTTGTCATACTTTCGATCTTTGTGCTCGTTATTATTTTATCATTCTAAGTTATTTTCTGCTTAACTTTATTCTAATTAATTGTGGTAGGTTTGTTTAAATTTGTTAGTTTTTGATAAGAAATGTGTTTAAATTTTAGTTTTTTGTTGTTGTTGGTTTTACAATGGCCTCCGCATGGACCAGGTAAGATAAACATCAAGTACCTAACTTTAATATTCGGTGAATTTGGCAACAATTACCACGAAGTGGAAGATAATGAACACTGCCCTAGTACAACCGGAAATACTTGAACTTTGCTAACAGAAGATAATATGACTTAAATTATTGTACAATTTGTTGCGCAACCATGGCAAATAAGATGATAATTGCTAACCTGGGCAAATATGCGGTAACAGCCAGAGGCGTGACGAACGCATAAAAGTTTACACATAAAATAGAAGGTAAGAAATAAATTATAAAACGTGCCGAAACACTTACCGTTTTAAAAGTCTTCCGTGAAATCACACACTGGGTAACATCTGTTAAATATTTGAATCTTTAGATATGTTTCCACAGCTGTTTCAGTCAAGTGAGTACGCTGTGCCGAATAAATGTTTTTTAATGCAAAAAACGACCGTTCGACATCTAGCGATGTTATATTTGCATATTTAAAATAATCTTTGAAACAACTTAATGCATCTTCATATGCACCTTCACAAACCTGTCTCAATATAAGAAAACTGGAGTCTTTCTCTAAAACACTTTCAAATTTTCGTATTACACACCAATTTGTTTCGCCTTCTACAGCGCATAATTGTGCGTGAACATCATTCACAATTTGAACAGAATCCACTAGCGACATCGAAACATTTTGTAATTTTTCTATTCCCTCCGTTAGTCCGAAGTAATTGTTGTGAATAGTTTGTAAATCTCTTTTAACCTGACTATCTTGAAATATTTCCTGCTTTTCTTGATTGCTGCAGCTTCTGTCGGATTGAATTTTAAAACTACCTTCTTTACTTGATCAAAATATTTGTTGTAGTAAAACGCAGCCTGCAACTATGTTCTCCAACGTGTAACAATCGGCTGTGGTGGTTCAGGTAAATCAGGCCACAGTTTGTGAAATGGTCGGGTACGTTTCGGGGACTTTAGAAACACTGCCTTTGTACTAGCAATCGATGCATCTACTAGTGGAAAACATGTAGGAATCATTTGTGCCGCAAGATTTAGAGTATGGATTTTACACGTTACATGTAAGAAGTTACCACTGTGTTCTTTAAGAGATCGGCCCCAAAAATGCATGTTTGCGGCACCATCACTCATAAACATTAAAAGTTGCTTAGTTGAAACTTCGAATTTGTTCAATGAGTTCAACACCTCCTTTAAAATCTCATCGGCAGTACAATTTATAACTTTTTTGGAAGCAAGTAAGAAGGAGGATGACGGTCGATGTGGTTCCATTGTACATACCATTACATTAACCACAGAATGTTTTTGACGATCTGTTGTTTCGTCCACACACAACCACCGTTTTTTTTTCTTTCAATTCCGTTTTCATTCCTTTTTCTATATGTTCACGAGCAAATGGCACTACCTTTCGTATCGATGTCCGACTAGGTAATTTACAGTCCGCATATTTATTCCAGAAGGAGACAAATGCTTCTTTGTCTAGTAAACGAAACGATAGATTACATAAAATAAGAGTAACACATAAATCAAATGTAAATTTTTCTTGGTCTCGTATGCCACTTTTTGCAGAAGAATGCTGTTTGCTTTCGATGTGACGTTGACAATGGGTTCTGGACCAACACATTAAAGGGATTTTACAAACTAGACATTGAACTATAAAGTTTTTAACTGTGTCTGCCATTGGTCGTTTTCGCGACGTATCTAACTGCGACATTTTTAAAGCAAACATAAGCGTGAAATTACGAAATAAGTTACGACAGACTACATATACACAGAACTACTCGCATACACCATCGATTTAGTACTGACACTGTGAACGCGTGAAATAAATAATCGCCAACTCCGCACCACATATCTACTACACTGACTGTTACCGCTGTTTGCCCACACTAATAATTGGTGCCAGATTTACATAGTATTACAATTGACCCAGCAATTTTGCGTGGTTCGTGTCGAAGCCATCATAAAAGTAACAACACAAAAAAAATTTAGACAAACCTACCATAATTAGTTAATTGCAATAACGTTCGATAAAATAAAGAAATGACAACAATTAACAAAACAAGTTAAAATGAGCAAAAATGATATCGAGAACAAAGAAGGAACGTATGACACTTTAGGACCAGACTGTGTAATAAATAATTGATATAATTATATGGATTTTATTGCTTTAATTTTGGTGGCAGCGCCAGTGTGTTAAAGAAATATTGTTCCAATCACTTAATCTAACGAATTTATCCAATTCATTAATTCAATACCGCAACCAAAAGAGTAATATTTATATGTCAGATTCGGTAATAAAGCAGTAAACGAAGTACTAAACATACACTTGTTTCCTGTGGTCGGCAGCGACAAGAAGAGCAAAAATACGGAATTAGGGTCTTGTTAATGTGCGTCGCCTTTTCATCGGCAATAAAATTAGTATACCTAGTGTGCAAACGTCAGCACGGAGCATTCGGAGTTTTTGATAAAGCTTAGGAGCGCCCCTCACGGGCAGACAATAGCTTGCGGCCGCCTCCGGCAACTTGTAAACAACCCTGCACTGTCTGCGAAACCGCACACACACGTATCTCGGCCATCCCCCTCAGCGTCCCGGGTCCTTCGTCCACTTCCTTTGATATCTTCGATCTCCGCTATAGGAAAGGACGAAGGAGAAAAACACAACTAATCGCCGATACTAAGATTGATTCCCTATGCAAAAAGGGCGTATAATGAAAAAGCGTAATTGTTAAGCCTCTAGTTACGGTCAAAGTTTCTTTCGGCCATCGCCTTAACGAAGTATTCTTGTTTTCATAGCAAGGGGAATCACCCAGTCGGCTAGACTCGCACATTCAAGCCACTTAGGGCTTATTCACAAAAGTACCTATTCGATACGTAATAAAAAATAATATATAGAAAGCAATAAACACTTCAGTGTATTTAGGGGAGTTACTGCAATCTTGTTTGTACTCCCAGACAGTTTTTTTACTTGGCCATTGAGTGAATTGTATCGTTCGGATTTAGACGTCTTTAAGTTTTCATTCACCTTCAATTTTGTTGTAGTCAATACTCAATCGATATCTCGAATACATTGAACAGTTAATCTATGTCGATAAATATTTAGGATGTTCAAGTTTTATTTAAAATACGGCGTAAAATCTAAATAGATCTTTAACTAAAGACAGAAAACAGGAGAGACTTCCGAATATATCTTAAAGGGAGACGATTTACGTAAGTAACCGTAACAGCATGCAGTATTTTATCTGTCGATGAGAGAGAAGAGAATCCACCCCTTAGCTTGCTTTCTCCTTGATATCATCCTAAGGAGCGTCATCTTGTTTAGGGACTAGTAAAGTTACAAGTGTAACCTATATTAATTCCTGTTTCCTGCTATTATGCCGTCAGATGAACGCATTAAAACAAAGATAACTATACATGGCCGTAATTGGGAACCTGTGACAAGGCACCCACCGGTGTCGTCAAATATTTATTAGACGAAGTGGAGGTTTTACAATTCGCAACAAATCTTAGTCTTACGTCAGCCGTCAACTTGATTCGGAAATTACAATCTAATATTAAATGCGGGTCTCAGGCTACCCTTTATTTACGATCTTTCCTACAAATTAATGAAATTAATCGAAGAAAGGGGATAATATAGCTTCATGGTTGTAAAATATTAACCACAGAATATGTACTTATTTAATATAAGAGTATCTCTCATAAAAGACAAGATAATAGTACCTACAAATACAGGATGTTTGGTAAACATGTGGCAAGAATTCAAGGAATGATTCCTCTGATTTTCATCAATATTACGCGGCTTTCTATACCCTTATAAAAGTAATCTAAAGTTTTTCCCTCAAAATGTTGTATTACAGCCGCAACTCACTATCGTCCTCAAAACGATTCCTTTTTTAGATAGATTCATAATACAGAACCATCGTTTCACATCATGTAGCAATGGACTCCAAAATCGGGTCGTCTTCACGCATAAAAACGAGTGCGCACATTCGACCCGACATTCACGTTGGAGAGCAAAAAGAAGGTGCGGTACCCATCTTGCACTAATCTTATTCATACCCAAATGGTTATGGAGAATTCGGTGAATACTTGTTTCAGAAATGTTAGACATCACTGCTAATTTTTTCACTTTCAATCGGCGATCTGTTAAACCATTTTTTCAATAATTGAAATGGTTTGAGGCGGTATCAGTTCAATTGGCCGACCGGGGCGCTCATCATCGTCAAGGGATTCTTGCCTCAAACGGAAACATTTTGTCCACTTTTCTACAGTGGTATATGAAGGAGATAAATAACCATAAACGCCGTTTAAACACCCTTCTTTTGTTAAAAATTTGATGACTCAATTTTCGTTACCTGAGACATTTTCATGCACTAGCTACGTTTTCTGGCTGACTACTAAAAACTACTACTCTTAGAGACAATATATGGAGTGTAGGCCTCGCACATGTGCAACTCTGACGCCACAGGGTCTGAACACACTCGAATCTGTATAAGCCTGTCAAGCCGAGAATTTATGGCGCCTACCTCGTATATCGTTTCTCTCCGTTAGTGTACGACAATTTTCTATTACTAATCAACGACAATTGAAATGTTTGACAGTTTGGAATTTCATAGCTATCTTATTTAATCTAAAAATGAATTTTTCGTCAATTAAAATATAATATGAAAATATAGTGATAACTTTTATCAACAAATTATACATAGTTGAAATCAGAAAAAAACTTTTTCTGTCGATATCAAAATCCAATATGGCGCCTACAAGAAAGAAAGTTGATGATTGCCAGAAATAATCGAAACGTTATTAGATAAACGATCGAAAATGGCCTTGAAAAACGTGTTTTGAGTTTTTTCTCTGAAAGGCCAAGTAAGGGTGCTATAGGTGAAAGAAGAAAATGAGTTCTTCCCTTTTTTTTTAATCTCGAACGTCATTTGTCACAGGTCCATTTTCTCTTCTCGGGTTTATAACAAACACGAAATTTAGTAACCTTGCCATATTAGACCTATCTTGTATCTCCAATAATAAGCGAGACCCCCACGGTGAAGTTCGAAAATTGTATATTAAGGACTGTCCACGAAAAAAAGTGGTCGAGTTTGCTGTGGCATAAATATTGTAAAACAAAAGATAATCGACTGTCATTTCGATAGAACATTGTTGACGAGGTGTAAATTTATCGCATATTTATTTGTTGCAGAAAGTCTGCGATTAAGGAAAATGTCGTCGAAACAAGTTGAAATAAGATGAAAAATTGTGTCCACCTATCAGCAAAATCCGGGTATGTCCCAATTTCTATTGGCAAAAACTGTGGGAGTTGCAAAATCCACGGTTCAAAAGGTACTTGCAAACTTCCATTCAACTTTGTCGATTGAAATAAAAGGAAATTCTGGAAAAAAAGCAGGTCCAGTAGACAGGGCAATGGCAAAAAGCATAATTAGTGAGTTTAAGCGTAATCCTAGTCTTTCCGTCCGTGATGTCGCACGCAAAAAAGGCGTATCGAAGTCGTATGTGCAAAAAATTAACAAGAGTAGGATTACGTTCCTATAAATTATCGACAGTACCAAATCGCGATCCTACCAAACAAGGAATATGTAAAATCCGTGCGCGTAAACTGTATGAAAATTTTTTAACGAAAACTGACTGCATTTTGATGGATGATGAGACCTACGTAAGGGCAGACTTTCAACAGTTACCAGATCAACAGTTTTACGTTGCACGTGAACGGCTGGATGTTCCAGAAAGGTTTAGAACCAAAAAGATGGACAAGTTCGCTAAAAAAATTCTTGTATGGTAGGCGATTTGTTCTTGTGGGCTAAAGAGCAATGTTTTTGTCACAACATGCACGATAAATCAAGATATCTACATAAAGGAATGTTTAGAAAAACGTCTTCTGCCACTGATCCAAGGCCAGCGGGGCTCAATATTAATTTGGCCTGATTTAGCGACGGCCCATTATCCTAGAGCTACTATGAATTGGTACGAAAACAATGGAATTGCAGATGTACCAAAAATTGCCAATCCTCCAAACTGCCCAGAATTGAGACCTATTCAAAGACATTGAGCAAATATTAAAAGGAAGTTAAAGAAGACGGGTAAATATGCAAAAGACATGAAACACTTTACTAAACTGTGGAATGCGGCTGATGCAATGATGACTACTGAACGTGTACAAGTACTGATGCGTGGTGTCAAAAGAAAAGTGAGAGCATTCTACACTGCTTAAGATGTTTTACAGAATTGTGTTTATCGTGTTATAAGTTACCGAATAATCGACCACTTTTTTTCGTGGACAGTCCTTATTCAATTCATTTAAAGTAATACGAAATAATTTGTTTCATAATCAGCAGGGCAAAATCTGTGGAAAAAGACCTTACCTTCCTCTACCCATAAAGCTGATTCAAATCAAAAAAGTACGATTTTCCATCTATTATAGTTTGCAACCTAAAACACTTAGAAGTTTAAGGAATTTTTGGGGCGCAATCCAAAAACTAAAGGGGCAAAAGAAATAGAATTTGTAAAAATTGATTCCATGTTTTCAACGAGAAATACACGACTATGAATTTGGAAGATAATAGAAAAGCTAACAAAGAATTTTTTGTTATAATATGTTTCAAAAATTAATGAATTTATAGTGTTTAATTATTAATAATACAATGCTGATGCGGAAGGGGGGAGCCGGTTTATATTCATAGATATCGCATGTGTATAGTTTGTATTACGTGTACGGAGTTATTAATACAAAGACCTCTCCCGATACAATGTTCTGGAGGTTTGTCGTCTGACCCTTGACTTCGAAACAGAGACATAAGTATGGTTAATCTACTTAGGGGTTAATTGAACCTTTCCCAAGCAGACGATATGGCCGTGGAAAGGACGGAAATCACTCCAGAGCCAGAACCGAAAGCCTGGAGAGAGTCTAAACTACTACCTTCGGTGCCTGCGTTGTATTAAACAATCGCCCTGCTCTTGCAACTTGTTCTTGTTTGCTAAACACTCCCCGTTAAGACAGAATAATAAACTTTACTCCGTCGAAAACTTATTTAGTATGCAGTTTCATTAAAAAACTTCTGAATCTCCCCAATATTTGCGAGGAAATTTTATTCGGTAATTTTTCGGCTTCTAAAATTAAATGTTTTTCTTTTATAATTAATGTATTACGATCGATGTAGATTATTCATTAAGAATATAAGGGGTGTTCAGAAAGAAATATATGTACATACAATAGATTTCTACAGAATCCTTTTCATTTCGCAGCGTTTGTATGTAGTGGCGATAACGCGGGCTTTAAAGCATTGTGAAAGTACGCCAGGGTAAGCTTAGACAATGCAAAATGTATACGAGTTATATGTAGGTATATATATATATATACGAATATCCTTCGCTTTTGGCCAGCAGTAATCATTTGCAATGGTTATGACACCGACATCTTTTGCTGTACCCGCATGGCTCCCGGCGAAACAGTAGATGACAAGAACTGACACCATCAAGGAAGCCCGCGTTTACAGAAATCCTCAAGAGACAATGATGAGACATATATCGTTTATACGCCTTTCACAGCCGGAACTTTTTATTACTGCTTTTGCCGACATCAATCCCTAATCACGTAGCTCAAGCTGCATGTATAGGAGAACAGAAACTTCGCAAGAAGAAGCGAACCATAAGAGGCTTCAGATTCTAACAAAAAAAAACGAACGCTGAAGGAAAGATCTTATCGAAAACTTTATATCGACAATATATTCGGCAGTAAAAACCTTTGGAAAGGAAGTAAGGTAAATGGATGTTAAATATTTTGAAATATTGGAATTGACATTTTAAGCATTTTATCCTCTATTATGTATTCTAAGGATTCTTTTATATTTATATTTATGTATAAACTAAGATATCAACCAATAAATTATGGTGTTAAGCAGATTTGATCCCCTAATTCGCTTGCTCTAAGCAATTATTTAATGTCGTCTGAGATCCATTTAGTTGAAGCAGACGCTTATTGTAGTCAAAAACACACCATGTACGACAATAATACATTCCTAACACTTTTGAGTGGTTCTACATCGAACCAAACTCATTCCTTTAGGACCTTGTAGAACTTGTATCGGAAAATCGATAAAAATAATGCGTTTGACTTGAATCTCTGCAAAAGTTTATCGTAGACATGTAGCAGCATTTAACCTTGTCATATAAACATGCACAAAAGTTGGTTCGTGACAACCCTTAATTCGAATAATACTTATTGTTCCGATTCCGTTCCATTTGTTCCTGAGGATTCTCACTATCCAGCCTTAGCCATAGTTATGATGGCGATGTGCTACAGAGTATATACTAATGTTTATATCAAATATATTATTATTATTATTACTATCATTATTATTATTATTATTTTTATTATTATTATTAATTAAAATATCCATCATGGTTTACACATGAAATCATTGGTAATGTGAGGTTGAAGTACTATTACCGCCGCAGATGGATTTCCACTAGAATTACATACTATCAAGACGAATTTAAAAGACTTCGTAGACTCTGTAAAACACAGATAGCTTCAGCTTATAACCTATATCTAAATTCCGCTGAGACATCTATAAAATCCAACCCAAAACAAATATTTAAGTATATTCATGACAGAGAAGGCACATCTAGAATTCCAAATGTATTATCCTACGACGGTGTTACATATGATACACCTCAAAACATTGTCAATGCTTTCGCTGGTAGGTTTGCTTCTATTTATGTAGTTAGTTCGTCTCCTTCTGCAGCTACTTTACAACGTAATTGCATTCCTTTTACGTTGTCTCCTGTAGGGGAAGGGGAGTTGGTCAGAATTATGACTTCTTTTGCAAATAATAGCGTTTCTGGTAATGATTTAATTCCATCGTTTATGTTACGTGAAGCCTGGCATGGCTTTTGCTAAGCTGCTAGCTTCTACCATTAATTTATCAATTAAGACGTCGGTGTTTCCTGCTAGGTGGCAGCGTGCAAGAATCTGTCCTGTACACAAAAAAGGCATTAAAACGGTGGTCGACAACTATTGACCAATAAGTATTTTATCTAACTTTGCTAAAGTATTTGAGAATAGCCTGTTTTTCACCTTGTATGAGAACGTTAAATCGTTTATTTATCCTTATCAACATGGCTTTATTCGTGGCAGATCAACTGTTACTAACCTTGTAACTATGTCTCAGTTTATTTGTCGAGATTTGGATAGGCAAGGTCAGGTTGACGTGGTTTACACAGATTTTAGTAGTGCCTTTGATTCTATTGATCATGGTATTTTACTTAGTAAATTATCAGTGTTTGGTTTAAGTACGTCGTTCTTAAGACCGATTTATTTAACTGCCAGATGCAACTTCGTCCATTATAATGGATATACATCCAACTACTTTTTTCTGAAATCTGATGTTCCTCAGGGGTCTAATCTGGGGCCCCTGCTATTTATACTCTATATAAATGACTTACTTGAAGATTTGACTTGCTCGGTACTTGCATATGCTGATGACATTAAAATCTATAAATCTATCTCTAACTGGGATGATACTATATTAACCACATTATTGCTTAGTGCGACGAATTTAAACTGCGCTTGAACTTCAACAAATGTTGTTACATGTCGTTTACTCGCAAGCTCAATCCTATTCCTTCTACGTACAGTATAAATAATAGATTTTTGAAGAAAGTTGAGCTGATCAGAGATCTTGGAGTTTTATTAGACCCTTCGATGAGTTTCTCCTCACATATAATAGATCTTTGCTTATCAGCCTCTAAGGCCTTAGGCTTTATTATACGTTCATCTATGTAAATCATTTCGCGATGTTCAATTATTAAAGACCCTCTTCTATAGTTTCGTCATCAGTAAGTTGGAATATGCATCACAAGTGTGGTCCCCTCACTATGTTTACGTTCAGCTTTCTTTGGAAAAAGTTCAACGGCGATTTCTGAAGTATCTTGCCTATAGAGAGGATGGTGTATATCCGGAGCGAGGAATAGATTATTCCAGACTACACTTGGTAGATATGGTTTCCCATCACTATTGTCGAGACGGGAATGTCAGGGAGCCCGCTTTATGTGGAAACTAGTCCATGGTTCTATTGACAGTCTTTACCTCCTTTCCTCTCTTAATTTTCGTGTTCCTCGATTCTCCTCTCGCCTTTCCTCTTCCTTTTCTTTGCCACTCTCTAGAACGAATATCTTGCATGTCTCACCACTCGCTACAATGTGTCGGTCAGCGGATTTTCATTATTCGGATATTGTTTATAATAATATGAATCAATTGTTATAAACTATATGTATGCATTTATATATATTTTTGTTTTTGTCTTATTATTGGTTGTAAAACTCTTGGACAATAAACTGATATTATTATTATTATTATTATTATTGTTATTGTTATTATTAACTCGGATACGTTTGTGCTATTAACAATTCCCGAATTTAGATAGATAGTTATTTTATTTGACCCGTTAGTGACAGAAATATAAATGTACCAGCAAACAAGGCCACTGATAACATAATCTAAACCTAATACACACTAGTACATTACACACACACTTAAACTTTATTTATGATTAAAATTGTACAACGAAAATTTCTTAATAGAATAAAAGGCTTCTTTAATAAAAATTCTTTTCAATGCTTTTCTAAAATTACTGATGTTCGAGTCAAGTATTCTGTTATAAAAGACTCTGCACATATATATTATCGAATTCCTAATAAGTGCGGAGTGTGATAATTAACCTGGGCAAATATGCGGTAGCAGCCAGAGGCGTGGCGAGCGCATAAAAGTTTACACATAAAATAGAAGGTAATAAATTATAAAACGTGCTGAAACACTTACCGTTTTAAAAGTCTTCCGCGAAATCACAAACTGGGTAACATCTGTTAAATATTTGAATCATTAGATATGTTTCCACAGCTGTTTCAGTCAAGTGAGTACGACGTGCGCAAGAAATGTCTTTTAATGCCGAAAACGACCGTTCGACATCTAACGATGTTATATTTGCATATTTAAAATAACCTTTGAAACAACTTAATGCATCTTCACACGCACCTTCACAAATTTGTCTTAATATAAGAAAATCGGAGTCTTTCTCTAAAACACTTTCAAATTTTCGTATTACACACCAATTTGTTTCGCCTTCTACATCGCATAACTGTGCGTGAGCATCATTCACAATTTGAACAGAATCCACTAGCGACATCGAAACATTTTGTAATTTTTCTATTCCCTCCGTTAGTCTGAAGTAATTGTTGTGAATAGTTTGTAAATCTCTTTTAATCTGACTATCTTGAAATATTTCCTGGCTTTTCTTGATTGCTGCAGCTTCTGTCGGATTGAATTTTAAAACTACCTTCTTTACTTGATCAAAATATTTGTTGTAGTAAAACGCAGCCTGCAACCATGTTCCCCAACGTGTAACATGTGGCTGTGGTGGTTCCAGTAAATCAAGACACAGTTTATTAAATAACCGGGTACGTTTCGGGGACTTTAGAAACACTGCCTTTGTACTAGCAATCAATGCATTTACTAGTGGAAAACATGTAGGAATCGTTTGTGCCGCAAGATTTAGTCTATGGACGTTACATGTAAGAAGTTACCACTGTGTTCTTTAAGAAATCGGTCCAAAGAACCCATGTTTGCGGCACCATCACTCGTAAACATTAAAAATTGCTTAGTTGAAACTTGAAACAAATTTGTTCAACGAGTTCAACACCACCTTTAAAATCTCATCGGCAGTACAATTTACAAGTCTTTTGGAAGCAATTAAGAAGGAGGATGACGGTCGATGTGGTTCCATTGAACGTACCATTACATTAATCACAGAATGTTTTTGACGATCTGTTGTTTCGTCCACACACAACCACAGTTTTTTATCTTTCAATTCCGTTTTTATTCTTTTTTCTATATGTTCACGAGCAAATGGCACTACATTCCTTATCGATATCTGACTAGGTAATTTACAGTCCGCATATTTATTCCAGAAGGAGACAAATGCTTCTTTGCCTAGTAAACGAAACGTTAGATTACATAAAATAGGAGTAACACATAAATCAAATGTAAATTTTTCTTGGTCTCATATAACACTTTTTGCAGAAGAATGCTGTTTGCTTTCGATGTAACGTTGACAATGGCATCTGGACCAACACATTAAAGGGATTTTACAAACTAGACATTGAATTTTAGCGCCATCAAAAATTAAATCCGGCATGTCCACTATAATGTTTTTAACTGTGTCTGCCATTGGTCGTTTCCGCGACGTACCTAACTGCGACATTTTTAAAGCAAACATAAGCGTACAATTACGAAATAAGTTATGACAGCCTACATATACACAGAACTACTCGCATACAGCATCGATTTAGTGCTGACGCTGTGAACGCGTGAAATAAATAATCGCTGACTCCGCACCACATATCTACTACACTGACTGTTACCGTTGTTTGCCCAGACTAGTGGTAATGGAAGACTTAGGTCCGTCCTATTTCTTGTGTTATACAGGCGATTACTACCCTGTGATTCAATGGAATTTCGTTCTTTATATATAATTAACAATACTTCTAATACAAAAAGAGAATAAATAGTCAGGATATTATTTTCAATGAAAATTGGTTTACAATGAATTCTCGAATCTGCGCCATTAATAGTGCGCAAAGCCTTCTTCTGTAACTTGAATAATGAGTCTAAATTCTCTACCCTTGAGAAACCCCTAAAACATACTGCGTATCTCAATCGAGCCTCAAAAACAGAGTAGTAAACTGTTTTTGCTTCCTCAACAGCCACCTCACTATTAAACCACTCTCAAAGCGTAGCATACCAAAGACAGTCTGCTGTGCAGTTGATGCACATGTTCTGACCATTTTAAATCATAATCTATGTTTAGAACGACGAATTTTACGGAGTTCTGTTTAGAGGTTTGTAAATTTCCGATGCAGATATGCAAGCTAACAGCTGAATTCTTATAAACGACCAGTTTAGTTTTATTTAATTCCTTTACTAAATTCAATTCACTGTTAACCAAGGCCTCAAATTCATGTATTTTGTCGCCCGCCCACGTTAATGAGGTATCATCTGCGGAAACAATAGGGGTCCCAGTATAGAGCCCTGAGATACACCATAATTATTACATATTATTTCAGAGGTCACACTTTCTTCGGTGTATTTGAGCTCCACTGCCCAACTACGTCCAGCCAGGTATAACACGAACCACCTGTTAGCAGAACCTCGGAAGCCATATCTTTCTAGTTTTTCTATAAGTATGGAATGAGACACGCTGTCAAATGCTCTGGCGAGATCACAAAAAATTGACACTACCGTTTTATTTAAATTTATTTGTTCATAAATGTTATTTAAAAAATTGTAAACCGCATCATTGGTGTTACAGTTATCTTGAAATCCATACTGTGTTTTTTTCATAAATGATACTATTCTATCTCTCACCATTACTTCCAAAATTTTAGAAAAAGTGGATAGCAAGGAAATGGGTCTGAAATTTGAGGGCGGGTAATTGGACCCACCCTTATGAACAGGAACTATTTTTGTTCATTTTAAACAGGAGGGGAATATTCCTTCGTCAAAGGACAAATTTATTAAGTGTACTAAAATTTGCAGTGTGTTGTCTTCTTATCACTTTAAGTGGTATACCATCCATCCCTGCGGAATTACTATTTTTTAGACTTGTAAGTACTGATATCAATTCACTTGTATTAGTGGGCATTAAAAGAAAACTGTTTCTGTTTTGATATTTAACATACCTCGTCGGATCAACATTGGATTTTATTTCGCAAATAGTTGATTCCGTAATTGAACAAACAAATTTATTAAGTGTTTGCAGCTTCTTGGACGTCGTCAATTCTTTTGTCATTTTCCATAATAATAATTTTTTCCGGTTTTTTATTTTTGGTTGCATTTGTTATTTCACCCACGATTTTCCAGGTATCTCTGACAACGTTTGAGGAATTGCGCATACGCGAGATATTCGTTAATCGCTTTGACAGTTTAATTAGTTTTTAAAGCAATTTTTATAATTCCTAAAGTACGCGTCGAACCAGTGTAGATCCAAATATTTTCTTATATAAGATAAGGCCCTTTTGTTCCTAATTCATACCCTTAGTCCTAATGGTATCCAGTTTTTCCGATTACGATGTTTAACTGATTTTAGTGGAAAAGATTTTTCAAAAATATCTCCAAAAGTTTTTCCTCAACACCACCCACCAATATTTCATCCCACCCCACACCTTCACACTCTCCGACATATTTATTGTAATTAACATCGACATAAGAGCTATACATTCTCAGCCCCCTAGAGTTAGTTTTTGTATTTGAAAATTCATATAAAACACCCTCGTCGTGATCAGAAAGTCCCGAATTAAAAACAGAAGCTCTCGAACAAGAATCATCAAAACTAGTGCAAATATAATCAATCGATTGTGGTTTCCGTTGTATTAGATATTCCTAGTGGGAGCATCAACGTGCACAATTAAATTATGAGAACAGAAAACACTTTTTAGTTGTTCCAATTTCGAGGAATTTTCGCTATAGTTCAAATTAAAATCTGCAACCAAAATTAGTTTGTCAGTTACTTTAAACTTTGATAGAAGGAAATCTAATCTAAGTAAAAATGTATCAATACAGCCTAGTGGTGGCCTATAAACACAAATGACATATACTTTAAAAGCGTTTAAAAAACTACATGAAAATTCAAAGTCCATTTCGCTTAAAATATCATCATATTTAGTTACCTTTTAATTTACTTCATTTGAATTCATTCAATCGGTTTTTTTTATGTTATCTAAAACATAGGGAACTTAAAAATTCAGATTTTTTTCTCTCATGGAATAATGGAATTACACGTATAATTTTTTAGACGAAATAAGTAATTCCAAGATATAAACGAATCAAAACTAAGAAAATTTAAACAGACTAAGGAGGAGCCGAAGAAAAATTGCTCTAAATGGGCACACGTAAGCTAAAAATTAACGTGTACATAACTGCCTTTCTCAAGTTACTGTTTAAATGAGAATGATTGCGGGGAAATTATACACAAGGGTGCCATTGCATAACAGCAAGACGCGTGAGTGCGACTTGGGCAAGTTGGGAAGGCAGCACGATTAAAGAACTTTACTACGCAGCGACCCACTGCGCCTCATTCAAGCTTGACTTCGGTGTTTTACTGTCACCTGGCACCCTACCTATTCAGCGCGAATATCACCGTTTATGGTGCGAATCGGTAGAAAGAAACAGCGAATATGTAGATACGTGAAGCTACGTCTACCGTTCGCGTCAATTAAACGTAAATAGGCCCGGTTATTTTGCTGAATATGCTCAGGAAGTGGAAAGGAAACAGGGATCCAATTCAGGGTGGGAATTGTGTATATGAATGTATATCAGCTATATTCGTGTTTTGATGTTTAATTTAGTAAAAATATCTTGGGTATTTTTCGAATTTACAATAGCAAAATTAATTTCAATAAAGATAATGAAAATAACAACAAAATTACTTCTTTCTTTTCATTTCTCGCAAATAATCCTCTTAAGCTGTGCGTCTCCAACAATATCCACCACCAGTTTTAACACGCAAATTAAATTATTTAATTTTTTGCTGTTAAATGATACAGCGTCATAGGCACCATATGCACTGGCGGATTAAGAGCCTTCGGGGCCCCTAGGCACAAGTAATAACGGCCCCCCCCTCCATCTTTTATTGCAAATTGTAAAATAAGCAATTTCAAAAATGTGTAAACAAGTAGGTAAAATGAAAATTTAAATTTTTTATAAAAAACATAATTTGCAAATAATGTTTAATAATATAACAATAAACAAAAAAATTGTAAACAAATTTATTTTCAATAAAAATATTTAAACAAAATTTTACATTCCTAATAAAAACATTGTTTTATAAATATGTAATATTTGTAAAACCTAGTAAAAATTAAAATAAATACATTTTTATTCTTAATAAAAATATTTAATTATTAGGGCTCTATAGCAGATTAACTTCGCGGACTTTAGAAGCAGCAAATTTTTGCACAATTTCTTTAAAATTTATTTTTTTTACGAATTCATGCTCTATGCATAACAAGTTTAAAGCATTTAGCCGATTTTGGTTCATGACGCTTCTTTTTTGGTTTTTTATTATCACCAGTTTTGAGAATGTTCATTCTCCTTTACAAACTCCGCAAGCTAAAGTTAAATATATTCTAAATGCTATAGCTACATTAGGATAGAGGTTTGACTTTAATACTTCTTTAACACTTTTTAAAGTTTCTTGGCTGTTGCAATTTTTTAAGCTCTGTTCATTTATTGTCAGATGTTCATGAAAATGTATTATTTCGTTTTCTAATTCACTTTCCAAATCTAACGGATATTTTTTAAGAAGTCGTTGAGCTGCGGATCGTTTGCCATTCAAATTTGTCTTTTCGTAATCGAAAATAAACGAAAAATTTACTTGCGATTCTGTATAACAACAAGATCTTTCCATTTCAGAAATTATGCTATCACATATTACTAAAAATACCTCGACTCTAAATTTTTGTTTTGGAGAAAAGTTTTCTGAATAGGACGATCACCGTGGAATACTTTTTTCTTAATTTGGCGTGTATTTTCTTTTTTATAAGAAACTTCAAACTCAAATTCAGTCGAAACCTTCAAAATAAGTGTCGCTTCTTCTTCATATTGGTCAAAATTTTTAGGAATAGTTTCTAGGTATTCTGTTAAAGAGGTGATTTGATCTGCAACTTCTTTTAAAATAAGACCTTCTTTTTGAAATGTCAAATTTACTTTGTTTGTTCTCTCTAAAACATCGTACCAAAATAAATTAAGGATACGTGTTTCAAATTCGCATAGTTTATTCATAATATTTGTTGCTTCATTTCGTATATCGTAACTTTGGTCAGTATCTTGAGATAATGTTTTTAAGGTTATTAAAATTTCATGATTTGTTTTAATGACTTTAAGGCATCATATCTCGCTGACCATCTTGTGTCGGACAGAGATTTCATCACAAAAATTCTTTCATTTGCATTCGAATTTAATGAAATTCTTGTATTAATTTCTTCTTTTAGCAAATTCCACCTGTATGTGGAACCTGACAAGAAATTGTACAATGTTGGTACAATCCCAAAAAAAGATATAGCTTCTACACATACACTAGCTGCTGTCTGTCCAACAATATTCCGAGAATGAGCACTACACGGTACAAATTCTGTAAATTCGTTTATTTCTTTTATCTTACTTTGGACACCTTGATATTTTCCAGATATATTAGCCGCATTGTCGTAACTTTGCGAACGTCAATTTTGAGTGTCAAGATTGCACTCAATTAAATATTGCGCAATTTCTCGAGCCAGATCAATTTTGTGGCTTTTTAGAGGCAAGAATTTTAAAAAACCTTCTGACACTTTAAATGTTTGTGAATTCATGTATCTAATTACAAAAGTAAGTTGATCAACATGTTGCAAATTAGGTGTAGGATCAACTATTATTCCAAAATATTTTGATTCTTCTACTTCTTATAAAATTAAATTAGTAACATGATCGCCTAATAATTGAATAAATTCATCGCAAATTGTCGAAGACAGATAAGATATTTTGCCCCTAAAAATATTGGATTTTTAGTTTTTTCAATATGATCTGCTAGAAACCCGTCATATTTTGCTAGTAGTTCCAATTTGCCTAAATAATTCCCATTGTGTACTGATCCAAAAATTTCATTTTTGCCTCTTAATGGAAGTCCACGTTGACACCAAAAAATTATAACATCAATAATTCTTTAAAAAACCTTTTGCGAGTACTGGCAAATATATAATAATAAACGATATTATGTAAATAACGTTTCATTTAAAAAGTTAATATTACAAACTGGGCAAATGTTATGTTAACTCAAGTCAATTTTTTTAAAAATGTGACAAATTTAAGAATTTGTAAGTTCTTTTTTTTTGCTCAAACTTATTAAACTTATTCGCAAGAGGGACCAATCACATTGAGTGTGCGAAATATAAATAATAAACCAACTAAAGAGGGCACTATAAATACATTTTTACAGAAAAATGTAGTAACAGAAGAAGGATACATTAAACATGGAAGGACGCAACTTAGAGCACTGCACGGGCCTATTTTTCACGGCCCGGCCCGCCCGTGGTCCGCTACAGCATGGAGTAGGCCCACCCGTTGCGTTCACTACCTCGGCACAAGGCCCGCCCGGCCCGGCCCGGCCCGTTAGGAAATTTAGGCCCGTTTGGTCCGTCTAAATTATTTTAGCCTGTTTAAGTAATTATATCTGCACCGTCTATTCCTAATCATTTTTTAATTACTACATTATAATGAGTAGAATGAAACATTTATTTTGTTTGTTCTTTAAACAGCATTTACTGCATACGATACATCCATTCGATGTAGTTAATAAAACATTCCCGGACCGTCAAGCCCGTACAATTTTAGGCCCGGCCCGCAATGAAAAGAGACGAGGCCCGCCCGAGCCCGGGCGCGCCGAGCGGGCGGCCTTTTCCTAGCCCGTGCAGTGCTCTAACGCAACTTCCAAAAGAAACACACACAACTAAAAACCTGGACAACAAACCAAAAAGCGAGGAATACAAATAAATATTCCGGTCCCAAAAATAGCCATAAAACGATAAGAAATTAACCATAATAGAACAGATTAACATGACAGATACTCCAAAAATTCTATGGAAATTGCAATAAAAGCGATTTATCTGGAGTACCCAATCAACGAAAGAAGTGGATCTTCGTGTCGAGACTTAAAAAGGGAACAACCGAGGAAAGTGTTAAGGAATTTCTATCACAGGCCGGTAACTACGAATTTACCGTTGAAGGAGTACAGCCAAGGATTGCAGAACCAAACTGTGCGAGCTTTAAAATCTGTGTACCTGTAGAGGCGAGATATTGTAATCAACCCTACCTTTTGGCCGAAGAATGTCTTCGTGAATAAATTTTATTTCAAGAAAAGTGTAGTAAATCTCCAAACAGGAGTCAGCAAGATAGTGAATCCTAAAATAGTAGTACTTAGAGCAACGCAAACTGCGCTGAAAGCCAGTGACTGACGCATAAAAGTTTACACAAAATAAACACGGCCGGGACAATCCGGTATAAGCGTCAGTATAACTGCGGCTCGAAAGCCGATCTGTTGTGTATGCATCTACGCTGTCGTATACTATATCGTAGTTCTACGTTTGCTTTGAAAATGTTTCCTACGTCGCGAAAACGACCAAAGTTGGACACAATAAGAGAATTTATTGCAGAAATGCCTGATTTAAAGTGTGATTGCGCTAAAATTCAATGTGTAGTGTGTAAAATAGATTTAATGTGTTGGTCGAAAAGTGATTGTCTATGGCACGTAAATAGTGCAGGGCATGTTTCAAAAAAAAATTATGACAAATTTAAATTTAATTTATGTGTTTATTGCATGTAATTTACCATTTCATTTACTAAGGAAGAAAGCATACGTCTCGTTTTGGAATGAATATTCGGACTGTAAGTTACCAAGTGAGAGAACATTAGAGAGAGTTGTGCCGTCTGCTCGTGAGCATATCGAGAAAAGAATTAAATCGGAGTTGCAAGATAAAAAACTGTGGTTATGTGTGGACGAAACAACAGATCGTAAAAAACATTCTGTGGTTAATGTAATGGTACGCACAATGGAACCATATCGACCGTCACCCTCAATTTTACTAGCTTCCAGACGAATACAACAATGCACTGCCGAAGTAATTTCAATGTTGGTGTTAAATACATTGTAAAACTTTGAACTTTCAACAAATGAACTGTTGATGTTTATGAGTGATGGTGCCGCAAACATGCTTGCTGTAGGTCGATCTCTTAGAAAACATTGTGCTAACTTGTTGCATATTACATGTAAAATTCATACTCTCAGTCTCGTAGCAGATAGTATCAGAAAATGTTATCCCAAGGTAGACGCTCTAATAGCACATACAAAAGCTGTGTTTGTAAAATCCCCAAAACGTATTCGGGAATTTCATAGACTATGCCCCGGTATTCCTGAAGCACCACAACCTATTCTTACTCGTTGGGGAACATGGTTAGAGGCTGCATTTTATTATCTTAAATATTTTGTTTTAGAAAGGTTTGAAAGTGTTTTAGATAAAGACTCTGATTTTGACACATTAAGACAAATTTGTGAAGGTGCGTCAACAGAACCGTTATTTGAAAGTTATTTGAAAGATTATTTTACTTACGCAAATATAACGTCACTAGGTATAGAACGTTCGTTTTCGGCATACAAAAACACTTTTTCTTCACGCCGCTCTCACTTTGCCGAAACAACTTTGGAAACATATCTAATGTTACAAATATTAAATAGACATTATCCACTTTGTGATTTCATGGAGGACTCTTAAAACGGTAAATGTTTGAGCACGTATCACATTTAATTTATTTTGTCTAAAGTTTTATGCGTCCGCCACTGGTTTTCAGTGCAGTTGCGTTGCTCTAGTAGTACTACATCAAAATATGCATTCTTTTGGGTAATTTCGTATACGAACTTGAAGTCTTTGTTAATCAAATATATAACTGTAGCTTTATATGCTTATCAGAACATTGGCGATCCAAAAATCAATCCTTAATATTACGGGATTTTCTCTCGTATCGAGTTTCTGTAGAGATATTGGTAAACACGGCGGCACAGCCGAATTTTGCCGATCTAATACATTTGCCGGATCATGTGTTGAAATAAATTCCCTATCGGAGAAGTATGTATTTGAATGTAGCGCAATCAAATTTAACACTAACAGGAAAACTGGTATAGTGGTTTGTATTTATCGTTCACTAGACTCTGCATTACCCGATTTTTTTAAAAAGCTTTTACAATTACTTGAACTATTAACGGATATGAGATATACTTACGTCATTACAGGTGACTATAACATAGACATTTTACCTAAAAACAGCGTCGATAACTTTCAACTCCTCTTACATAGTTTTGGGGCAAAAACAGTCATTTATACACCTACTAGAGTGACAAATGCCTCAAAAACTAGCATAGATAATATAATAATTACTCACGATTTGCCTCTTAGATCAGAGGTTGTCCTTTCCGGTATCTCAGACCACTACGCTCAATTAGTTGAGATAGATTTGCTGCCTAAGGTACAGACTTCGGAAAAACGTTCATATCGAAATTTTTTCGAAATCGCAATAAATAACTTTTGCAATAGTATCTCTAATATTGACTTTGAGCAGGCGTTTCGATTCAGTTCCACCAATGATAAATTTAATATACTTTTTAACATATTTAAATTTAATTTTGATGCAGCGTTTTCAATTAAATTCGGTAAAGTTAAAAAAGCAACATCGCAATTAAATACACCATATATCTTAGTAATAAAGAATAAAATAGAGATTTTTGAAGTTATGTCTACCTACATACCAGTCTGCAGAACATATTTAAATAATTAAAAAAAGGAATATAAACAAATTATAGTGCATAGGAAAAAAGAAATTAATGACAGCAAGATCAATGTCTTCAAAAATAAGACTAAAGCCACCTGGGAAATTATAAACAACGAATTAGGTCGACAATCAGAATATATTCATAATACAAGTGATCGTAAAGGTTTAACGAATGACTTTAACAAATGTTTTACAACGATTCCTAATGTATCATCTCAAAATAAAGCAAAGAGTTCCAAATATCAAACTTATAACTAGAGTTGGCCACGCGCGCCAACGGGCAGCGGCGTTGTTTCGATTAGGCCTCGGGTTCCACTAGAGCTATCGTGTGTAGATGTTTGCTGTCGTAAATACTTTCGCGTAGTTGTTAAATTAAAATAAAATAATGCGTGCTCAAACTCTTACCATTTTAATAGCGCAAACAAAAGCAGTGTTTGTCAAATCCCCGAAACGTATTCGCGAATTTCACAGACTGTGCCCCCGTATACCTGAGCCACCAGAACCTATTCTTACACGTTGGGGAACTTGGTTAAATGCTGTGTTTTATTATCATAAATATTATGAGAATAGTAAGAATGTGGTTTTACAATTCGATCCAAAGGAAGCTGCCGCTATCAAGAAAAGCCAGTCGAAATTTCAAGATAGTCGGGTTAAAACGGATTTAAAAGTTATTCACAATAATTACTTCGGACTAGCAGAGGCAATAGAAAAGTTACAAGATCCTTCGGCGTCGTTAGTGGAATCTCTACAAATAGTGCAACATGTTCACGCACAGCTATGCGCGATTGAAGACGCAAAAAATGTTTCTGTTCTAGAAAAATTTGAAAGTGTTTTAGAGAAAGATTCTGATTTTAGCACAATAAGACACATTTGTGAAGGTGCGTCAACAGAACCGTTAAGTTGTTTCAAAGAATATTTTAATTACGCAAATATAACGTCACTAGATGTAGAAAGTTCGTTCTCTGCATATAAACACATTTCTAATGTTGCAGATATTTAACAGACATTATTCACTTTGCGATTTCACGGAGGACTCTTAAAATGGTAAGTGTTTGAGCACGCATTATTTTATTTTTATTTAACAACTACGCGAAAGTATTTACGACAGCAAACATCTACACACAATAGCTCTAGTGGAACCCAAGGCTTAATCGAAACAACGCCGCTGCCCGTTGGCGCGCGTGGCCAACTCTGTTTATAACAATCTTTCCACTTTTTACTTCATACCAATAACTATTAGTGACTTAAAAGAGACGGTACATAAATTAAAACATAAAACTCATTGCGGGAAAGATGGAATTCCTTTAAAAATTATAGAGAGGTGTTTTGAGGCAATATGTGGTCCTTTATGGGATATTATAAACTCTTCTCTCTCTGTGGGTATTTTTCCTGCAAACCTAAACCATGCGATTGTCGTACCTAAACACAAAAAGGGTTCGTACACAGATTTACGAAACTTTAGACCTATAAGTCAACTAACATCTTTTAAAAAAATAATAGAATCAGTAGTTCATCAGCAGCTATTATCTTTTTTTGAGAAACATAAATTATTTAATCCAGGGCAACATGGCTTCTTAATAAAAAAAGGCACTGCCACAGCTCTCTATGAATATGTGAACTGGATCCTGCAAATGTAAGAGGGCATCAAGGTGGCAAGTGGCCAATTTATGGACCTGACCAAAGCTTTCGACAGCATGTCCCATCGCATCTTGTTGCGAAAGCTTTGGAATTATGGTCTGCGTGGTGTTTCCAAGTCTTAACTGTACGGGTAGCATCTTTTTCGGACACTATGAGCGTTGGTGTGGGGATATCGCAAGGGAGCGTTCTCGGTCCTTTACTTTTCGTAATATTTATTAACATCTTTAGTAATGCTGCTTCCGAAAACCACAAAATCATCAATTTTGCGGACGATACAAATTTACTATTTTGCAGTGAAGATTTCCTTGCCCTGATTGATTCTGGAGAAGTATTGCTTTCCAGTACCGAAGAATGGTTAGTGGACAATAATCTAATATTTAACTCAGTAAAAACACAAACTATTATAACTTTAAATAGTAGCAAATTTAGTTTAACCAATCATTGCAAGTTTTGGGGCATTATAATTGACGATAAATTTAAATGGAATTACCATGTAAACGACGTATGTAACAGACTCAGTAGCGCATTGCAAATTTTGAAACGGTAAAGACTGTCTATCACGCGTATGTAGTTTCTATTATACGATACGGTATTTTAATACGGGGGAACTCCTCTGAATTGAATCGAAAACCGTTTCGGAGAAAAGAACTTCTACATCAAATGTAGAAGGAAAACTTATTAAGATATATCGATTTAAGTCTTTGTTGGGTCTAGTAACATCTAGAAGAACAATGCAAAGAAATGGCAGTTTTGAAATGTCAGAAAAACGAACAACCATTATCAAAAGAATTAGAAGAATAGTAGAAAATTTTTTCCAAGAAGATGAAGTTAGTCGCCTATGTCCAGGGAAAAAAGATACAGTCACAGTTTATAAAAGTAAAACAACAAAATAGATACCTGAATGGATCTCTACAAAATTCATACAGCCATTTTGAAAAAGTTCATCCAAAAATTAAAATCAGTTACCAAAGTTTTTGTACATTTAGACCATTTTGGGTGATAGGCAGAGGAATACGTGTCTGTATAGTTCACGAGAATATGACCCTCTTAATAACAAAAATACTTAATATTATTAAAGCAAAAGATCCTGATGATTTGCTAAAAGAATTATGCTGTGAAGTAAGAAACGAAAACAAACAGTTTTCGGAAAGAATTTTGAAACGGTAAAGACTGTCTACCACGCGTATGTAGTTTCTATTATACGATACGGTATTTTAATACGAGGGAACTACTCTGAATTGAATCGAATTTTTATTCTACAAAAGGGGGCAGTGTGCGCGCTTCTGGGTCTAACTTCTAATACATTCTTAAGATCGTTATTCCGTGAAAACGATATACTTACGGTATACGGCATTTACATCTACGAATGTTTGTTGTTCAACTTTAAACACAAAAATGCTGTAGTGATATTTTTGAGTAAATATCAATAAAAGTTGCATTTAAGAAAATTAAATTAAACAAATTATTCTAAATTCTCTCAGAGTTTACTTTTTGTTTTCTGACGCCCCACTTGATTATATTTTCGTAAATAAGCTTGCCTCTTGTATGTCCATTTGAAATCCCAATCGCTTCCGTGGTTACGGTGGTTTGATGTTGTAGGTACAGTAGTGGAATATAAATGTGGTTACAATGAAAACAATGATTTAAATTCATTAATTGTAGTGTTTAGCAATTTGCTTATCCAATTTCAATACATTTTATTTATTTTTAAAGAAATACAATTTATATCTTAATTAGTAAAAATTAGTGCCTCACTGTACACGTTGTTGTCTGGACTTATTATTTTTTTTTTAACGAAAAACTCATCTAAACTACATCTTATCGTGTAAGATAGAGATAAAATTATACCGCACTATGGGAAAATTGAGGGAAGTGGTCTACAACACTGCTTCGTCTCGTGATGAACTAACATTGTTCAAATTGTGACTTCGACACACTTTCCACTTGTTAAACGAATATCACAACAATATATTCAATTCTCACGAAAGGGCGCATATCTACCGGACTCAACATAGAATGGATTACGACTTTTCTCGACATAAGCTATCAAAAACATAAAAAAGTGTAACGTATAACTGTATTAAATTATATAATAATTTACCGAATGCAATAAAACTGGAAAAAAACTTCAAAAAATTTAAAAATTTAGTGTTTTGTTATTTATGTAATTTGGAGCCGTATAATATTGATGATTATTTTTTCCATAAGTAATATCTAGTAATATACTAGTTTAATATGTTATGTAAGATTTGTACTGACGCTACTTCCATTTTTATGTAGAAATAAAGTATTATTATTATTATTATTATAATAAGAACGTAATAAGAAAAGAGCAGTTATTAATACCTACTGGTTAAACTTAAAAAAATGAACAATTTATCAACACAAATTTACTGCATTTGTTTAGTGGATGTTCTTCTTACGAGCTTATTATTTTGAGGAATGTTAACAAAAATAAAAAGGTCTTTGCACCAAAAAAATTCTTAAGTTTGTCACATTTTTTAAAAAATTGACTTGAGTTAACATTTGGCCAATTTGTAATACGAGGTGTGGCAATTAAATAACCGGGCTGGTGCTACTATCGGCAAACAGCGAGCACGCTACGGCAGGTTTAAACATATCTGTGCTTGTAGATGCTTTCCCCATCCTGAGTTCGATGGGCACGGTTGTACGTCGCTCAGTCTCGCTGTAGCAATCGTCCGTTCAAGTCCTTTACGCTACCGTTGCGTCGGAAAAATGCAGAGTGTTTAGATCGAGCAACGAGTTAACCTCAAGTTTCTTGTGAAACTGGGTTCTAACTACCCTTCGTGAACGAGTGAGAAGACGAAGACCAGATTTGTGGAAGAGCAAATCCTGGATGCTCCACCAAGACAGTGCGCCAGCCCATTCCGCCTTGCCTGTGAAGGCGTTCTTTGCGAAATCCGACATCACCGTGTTGGACCACCCACCGTACTCGCCCGGCCTGGCCCGCTGTGACTTTTTTTTATTTCCCGAGGTAAAATCGGAGCTTAAGGGGACAAGATTTGACAGTGTGGAAGCGGTGGAAGTGAAAGCGACGGAGGTTCTCAACAAGCTGACAGAAACGGACTTCCAGCGCTGCTTTCGACAGTGGAAAATTTGTATGGAACGCTGTAGGGATCGGCAAGGAGAGTACATTGAAGGGTATGAACTTTGTAATGTAATTGGTGATCAATAAAATGTTTTGTAGCACCAATCCGGTTATTTAATTGCCACACCTCGTGTTATCAACTTTTTAAATGACTTTAAATTTAGGTATATTTTTTAATGCTACACAACTTCTTCAAATAGCATTTTTTGATATTTTTTGAAATAAGGGTACTTTACTCTTGGGGACAAAATCAAGTTCTCAGACGTACCCTGTATAAAATTGGAACTTCTCTATATTTTATCGGTACCTGTTTAATCTTAGGGGATGCACAAACTTTTAACAAGAATATCTTTTTTCGAAAAATACATAATAAGGAAGTTTTCCGTATGGTGCGTAGTTTATGGATGACACTGTATGATTGCAGTTATCTACTTGAGAAGGTTAATAAAAGACGTAATACTTCAATTATTCTCTCTTTCGGGTATCGGTATAGTTTCACTGTTTGATAGACGTCTCATAACTGTTGTCAAGTTTAGGCAACTGTTACATTTTCTAAACAAAAATAACAGTTATCTTCTTTGTGCCCATCGCGTTGGTATTACCAAAAGCCATAGTTTTTCAACACCATCACAGTAAAAAAGACATTGCTTGACCTGGTCCGAAATAACTAAACTGCTTTCATAATCTGCAGAAAAACTAATTTCAAAAAAAGCTATTCTCATGTTGTATTATGTAATTTGAAATTGTGCTGGTAGCGCCGGTAAAGCTTTAAATTCCTTCTTTTATTTATCTTACCTCTGTCTTGAAAATTTAAATAAAATATTAATAAAAAGGATACTTCCATTTCCAGCTAGTTTTTCGCGAGTTTCCCTCCGATATATCAAATTTTATATGCAGCCGAGTAATAAAAATATAAGGGGGTGAAAAAGTAATATCGATATCATAAGCGCTTGTTTACGAATTGAAAAAAAAGTGAGAAACGTCGAAATCTCGAAGTCAGTTTGTATTTTTTCAAACATCCCGTCCGCGACGTAGAAATTCTCTTCAACATCGGCGAGGCCGCGTCAGTCTTGAGGTAAGATTCTCAAGGGATGAATCTACATTCTGATTTACCCTAGCGAAGCAACTGTGCTAAGTCAACCGGGCTGACAATTCCCCGCGAGCTTGTTCTCTTGTCTTTTATTAACTTTTCATGAACGTCGTATTCATAATTAGTCTATTCTACATGTTACCTACTTAAAATGCATATGCTTGAAAGTCGGTCGTAAATACTACTACTCTGTTGCTATGGATTTTCAAGATCTACAGGGTGTTAAAGTAAAAACAAGAATATCCGAGACACAGTCCTTCCCATACTCCATTCATGTCGTCTCCCACACTCTTTTCCTTTCTCTGTTCGTGGCATGTCCGATTATTCTTTCCACAGCTCGCGACGGGACACCCCCGATTAATTATACCTTCTTTAGTTGGCCGACAATACAAACCACCTCTCTTTCTTATTTCCGCAAGATTCCTTTTATCTTTCTCTAACGCAACTCGCTCTCGTAACATTAAATTCCTTCAAATTCATTTTTTGAACTGAGTAGATTTAGTGTAAATGTTTGTATTGGAGATACTGTAGGTTAAACATGCAACAAAAATATTTCTATTATGTCAAAAGGTTTTAAATTTTTTTATAAACACTAACTTGGAAGACCATCAAAATAATTTTGGATAATTTTTCTTGTTTCTTTCTGTTTCTCGTTATCCTTTGATTTGGGTTTTTATTGTTTTTGGATCTGTTTCCAAAAAGGAGTATGTTAAGGTTATTTTTTGCTGTTAAGCAGTTTATTCTACTTTACATTTTTCAGAAATAAACATTTGTCTATTAAAGCAGGATTGTTATATAGAATGTAAGGTGTCTATAGACTTTTCTTTTTTCCTATATTGATACGTGCAAAAATAACTTTTTTCATTAAAATTAAGAGATTTACAAATATTAAATATTAATTTTGAAATTCTCGTGAAAGCAGCGCATCCACTAAATTTGCTATATTTACTTTATTTGTCATTCATCCTTTAGCACGTTTTTCCTCTTCGCAATGAATATCCTTTAGTCAGCAATGAGCACAGGGCTAAAGTGAAGCGAAGGGTCCAAAAGTAGCAGCAGCTAAAGTACCGAGAGCTAGCGCTCTACCTGTCTGGTCGTATATCTTGCGGGCCCTACCGCTGGCCGCTGCGTATCCTCATATCTTCAATTCTTTTATCCAGCAGGAGACCATTTGTTTTATATATAGCACGGTAATATATATTTTATAACTACCTTTAAATGCTGCCCATCTATTTCAAAGTTTGGCAGCACAATGCGCTTATTTTGGAAAAAACCGTTGAACTCGAGCTTTTGCATAGAAGCGAAGAGGATCCCCGAAAACGGGCATTAACTTTACTTTTTTAAAAGAGCACCCCCATACATATTGGGAGTGTCGTGTTAGGCGGTCGTTTACCATTTTTTACCCTCTTCACCGCGTACCATCTCGTCTTCTCGGTGTGTCTCTCCGTATACATGCCCTTAAATCACTTTGATGGGTGGAAGGTCGTTAATGTCGCTCTTCTTACTTATTCCGTGCGATGGTAAGTTCGTACTTTCACACTTCTTGATGATTCATTAAAAAAAGAGATTGTTCGAGGTTGGAGTGTTAAACGCGTATAAGTGGTTGATGAGAAAATGCCTCCTTTTTAATTGTAACTCTAAATCTTTCCCCCTTTTTTTTCTTACTTGAATTGCTTCAATTAGCTTCTCAAGCACTTTTTCCATATAGAAATAAACAATTCCTGCAAACGAAATGTTGCGAAGCAATATTTTATTCATTTAAATACGTTGTGTATGTATAATTCCGAAATTGTTCTACAATAACATAAGATAATCATTTTAACTGAAACTGAGAGAATAACAATTCTAATGATGGTTAGATATTGTGACTGTATGGCAACAAAAAAGGGAGTGTTTGTCCTTTTCCATGAAGAATGGCCAGACATTTTTTTATAGTTTATTGATTAACAATCAGAAAATAACAATTCTATAAGCTAATGTGATGACTAGAGTTGTTCAATTTGCGCCAACAGCCAGTGGCGGGCGCATAAAAGTTTACACAAAATAAATGGTTAGAAATAAAATATAATACCTGCTCAAACACTTACCGTCTTAAGAGTCTTCCGTGAAATGACAAAGTGAATAATGTCTGTTAAATATCTGCAACATTAGATTTGTTTCCACAGTTGTTTCGGCAAACTGAGTGCGGCGTGAGGAAAAGTGTGTTTATATGCAGAAAACGAACGTTCTACATCTAGTGACGTTATATTTGCGTAATTAAAATAATCTCTAAAACACTTTCTCTCAAACCTTTCTAGAACACAAACATTTTTTGCATCTTCTACCGCGCATAGCTATGCGTGAACATGTTGAACTATTTGCAGAGATTCCATTAACGACACCGACGGATATTGTAATTTTTCTATTGACTCCACTAGTCCGAAGTAATTGCTCTGAATAGTTTTTAAATCCGTTTTAACCTGACTATCTTGAAATTTCAACTAGCTTTCCTTGATAGCCGCAGCTTCCTTTGGATCGAATTGTAAAACCACGTTCTTAATATTCTCAAAGTATTTATGACAATAAAACGCGGCCTGTAACCATGTTCCCCAATGTGTAAGAATAGGTTCACAGTCTGTAAAATTTGCGTTTTGGGGATTTGACAAACACTGCTTTTGTATGCGCTATTAAAGCGTCTACCTCAGGATAACATTTTCTAATACTAACTGCCACATGACTGAAAGCATGAATTTTACACGTAATATGTAACAAGTTAGCACATTGTTTTTAGAGACCGGCCTACAGAAAGCATGTTTGCGGCACCATCACTCATAAATATCAACAGTTGGTTCAAACTTTTCCAATTTAACACTAACTTTGAAATTACTTCGGCAGTACATTGTTGTACTCGTCTGGAAGCTAATGGAATTGAAGGTAACGATTGATGTGGTTCCATTGTACGTACCATTATATTAACCACAGAATGTTTTTTACGATCTGTTGTTTCGTCCACACATAACCAGAGTTTTTTATCTTTCAACTCCGATTTAATTCTTTTTTCAACATGTTCACGAGCAGATGGCACAATTCTTTGCAACGATGCCCGACTTGGTAATTTGCAGTCTGAATATTTATTCCAAAAGAAGACATATGCTTCCTTGTCTAGTAAATTAAACGGTAGATTACATGCAATAAAGGTAACATATAAATTAAATTTAAATTTGTCATAGTGTCGTGTGCAATTTTGCATTTCTGCTATAAATTCTGCAACTTTGTCCAACATTGTTCGTTTTCGGGACGTAGGCAACATTTTTAAAACAAACGTAGAACAACGAAATAGTATTTACGGCAGCGTACATGTATACACAACAGATCTGGTTGAGACTCGCAGTTATACTGTGGGTTGTATCGAACTTCCGCCACTGCCCGTGGCTACTCTTATATGACATGATGAGGTTTTCTCCATTTACAAGTCCTCTTCAACCATTTAATAGGTCTGCTGGCCAGTTTCTTTTAAGCCTTCTTCCAATTTGAGGTTCTAGAAGCAGATGAAGTAGCACATTTGTATGGCTTTCTAATCTGCCATGGTGTTGTGTACTTTGTTCTTTAATGACGTCTTTAACATAAGGGGTTTGTAGATCTTCGTGTAGAGTTTGTTGGATACGTACCAAAGTACGTCTGTTGCGAAGTAGTATTTTGGATTGGTATTATTGGATAATGGCGATTTTTGATTTGCTTGCGCATCCCCAGAGCTCAATTCCGTACGTCCAGATAGGTTTGATTATTGTTTTATAAATAAGGAGCTTATCTTCTAGTGTAAATTTGGATTTGCCGCCAATCAACCAATATATATATATATAAGTTATAATATATAAGTTTTTTGTTTTTAGGTCTAGTTGTTTGCGCTTTTTAAATATGTATTCTTTCCAAGTCAGCCCTTTGTCTAGATGAATTCCCAAGTATTTTGTGATTGTGGATTGTGGTATTTGTATGTTGTCTAAGTATACTGGAGGGCATTGATCTCTCCTTAAGGTAAAAGTTACTTGAACAGACTTTGTTTCATTAATTTTGATTTTCCACTTGTGCAGCCATACTTGTATTTCATCCAAGTGTTCTTGAAGAGTCGTGGAGGCTGTTACTGGATCTACATCACTGTCAAGAATGACGGTATCGTCTGCGGAAGTACCCATGGTGGTTTTTCTTTTTGTTGGGAGGTCTGTCGTATACAGTAGATATAGCAGTGGTCCAATAATACTACCTTGCGGAGCACCAGATTTTATTAAAAAGTTGTCAGACGTGTCTTCATTGACTCTAGTTCTGAATTCTCTGTCACTTAGGTAAGATCTTAGTATTTTGAAGTAGGTAATGGGAAGACATTTTTTAACCTTGTATAATAATCCTGTATGCCAGACTCTCTCCAAGGCTTGACTGACGTCGAGAAATGCAGAAATTTTTTCCCTTCCAGAGCTTGGTTTTTTTGTGACTTATTCGGTGGACTTGTTGCACAGTGGAGTAATTTCCTTTGAAACCAAACTGGTGAAGCGGTATCCAATCTTCAGTATCTGGGTCGGAATTTATTCTTTGTAGTAATAGATAGTGGTTAATTTCCTCTTTCACTTCGTTAGATGTAAAGCATTTGATTGTGGGTATATTTAAAGGAATGTTTAATAAATCTCTTGTCACTTCGTCATCTAGAATGTTGTTGTTAGGTGTAAATACTTCGGCGAGGTGGTTCGCAAATAGTACTTTATTTCCTTGTCACTTCGTGCCGATTGTAGATTAGGTTGCATTTCATTGCGGATGGGAGGTACCTGGGTTTTTGGTCTCTTTAAGTGTTTGATGGATTTCCAAATTGAGTTATCATATCGGTTAAGATTGAGGACATAATCTGAGAATGATCTCTCTCGTTCTTCTTTAATTTCAATTTTTAGTCGATTTGTTATTCTGTTCAGTACGGTTTTGTTTATTGGAGTATTTGTTCGTTACCATCTTGCTCTAGCTTTCCTTTTTTCTGCTATCATTTTCTTAATTTCAACTGGGATATTCATAATGTTGTTCTTTGCATTTATTGCTGGCGTGGCCCAAAGACATGAAGACAAAAAATTAGACATGTTGTTAGAAGTTACCGAAAATCAAGCAAATTTCACCCTTACAAACCTTTTCTAATTCAAGAATTTTCCGAAGATGGTTTTGACCGATGTATTGAATTTTGTGAAGAGATGATGGACAAAATTAACAACGACTTAAATTTAATAAACAGGATTGCTTTTTCCTGGGTCCAGGAAAGACCAATTTTGCAGAAATTGCAGAATCAAATTTACTTTGTTTGTTCTCTCTAAAACATCGTACCAAAATAAACTAAGGATACATGTTTCAAATTCACATAATTTATTCATAATATTTGTTGCTTCATTTCGTGTATCGTAACTTTGGTCAGTATCTTGAGATAATGTTTTTAAGGTTATTAAAATTTCATGATAATTTTGCTTTAATGACTTTAAGGCATCATATGTCGCTGACCATCTTGTGTCGGACAGAGATTTCATCACAAAAATTCTTTCATTTGCATTAGAATTTAATGAAATTCTTGTATTAATTTCTTCTTTTAGCAACCTGTATGTGGAACCTGACAAGAAATTGTACAATGCTTGTACAATCCCAAAAAAAGATATAGCTTCTACACATACACTAGCTGCTATCTGTCCAACAAGATTCAGAAAATGAGCACTACACGGTACAAATTCTGCAAATTTGTTTATTTCTTTTGTCTTACTTTGGACACCTTGATATTTTCCAGACATATTAGTCGCATTGTCGTAACTTTGCGAACGGCAATTTTGAATGTCAAGATTGCACTCAATTGAATATTGCACAATTTCTCGAGCCAGATTAATCCCTTTGTGGCTTTTTAGAGGCAAGAATTTTAAAAAACCTTCTGACGTTTCAAATGTTTGTGAATTCACGTATCTAATTACAAATGTAAGTTAATCAACATGTTGCAAATCAGGTGTAGAATCAACTATTATTCCAAAACATTTTGATTCTTTTACTTTTTATAAAATTAAATTAGTAACATGATCGCCTAATAATTGAATAAAATTATCTCAAATTGTCGAAGACAGATAAGATATTTTGTCCCGTCTAATATTTTTAGTTTTTCAATATGATCTGCTAGAAACCCGTCATGTTTTGCTAGTAGTTCCAGTATGCCTAAATAATTCCCATTGTGTACTGATCCAAAAATTTGATCTTTGCCTCTTAATGGTAGTCCATGTTGACATCAAAAAATTATAACATCAATAATTCTTTGTAAAACCTTTTGCCAGTATTCGCATTCATTTTCATATGTTTTTGAGGAATCTGTTCCCAAGCCCTGTTTTTTTGATCTAGCCATCCAGTTAAAACACGCCTTGGTATGAGAAGCACTATTTTCATGAGATACGACTGTCGCTGTGGCATTTTTCTAGTCATTGAAACCTGCGGTAAATTGATGTTGATTTTTTTCAAGCAAAAATAACTTACAGGGTCCGCAGGAAACTTTATTTGTTTTCGTTGAAAACGATCTACTTCTTCACCATTTAACATTTTGCGCTTAAACATTGATTTTGAAATAAATCTTTGCGTCGATCCGCTTACTTGTCAAGTAGCTTTAATCATTTCCTTATCTTCAAAATCAATGTTTTGTTCAAAATTACCTTTTTCGATCAAATATCGCAAAACTTCTTCAGACTTACTAGATTTACTGTAGGATGTTATTGGTTCTTGTTTATCGCTGCCATAATCATTAGATGTGAGTCCATGTCGACATAAATTAATTTCAATGATTTCATCTTCGTGTTCGGTTGGTGACCCCGTTTGAACATCTGAAGCTACTAAAGGGGTGTTTTCTTTTTCAAAAAATCCCAATAAAGATGTCCTTTAGCAGATTCTTTCACTTTTTTTCGTACAATTTTCTTTTTTCTACTCCATTGAGATAATGGCGTTTCATTTCTGTAAAAAGTAATAACACTCTAAATTTAATTAATACAGCATAAGGTTTTGCAGTTTGAAAAGTAAATTGTAAGGCCACGATTTCAGCATGTATTAGGACGGCATCTATTCGGTTACTAAAAACCTTGCAAAGGTTGGCCTCTAATGAACACAACTCTCAAACTTTAAGTCAGTTTATTTTGTGCTTGAGTAGGTACTTAAATAAGTGTACCATTTAGTAATAATACTAAAACTTACCTTTATAAATTCACGTGTCTTATTGTCAAATTTGGAAATAAAGTTAAAGTGTACAAGTCAGAATAATATTTCACCATCACTGAATAGCGAGCGGTTCGGTAGCTTACTAATATCTGCTTTCTTGCGTATATCGCTGTCGTGTGTAGACTGAGCGGAGAGCAGCGCGTCGCGCTTAAATATACGCGGACAAAATCTATTGAGACGACACTGGAACTTTCCACACTGTTCCACGCTATTCGAGATACTGCGTTCGACTTCTAGACTTCTCTGGTACGAAATTTTTGAAATTGTTTATTTTTCGATTACGAAATAATAAAATTTTTATAACTATTTGGAATAGTGAATACTATAGTTAGAATTATTTATAGTTTATAACTATTTGGAATAGCGCTTTACAGTCATATATAGTTTATAACTATTTGGAATAAACTTTTTACTATTAAATACAAAATAAGTTAATAATGAGCCAGTAATTCGTTAACTACTTTTTCTAAAAAAAAAAATTAAGAGCAGTTAGAATTTTAAAAATTAACTGATAAAATACGCTTATTTTCAAAAATCCAGGAGGGGCCCTACGAAAATTATTAGACTTTTGAAATTTGTACTTACCTAAATAATTTTATTGTAAAATATATTTTATTGTAAAAATAAATCTATATTAGGTATATAAACTTAAATGAGCCGGGGGCCCCCTGAGGTCCGGGGCCACTAGGCACGTGCCTAGTTTTCCTTCCGGGTAATCCGCCTCTGCATTGTTATGGCATTCGCCGTAAATCAGAGGCATATCGATTTTTTCACTCTGCGTATAAATTTCCATGATATCGAGTACGTGGTACAAGACTTATTAAACAATAAACATAAAATGACGTACTTAAACTAAGAAGTTAACGTCAAAATGACAAACTAGTCGATTGTTACCTGCATGAGTGTTTTCGTCAAAGCCTACTGTTTTTTATGATTATAAGTTTCAAGTGTTTGCTTTTCGATTACGAAATAATAACATTGTTATAACTATTTGGAATAGCGCTTTATAGTTGTTATAGTTTATAATTATTTGGAATAAACTTTTTACTATTAAATACAAAATAAGTTAATAATGAGCCAGTAATTCGTTAACTACTTTTTCTAAAAAAAAAAATTAAGAGCAGTTAGAATTTTAAAAATTAACTGATAAAATACGCTTATTTTCAAAAATCCAGGAGGGGCCCTACGAAAATTATTAGACTTTTGAAATTTGTACTTACCTAAATAATTTTATTGTAAAATATATTTTATTGTAAAAATAAATCTATATTAGGTATATAAACTTAAATGAGCCGGGGGCCCCCTGAGGTCCGGGGCCACTAGGCACGTGCCTAGTTTTCCTTCCGGGTAATCCGCCTCTGCATTGTTATGGCATTCGCCGTAAATCAGAGGCATATCGATTTTTTCACTCTGCGTATAAATTTCCATGATATCGAGTACGTGGTACAAGACTTATTAAACAATAAACATAAAATGACGTACTTAAACTAAGAAGTTAACGTCAAAATGACAAACTAGTCGATTGTTACCTGCATGAGTGTTTTCGTCAAAGCCTACTGTTTTTTATGATTATAAGTTTCAAGTGTTTGCTTTTCGATTACGAAATAATAACATTGTTATAACTATTTGGAATAGCGCTTTATAGTTGTTATAGTTTATAATTATTTGGAATAAACTTTTTACTATTAAATACAAAATAAGTTAATAATGAGCCAGTAATTCGTTAAGTACTTTTTCTTAAAAAATAATTTAAGAGCAGTTAGAATTTTAAAAATGAACTGATAAAATACGCTTATTTCAAAAATCCAGGAGGGGGCCTAAGAAAATTATTAGACTTTTGACATTTGTACTTACCTAAATAATTTTATTGTAAAATATATTTTATTGTAAAGATAAATTTATATTAGGTATATAAACTTAAATGAGCCGGGGGCCCCCTGAGGTCCGGGGCCGCTAGACATGTGCCTTACGGGTAATCCGCTTCTGGTCAAATTGGACATAATTTTGAAAGAACTGAGAAAATACGATAGCGAAAGTGCGCTCTATGCGAGAAGAAAGTTAGAAAACAATGTAATAAGCGCAATGTCGGTCTTCATTTAGAGTGTTTTCCAAGGGCACGGTCCACAAATGAGGACCTATTTTTTTTTGAAATTGCTGCACATTTGAAATAAATTTACTAATTTCTTAAGTTTTGTTGTTATTATCATCCAATTGATTGATTACAAGCAAAAAAGATAAACAACAAATTTGGCAGTTAATGGATTGTTAATATATTTGTGTATTAAGTTTTATACTTGGGTGTTTTAAATTACATAAAATATAATTTTAAATGGGTAAGATTTGAAGATTTAAATGTAGGTCAGTAGGGTTATCGGTTGTTAAATAGTGTATAGCATTGGATGACTTTAATTTATGTAACCGGAAATGATCGCTGCAAGCGACGGAATCTGTGGGGTATGTCGAGGGTTGATTGGGAAAGCGTGGGTCTGTCGAAGAGGTTTCGTTTTTGTTTTGGCGCGTACGGCTGTCGTCAGGCGACGATGATGATTTGAACGATGCAGGGTGTTCCGGCAATGCCGGTGGTGTGCTGTGATGTTTACATTTCTCAGGCGGTGCTGGATAAGTCCTACGGACGGACTAAACGTATGTATGTTTCTGGCTGATAGCAAACAACGGTATTGATCAGTGTAGACGCGTGTAAACAAGTAGCTTGGGATGGGGAGCTTTTGCTTATGTACGTTCTCGCTTCCCATTTTCATTTACGGGAAGCGTCGGTATCAGCGACTGAACTCGCCTGATGCCGAATCCTTTATTGTGCATCGCCGGTGATTGGCATGTGTTGTGCCGTTAGCCGTTAGTATTGAGTGCGCCGCCGCTACAGCCACCGCCACCGACTAAGCGAGACAACGCGAGCTTACTAGAGAGGCGTCCACAGTCTAACATCAGCTACGGTATCGCTGTGTACTGTCTACTCCGCTATAATCCCGGTGGCGATACACGTGCTGCCTCTGCCCCATCACGCCGACGCTTGAAACCCGCCGACAGATAGCAACGAGAGCAGCGGCCAGCGGCGGGGAAATTTAAAGCTCGCCCGCTATTACCCGCCGCACTTCTTCTTGCACCGACTCCTTGAAAGGACTCGGCGGCATGCTGGAGCCACGCTGGAGGCCCGTGCAGGTAATATCGGAGAGCGATTATTTTAGTTTTTAATGGGAGCGCGGGCGGCGAGGGGAGGTGGATCAAGTCCGACCTCCAAGGAGGATCTACGTCTTGGCTCTATATTCGCGAGAGCTCCTCCCACCGCCCACGAACGCCGTCTCCGTCGAAGCTCCACGAAAATACCCCACCACCATCGTTGTATATACCGTTTCCTTGTTTCTTCCACTCTTTCATCATCATCCGATGCTGCTGCTGTATAGCCACTCATCCGACGTCATCGTTCTTTTATTTATCATTTGCATTTTACTCCTCGCGACGATTCTTTTTTTTAATTTTTACAAACACTCGAAACCTATTCAAACTTAATTACAATATTATTGGATGCTGTGTCCGTTCGATGTTAGGAAACAATAACTTGTTCATTTCCCCTTACGAATAATTACAAATTCATCTCTTTGTTGTTATGCTTGCCATTTCAATGACCATTAAATTAGTATCCGTTTAGAGATACAAAAATGGGTTTCTAATAAGATTTTTGTTACTTTATGTCATGTTTCGAATGCGGAATTAAAAAGAAAAACTTAAGCAAAGATTATTATTTTATATTTCATTCTATCCTATACCTTTTTTTTTTTGTCAAAAGATGAATGAATAATGATAATTGTTTTAGAGGAAAAATTTTAACAATAGGAAAAATTATAAAAATAAAATATTCTAAAGATAATAAATCTGTACCGTAGAAATAAGGTGTTGTAAATTCATTTCTAGTAATTTTCAGAAAACAACATAAGCACGAATAAGACTTTTAACAGGTTGTTAACACTGCTTACAAGTACTTTAGTACAAACATTTTTACGCCATATTTATTTTCTCGGTTCAAATTATCCATGTATTAGGTAAAATAAAAATATATATTATAAATAATAATCTAAAAAATATTCTTTAGGAAAACAAAAAAAAAACAAAAATCAGTTGCACCCATTTCAAAGGTTTTAGTAAGTAATCTTCCTTTTTTGGTAATACCTTTTGGATACTTACGAAGAACTGGTAGGTCTCTAGGCAATTATAATTTATTCCTGGGTGATCTAGATACATTCAATATTTTTATAAGAAATTGTTTCCTGTACCGTAGATGGTACTTGAAAAGGGACAACAAACGATGTTAAAAATTCCTATTTTTGAATGCTTAATTTTTTCATTAATCGTATGAGAAACATTCATACAAATTCATCTAATCCTATTTTACAAGAATCAAGATTTTTTTATCGTTTCTTTACACTGGTACATTTATATGCAATTTCCATTTTTCTATGTTGGTAAGTTTTCCAAGTATACGTGGGTTTTAAGTTTCTTAATATTACTGATTTCAATTATAGATTTGTGATAATGATGTTAAAGATATCGATATATTTCATCTAAAATTACAACAAACCACAAACATCTTAGAAATATTCAGAACCGACATCACTATTCATTATTATTGTGTTTTTCTATTTTATTTTCAAATTGTTTGATCAACTATGTCACACTAATATTAAAGTTTTGTTATCTATGGAGGTTGCTTTGGAAATTTCCTGTTAATTAAAAAATTGAAAAAATAAAAGTATATTTTATATGAACACAAAAAAAAGTATGTTACGGCAAATTTGAAGTAAATGAAGCGAATATCATATATTGAAATTATATTTTAATGATTACAGACTGTGGCGAAGGGGTACATACAAACACATTTTCAATACTTTCCTTATTTTTTCACGAAAATTAAAAAAAAAATAGAAGTATAATTTGTGAGCTTCCCGAAAACATAATCTAGTGCGAACAAAGACGGCAACGAATAATAGCTGCATAAACCTATTCAGTCAGCTGCTAGAGAGAATGCAGCATTTATAATAAACAACAATTTTAGAAGCTTCTTAAAAAAAATCCTATTGGCACACAACATTTTACAACGTCTAGGAATATTATCAATATCAATTTTAAAAATATTTGCAATAAAAGTACCTGATTTGTTACTTCCATTTCATTTTGACTTTATTTATATCCGGATTTTTCTTTAAATTTTCGGCAATATATCGACAAGATGGTCGTTGAAATCGTTGCCATGTTTGATTCATGCTATTTCTATTTTTATAAATAGGGCACTCTGTATATTTTTCCAGAATCTGATAGAGTTGTATAAATGCATGTACAAATAATAAATAGCGAAAATAAGCAGACAAATGTTGCTTAGAGTTCAATATAAGACGAATATATTTATCTAAAGCATCAGCATTAAAAAAATTCGCAATTTAGCTGAACAGAAATGTTTATGAAAGAATGAATAGAGATAGTGAAAAAATGTGACCTTCGCGGGTGGCTTGTTTTTGTGCTTCAATTTCTTTCTAATTTTACTTTAAGACCTTTGAATATCAATATAATGAGTAAAAGAAAGTTGTTTATCATGAATCATGATAAATAACTTTCTTTTACTATATGATGATTCATGATATAGCAACAAAAGAATTATTACAGTATTGTTTTTTTAAATTATTTCCCGCCTAATTTATCTAAATACTCCACTGTGCGACGGTATATTTTACCTTTACAATTAGATATTAATGCAACATTATACTGGTAAAATTCTGCTATAAAGATTTATTTATAATACAATTTTATGATGGCTAGCATTACACCCCTAAGTTCTTCAAAAATTCGCGAAAATTTTAGATTAAAAAGAATTCTGTTATGGATAATTATTCTCATTAAAATATTTTCATCAAATAATCTAGAAGTTAATTGATTTAACAACAAAGCGAATTGTTCTGTTAAAAATTCACCTACTTGATTTCAATCAAAGGATTACAATGTTAGACATTTTTTCTTCGGTCACGAATTTTCCTTTCCAAAAATTATCCTACAGCTGTGACCAATATAATGGAGCACTTTAATCTTCGCAAAACAAAACTTTATTGAAATATATATGCAGTATAGAATTCTTCATGTAAATTAATATTGTGTATGACCTCCTCGGGCACCAAATTTTCTCAATGCGCCGTCAATGTGTTTTTGGAAAGTATGTGACCCTTTAGTTGAATTTTCGCAACATGCCACAAATACTCGATTGGATTTAGGTCTGGAGATTGGACGGGCCAATCCAGAAGATGAAATGCATTTTCGTGTATCCGATCTTTAGTTTTTCGAGCTGTGCGGTAGGGAGAATTATTTTGTTGGGAAAACGTGTTTTCTAAAAAAAGTCATGCATACAATGACTTTAATGTCGCATTTAGAACGTTCAGCTTTTCATGCGGCATGTGAACATGTCTCCTCATAACAAAATTCTCCGTGGTTAAGAGTAGGAACGACGCAATCTTGTGAAATTCCCAGGGTACTCTATTTATTAAAAGCAATGTTTATTCTTTAAAATTAGTATTATCATAATGATAGCCTTCAGTTTGAAAACATATAGAAGCTCTTTGCAGACCGTTTAGGTCCATAGCTTTATTATTCCTTTCCATTCTTCCCGACTTTTCGCCTTTCTCCTCCAGTTCTTGACTTGTCTCTCTCTCAGGTCGTCCTCCACCGCATCCCTCCATTGCTTCCTCGGTCTTTCCCTCTTCCTTTTCCCTTCAGGAATCTTCCATGCCATTGCTTTCGTCTCCCTTCCCTCCACCATCCTTTCTAGATGTCTCAACCATTGCAGTCTTCGTTTTTTTATATAATTACTTATGGTGGTGTCATTAAACAGTTCGTATGAATCTGCGTTCGTTCTTCTTTCCCAACCAAACTCCGTTAGTCTTCCTCCAAATATTCTTCTGAGTATCTTCCTCTCCCAAACTACGAGCATTTCCTTTGTTTTGTTTGTCATTATTCAAGTCTCGCCTGCATAGGTAAGGGTAGGTCTAAGTATTGATTTATACATTCTTATTTTTGTCTGTCTGGACACCTCTTTAAATTTCAGGATTGTCCGTAGTCTGGCAGTTATTATTTATCAGACCTCCCAGGTACATAAAATTACCGACTTTTTCGAACTCAGCCACTGACAAGTCTTGTTTGTGCACTAGTAGGTTATTTTTCCTTTTAGATCCCACACATATTTTTTACTTCCATATATTTTTTGTCTGTGTTAATTTTCAACCCAATCCTTTCCGCCGCATTCATCAGCTGCCTTGCTATGTCCTCCGGTTCTTTCCTGTTTCTTGCCATTAGGGCGATATCATCTGCATATGCAAGGCACTGGCGGCTTCTGTTGTACAATAGGCCCTTTCGATTGATGCCATTTTCTCTTATGATATATTCCAGTGCCAAGTTGAATAAGGTTATTGACAGGGGCTGTCTTAGGCCTTGTTGGACTTTAAAATCCTCATTGATGTTTCCTCTAAATTTCACTTTATTTCTTGTATCCTCCAGTATCATTTTTATCAGTCTTGCCATTTTCCCTGGGATTCCCAGTTCTGTTAGTATTCTTATTAGTTGTCTTCTATTGATTGTGCCGTAGGCTCTTTTAAAAATTGCCTCTATATTCGCAAAACATGAATACTACTAAGAATTGAAGCAACACTTTTGCATAACCTATTTTGATTCTTAGAATCTCTTGTATCTCGATTTTATTTGGTTTCTTAAAAGGACACCTACGTACATACCTGCTATTTAACTTGTACATTTCATTAATTTTACGCTTGGATTAAAACAACAAATATACATTTGCGAAAATCTACAGGTACTCCTGACTGATTTAAATTATGATTCAATAAATCAACTTCATATTCAATTTCTGGCCCATGTCCTACGACATCCTTAAAGTTAGCCCGGAACTCAGTCAAACGTTGTTGTTTAGGCCAAACTCTCGTAAAACTTTCCCTCAGCGAACTTGGTGAAACGCAGCTTACTCCCACCAGACTCCGTCAACAACTGTTTTGTATCGTTATTTACACCGAGGGCGCTGATGGCACAGTTTGGGACGCTTGTTTGTATCGCCGACAAAATACAGTGGCGCAATCTCTCGTTGGACGATATCACTAATCGACGCATTTACGTTATTATGCAAAAGGTTTAGAGCTTCATCGTGCATTAGTTGCAATTTCACGCGAAATTGAACCGAGCTAAAACGGTTAAAAGGGTTTCTGACACAAACATTTACATGCCAGAGATGAGGGCAACGAAAATGGCCTTTTTGGCTTATCTCGGATTTCACTACCATAATCGCTTCATAGGTAATTAAAGGACGATATTAATTTTTTCGTATTAATTTCTGGAAGGGAAGGGTGTGTATTTAATTGATAGAAAGAAACGGAAAAAAAGCATAGGTACTGCTTATTAAATTTGTTGGTACTTGTTTAGCTTAACGTTTCTTATAATTTATCAATCATTTTCAGTACCTATTTACTTTTTTTTTTATTATAATGGTTTATTAGCAATCAAAACAACTAGTTCTATAAGCTAATGTGGTGGCTTGAGAGCTGGCATGCTTTTATGGCGTGATGAGGCTATTTCCAACGAGGAGTCCTCTTTAACCATTTTGGAGGTCTGCTGGCCATTTTCTTCTTAGACTTCTTACTGCTTGTGGTTCCAAGAGCGGGTGGAACAATATATTGGCATGGTTTTCCAGTCTGATGTGGTATTTGGAGCTTTGCTTTGAGATGACGGCCTTTATGAATGGGATTCTTAGGTCGTGAAGTGTCAGGTTAGATACATGCCAGGGTGCTGCTATTGTACGTAGTATTTTCGATTGGCTTCGTTGAATAATCGATATATTTGACTTGCTCGAGCATCCCAGAGCTCTATTCCCATACATCCAGATAGGTTTAATTATAGTTCTATAGAGAAGACATTTATTTCCTAATGGCAGTTTGGATTTCCTTCCTACGAGCCAGTTTATGTCTTTCATTTTCAAGTCAATTTGTTGACACTTTTTGGGGATATGATCTTTCCTTGTAAGTTTAGAGTCGATATGCATTCCTAGGTATTTTGTGCTTGTGGATTGTGGTAGCTGGTTGTTGTTGAGAAAAACTGGTGGGCATTGTTTCTTTCTCAGTGTAAAGGTCACTTGAGTACACTTGCTTTCATTTGTTCTTATTTTCGACTTATCTAGCTAGGTATTGATTTTATTTAGTTGTCTTTGGAGAGTTTCAGATGCTGCGTCTGGATTTTTATGTCTGGCGAGTATTACCGTGTCATCGGCAAAGGTACCCGTAGTGGTTTCGTTGTCAGTTGGCAAGTTGTTGGATATTGTTTCATTTATTCTTGTTCGGAATTCTCTGTCACTCAAGTATGAGTTCAGTAAATTTAGGTATGCGATAGGAAGATATTTTTTGATTTTGTATAATAGTCCTTTGTGCCAAACCTTGTCGAAGGCTTGGCTCACATCTAAGAAAGCAGCTGTGCAGTATTCTTTCTCTTCCAGGGCTTGGTTTATGTTTTGAGTTATTCTGTGGATTTGCTGTATGGCGAAATGCTCTTTTCGGAAGCCAAATTGGTGCGAGGGTATCCAGTCCTCTGTGTCAGGGTCAGAGTATATTCTTAGCAGCAGGATTCTTTCCAGGACTTTAGATAAGATTGGCAGTAGACTGATGGGTCGATAAGAAGAAGCTATGTTGTGGCTTTTGGTTAGTTTCGAGAACAGTATTGTTTCTGGAGCCCTGAAGAGTTTTGCCCAGTAGTTCTGTTTTAGGATGGCGATAAAGATGTTTGTGATTTGGACTACGCCTTTTTTTGACAGTTTTTTAACCATTGTTGGAGTAATTTTATCAACACCAAGGGCTTTCCTGGGATTTAAGTAACTAATCTCCTGTTGTACCTTTATTGTAGTTAGTGGCTTAACCGCAGGTATATTTGGGGAAGCACTTGATAGCTCCCTTTCAACTTTTGCATCCGGTATTTCGTTGTTTGGCGTGAATACCTTGGCTAGATGTTCAGTAAATAATTTTGCTTTTTCATCGTCGCTTCTGGCCCATTATAAGTCCGATTCCGTACCAATACGAATAGGGGATACGTGAGTTTTGGGCTTTTTGGAGCTTTTGATTGGTTTCCACATCGAGTTGTCATGGTGATTTAGGTTAGTGATGTAGTCTCTGAAGGAACTTTCCTGGAATTCTTTCATTTTGGTTTTCAGTTTATTACTTATTCTGTTTAGTGTGGTTTTATCTGTTGCGGCATGAGTTTGGTGCCACCCTGACCTGGCTTTTCTTTTTTCTGCTATTAACTTTTTAATTTCGAACGGAATGTTGTGGATTTTGTCTTTTGGCTTTATTACTGGCGTGGCGAGTTGGGCTGCCTCTATAAGAAGGTTGTTCAGTGTTGATAGCGATTGAAGGCTTCCTTGCAGGTTAATTTCATTTTCGATTTTGGTGTGGTATTCGTCCCAGTTAGTTTTCTTGTTATGCAGTCTCGGTGTTGGTGTTCTGTCTCAATTCTTGCTTGATTACTGCAGTATTTGTTGTGTGATGTAATTGTTTTATGACCACTGTATATGCACGTTCCTCCTTGGGTTAGTAGGTGTGATATATTTTGTGGTTTTGCTGCATAAATTTGACTGCTTTTCTATATGTGTCTGGTGTATCACAGTTGATTTTGATATTTTTATCTGCTAAGCATTTTGTCATATATTGTTTGTCTTCCATTATAGTTTCAAGTTTTTTTATCTTTTGTTCATAGTTCACTGCTCCGTAAACGAAAATTGAAGGAGGCTTGGGGGTTGTGCTTTGGTCTTCCTTCTTTCCATTAGTTTCTTCATTAGGGTTACTAATAGTCTAAATTTGTTATTTGTTGTTGTTGCTTGAATGTTATCTGCTTTTACTTTTATTCTTTTGTTGTTTCTGATCTTTACGACCTGCCAAGGGTTCTCTTTGGATGCGTTGACTTCGTTCTCGTCAAAGCCGAGAAATTCTTCATCACTGGAGGATGACAGTCTATATCAGTATTGGTTACTTGTGTTTCCATTTGCAGTTGGCTGAAAAATTGTCGGAATTTGTTGTGGAGGCAATGTGCCGTAGAATGGGACATCTTGTATGTTGTTGTTTACAGGAAACATTGGTTGAGAATAGCTTACACCTGTCCCATTAAATGCCGGTATTGAGTTCATTTTTGTTTGTCACAAATAACACTGGTGGTTTTTATCTTAAACTGATAGTGATAATGCTTTATATTTTTGCCACTTTTTACCACTTTTCTTACCGTAGCGAACGCGATAACAGAGCCAAAGAAAACAGGTGTATACGCCACGAAATTCAAGTGAATACTATCAGTATTTATTGAAAGAAAATTTAATAATCCTCTGTTTATACTATAATTTTTATGTCCTTATTATTAATTGAATATTTTTCGTAAATATGTTTTTTTTAAAGGAGCAGAAGCTAAAATATTTAAGAAAACAAAAGCGAAGAATCAAGAAACAAAATACAAAAATGAGTGAACATCAAAAAATTATACAATTAGACAATTTCAAACTTTATTTTTTAGTTATTTTTAAACTTTAAAGTTCAAACACATCTGAAGGAGTTATTAACCTGAATTTGACGATTATTTTAAGTGCAGTTTGAGTTGTAATTCGTTTTATTGATTTTGAAGAATCTTATCTCATCGATTTACTATCACACGGTAGATACACATAGATAATACCAGGTATGAGAAATATAATACCTTGTAAAATAATTTATTATACCTTTCATTATGTATGGACAGTTAAGGTACAATAATATGTATTAAAAGGCACGCACCAGATATCGAAATTCAGCATAATTGTAATAAGTCTCGTTAACATGATGATAAAGGTTATAATCTAGGTTTTATTGTGCATAAACAAGTTTTTTTTTGTTTTATTCAGTTTTTTTATCTCAATATAGTCTATACACTTTCATCAACGATGCTCCTATCTCTTTAATCCAGCCAAATAGTAGTTGGTATCTTGTTTTACAAAATAAGTTTCTACGAATGTGATGGCCTCCTCATTCGATAATAATCTCTATCCTCTGAGCAAAACTTTGTGCCTAGGAAATAGAAAAGTGTCACTGAGGGTCAGTTCGGGTGAATAAGCTTGATAGTCTATCAATTCGAAATCTAATTCGTGAATTTTTGCCATGGCGACCACTGAAGCGTGAGACGGTGTATTGTTTTGGTGGAAGAAAACTTTCTGTTCCTTCAAATGGGGTCGTTTTTCCGTAATTTCTGCCTTTGGCTTGTCAAGTAATAATGCGTAGTATACGCCCGTTATTATTTTTCTTTTTTCAAGATAGTCGATTAACTCAATTTCATGACTATCCCAAAAAGGAGTCGCCATCACTTTCCTGGCCGATGGAACAGTCTTCGCCTTTTTAGGAACCGATTCACCTTTCGCAGTTCACTATTTCGACTGTGCCTTGGCTTCAGAAGTGTACTGGTGTATTTAAGCTTCATCTGCAGTAATTAATCAACGCCTAAACTCTGACTTATTTCGGTCCGTAGGTTTCCGCGGTTGTCAATAATACTATTCTCTTGGTTTCCGGGTTGGAACCGCGTTGTTGTCGTAGCTTTAGCTGATAGTCAGTGTGCAGTTACAGCCCTGAAGATTTCACATATGAGTGTGGACGGAACGGCTAAAGGTACGACAACGACGCGGTTCCAACCCGGAAACAAGAGAATAGTCTGACTTATTTCGTTTAAACTGCTTCAACAGCGATTTTCATGCCCAAATCTTCAGTCAATATATGATAAACACGTTATTTCGAGAGAAAGCCTGACAGCTCTTCGATAACGTCACGCTGTTTAAGCGATGTATCGCCATGCACGATATTGGCCTAGGCGGTAAAAGAATCGTTTTTTTTTTGCATTTCTTTTTTTTCATTCAAGTTTTGAAGGGCTTCCGGTTTAAAGAGGATGCCAGTCGTCAACTAAGTCCTTCTGCGCATCCCATTCGATTTTATTTTGGAAAAACGCATTTTCAAGGCAGAAACCAAACGCGTAACCGAGCACCGTTTTCGTGAAAGATGTATTTGTGGTGGATATTTAATCGACTAGTTATTATTATTTGTAATTATATACGTATTTGGACAATTTTATTCGAAATTTTGTTCAATTTCATGAGAAAATTTACAGACATGCTATTTAACCAGGGTCTTAAATTTCCTATTATGTGGTGTTTTACCTAATCTATCATTATTTTTCCCACAATCATTTTTATTTAAGTAGGGTATTTGTAGAATAAGTTATTATAATTGTTGCAATACGTTTACTGCTGCGAATATCACATTTACATATATCAGTATCCAAAATGGCTACGTTCGGTGATATAATTTAAAATATATTATATTAAAACAAAACGTTTATTACATACATTTAAAAACATTTCTTCGTGTTCAAAAATAATTTTGTTAAATATAACGTAAGAATATAAAACTATTTGAACAATAACATCCTCACGTTTTTCGTCAAATTCAACGGACAGTTAGGGAATTGAGTTGAAATAGCATATTTTTAAGCCTAGGACCTTTTAAACTTACAGTTATAGTTTCCCCGGTCCTTGAATATGTAGTTGTTGAAAAATAAATAATATCTTCTTTTACAAAGTGCAACTCGCAAACAAAACATACAAAACAGCCGACACCACAGTAAATAGACTGTCCGAGTCACACTTTTAGGTTACCCCGTTTTTATCGTTTTAGAAAAGGTTTCATCGCTTATACAACACTAGAAAAACATTGCAGGTATCACCAATTGAGTACCGAAATATTACTATACAGTATTTTTTTTAATAAAACCAATATAACTTGGATAAACTAATTCAACACAAAGACGGTCTGAACGTGTAAACGCGTTTGTGGCTGATCGTTCACCTAAGACAATATACGTCACAGCCTGACATAAGAGCTGTTAGACCTTATAATATCCTAATATCGAAGGTAACGGGTAAGTACATATATATATAAATATATAAATATGATTTAAGTTAATTCATCAAAGATTTTTTAAGCATAGGATTTTTTAAGCTTACAGTTATAGTTTCCCCGGTCCTTGAATCTGTAGCTGTTGAAAAATAATATCTTCTTTTATTTACAAAACACCCAACACCATGTTAAGTTAGGCTACCTCGTTATCGCTTATACAACACTAGAAAAACATTGCAGATATCACCAACAAGTACGGAAATATCACTACACAGTTTTTTTTTTTTAATAAAACCGATATAATTTGGATAAACCAAATTCAAAACGCAGAGATGGTCTCAGTGTGTGAACGCGTTTGTATGGCCTAAACATAAATACGTCATAGCTTGCTGACGTCAAAGCTGTTGCGCCTTGTCTTGGCAGTAGTAACGTGACATCCCCTTCTATCTTTCTACCCTTATTTCGATGGTCGTCTAGCACCATTTGGTGAGCTTTTCTGATGTTATCGGTAATGGTTAGAGTTTTTGGCCGTCCCGAACGTTCTTCGTCAACCAAACTAGTACGCCAACGTTTAAATTCAGCATTATGACCTTAGATTCACCAGTGCTAATATAGAGAGTATTTAATTATATTTTTATATGACTTTTGTTTGATTTTAAAGTTGAATAATATAATAAAGAACGCAATATAGATGCGGTTTTCAGCAAATTTGTTTGATTTTTTTGAGTAAATTAAAATTGAAGTGAGTAGCTTTTGTTCTTTGGTACCTCAACATTGCCCCGGTACTTTTACAGCATTCAATTCTAGTGAGAAATAATGCTGTTTTAATTTTGCCCCACCTACGGTTCAAATTTATCCCAATGCTGCGGCTAAAATTTGCCCACAATTTTGAATTATTACCTCAATTATAATTGACATTAGGTATAAAATTCGGAAATTAAAATTTTGGTTCATCCTTTTTATCACAATCAAACTCTACATTAAAACAAAAAACTCCCCTACAAAATATATCTACGTTAAATTTACTGTGTGTTATTTTATAATATCATTTATGAAACCAAAAGAATTAAATAATTAAACAAACACAGGCTCCCATGCAAAATAGCGAAATTAACTCAGTTTAACTGCATGTTTATCCAACATTATTAAAATCTGTTGGAGTAAAATCGGTCCGAGTGTGCTACGGAATGTAAAACCATCAAAGAAAGGGCCTGCTTTAAACTCTCGTGGAGGGGAAAACTGTAATTTAAATTTATCAAACTGTATTTCCGCGCTTTTTAAGAAAGTCTTCGTTTTTTGTTTAAACGTAGAAAAGTTTCTGTTTCCTTGAAGTTTACTCAAATAATACAATCGGAAGGATGTGTTTCATAAAAACGGGGAAAAAAAGAAGGAAATTATGCATTCCCTATCTACTGTTGTGTTCTGTCTTGTTAAACATATTATAATAGCCCGGCCAAGAGAAGAGATGGGATTTTATTTTTTTGTTATGGAAATTTTGAATTAATTTCCAGCGGAGAAGCGTTTATGTAAATGCTTTTATAAGTGGGTGAAAATCCACGAAATTGCGGGACCCTGTGCCGAATCTATATACACACAGGGATATCTTAATCTCGATTTTATAGTCTAAGTATGGGTTGTAAACAAGACTAGACCTTTAGAACCCTTATCACCCCTATACTGGATAGGAATTTAATAATTTAATTGAATTTGGTTTATATCTTTGCTATATTTAAAGTTTTTATTCAATTATAAAACCTTTTCTACATTGATTCAATAAAATTTTGTAATATTTATAAATTGCGCCCTCTGTATAAAGCAACAACAATAACATTTCAATGTAAACAAGTAGGTTTATTAATAAACCCTAATTTGGGTAAAAAAACTTAACCTTGTTTCCATAAACTATCTTCGTAGTTGACTAACAATAAGTAAAACAATAAGAAGACATAGTTTCAAGTCAATTACCAAAAAGTATTATACAGGATGTTTTTTCCGATGTTTAGTATAGGGATCTTGAAAACTAGCGGAGTTAGAAAGACGAGCCTATTTGAATGAGCTTTTTGTTTTTTGGAAAGAATGCACGGCTAACTAGATATCTCGAAGAAACTGTTTTTTTTTTGTTATTTCGATTGATGCCTATACCTCTGTTGTTATTGACTTTAAAAAGAAGTATGATGGAGAAAGTTGTTGGTAATTATGTGTTTAATATGCTATAATTTTTGAGGTCTGACAAAGAAGTCTAAACAGTTAGAATCGTTGAAAAAAGGCATTGTATAAAGTAGGTATGGGCAACCTTTGCTTAGCTGAGGGCGTAATTTCGGGACTTAATCAGGTCGCGGGCCGTAGGTAAGAAATAAGTAGGTAGTAGTGAATAAAAAGGCGATAAAAATTCACACATTTTTTATTTATTAGAATTATAATAGCATAATCAAACATATAAAAAGCAAATTAACAAAAAATGATAGAAAAATCAAATGAAAATCAATGAGAGACTTGAGTTTGAAGCTGAGAAACAAGATGATCAATATTGGGGTCAATATCACTAGTACATAGGCGCAAAGTGTTTTCTAAATTAACATCTGTAAGCCGATTACGATGCTTATTTTTATTAATTTTCGAATGTGCAAATTATTTTTCTTGCGAAAACTCTAAGCTGTGGATACTTTTCTTCGGAAAGGTATGTTCTGTAAAATTCGCTTAGTTCCACATCATCAAATTTAGACTTCAAATATGAGTTTTCTTGAAGCTCGATCAACTCCATTTGTAGGTGAAGCGGAGCATCTTCCACATTACACTTACACGGATTTGCAAAAATATTGAAAGTGCTATCCATATTCCTAAAATCGGAAAACCGATCAGTGAATTGCTCTGACAGTAGTTTCAGTTCTTCAGCATAGCGACCATAATCAATGTTTTCGTGACTGGATAATGTTACAAAATGAAAACAGTTTTTACTTCTCACAAATTTGCGGCAATGTTTTCTCTTTCATTTCCATAAAATCAGCTATTTCTTTTCTAAGGTCATAAAATCTTTTTAGCATTTTGTCTTTGCTTAGCCACCTTACTTCGCAATAGTATGTCACATCATCGTGTTCTGAAGAGAGTTCATCCAAAAATGCTTTAAACTGGCGATGGTTAAGACCGCGGGATCTAATAAAATTGATGGTATTTACTACCACATCCATAACGTTCTTCAGTCGAATGGACTTAGAGCACAAGTTTTGTTGGTGAATAATGCAGTGTAGAATTATTAAATCACATTCTTGCACATTCATAGCGGTTGCTCTTTCCTTCAGAATTCCGATAAAACCTTTTCGTGGACCGACCATTGAAGGCGCACCATCTGTGCACACTCCAACTAATTTACACCACTGCAAACCATATTGCTCAAAAGTACTTTGCACCTCGGCAAAAATATCTTTTCCAGTAGTGGTCCCTTGTAGCGGCCGTAAAGCCAGTAATTCCTCCGTAACACCTCGTATTAAAATAGCTAACGGGGCTGTGTACTCTCATCCAAAGCAATCGAAAATGCTTGAAAACCAGCCAGTCTATCAGTCAATGTGTCAATGTGTCACGAACAGTACGTCGCGATAAGCTCACTTTCTCAAACTCTTTTTTCTTTTTTGGACACAAAAGTTCTGCAACATCTACTAGCCACTCTTTAACAAACTCTCCCTCAGAATATGACTTCGATGTTTTCGCTATTTTGGAACTAACTATAAAACTAGCTTTAATAACACTGTCTAGATTTGATCTTTGTGAATGGAACATTTCTTGCTGTTTCCCTAAATCGGTAATGAGTTTTTTATTTTATCCTTTCTTAACTGGCCCGTAAGTAATTTATATTGAGCGAAATGCTTGCTGGAGTAATGCCGCTTCATATTGTATTCTTTTAAAACACAAATTGTTTCATTGCACAACAAACACATAGGTTTACCACTGTGCATGATAAAAAAGTATTCTTCAGTCCATTTGTTTTGGAATTGACGACATTCTGTGTCCACTTTCCGCTTTTTTAAACCAGACATCTTGATAGACTTTTTTTTCTTCTGAGCTGAATTTGTTTGAATATTTCCCGCGTCTTTTCTTATCAGTTGTTAAGAAGTAATGAGAATGAGTTGACACGCGCGCTGAACGGTTTATATATTACCCGCAATAAGCAACTAGAATACTCTCGATCGTACGCGAATATGCGATGTTAGCCCCGTTATGAATAACAGTCGGCTCTGGAGCGCTTCGAGGTCATCGGGCGGCTTCCCGAATGTTTATCTGTTTGTCTCTTTCTAACGACTATTTCTGACTCGATCTGTGGCGTTCCATTGCGTACGCTTAATAATATTATTTATCGATTTTAGTCTTTATGATTTGAATAAATACAGTTTTAGGTTGGTTGACGGTAATTACAAATAAACTATGTGTGCTAAATCTTTAATTTTTTTGGCGCGTTATTTGAATTTCTCTCGCGGGCCGGATTGAAGCTGGTGGAGGGCCCGACCCGGCCCGGGGGCCGGGGGTTGCCCATATATGGTATAAAGCATAATTCAAATGTAAGGACAAGTTAGTAACATCAACGAAAAACACATTACCGCAGAACTATTGTTTTTTTCAACAAATAGCACTGATGTATTTTCTGTCAAACTAACGATGTATTTTAGTTACATCAAGAAAGTAACATATTAATAATAATACTAATAATAATAAATTTATTTAGTCGTAACTGCATTGAAATTGTTAAATTGATCAATTTAAACCATTAAAAAATCTTAGCAAAAACGTTTTAACAATCGACCTTCTCTCTGTATATGTCTGTAAATGTGGGTTTGATGCCTTTTAGATTCTTTTTTAGACAGTATCGAAACTCAATACTTTTTAGACGTTTTGCGGAATTTTATAATTTCATGAGCTGTCGCAGTTTTATTGCTTTTATAGATTCTATGTTGGCTATACGGCTACATGGCACGGCGGGCAAAAAGCTTGCTGTATGATCGGCTGGAACGGTATTTCCTTTTAAAAGAAAAACTTTCGTTTTTGGTTTGCGCTTTATTACGGAATGGAAATGTCTAGTTTTACTTCAGAAATAAAGTGGACGTAAATGTATTCTCATATAGGGTTCATTTTAGTATTTGAAGCTATTCCGCGGAAATAATTTATTGTAAAATCTTCAATGTCATTCTACGAAGACAAATTGTTTCATCAGGAGTTCTAAAACCACGCTGCACCTCCTCCACACCCCACGTAAGCCTCGTTAAATGTGTTTATCGTCTAGAGAAGGGTGAACTGTTTTTGGCAATGTAAAAACAAACCGTCTCCTCCCTCTTCGGTCCCTTTATAACTACTATCTACCTAGTTCCAATCGCGTACAAGCACAATTTATATAGAGTTGTGTACGGGCAATAAGGGAACAGTCGGAATTAATTAAAGTAGAGGGGATTTACAATAGTCTTAACACCTCAGCAATATATATGGTTCGCTCGACGGTACCTTTACCAAGGCAGCACCTCCCTTTTACTAATATCTGTTCCTATAAGCACATTGAAATATTAAACACGTCTTTATCTTAATTGCCCTTTGCAGATTATTTATGTAGTTTGGTCAGAAAGGCATTTAGACGGGTCCGTACTTTGCCGGAGAGCGTACAACGTCTTAGAGCAAGTTCGGAATATATTACGAATACCTTGATGTCACCTTATAGATAGTTACCAATAACCCTCGAGCTCACATAGGGGCTCCATAATAAACGGGCCACGATATATGAGGCAGGAAATAGTTGCAAAACCTATAACCGAAAAGACTTTAATCGTTATTATAGGTAGCTTAAGTGAAAATATTTGCATAGAGGAAAATTATATATTGTAATAAGCCAAAAATACGTACATCACAGACATATAAAGAATTTTAACACAACCTTTGTAATCATTTCTAATGGTTCGAAGACCTACTAACTATACAAAGGCATCTTTCCATCACACCTCAAAATTGCTTGTATAACACCTGACTTTAAAAATGGCGATGCTAGTAGTGTTGAAAATTATCGACCAATTAGCATTCTATCTACTTTTTCTAAGATTTATGAAATAGTCATGAACAAAAATATAATAAATTACTTCAAAAAGTTCAATTTATTTTGTGACAACCAACACGGATTCCTCCCAAACAGTCAAATAGCTAAATCTATCGACCGCGGCTCTCCATCTGCAGCTATGCTGATTGATCTTTCCAAAGCTTTAGATTGCGTTAACCATTCAATTCTATTGTATAAATTAGATAGGTATGGTATTAATGGCCGAGGAGTTAGCTCGGGTGTGTTATGCTATCTCTAATATCAGAAAGTCTTGCAGCTATGCAATTTTAAAAAGCTTTTAGTATTCCAACCTTTACTCCAGGATGGCGTATGGTGTGGTGCACTGGGGTATAAGTTCTTCGTCCGAGCGGGTGTTCTTGTTGCAAAAGCGCGCGGTGAGATTGATGAATCTGAGTTGGCACAGTTCTTGTAAGAGCACGTTCAAATCTTGTAGAATACTGACATTTTATGATATATACATATATGAAGTTCTTTGCTTTGTGTATAGGTATCGACATCTATTTCAATCTAATGTCGCACATTCTTATTTTACAAGAAATTAACTTTACTTGCTACCAGCCTGTCATCGTACTGCAGGCTTCCAAAAATATTTAAGTTTCATGGGATGTAGACTATTTAATTCATTGCCTATAAACTACAGGAATATTTCCAATTTTAAGACTTTTCAAGGAAATGTGAAAAAGTTATTGTTAAATATCAATTGTTATTCGTTGAATGATTACTTCAGTTATTTCGCAAGTACTAATATTTGTTAATTTTGTTATAGTTTGTTGACTTGTTTCCCTCATGTTATACATGTTCTCTGGAAATAAAGATATTATTATTATTATTATTATTATTATTATTATTATTATTATTATTATTATTATTAATATTATTATTACAATGAAAAATCCATGCATCTAAATATGCAATTATTGTTTTGGTCTATGCCCCAGAATCTATCTGATAGATAGACGGCTCAAAGATAGAAATGGAGACGGTGTCAGAATCTATGAGATTAGATCAAGAACGGCAAACTCACTAAGCCTAATTCAAAACTCCGCACAATACTTAGTCAGTCAAAGTTCTGTCACAACTTTTATCATTATATTAAACAAAACAGAAAAGAAAATAAGAACCTTTTATTGATAAAATAGACCAATACAGTGTTCTCAATAAGATATTAAAAAATTATTCAAAATGATCCCCTCGTTTCGTAATACAGACGTTTAATCTGCGAGGCCAGTCATCAATCGCATTACGCACCATTTCCATGTCTATCTCCGCCACTGCCTTCTTGACAGATGCTTTTAGAGGATTAAGATCGGGACTAGAAGATGGCCAATTTTCATGCTTGATAAAGTCGATGTTATTCGCCTGTAACCAGTACTTTTGGCCTTGTGAGCAGGCGCATAGTCCTGCTGGAAGACCCAATCCTGGTTTTTGAATAAACTCTGGCTTAGAGGTTTTACTGTCTTTTCCAGGACCGTCTCTTGATAGACTTGGGCACTGATTTTCACTCCTTTCTCACAGAAATGAACTTCAGGTCCGAAATAAGGTAGCCGTAACCAAACCATTACTGAGGATGGATGATGACCCCTTCGAACACGGGGAGCGACCACACCTGCTTCTTCACTATTGGAGGCATACACTCGATCATTTTGCCGATTAAATTGTTCTTCAACGGTGAAGATTTCCTCGTCGGAAAATAGGATACGGCGGTGATCGTTGTGAGCGTACCGTTTTAATAAGACTCGGCATCTTTGAAGCCTTAAACCTTTCAGACGTGCGTTAAGCAAGTGACCTTTTCTTCTGAAAGCGCGAAGCTTAAGGTCTTGATTCGGGATATTTTTGATTGTGCTTTTAGTCACACCCATCTGCAACGACAATAGTTTCTGCTTTCGGAGAGGATTTCGTTTGATGCGTGCCTTGACAGCTTTAATGACAACCGGAGTGCGAACTGATCGAAGACGGCCAGATCTTTCCTTGTCATCGACACTGCCAGTTTCACTATATCTTTCAATGGTACGATAAACAAACTTTTTCGTGAAGTCCAATTTTTTTAGCAGATTGAAAATTGTACTTGGCGAATGTCCGCAACAATGTAATGCAATTATAGCAACACGATCTTCTTTTTGGCTCCATTCCATGTATATTTATTACTTGTTCGCAACACTTTTAACGTCAAACGACTCAGAATAACTGACACAACCTCAATTAGTCGTTTGTTTTTATCAGTCGCATGCTATGCGTTTGAATTTTTAGAAAAATTTTGGTGACAGAACTTAGTGGCCGACTAAGTACTAAAGTTAATTATTGATCTATTGCTATCTACTCAGACAGCTAAGCAATGCTTATGTGAACTTCACATAAGAAAAGTCGAAATTGGTGTGGGGCTGCATGAATATGCTAAGCAGATTGGGTAACCGGACTAAAGTGATTTTAGTTTGAATACCAGGACATTAAAGGCACCCATGGAACGTTAAAACAGACGAATTAGCCCGAATAGGCTACTGTTAACAAAAACCCAAGACCCCCTATAGACATGGCATACACGATAGTTAAAGCAACTTTTAAACAATGGAAAGATAAATCTTAAGACTAGTGGAAAAATATTCCAAGCAATGTCTGATCGGTCACAGGTCCAAATTTACAACCAATTTGGTAGGTAAAGAAAGTGTATTAAAACAATAGGATTGTTTTAATAGACTTAATGTCTGCGAACAGACCAAATAGCATGCAGAGCTGTCAGAAATGGGTTCGAAATATCCAAAAGCAGAAACCTACGCAGGGTGATGATTTACAAGGCGGTAAAGTTGACGATCCAACAATTAAAGAACCACAAAAGATCTGTAAAAGTCGCAGTAGGTTAGGGCAGGGGACCACCTCGTTTTAAATCTATTCTAATCTATTGTTTTAAGGATTAAAGATAACCGTTTAACGTTCTAAAAATTTACTTAAAATTACTTTATGTAAATCGCAAGGCAATTAGAATAAATAACTGCAGAAAGGGGTAAATAAAAATAAAACAAGGCGAGATATAATCAAGGAAGTAAGGCCCTTTTACAAAAAGGGTTTGAAATATTAAAGTTTATCGCTACTTTGCGGCGAGATTAACTTGTTAAAATAAAATATAACGATGCAGTCGGGAGCACTAAGGTGTTTATTTGGTTGCGTACATTGATGCTACGGCTAGAACGCGGCAAACTAAAAATGCCAGTCGGTAGAACCTTTCCTTCCTTACAACAAAGACAGCGTCTAACAGATACCACCTCGCCCGTGTTGCGGGGGTTAATCACTACTGTGAATACTCTCTGCCTCATTTGCATTTGTTCTTGTTTGCTCAGTCGACTGAGACGAGTTTCAAGACATATAACAAGCACGTTAATTTCGAGTTACATGTTTATGCCCGTGAATCCCCTGCCTCGGCTCGCGATTTGTTACTTTAATTTAATCTCCCGGTGTTCGCGACGATTTTCACAAACAACTAACATCCCACGCATTGATATCCAACGTATTTGATCCCTCGACGATACGTTCATACTTTAAACATTCACCACATCCTTGAACTTTTTTTCGTGGATGTTTTTCATTTCTGTCGACAACATACGTGCCATTCGGGCTGCTGGTTGTGCTCCCTTGTTCGGAGAAAATATGTGTTTAACAGAAAAGTTGTCAGTTTGACGTCATAAAACTTTTTTGTTTGACATTTATTGTGGATATACAATCAATTTGCTTGTTTCAGCTAAATTTCAGCTCGTATATACGAGAATGCCGTGACAACTACTTGTGTTGACGAAATGTTTGTAAATTTATTTCTTGACATAATCTCTTTGTAGCTATATACACTTAGTCCAGTAATGTTCCAACTCTTTTAAGTCATCCATTATTTGTGCTACGTTATTAAAGATCTTCATAAAACTTCTGTTTCACTCATCTCTGTGATGTCAGAGTATCTGCGCATGCGTGCAACTTTATATTAGGGTAGCGTCTAAGTTAAGTTATAATCTTTGAATCGAGTACGTTGTAATGTAGCTGTACAAGTTCATTTTAATTAAACTAATTAAATACAAGTGCAGTGTTTTAATTACAATATCACAATCTTTATTTTGTTAATTTAATACTAGTAAAAATGTCATGAAAGCAAAAATTAAAAAAAATTAATTCCTGTTTTTTTGAAAATCAACAACAAAATAAAATTGATCAAATTACTTAAATTGATACTATAGAATAAGAAAATACAAATTGTAGGGAAATACAAGGATTTATTTTAGTCATCGCGAGGCTAATCTGAAAGACAGTTCAGGAGATACTTAAAAAATATAGTTTTTAGAAAATAAATTAATATATTGAGTATCTCCTGGTGTTGAAATGTGATTTGTAGAGAGCTTCGCGCCAGGTTAGAAATGAGATTGGTGCGCCCACGACGCGACGTATGAATGCAGATGAATCGGCACGGGCTACCTCAGCGAATGAAATTATTGATTTATTGCAAATGTTTCTCGTCAACCCTTCGCAGCGTTAATCGTAATTATAGAGATAAATATTAATAATTTATATGTATATGTATATGTCCAACGTACGCAAGGAAAATAAACGACCGTTGGCTAATAAAGTCACTAAATTTATCAGTGAATTTCCGGATTTGAACTTTAATGGAACTAAAGTAATGTGTAGAGCTTGCAAAGTACCTTTAATGTTCTGGAACAAAGGCGACCATAAAAGAGATATAAGCAATGTACAGCACAAGAATGACAAAAATGGCGTGCACAATTTAAGTTGGATTTACTTTTGATGTTTATTGTTTGTGGCCTACCGCTTCGCTTACTCGATAAAGAACAGTTTCGACAGTTTTGGCGTACATACAATCATGGACAGCGTTATGGAAAGAGCTACCAAGTATATGTAAAGATATCGAAAATAGGATCAAAACAGAATTAAAAGATAAACAGCTGTGGCTGTGTCTTGATGAGACGACAGATTGTAAAAAAGTTATATTTTGAATATTATAGTACGAGTACTAGATCCTGTTAAACCGAAATTTGCAATCTTATTAGCTAGCAAAAGGCTAAAAAAGTTTACTGGCGCCTACCTCGTATGTTAGATTTTAAAGAAACACATGATTGTTTCATGACTAATGGTAAAACCAACAAATCCTGTGGATTTTTTGTATGTATTTTTTGGAGTTTAAGTTTACTGAAAGCGCCACCCAATATATAGTTCTTGTTTGCAAAAATTAATGAAATACGTAATCATTAATATTAATCCTAATAAATAAACATCAATAATACCTCCTATTTTCGGAAAATAATCAAATTATCAGTTGTTATTTTTGCTTAATTGAACTTAATTCATTTTATAAATAGGTACATATAACAATCCAGAGTTAATGTCCTAAATGATTTTTAATTTGATTAAGGGGACGTTTAAATTTATACAAACATGGACCGTGAGGTGGCAGTACCGTCGACGTTAGTGGGTGCAGGCGGGATGCCTCCGACATATGGCAAATAACCTTTGAAAATTTCATGAATTGCATTCAGGTCGGAATACTATTGGTTTTGCAAAATCATGTTATTAATTTTAAAACGTTATACTTGTGTTTAAAGAGTATATTAAACCACGGTTATTCGCCATATGTTAAAAAAGTAAATAGTAGCAAATGGCACGAATCGAATGTAGGCTTATATGTACGTGCAAGAAAGATGTGACTAGATCCGTCAATAATGGGAACAAATAATATACGTGATGAAGAATAAATATAATAATAACACTAGTTGAAAAACTGATGCGTAGGCATTAGATAAAATATTCTATTGTCAATAGAAATGTAAGTGTAGTAAGGATATAATGGTATATGTTGATCTCGGTAGCAGCATAAAATTTATTATTATAGTAAATTTACTTTGTTTACCATATAAATTAACGAATACATGTAAAAATTACTAAATCGTGAAATAGAAAAAAAATGGATGCATTAGAATGAAATATACAGCTTGTTTCGAGAGAATTTAATCTCCGAAAGATACAAGACCTAAACGGGAAGATCCCATCCAAACAACACATTGTTCCAATTGTTGCGGAAGCAAATCAGCTAATTTCTCCGAGTAGGTAACTATCCAGCGGTAATAAAGGCGGGGAAATACGCGACAGAGCAGTCAGACATTTGCTCCGATAATTAAGGTGAACTATTAAATATTCATCTACATCTGCGAACTTAACAAACTTGAAAATGCAAGACGTGGCTGCAGGGATTGGATATCTATATTCAACGAGGCTGATTCCCTCTGTTCTTCGCGTACCACAGCTACAGACTACACGTCTTACACTTCTAAGTAATTAATAAGCTTCACCCCCAAAACACAGTGGAAACGGGAAATAAAAAAACCAAGGAAAACGAATGAATCCACCCTGACATCTCGGATTTCTCATCAATTCAAAATTAAGATACAAATAAGGTTCGACTTGGTAAGATTTTTGATATTTTAAATCAATTTTTTTATGGGATGAGACACTTGTATCAGTCAATATTACTTGTGTGATCATTTGTCCGACCAACTACATAAAAACACGGGCTGGGAAAATATGATTTTTCAGTGCCGTCGATACGTGTTAGGTTTTCTTGCAAAATTCGGTCTCTATTCAAGAAAATATTTTTAGTTTAGGACTATAAAAATGAATAATATAAGAAAATAATTTTCTTGAAATTTCATTTGGATTAAATAAATGTTTTCTTATGGTTAGAAAATCAAGAAAATCCAAGACAGAAAAATGTTTCTTCCAAGTAAATCATTTAGTTTTAAGTTAAGAAAGTATTCATATTACAGGTAGGAATGAAAAAATGGCCCAGACCTCACAAAGTTCTATTGAGAAATTAGGCTACCAGTTTCGTGTTCAAAAAACACATCATCAGGACAGCTATAAGGATATCTAATAAAAGAAAAATTACAATAATGGAAAAAAACCTAAAGTTAATAATTAAAATTAGGAGCAAGCAACTAATGAAAAAGTTTTCTTTATAGGTTACCGTATAATTAAATAATTTTTTTAATAATGTAATTAAATAGGGATTATTTTGATGTGGTTTAATAATTAACCCCTTATTATTATTATTATTTATTATATATTTTAAAAAAAACTATAGTTAAATTAATATACGTGATAAATCGTAATAAAAAGAAAAAGATATTACATTAGCCGGTATCTTTTGAAAATGTTTATGAAACGTTGTATTTCAAAGGTTATATTATTGTATGGGTAAGTATGGTATCTATATTCCAGTTCCGTCGCTACTATCTAGGACGGCATGACTATAACTACTGGCTCTAAGTGGCGCCAAGTAGAGCACTGCACGGGCTAGGAAAAGAGCCCGCTCGGGCCCGCGGGCGGTTTCGAGCGGGCCTCGTCACTTTTCATTGCGGGCCGGGCCGGGCCAAGCCTAAAATTGTACGGGCCTGACGGGCCGAGAATGTCTTATTAAAAACATGGAATGGATATAACGTATGCAGTAAATGCTGTTTAGCTTTTGTATGCAATGTTATGTTATGTTTTCTTTTGGTTTCATACAATATAGTATACAAAAACAAACAAAATAAATGTTCTACTCATTATAATGTAGCAATTAAAAAATATTTAGAAATAGACGGTGCAGATATAATTACTTAAACAGGCTAAAATAATTTAGACGGGCCAAACGGGCCTAAATTTCCTAACGGGCCGGGCCGGGGGGGCCTTGAGCCGAGGTAATGAATGCAACGGGCGGGCCTATTCCATGCTGTAACGGGCCACGGGCGGGCCGGGCCATGAAAAATAGGCCCGTGCAGTGCTCTAGCGCCAGGAAATATTTCAATTGCTGTTTTTGAAGATTAGCAGCATAAACTGAGAGACGTCAGAGCAATGTGGCAAGGAGTAAGAATCTTTAATGCTTTTCTCTTCTCATATTGTTTTTGCCGGTAGTAATTCCATCAATACCAGGAGCTATTTATTAGCATTATCTTGGTTACTGTTTCTAGGCATTTTTTTCATGTGTACTGCTACATTAAGTTCACTTTTGTTTGAACATTATTCTGGAGATGACATCTACTTTATCACAAGCAATGTGAATAATTTACTGAATTATGTACGGATATGTAGTACTGTTTTAAACAAGGTAAGCACAATAAATAATGTGCGTATAAGTAATTTGCATTTCAAGAATTCTAAGTAAAAAAAGCTTTATTTTAAGAAAATGAATCTATTAATTTATGAACAATACCCAAACACCTTCTGGAATTAAGAAAACTATTTACTCTCCTTAAGAAAATATTGTTTTGTGTAGTAATGGCCATTTATTTATACTAAGAATCGCTTTCTTCAAATTTTCTACAAGATTTTCTTGAATTTTTTTAACGAACGTCTTAAACAAAGAAATATAATTATTTCATTACAAGTATATACTTCTCTTAAGCGGAGAAAGAAACGCTAAAAAAATATTTCTTTTGATTTAAAACAGTTATTGTATTGCGAATAATTGAAACAGTAATTGTCTTGAATTAAGGCGGACAGCTTTGATACAAGTAAATGTTTCTCTAACAGCACTGCAAGCTATATAGCCTCATGGCTTAAATTTCCTTTATAATCGTTCGCCATTTTTTCCTATCCATTGTTCGCTCTCCCCTGATAATGTCTAAGACCTTCTTTCACTGCTTGTAACCACTTCTTCCTCTGCTTCGTTTTACTCCAGGTGCTTCTAAAAGGGAGCATTCGGCAGACGTGTCTTAACCAACTGGCCCTCCCAGCTTTCAGAGCTTGTACAATATTGGGATACATTTAGATGTTCATAAGTTCTTTATTCGTTCTTCTCCTCCATTGTCCATCGTCTTATTTTGTGCCCCCCCCCCGTATTCTTCTTAAGTTCATTCTCTCCCAAATCTCATTGTCTTTAATGAGAATCCATGACTTACATCCGTATAAAACTGAAGGTCTGATTATCGTTCTGTATACTCTCATCTTTGTTTTTCTAGAAATTAATCTCGACTTCATAATTTCCTTTCCAACTTTACTTCTTGTTCTTCTTAACCGGGGTAAATGGTGTTCTGTCTTTCTGGACGAAGAGACTTCTCAATCACCAGAGACAAGATTGATCCAATGCTAAAAGAGACGAGATGTTTAGAGGTGGATACATTTTTAGAGTAATATGTTGAATTATCTGTACAGAGGAGAGTCTATAATTCCAATTCCAAATGAATGAGTTTCATTTAAACAGTATCCAATTCTAATTCTACTAATAGATGTGAAATTTTCCTTCAAACTGATGAGATACTGTAAAACTATGGTTTGAAATTTATTAGCAAGTTTCTGGTTTAGAAAATTTAATCTAAGACCTTCTATGATAATTTTATTATCTGGGAATGTTATTCCTCACATCGCAGGTGACTATGATGAATTTCCTCTCATCTAGCTCCTATATACATATTGTGTACTCATGTATATGACGACGAAGTTAAAGTCAATATGAAAGTTTCCTCTGCGAAGGACTTTTTTATTATTTTAGGGATATGTTAGCACGTCGACGAACACACGGCATTCATTTATCTAGATTTTGACTATATATCGAGGCAGCGGGGTTTAAACCAGCATATAGGTACCGAAGATGGAACATCAGCGCAAGTGTCAACACATAACGGTTCCCCATACGTTTCGGTAATGTTGTCGCATTTGTAGCAAACCCACCGTGTGTAGGGATTTACTTGTAAAGCACGTCTACTTCCAATCGTCCTGGCCATCTAATACGTCCCAAGAGGCCTTTTATGACGTCACATGAGACATCTTTGCCCTTTACTTTATTTCTGTTATCAAGTGCGGATCTGCATGATATTGATATTCTAGTGCTCAAGGTATAGTAGTGTTGCTTTTCATCCCTCCACCTTCGGTAAGTGCTCTACGGATATTACAATAACAGTTCAGGAAACTGGGGAATAAATAACATAGACAGGGAATATTGAACCGATATATAGAAAGGAAACAACAGCTACTAATAAATAACTAATCTTCCGACTGCAAGGGATCGAAGTCTTAACGACTACTAGCCGTTTCCTATTATGTCTAATAGCTTTAACCATCGGACAACCCGCATATACATCGATTCATCCCCTTGCGAAACGACACAATGTTATTTGGGGTTTTTGGCAGAGAATATAAGCATTTATTTAAACTAAAAACCATTGCTAAATACACACTCGGCACCTTTGAATACCCTCAGATAGATTTTGCTTAGAAATTCTAGATCTTAAAATTTTAACAAAATTTTACTTTAAATTGAAAGCCGATTTCCGCATTTCTCACTTTGGAATCTTCTATCAGTATTTTTATAGTAAATAAAAGCTCAGATAGGACGTTTCTAGATAAAAACGCACCAGTAGAATCGATTTCCGTATGTTTTACAACGCTATTATAATTAATTTTATAGTTACGTCCTTAAAAAATGCCAAAAGAGCACTTGGCACCTTTGAATACCCTCAGATAGATTTTGCTTAGAAATTCTAGATCTTAAAATTTTAACAAAATTTTACTTTAAATTGAAAGCCGATTTCCGCATTTCTCACTTTGGAATCTTCTATCAGTATTTTTATAATAAATAAAAGCTCAGATAGGACGTTTCTAGATAAAAACGCACCAGTAGAATCGATTTCCGTATGTTTTACAACGCTATTTTAATTAATTTTATAGTTACGTCCTTAAAAAATGCCAAAAGAGCACTTGGCACCTTTGAATACCCTCAGATAGATTTTGCTTAGAAATTCTAGATCTTAAAATTTTAACAAAATTTTACTTTAAATTGAAAGGCGATTTCCGCATTTCTCACTTTGGAATCTTCTATCAGTATTTTTATAGTAAATAAAAGCTGAGATAGGACGTTTCTAGATAAAAACGCACCAGTAGAATCGATTTCCGTATGTTTTACAACGCTATTTTAATTAATTTTATAGTTACGTCCTTAAAAAATGCCAAAAGAGCTACGAAATTTATCTCAAACTTTAAAGGGCTCTACTTTGATATTGGTAATAATTAGAACAGTGCACTTTCATTGATTCGATTCAGCTCATTGAAATTTATAAATCAAGCCTTAATTTAACCCTATAACCCATTTGGCCATAGAAGTATGAGTAAATGAAGAAAAAGAAAAAAATCCAAGGAAAATGTGACGATTTTAATAATTTTTTTAAATTGATGTTTTGACAATTATATTTCATTGAATTTGATGTGCCGCGTAAGTTTTGGATATTTGTATACTGGTGATACTGGTAGCACGGTGTCTAGCGTGCCGGGCTAGCAGTCTCGGGGTACCGGGTTCGAACCCCGGGCCCGTCATTCTCAGAGTAAGGTTTTCCGTAGTTTTCCTTACTCCAAATTTGGCGAATGCTGAGGGTGAACATCTTAAGACGCCCTACGGGCGCAGGCGTAATAATATCTCATGGCTGGCCGATGCCACCTGTAATTGCCGAAAGCTGTTGGGGGATGAGAAAGCATGAATTATTATTATTATTATTATTATATTTGATCCTTTAGTTTAAGTCTTACTTCTAATCATTAATGGAACAGTTCACTAAAAACCCTTACCACAACACTTAACTCGTACTGGACGCACGTTTCGATAGCCAAGCTATCATCTTCAGCAGGAAGACCGAACTAACAAGCTAAGTGAAAAACTAACCATATATAGCAAATAAATTATGCAATATGTAAATTTAAAATCTTTAAGTAAATCGTAAAATTATAACTTTCACTTTAAGTGTATCTTGATGATCCGTTTCATTGCACAAGACTGTAATTAGCCTAAAATGCAAATCTAAAGATAAATAATAATACCATGAATTAGAAAATAAATGGTCAGGATGACGTGAGTTATTAAAATCCTACTATTCCAGTGAAGTGGTTCATTGCGCATGGTTAAACCTATAACTGTAATTAACTAAACATGATGTAACAAAGGATAAAGGCTGGAATTTAGTGGTCCTAAATCTGAATTCATTAAGTGATTTTTGTTTTTGTAAATTTCCATGCCTTCGTAACAATTTAATTGAACAGTACTCTTTACGTTTTTAATTAACTTTATATTATCAACATTATGGTTATTTTCAAGCATATGTAGGGCAACGCTAGATTTATCAAACCTTCTGAATTTAAGATGAGCCAAATGTTCTTTGTACCTAATTCTGATTGATCTTTTTGTCTGCCCAATATACACTTGATCACAATCTTTACATTAAATTTTGTAAATTCCTGATCTATCCATGTTATCTACTGGATCTTTGGAACTTCCTAAAAGGTTTTAAAGGTTATTGCTCGAAGAAAAAACAATCTTGCGGTTAACCTTAGAAAAGATTTTTTGAAGACCTTTGGTGTAACTTGCATAAAAGGGTAATTTAACATATTTCTTATTATTACGGCCGTCAATGCGTTCTAATGTGCTTATATTTCTAATTCTTAATCTATTCTTATGTTTCCTAACAGTATTATAGACGACATCTTCGGAGAATCCGTTAAAGTTAGCAATATTGATGATTTCTTTTAGTTCATTTTGATATCTATCTTCAGTTAAAGGAAAATTGAGTAACCGTTGCACCAAAAAGTTAATAGCCGAAAGTTTGTGTTCATATGAGTGATTAGAATCCTGTAAGATAAATCTATTATTATTAGTAGGTTTCCTATATACGTCTATTTCTAACTTATTTTTATTTCTTATTACTAACATGTCGAGGAAAGGAATCCTGTTGTCTTTCTCTATTTCGTGGGTAAATTTGATAGAGGGAAATTTTGAGTTAAGTTCTTCCATGAAATCCGTTATTGAACATTTGCTGGTGTCAAAGATGCCAAAAATGTCATCGACGTATCTGATCCAAAGCCGAGGGAAATAAGCTCTTCGGGTCAGTTTCAAATTTACCCATAAAGAGGTTAGCCATAAACGAAGATAAGCTGTTACCCATTGTCGTTCCTTCCGTTTGTGCATAAAAAGTGTTGTTAATTTGGAAAAAGTTTTGTTTCATGCAAAGTTTTGTCAAAGAAATGAAGCTAGTAACTTCCTCTCTATCCATTTGGTTATCTAACAAAGGTGTTTCTAAATATTCCAAAGCTAAATCAACCGGAATACTAGGGAACAGTGAACTTACGTCAAGCGACACTAAAATTTCTTTGTCAGTAAGCTCAGTCCTTAGTTTTTTCAATGAACGCGTAAAAATTTTTAATAGCCAACTCTGGAAACTGTACAGGTAACTGATTCAATTTGTCAGATAACCACCTGGAAAGTAAGCAAGTTGGACTGTTGATATTCGAAACAATGGGCCTCATACTTTGTCCGGGCTTGTGTATTTTAGGTAAACAATACATCCTGAGTAGTACTGGGTTTGGTACCCTCAGTCTAAATCTTAAATTGTCGCTAATGCCAGCCTTACATTCTAACATGGTCTTTTTGGTTTCTGTAGTCCTTTTAAACAAAGAATGTTTTGATAATTTTTAATAAAAACTTTGTGACAAAGTGTTGACTCAACTAAAATAATCTTCTTTGTCTAAGATGACTAGTGTTACCGTTGTCGGATTTTAAATAAAAACAATTTTTGTTTTTTAGTCTTCTAGCAATGATTTGATCTTTTCGTGCAATGTAAGGCGCATTCTTTTGCATATTTTCCAAAATTTGAGTTTTACAAGGGGTACGAATAAAATTGTTTGTGTTATCATCAAAATTACTGATCGCGTTTTCTATGCCAACTATAATTTCTTCAACCGGAGGCTTATTAAATTTCGGGTTGTATTTCAAACCTTTGTTTAATAATTCGATCTCTTCTTTGCTAAAAGACTCAATTTTTAATGCAAAAAATAACTATTACGGTTTTTTTTAGAACAATCGAATATCTCTAATTGTGAGTAGTTCCCGGTCTGAAATAAAACATAAAAATTTCAAAATTTGAATACGGTTTTAATGATATGTTAATTTACTCAAAGCTAAATTATTTAAAATTATATAAAATATGGGCATTCATATTGGAAATTTTCAAAAATCTAAGAGTTGAGATCTTTTAAAGCTAGCTGCACACGAAAATTTCTTATTATAAACCTTTTATCAGTATTGTACATCCATATATATATCCAATTTTCTCAAAATTACTTTCTTCTTCATCCTTTTTTTTGTTTCCTCAGTTCCCTCGATTCCCTTTTCCAAGAACTATACGTTCAAACGAACAAAACAATCACGATGCCAATACTTCACGAGCTATTTGTACTATGTGATCTTACTTCTGCAGCAATAGCGTTTCTTAACACAAAAGTTTCCAACTTATATTGCCGAGGATAAGGATGAGATCCCTACGGATTTTATGAGCAGTTACACTGTGCGTTAGTGTAATGATCGCATTTGATCGATTCAAAAGTAACAAAGCAACCGTATTCTACGATTTTCGTCTTTTCTAGCCGAACACTAACAAGCCTCAATATAATTCCCGTAAAATAACGTCGATTTATTCACTCGAATATCACCGATAAAATGGTTTTGTTCTAAATTATTACAATGTAAAAAATATATATTGATTTTTAATTGGTGTAGTAGGACTCTTCATAAACAATAACAATAATAAGCATGAGTGGTGTTAAGTGACAAGGAAAACGTTTTCTATTTTGTTTAATTACATAATTCTATTTAGTGTTTTTTTTTTTGCAAAAACAAATTATCTCTATGCTTACGTTAACTTACTAATGACAGTCGTCAATGGAAAATAATGACTTGCTATTATTCCACGTGTCGACAGTTTCGACTATTTAAATAAAGGAATCGTAATATGCAACGTATTTACTTTGTTTACAATCAATTTTCATAGAAATGAGTGAAGGAATGTACATTAGTAAACATAATAAATGCTTTAAACAAAAACGCAAATTTTGTATGCTTTATATAAATAAAGCATACAAAGCATAAAAAAGCATACTATTCATAAGCTTAGTAAATTTATTATTCATATTAATATAATAGGAATATTAATATTTAATAGCTTTTAATTTTTATAGAAGAATAAGTTTGTGTTTTGGATTAATGTATTATGTTACCGTTACTTTGATAAATGTGTTAGTATGCATAATAACCGGGTATTATTCATAATAACTAATAAAGTTGGTTAAAGTAATAATATGTATACAATTTATTATTTTAACCGGTTATTTTACATACCATCCAAACCCTCTTGGCTGAAGTGATAAATTATAATATTTAAGAAGTACGGAATTTTCATCAGTGCTTGTGAAATAAAAAGACAATGTTTTATTCAATGAAAATTGTTTTATTCTTACCATTTGTAAACAAACAACCTTCTATGTACTTGTTAGAACATCGCAAACTGTCATGGCATTTCGAATTACAGAGTAACCCGTGCTTCTTGCAGCTACATTTTCCTGAAAGAGATCTTCCCTTGCAGTTACATCTCTTGAAACCTTGACTACCTGTGATTGAAGATTTCCTGGCACACTTACGAAGAGTCACAATTACATCTGGAACTTCCTCTTGTGAAATGAAATTCTCCTTACAAATGGCAAGCTGGTTCCTAGAATACTTTTGAGCCAATCGTCCTTCCTTAATGCCAATCTCATACATCTTGCCATCAGCATCCATCTGCAGAATGACCCCAAGAATGTCCCTGGAGTCACTTCTACCCCTGTCGACATTAGGAACCCCTATTTTTACAGTATCTCCAATCTTGCCTCTTGGAAACTCCGATTCAGATATTAGCCTCATCTTTTTTGCCTGGCACTGCAATGCACTTATGGCATTTCCCCTCTTCTTTTTAATAATGTTGATTTTGTCTGAAATTATATTTTCCCCCGAAATGTCCTCTACAATACTATCTCCGTCCCCTGTTTGTCCATCTTCCTTTTCACCATTCTTTATTACTTCTCCATCTTGTTCGCCACCATTTTGTGTTTGTCCATCTTCATCTCGTACCAAAGTACCTGAAGAAGAATCGATTAAGGTTTCCAGATCCTCTTCAGATTCCAGGTTTCTGATGATGTTGTAAGACCGACTTTTGCTGGAACCCCAAGCATGACCTTATATGGACTGCAATTTATGCCTTCATGAATTAAACAAATCTCAGTCCCTCAGACAAATGTGGAGTTTGGTTTGTTTCCGTCCAAGTCGTCAGTATGTTTTCAATGTCCTGATTTGCGCGCTCCACAGAGCCTTGTCTCGGCTTTCCATGAATTATCTTCAATTCACTTCACATTTCGCATACTTTTTGAATGATGTGATTGTAGAATTCACGGCCATCATCACTTTGCAGTATGCTAGCAGCGCCCAAAATTGTGAAAATATTAAGCAGGTTATGTGCAACTTCCTCTGCTCTTTTACTATCAAAAGGCCGCAATTGTACAAGTTCCGTAACATGATCCTGGTAAACGAGGATGAATTTGTAGTCATAGTCAGGCTGACTCTGCATGTCAATTAAATCAACCTGACATCTTGAGTTCATCTCCTTAAAAATCATGGGACGCACTACAAGTCCTTTTTTTGCCACTTTTGATTTCTTTTCACAGGTTTCACATAATGTCAAGTATATTTTTAATTGTTCTTGAGTGATGTTTTTGTATTTGTTCTGCAGCTGCTTCAAAATTCTTGTTCTCCCTCCATGTCCAATCGCCAAGTGTGTCTCGTGAATTATGTTGAAGATCTGCTCTGTATGTACATAATAACGGACTGATGATGACTCGTCACTCACCAGCTATATTAATTTTTCACTATCACCCAACTTCATAATTTTGTACCGCTTCAATCGTTGATAATCCTCAGGTATTTTCTAGTGTTGGGCATAATAGATATATTTCAATAATCGAATGAATCGAAATAATCGTTTAAAATAATCGAATGATCATTCGAAATTTACTAACGATTTCGATTATTTTCCACGATTATTTGACAGAATCCGAGTGACGAGTGAATTATTTCGAGACTTCGAATACAGATCTCGAATCGTAATCCGTTTGTGTGCTCCTGCGCAGTCGAAACGAATAACGAATGATTTCTGAACCATAATCGAATGATCGATTATTCGGGTATAATCGATACATCTCGATTATATCATTCATAATCGCCCAACACTAGTATTTTCCCACTGCTTTTAGATTTTGGCACTCACACTTTCTCAATCAAGTTCTGGTAGCCTTCTTTGCTCATTATCCCACTATTTTCCTTCTTATTCTTAAAAGCATTCAATAAACTTTCATTAAAACGAGCCCCCATTGTGTTAAAACGACCGGTATCCATATCAAGATAACACAAGGCATCTGCACTCAACGAACACTCAAACCTCGACTGTCATGAAAGCAAGCAATCAAATGCCACGTGCAACTAAGACAGGTTGAAACTTGCGCACAGACAAGTTCAAACCTGCATAAGTGTGACATTTATCATACCAACCGGAGGGTGGATATTATTCATAATAACACGTTAATGTGATTAATTCTTTAAAATATAAAATATTTATCACATTAATCAGAAGCGCTTGGTGTTATGTATAATACCCGGTTATTATGCATACTACCCTCATTTATCAAAGTAACTGTAACATATATATTACAAATGTCTATACATTTAATTGTGCAACACACTTCAATCGAATTACAAAAGAAAGAAATATCTTCTGTTCTTTCATCGCTAAATTGAATTTAAAAAAATGACAATATAAACACATTGTTGCCAGTTATATGAAATTGTGAATTATTTCAACCAAATAATGTCACGAAAAGGCTGAGTTCTGCAGCACGCTCCAGAAGCTGTTCTAAGCAAAAATTTATTTTATATATGACGTGGTAAATAATGAAATAAATAAATTTAATGCGTGGTATGAAGCACTTTGTACCCAGTTGGTAGGACTGCTCATTCTTGAAGATCGCCTCGCTACTTAAATTACTTGTACTAAAATACACCATTTATCTTAGCCTTTTCCCAATCATAAATTAAACATATTACCTAACTCTTCTTTACTTAGGTTCGAAATTTTGAATCAACAGTTTAATATCGTCAATGCCAGTATGATTTGTTTACTGTTGTCATGGTGACCAAATAATACTAACACCAGAAGCCACTTGGTTGTAATATCCAAATGCAGGACTCACATCTAATTGTTAATACCTCTTTTATTTTCAATATAAGGCATGTGTATTATTATACAAAAACGTTAGAGATTTTCTATGCGGAGGATACAGAAGAAAATTACGTTACTCGTGTTTAAATTTGGCAAAGCTTGGTGTTCAATATTGAATACCATGTATGTTTTGAAGGCGTTCTAATATAATGTCTGCATGCAGAGAAATGGTTTCTTCAAAATCAGTCCCTATTCAAGAAAATATTTTAATTTCAAAACTAATAATTTTAATTCGGATTAAATAAATATTTTCTTGGGGTCAGAAAACCAAGAAAATCTAACTAAACGGATACTCTAAAACTGTGGCACTGGAACACTGAAACAGTTCACTAAAACCCTTACCACAACACTTAATTCGTACTGGACGCACGTTTCGATAGCCAAGCTATCATCATCAGCAGCAAGACTGGCAAGCAGCAAGACAGTCTTGCTGCTGATGATGATAGCTTGGCTATCGAAACGTGCGTCCAGTACGAATTAAGTGTTGTGGTAAGGGTTTTAGTGAACTGTTTCAAGAAAATCTAAGTTAATGATTAAAATTAGAAGTAAGTGAATAAGTTAATGAAAAAGTCTTTTTTATAGGTTACAGTATAATTAAATTATTTCTTTAATGATGTAATTAAATAGGGTTTATTTTTATGTAGTTTAGTAAATAATGAGTTAATATTTAAGTTTATTTATGCCATTTTTTATTATTATTTATTACATATTTAAAAAAACTATAGTTAAATTAGTATACGTGGTAAATAATAATAAAAAGAAAACCATATTACATTAACCGGTATCTTCTGAAAATGTTTATGAAACGTTATACGCTAAAGATTATATTATTGTATGGGTAAGTATGGTATCTGTATTCCAGTTCCGTCGCTACTATGTAGGATGGCATGACTATAACTGCTGGCACTAGGTGGCGCCAGGAAATATTTCAATTGCTGTTTTTGAAGATTAGTGGCATAAACTGACAGATGTCAGAGCAATGTGGCCAGGAGTAAGAAGCTTTAATGCCAAGAGTTATTTACTAGCATTATCTTGGTTGTTGTTTCTAGGCATTTTTTTCACGTGCACTTCTACATTAAGTTTACCTTTGTTTGAACATTATTCTATAGATAACCTCTACTTTAGCCTTTTTAAAATCACAAGCAATCTGAATAATGTATTGCATTATGTACGGATATGTCGTACTGTTTTACGCTTTCTGGAATTAAGAAAACTACTTACTATCCTTTAGAAAATATTGTTTTGTGCTATAATGACCCTTTACTTATACTAAATATCGCTTTCTTCAAATTTTCTGCAAGATTTTCGTGAATCAAGTTAACAAATATCTTAAACAAAGAAATACAATTATTTCGTTACAAGTACACACTTCTCTTAAGCGGAGAAAGAAACGCTAAGAACATATTTCTTTTGATTTAAAACAGTTATTGTATTGCGAATAATCAAAACAGTAATTTCTAGACGAAGAAACGAAAAATGTAATAAAATACAGGTTGTTCTATTTAAAATGACAAAGAAGGTATCTGCTTCGCTATTTATCAATCACGCTGTATATATATACGGAAACATTATTGAAAGCTTCGCGCTATTTACACAGTAGGGTAATTTTATAATTCCAGATGCGCCTATGCCTATGCCTATGCCAATTCATCTGGTACTCCCAATCCTATATTTTTAACTTTACGTAATGAATGTTAAAATGTTGAGAAGACATCGTATCTGAAGTACTAGCAGTGATGTAGAAAAATGGTAAAAGGGATCATTTCATCCCGAAGACCGCAAGGTAATTAATTAATCGCAAGCCTGTTTTGATAACATCTCATGCCGGTTACGTTAATATATGCGATGTAGATAGGCTTGTTAACAACGTGAACCATTTTTTAACGCTTCAGGCCCAGAATCTATACGTGGCCGGGCACGAGCGCCACGGACATTCGCCCCAAACCGTTTTTCGTAGTGCCTATCCTCAGCGGCGGCATACGGGAAACGGGACATGCATGGTGTCCTCGCTTCCGCTCGGCCGTAACGTTCCAAAAGCGTTAAATGCGTACGCCCAGTACGACCGAACCGGCCGGAGAAGGCAAATCGAGGCAAAATTATACGCAACTGACCGGAGAGAGGACTTAATTTTCGCTCCATTAATAAACTGACATGTTTTGTTTTCACTTAAACAGGATATTTATCCCGGCCAATATTAGAAGCAGCGAGAAATTAAATCGTTTATTGTGGAATTCGGCCGTAAAATTCGGAAAGAATTTACTTTTTATTTCGCGTTATGACTTTGAAATTTTATTGTTTTAAACTGATTCATTTCCTGAAAGGATAATAAAAATGTTTATTTTTATCATTTTCGTGTTGAAAAAATGGAATGGCGCGATCGGAAACCGACCGTGGGATACTCGGAGAACGCTAAACAAAATTTTTGACTCAAAAAATAATTTAATAGATTTATGTTAAACGATCGATAAACACCAGCTTTTTATTAGGACACCATAACAAGGCCCTAAATATTTCTAAGGTTCCCAAAATGTAGCGACAAATAAAATTAAAGAATATCAGAACTTCATTCACCTCCATCACATTCAAAGTAGTTTCCTTGGGAGTACAAACATCGATCCCAGCACCACTACCACGAAAGCACCGTCCGTGATTCAGCTTCAATCTCCTATATGCTACCAAATCTTCGCCCGTTCAACTTGTTTTTTGCCCTTTCAACTTAAAAAGAGGAAAAAGCTACAAGGCCCTAGTCAGGCGAGCACTAAAAACAGTTGTTCGCTAAAAACTGCTGTACCATATGGCCTTGTGTTATCATTGTGGGGAACCCAATCGATCTGCGTTAATCTTCTGACGTGGTTAATTCCATTAATATTAAAAAAGCAGATCAGTAAGGACTTTTGCTTCTGACTTATAAGGTTGTGCTTGGTCCATTAACATGTACACAACACCCTCTAACGACGTTTGATTATTACCAGAAGGACCTGTTTTAGCACCATTATCTTTTATTTTCTCCTCTATTTTAACCAATTTCAAAATTATTTGAAGCAAAAATTCATGTAAAAACCTTATACCTTTGAATTTGTGGAGTTCTGTGTAAATGATCTCCAATTTGGTGGTAGAATTTACTAAATTAATTTGCTGTTTATATTTTGCAGTTTATACACTTTTAAGGTTAAATTTGCTATCCTAGATGCCAAAACATCAAGGAGTATGGTGGTTGTTAGGAACTAACACGGGGTTTAGAACTGTCGCGCTAACGGCCAAGGTTTCAGAAAAATCTAATTCTTTTAAATTTCACCAATATTTCGCTTTTAGTTTAAAGCTTCATCAAGGTCATAAATGAGTTGAAATAGACAGACCGAACGAGATTTAACGATGTCCATCTGAGAAGCTATGACTAGAGTTTGTTAGGAAAGTGGTACTGGATGGCAGTAGCGTAGCGGTAGCGGCGTGGGTAGGGGTAATTTTCAACTCGTGGTCGATCTCGACAGTATCGCGAGAGAGTTCAAAGCGACAGTACGTTGTACGCTTCACGCCAAATAAGTATGCGGAGATGGGACGCCCAAAGAGTGTAACGTTCCCTTCGAATGTGAATAAATATCTCAGGCATTTCCCTGGATTAGAATATAGAAGTCCGCATATTTATTGCACAATATACAATAGTGGATTGCTAAGTCGCGATAGGTTTGAATGTAGAAAACATTGTAAAAGTAAACGTCATGTATTGAGTTTAAGAAACAGTATTCCATACTGGCAATTTTTATATAATTTGATTTTTATGTTAAGTGCGTGCAACATCCCACAACATCTAGTATCTAATGAACACTTTTGTCTTTTTTGGGCTAAGTACGTTCCCTCATGGAAGCTGCCAACATCTATGATCTATGCAATTACGATACAATTTGCCACATGTGCAAGGTACAGTAAAGCAATGTATAAAAGACGAGTTGAGAAATAAGAAAATCTGCCTATGTGTGGATGAAACAACTGATGCTCAGAAACACAGCGTCATCCATGTTGTAGCGCATCCTTTAAAACGTGATGGTCCACCAGCTTCAGTGTTGTTATCCAGTAAAAGGATTCAGAAAACTAATGCAGAGACCGTTGTCTAGATAATAAAAGATTCGTTGAGAGAATTTTGTATCACAGGAACCCAAGTCACAATGTTCGTTACTGACGGAGCCGCAACAATGCTGAGAGTTGGTAGGATGTTAAAAATATGCTTTCCGAGGCATGAAACCCATTCTAAGGGTAATTTGTCAACATGATTACCCTTAAAGCAGCGAGGATTTTTACTTTTTCCAATTATTAATGGATCTTCTTTCTCACCTTCCATATTTGCACACTGTAAAATAGTCAAACATTGTTTTGCTGCCTTCATTCCTGCACAATTCTCATTTTTGAATGCAAATGTCTTATGGCGCGGTAATAAAGACCTGTGTCGTCGGCACATCTCGAGCAGAATAATTTCTTAAAATCAACGGTAACTTGGTTTTCCAGTCCTCTATATCGTCCAAATTAACCTCTGCGGACTCACCACAAATTGATTTAAAAGTTATACTGTATCGCCGGCAGAAACTTTCCAGCCATCCATTAGATGCTGCGAAATTTTCCATCTTTAAACTGCTTGCTGTGTCCAGTGTTTTTTGTTTAAGTAGCGGCCCATATATTGGAATTGCTTTATTTCTGGCTTTGCAAAACCAATTGTAGACGACTTGATCCATTGCCAATCCTTCTGACTGCGGAAATTTTCGTTTTTGCTCCAAGTTAACACGTTCCTCAACCATCTTTTATAATTCACCGTTATTTTTCATAATATCGTTAATTTGTGTTTTTCCAACCCCATATTTTTCAGCCAACTTTCGCGAATTTAACGCATACTCTCCGCGACTATATTTGTTTTGTCTTTTAGCGACAAGCGTTTTCTTTTTTGCGACATACTTAATTAAGAACCTTTCGAATACCGAGACAACTTTACACTAATCGAGTAACCGAAAGAACCTTTCGAATACGGAGAGAATTTTAAACAAACCGCAAGTAACTAAAAGACTACATTATATGTAAACTTGTAGAAATGAAGGCCATCTCTGTTTGATCAAACATAAACGTGCACGTATTGCGCTGGAAATTTGCATTCATCGCACAAATACGAAATAATATTGGGTACATATTTCCATCAATAGAGATACATCATAAATAGTCCGACCGATATCGGCAGGTAAATTTCTATGAAGATAGGCTGTAAAAATTTGGGTTTATTTGGCCGAGGTCGTTTTATAAGGGTGGCCGTAAATAACGGGTTTTCGTATATGGGAATTTTCTTATAGTCGATTGGGGGAACTTTGAAACTGTTCGTTACCTCAGGTGGCCGCTTTAGACAGGTGGCCGTTAACACAGATTTTACCGTATTAATGAAATAATTTAATTATGCTGTAACCTATAAAAAAAAGGTTTTTCATTAGTTCATTCGCATGCTCCTAATTTTAATTATTAACTTTAGGTTTTTTTTCCATTATTGTAATTTTTCTTTTATTGGATATCCTTGCAGCTGGCCTGATGATATGTATTTAATAATAATAATAATAATAAGCACATTTATTTCTGTAATGTTCCATACATAATACACAACACGAAGAAACAGGTCAACCAAGAAAACACAACATACAAACTACTTAACATAGTCGTCTAGTCTGTAGCAATTGTGCTGTAGTAAGTATTCTTTAGTATGTTTTTTAAACAAATGAAATGAATTAATGGATCTTATGCCTATAGGCAGTTTATTGTATAGAAGGCAACCCCTGTATGCTAGACTTTTCTGAAAAATTGCTGTTGAATGCTTAGACGCAAAAAGATAATGTTCTTGTCTCGTATTAAAATTGTGAGAAACAATATTTTTACTGAATGAACTATAATATTTATACACAAAGCATAATACTTCAAATATATATATTCCATAAAATGTTAGGAAGTTATTTTTACTAAAAATACTTTTACAAGATTCCAACGGTCCTAAATTGAACATTATACGAAGAGCTCGTTTTTGCATGAGAAAAACACGGTATGCGTATGGAGAACAACCCCAGTGAATTACACCATAACGTACAGCAGATATAAAATTAGCATGATAAAAGGTTTTCATGGTGTCCAGATTACATGACTTGCGCAGGGACCTCAATGCAAAACAAACCCTGCCCAATTTACCACATAAACAATTAACATGATCTTCCCATTTAAGATTACTGTCGATTTCCAAACCCAATACTGCAGCGCTATTACTAAGCGATAACTTGTTGGAAAAGAGTGATAAATCCAAAGCAACGGATCTGGGATTAGCAAATAACACATACTTTGTCTTTGCTTGATTAATGACAAGTCTGTTATCTGAAAACCAATTGCATAACTTTTCGTAGATTAATTGAGTGCGCTGAAAGAGTTTTTCTAAAGTATCGTCCTGTACAACCACGCTAACATCATCTGCGTAATTGACAAGGTGACAATCGATATATTTTGAACACGAAACCGATCGCCTAATTTCGCAATAGAACTTTGTGAGATCTGGACCATTTTTTCATTCCTACCTTTAATATGAATATTTTCTTAACTTGAACCTAAATGATTTACTTGAAAGAAATATTTTTCTGTTTTGGATTTTCTTGAGTTTCTAACCCTAAGAAAATGATTTTTGCAAGAAAATCTACTTTTTTAATGCAAGAATCCATTTCTCTGCGTGCAAAATGTAAGAAGTTTCAGGGTGTAGAGAATTAAGTTAAGAAAAGCAGTTTACTTTCCTTTACTTCTGTATAAATTCTAGTTTCCCTTTAATTCAAATCAAACGGGTTTAGTACGTGATCCTGCTACCGAATGACGATCAACTATCTTTTAGGATGTAGGAAATCTTCCTAAAATGCAGATGCATAAATCCTGTACATAAAGATATGTGGTCGGTTCAGCTTTGGCCCAAACGTCCGCATCTTGTCAATGTTAAAGTGAGAAATGGCGCAGGCAGGCCTTTGTCATACGAATAATGACTTCTTGGTTAAAGATAAGGCGCCGATCTACCCTAGGCAAAGCGGTCTACGGCCAGTTCCGATGGTCACTTGCGTGCACCGCGTATGTATTGTTCCATGACCGAATCATTGTCGCTAGTTAAATGGAGTGTGAAGCGATAGCGAGTGACCAGAGGCGACTTATCTTGCCCCACAAACAAACAATACAGATTCCTGTTGCGGTTCATGCACGAATTAAAATAATTCACTGATTAATTGCTAACCCCTTTTACACCCTAACCGATTGTCGCGATTTTTTACTTTTTTTTTGGTGTAACGCTGTAAAACGCTAGTCGAAATTTTCGAAATAACTTCCATTTAATTGCTTTTTTGTTTGATGTAAAATGGCTTTTAGATATTCTTTTTTTCCATCATTTCCATTGTTTTGGTGGATGCGCCAGGAATTATTTCAGTTCATTTGGTCAAGGTTATATCAAGATTTCAAACAATTAAAACCTGAATACTAAACTAAGCTTTCTTATTCCAACATTTGCTTTAAACTAACCTTTAAAAAGGAAGCGGTATTTGTTTTTTTTCTCAACCATTAGCTGTGAAAAAATGTGTTTAATTATAATTTACTTTTCTTATTTCGGTTGTAAATGGAGGTTTCTTGCGTTAAGCGGAATTCCATTCGGGGTTGAACTTGCACGTATGGAGCAAGACATAACTTTTCGAGTCAACGACAAGGATGTTGACGTCCCCAGGCTCACAGGTGAATTGTCACTGTGATGAACTGCACGAAATAATGAGATGAGGTGGGAGAGGATGCAATGGAATGAACGGAGGAGTTCGCAGTGGAAATGTAACAAAATTATAATCTGCAGTCTTATTCTTGCGCTCGGAAATTCACCTTTATTTCATTTCGTGCCTGGGAAATTTATGTTTTCCATCTCTCGTTTTTGTAGCTCGCTTTTATTTGTCTTTTTTGCTACTTTTGTAATTCTTCATGCTTGCAAGGATCCTAGATGTTTTCGGGAGACAGTTGCGAAAAGTTGTGCCTTAAATTCAATGTACAGAATGATTCAAGGGTTTAGTAAAGTTTATTTTTTCTAAAACAATATTATATATAGTAATAAAAGAGAATACACAGTATATTGTTTTATTGAATTTAGGCTTACCTTTAATGCTTCTGTATCTAGACCTTTCAAGTTTAACAAAAGAGTAATTCATAACTATAAAAAGACGAATCTCGTAGAGCTTTATGACCTTATACTGCATACTGATTGGTATCCGGTTCTTTCTTCTACTGATATTGAGAGTGCATGCGATGGATTGTACTTGACTCTAAATGATTACATTAGCCTCACTGTGCCAACACGCTATAGTGTGGGACAATCTTTTCCCACTTGGTTTTCGCCGGATACACCGAGATTCATCAAGGTAAAGAGATATGATTTAAGTATGTTTAGAGCTACCAAGCTGGAAACATACTCTAGTAAATTTCAAGAACACAGAAAGTTAGTAAAGTCTGTTGTTGGTAAGAACTTTAAGACTTATATGGACGAAATAAATACAGCCATTGAATACGTCGTTGGTCGTTCGTAAACGAAAGGCAGAACCGATCAAGTATACCGGAGACAATGTCTATTGAAGAGGAAATTGTTGATGATCCTATTAAAATAACTAACGCATTTGCAACTCATTTTCAATCTATATTCTAAACTGAACCTGTTTCGGTGAACTCTGAGAATGTCGGCGGTGGTGCTGGTCCTCAAGCAAATTAACCCGTCCTGGATTCTTGAAGCGATGAATTGCTTGAAACCTACTTTGATTATGGGATTCGATTGCGTACCTGCCTTTGTGATCAAGGATTGTCGATACGCACTTTTGGAGCCGCTTTGTCATATCTGCAATTTAATTTTGGATGAGATGCACTTTCCAAATCTATGAAAGGTCTCCCGTGTAATTCCCATATTTAAATCTGGCAAGAGGAATGATATAGAGAATTATCTTCCAATATCCATTATTTGCAACTTTGCGGAAGTGTTCGAATCAGCAATGTTTAAGGTTCTTTATCATCATGTAGGTAATCAACTTACGCCCGAGCAACATGGATTTATTAAAGGACAATTAATTGATACGAACTTGTGCTCTTTTGTGCAGTATGTGTCTGAAGCTTTGGACGATCGTTTTCAAATTGACACCATATACACAGATTTTGCAAAGACGTTCGATAAGGTGCAGCACCATCTAATCTTGCATAAAACGCACAAATTTGGGATATCGGCTAATCTTATAGCGATGTTTAGGTCATACCAATCGTCTCAACTACGTAGAAATTCGGAGCTTTAGGTCCCCTATGTATAATTCTTCATCTGGAATACCGCAGGGGTCTACGCTTGGGCCTCTTCTGTTTCTAATATTCATAAATGACCTTGCAGAGTGTCTTTCCTCAAACTGCTTGCTGTATGCCGACAATATAAAATTATACCGTAAAATAGAGACCTACGAAGACTCCCTGACGCTGCAGGCTAATCTTCAAATACTACAGGAGTGGTGCATGTCCAACCAACTCCTCTTAAACATCGGAAAGTGCAAGGTTGTAACATTTACAAGACTTGAATCAACTATGGAGTTCGCGTACAGAATTAATAACCAAATCTTGGGTCGATGTGAATCAACTAAGGACCTTGACGTGTGATTTGACATCAAACTTACTTTTAACTTACACGTCACGAATATCTGCCAGCAGGCTCTAGCTATCTTGGGATTTCTTACCAAAAACACACGCTCTTTAAATAACTCCGCACTCATTAGTTTTAAAATTTGCTGAACCAACTCCCGTTCTTTGTGCCCAGGCCTGGTGCTAGGAAAAAGCAAACTTTTTACCTTCCTACTGTTAATACTCGTCACCACTCTCGCTCTCTTATATGAAAATGTTAACACTTATTGTAATGATGTTGATTTGTTTGCAACAAGCTTGCACATCTTAAGACAACACTATCAAGATAAATTTTCTAGCATTTGGTATTAGTTGAAGAATTATTGTTACTATTTTTGTTATGATCGTTATGATATCGGAGCACTGGCAGAGCGAACAACAGTTGCTTCAACTTACAGTCAGTAATTATGAACTAGTTTCGTTTTATTACCGCGATTAAAATCAGCATGGTGGTGTAGTTATACACGCAAAAGCCCATCTCTCTCTGCGGGAGAGATGCGATATTACTCGTTGCTCTGTTAGAAACGTTATCGAATGCTGTGCCGTTGAAATGAAAGCTGAAACCAATGTAGTTTTGTTAGTTTTATATCATCCTCCTGACTCTGACTTTTCAATTTTTTTTGAAACACTCTTTAAAATAATTGACATCGTCCAAAAAGAAAACAAATTGTTAGTTCTTGGTGGTGATTTTAATATTGATTTTTTGTCTTCAAGTGTCCATAAACGGCAACTTTTTGATATATTTAACTGTTTTAATTTGTCAGTCAGCATCAATTCTCCAACTCGTATATGCAAGACTACAGCCACTTGTTTAGATAATATTATACTAAATCTACCGGAAAATAACTAACTATGCATATTGTAAGGATTTCTATCTATCGGATCATCTTGCATAAATTACAAACATACAAGTAGGCTGTAAAAAGAGAGCTTAAGCTTTTCGATACCGACGTATATATAGCGAAAAGGATTGCAATAGATTTTGTCATTTTGTTATTAGACTATTAGACTAATACTAAAATTGTTAAAATTTCATTAAACTATTACATCTCAGTGCTTGAATATTTAATCAATCTCTCCATCAAAACCGGCGTATGCCCCAACAAATTGAAAAGTGCGTTAGTCAAACCTCTTTATAAAAAGAAAGGTAGCCCATCAGACCTCAATAGCTATCGTCCAAAAGTATATTTACAGTATTCTCCAAAATCTATGAAACAGTGATATAGAACAGACTACTTAGATTTTTGCTGGCTAGTGATTGTTTAACTCCGTATCAACATGGCTTTCTGCCAAACAAAAACACAGACACCGCCTTGAATTCTCTTTCTAAAGAAATTCACATTTGTGTGGATAACGGCCGTTTGTGTCCTAACGTACCAGTGGATCTGACTAAAGCCTTTGTGTGAATCATGAAATTCTCCTATACAAAATGGAATTGTATGGGATACATGGGTTAGCATATAATTTACAAAAATCAGTTTCAAAATTAAATGTGTTAACAAAATATATACCACTATAGCTTTGTCCTGGAAGTTGAAACTCCTTAGGTGTGCAAGTACTTGTAGATGGGATTTTTGTAGCTTTTGTAAGAGAAACTTTTAACCAATGTCAATCGTATATTGTCCGATAACTCACTGAACGAGAATTCTCCTTCTGGCAATGGACATTTTAACGGACATTTTTCCATAAATTTTCCATAGAAGAAGTTGAACTTCGATTACTACAAACGGCGATGGTTTTTCACGAGAAATTCTTAGCAGTTCATACTAATCATTAGGTAGTTCCGTCTTGCTTTTTAAATTACTCAGGCCCATATTTTTGTCACATTCCATGTATGAGTGTCCTCTTATGGGAAATGTGATTTCTACAGAATGAAGACCTTTCACAGTGTGGACAATGTAGTGAATCAATCTAAACATTGTATAATTTTTGTTTTGTTCTCCTACTGCATCGCAGAATATGTGTAGATGTTTAATTTTCTCATCAAGCTGATTTACACACTTCAACGGATCCTCTTTTTGCAAAATATTCTGGGTACGTATAAAATAGTGCAGAAAGAGAGCCGCCTAAGATAATATACGACATTAGTTGAGACGTTTGGAAGATAAATGTTTTTCTGAAAATCCATTGCAATTTTCACACCTTTTTTGGTGTAGAATACATCTGCTTGTCGCAAATGCAATTCTTTTTGGACTTCTAGTTGTCGAACCTCCACGTTTGAATTTTCTTGTAATTAATTTTTGCAGCAAATTCATCACAAGCTGAGCAAGGGTCAGTTCGAGGATATCCTAAACTTATGTTAAATTTATTATTAAAACTCTTTAAGTGTGTTTCATATGCAATGTTCATATCAGGATATTTTATTTTAAACATTTTATGTACTTTTTTAATCATTAGCTCTTTAGGAAGAGAAAGTTTTTTTAGAATCGTGAAGACTGTAATGAGACAACCTGTCTTTGAAGAGATGTGTTCATAAACCGTATGGTAAGTTTCTTGTGGCAATTGTTTGGTTGTAGAACTGTGTCTTCCACTTTTTTAAAGCATTTAAGGACTTTTGTAAATACTCTAACTTTTCCTTAGATATACTGTGGATACATTGCTAAATCCTTTGAAGCAAACAGGTTTGGTTTACAGCTCCATTATCTTGTTTCACTCTAACACGATAAGAAAAGCTGCTGTGCCGATAAATTGCTTCCTTCCATCTTCTCTGAATTGACATAACAGATATCAACCCACATAAATAGCCGTTTTGTTCATCATTACTACTTAAATTATTGTAATTCTTAAGGATTCACCTTCTTCATGAGATGACAATTTCAACTTTTTCATCACAACCTGAACACTTCCAAATCTTGGCCTTTTCTTGGACAATCTATTCTTTTGATTTTTACTCATTATAAATTCAATGGCTTCTTTGGTCAGCACTTGAAACATAGTAAATAGAAAAATAAAACACAAGAAAACACTTAACAACTGTTTTACAAACATTTTTGTGAAACAGTTACTAAGTGTTTCCTTCTGTTTTAATTTTCAATTTACTCGCTACTACTAACACATTAAACGAAACTTAACTTTAACAAAGCGGTAACGATATGGGTAACAAAATAATTCAAGCTGATTTAAATAAATTGAAAGTTAAATTAAAACTTTGAATGGACTTTCCTAATTTGATACCGGTTTTGCACCTGGTTTTAACCGTGTACAGTAATTTCTATTTTTGAAATTTTAGCGGACTCTTCTGTGTTTAATCTGATTTATACGAGCCATATAAAACCTCTTAAAATGAACTGTAGATGGCAGTTATAATTCTAATTTGTGGAAAATTGGATTTATCTTGATCTGTTGATGCACTTTTCAGTTGATTTTAAGCAACTTTTATTCCAAACATTTTTAAGTATCTGTAAATATAAATCATTACAACATCTTAAGATAAACTATTCCATCTTATAAATCTTAACGCTAATTCTTGGACCGTGGTTAACCGTGTGAAAGTAACGCCTTTAGCAGATAAATTGAGACCATTTCGACGCACTTATTTCGTTACAAATAGCCCAAAACATCCGCAGGAAAATTACGAGCAGCATCAGCGTACAAGGGCCGGTCGTTCAATGTTTGCCGCCACTTCGGAAACCGTAAGCTTTTGTAGTGCCAACAAACACGGCGATGAATACAGATTTCACGAGATTTTGCAATACTTTTGGGATTTTTCACCCCTCAAATGCTGTACCTCACCATAGGTCATGTGAATGAAAGATTATTTTGATGGATGCGCCGATATATTTTTTTTAATTGTTTCCAATAAAAATAATTCCATATACACGCAGATTTCCAAAGACCATTATCCCGGTGTGAAAAGATACCGAGCACCTTCCAACGGGGGATGGAAAAGGGAGACGCCGAGAGAATCCATCCTCGTTTTCGCAATATATGGCTTGTACCACCCCATTCGGCGGACCGGTGAACAAGACGGACTCTGCATAGAAATTAGCGGCAATGCTCCAAATACTTGAGCCGCCCTACGGGTTTGACTTTACACGCGGCACTCTTAGATATAAATTTAAGAGGTACTTACTTATAAAATAATAATACCTCGGGCCAAATACGACGAGATCTTTCGCCTCTGCTTCCGATTCGCCGGTTGTGTTTGCGAAAATTTTGATTTATTTTAGTTTTATCAATGTTTTATTGCCTCCGAGCATACCCTCCTATTCCACTTTCCTTCTTCTATCTGCGAATCCTACCAAATCCACCTACTAACACTCTTAGTTGATTCCAACACGAAAACAGCAAAAGGAATGCGTTCAAGATCCTAGTTTTATTCTCCTCGATCGAAAACCATAATGTTCAAGACCTTACCCCTACTTCGCAAAAAAAATGGATTCACTTATCATCTCGTTGATCTCTTCGATCCCTCTTCTAAATTAACGAATTTTCAATAAATAAATCGACGCTGCTAATAATTTAGTGAAAAAAAGGCGAAAATCTAATATTCACTAAAAGAATACTTCTGTAGTCATAATTCAGAGGGTTTTATCTTCGTCATAAATAAACGCCCTTATAATTAAAAGTTTTTCACGCTTATAAAAAAAGACAGGACATTGTCCTCGGGATTCGGGTACGCTGCGCTTGCCAGATATTCCTGGGGAAGAACCTACAACCTACACAATCACCCTTTTTACCTTTTTTTGCCTGATGAACGATAATTATAATCATGCTATCTGTACCTTAAAAAATATACGTTTCTGTAGTGTCCGATTTAAGAATTACATTATTGTACATGATTTCAGTGGCGTAGTTAATATATTAATTTGATAATATTAACGTAATTTTGTTAAAAATAACTATTGAGGTAAATATTACTTGAAATATAATTATACAATTCATATTTTTTAACTGCAACGTGGAACTACGCCACTGAAGTAACGTAAATAATCGTTAACATCTCATTATTTATTCATCGTATTCGAAAACAAATAATACTATCGACTAGCTCGCCGCTTTTGTAACACTGGGCACATATACATACACACCACAAAAAGGAATGACTTAAATTCAGATCGCAAGTTGTACAAAATAAAATAATGTAATGTCTATTTATAAATATTACGTGCGAAATTCGCATTACGGAAACCAGAGCGAAACAAACGGTATACTCCACGTTCGTGTTCTTTTGTCTAAACTGTACTGGCAGTAGTGGAAGGTAAACATGTAACTAAAAACATCAGCTATAAACAGAAACAAAGATGCAAATACACATAGTGAGTCACTTGGTTAGGGTGGGATAATCAAAAAAGGGTTCGCTGTATAAATAATGTACAGTCCCTAGGACGAAAATTTTCGACCGGATTTATTCTCGTATGCTCTAAGATATGAAGTTTTGGCATAATCAAAGATTCTCTTTCTGAATAAGCAATTTATGATGTCTTGAGTTAAATCAACTCTATTACAACGACATTTTCAATCACCAATCAAATATCGAGGCGTTGATCATTTCTGCCAATAGCTCGAACATCCCCACAAATAGAATTTTCTGGAAAATTATTTTTGCTATCTAGAAGTAGTTAAGTTCAAGTCTTTGAATCCTTGACCGTTTAGTTTACAAGGTTTTGAAAGAATTGAAAATCGCTTCCTCTAAAATTTCTGGTACAATTGTAGTGGGAGCACAATTTATCTACGACATCAACTCCACCTTTTGTATGGTTATACAAAGTCATTATTTCTGGTTTATTTCCTTCTTCACTCTCTGGATCAATAGCATCACCGTGATGCATAATAGAAACAAGCGAAACATTCTTTTTCTTTTTTGGAATATACGAAATTAAGGTGCTATTTTTTGAAATCCAAACATGCTGGAACGTACTGGTCGGTTTGCAGGATTAGAAAATTCTAAGGGCAGCTCTCTTTTGTTTTCCCTAACTGTTCCTACCAAAGCAATTTTTTTCTTTATTAATTTTTCATCTAAGGGAAAACTTGTAAACCAGTTATCTATGGTCAAGTTTTTTTCCCGAATTATTTATTGGTTCACAAAGTCATTCAACAATGGCATCTGGAGAGTTGCTTACTTTGAAAGGGCCTTCTGGTTGCTGGCCAACATACACTTCCAGGTTACTTGTATAATACATTTTTGCATCTGACAATGCAAAAATGTTGATCCCGTACTTGTTGGGTTTAAACGGAATGTACTGCTTGAAGCTGCATCTTCCCCGGAAAGCTTCAAGTTTCTCGTCTATTGTTACATATTCAGACAAACCAAAACCTTATTTGCATTTACTGACAAACATACTAAAGATGTCTGGAATAGGTGCAAGTTTATCCACTTTTTTCCGTTCATCTCTTGCATTTTTATCGTCAAATCTGATACAACAGAGTAGAAATCTAAAACGATTCTGAGACATTGTTAAACAAAATATTTCTACTCCTGAGCCATCTGTTCTCCATAGATTAGCTGCGTTTAGTCGGTTTTCCTTTAGAACTCCCGCAAAATATAATAGTCCCAAAAAAGCTTGAATTTCTAATTTGTCAGTAGGTCTGACATCACTTTTTCTTGAATACCTTCCTGTTACAGAATTTATGAAATTGTTTGTGTTGACAACAATAATGTTCAACAATTCGTCTGAGAAATAATAGTTCCAAATTTCAAAAGGGTTTTTCATATTTCTGGTCGGTAATCTTGACATTGGAAGACGCACAATTTTATCTTCTTGTCTGACTTTGACTCTCTGAAATGGCACGTATTTTAGCCATTTGATAATTTTATCTTTACCTAAAAAACATGGCTCATCTGAGTTTACATCAATATCGTGCAAGAATCAGAGATTTCTTTACTCAGATTCACTCTCTTGATCACATTGTTCGAGGATATCTTCTTCATCGCTGTCTGAACTGTTATTAGCTTCTTCATCAAACAGAGTTTTTTGTTGGTCTTCAGCCAAATATTCCTCCATCAATCGGGTCAACCGAGCTTGCTCTATTTCATAATCACCCATGATGACTACAAATAACTTAGTAGCAAAAAAAAACACAAAAAGAAACAAAAATACCTTATAAACTCATATTTATACACAAACACTTTTTGAGACTTACGGAAACACACTTAACCGCTGCGGTCTAGGAGACCGAAATGGTAGCTGGAAAAGTAACAACTGTTCACTTCAATGTGATTTAATGCACTGAGCTGGCAATGGGTAAATTAGGAAGATACAAGGCGGCACATAACAATCGTCCAAAAAATGACCCGCTCATTTATTAAAAATAGTTGCTTCGGTCTGAGAGACCGACAACGGGTACTGGAGGGTTAATATAATTTAATTGGGAATTTATTGGAAAATTGCTACACAGAAGTAGTAAAATTCAAATCTTCAAATCTATATCTTTCTAAATGATCAATTTTTTTCTTTCAGATCAAAAATTTAAAATGTTTTAGGTGAAATTAATTCTATTACAACTGGATTTTCAATCTCCAATAGTGAAAGAACAATATCTTAGTAGTTTACACCAGTAGTTCAGTGATCCATAACTTGATTAAAAAATATGATTTTTTCAGATTCATTTTTGACAATAATGTCTTTTTTTATATAATTTGATGGGGAATTTGTTGGAAGATTATTACTGCTACTTAAAAGTAGTAAAATTCAAATCTTCAAATGGAAATCTTTTTAAAAGATCAAAATTTCCCTTTCTAATTGAAGATATCTTAAGTGAAGTCAAGTTTACGACAACACGATTCTCAATCTGCATATGAGTTATAAGGTTTTGATCGCTTGCAAAAATAACTCAAACAACTATAACTCGATTAAAATATAGGATGGATTTCTCTTGGTTTGTACTCGTCGATACTGTTTCTGCAGCGATCATAATCTGGATGAGGGACGTATCAACACGTTCACAAAAATCGAGCCGGTTTTTTCGCCGTTCTGGAATGTATTCGAAAAATGTGTCCGCGGAAACACCCCGATTTCTCCGCTCGCTAGTGTGTCTGTCCACCGAAATGGTCGAAGCATACTAAATGTAATTAGTAGCGTATCGTGGCGCTAGTTTAGCGGTATCCTGAAGTGTCGCCTACGGCCAGCCTCTCGCACCATGTTTACACTAGCTATTGATCGGAACCATGTAAATAAGTACTGGGAAAAGTGATACGTTCAGCATACAATTCAGAGATCGGCTGCGTCATCGTTCGCGATAAAATAGTGCTCGAAAGAACAACTCCCTTACCCTTGTACATTGTCCTTTCACGTCCCCTCTTCCACTACAATCCCCGCTTTCTGGCCCATTCCCTCTCTTTCCAAAAGCAGTACTATCCCCTCAAAACATATATATGTACCAACTCGTCTGCCGCGATGTTGAATCAATCTTGACCAACAGCTATTTCCCACGCATCTTCAAGCCAGTCGGATTTTCAGCAAGCGAAATATGCAAGGAGATTTACCTAATTGTTTCGAAGAAAAATGCACTAAACGTAAACGAAAGTTCAAACAAGAACGGACTCTTTTTTAGGGTCACCGTTTTATGTTTTAACTTAAAGAGATTGTAAATATTTCTCAAAACACTTGAGATGATGTTCTTTTGGAAGTTTGCAAGGGAAACGCCATAATAACAAATGTAAACAATTTTTGGCGATACGGAATTTTTCCCTAGAGATGAGAACCTTTTTGTATTTTGACTAACTTATACCATTGAGAAACAATTGATAAAATCTTCCGGATATTCAAAGTATCTTAGAATGAATCTCTTGATAAATATTAGTTTAAAGTAGAGTTTCTTGGGGTGAGTAGATGTAGGGTATGATAGATTCTTCATCAGCAAGATAATCTTGATTAGACTTTATACCAATTTCAAAAGGGTGTTCTTGAAAAAGAAAATTAGCAATACCAAGTGTATTAAACCATACGGGACCTTGAAACATCCAAACTCGAACTATCGAGAGTCTACTGTAGATGATAATCTCCATTCTATAAATTTAGTTGTAGAAAAATTAATGATGATTCTAAAAACGCAGGTCCGGATTACCGAGTACTATCAAATTCGGATTATAAAGAACACAATGCAATTGAAATGCTTTGCCGGATTATCGAAGAATCCGATTTACTGAAGATTCGGATTATCGAGGTCGCACTGTACTCACTATTAACGAAATATATATACTTATGAAACTATAGATAGAGATACGAGAAAAACAAATGAATTGGTATGGACACATGATAAGAATTAACCCGGATAGGCTGGCGAAAAAAGTGATGGAAATGGGAAAATCAAGGAAGACACGAAGAGGTAGACCTAGGAAAACATGGATGAACCAGATAGAGGAAATAGGAAGAGAAAAAGGAAAAACCCTTGATGAAATGAAGATTTTGGCAAGAGATAGGAAAGCATGGAAGAAATGGGTAAACGAAGAACCGGAATCCCACTCCGACGCCTGAAAAGGCACAAGGAGAAGAGAAGAAGAAGAAGATGAAACTATTATTAAAAATATATATCCCGAATACTTTAGCAATGACCTTCTAATGCACAATTACAACACTAAACTAAAAGAGTTAAAGTACGTGTATCCATACCATAGATTACCAATGAAAAAGGTCTACGGTATACTTGTATTAAGTACTGTAATCTGATTCGAGTGCATATTAAAAAATCCTAGTTTTAAAAAATTTTAAATTTCACTTTTCAAAACTATGGTAAACATTGAAGCATACAATTTAGGGGAATACCTAAGTTATATGTAATTTCAAAATATTTTCCTTTTTGTTTTAAATTTACGTTTTCCGTATATACATATTATATATTGTTATGTTCAACGTTGTATCTACGACAACAACTTCTCTCAGTTGTCACTTCGGTACTGACTAAATGTCAGTCTGGCCACACGTTGGTAACTAAATATCCCTCTTGCGGGGATAATTGGAAATTTCTTCGTTACCATCCCCCCTTAGCCAACCGTCTTTGGAGCGAGGACATTATAATTTAAATATAAGTCCAGATAATGACGAGTGTGGGGTAGCATGGACAAATCTACTCGTTAGTTGATTTTTCTATTCACTTATTTCGTCCAAATTAATGTAGAAATCGTCTGGAATAAGCAACCGTATAAATTGCAAAGTACAACAAATAATGTTTCATCAATTAAATCTTTATCTGAAAGGTTTCTGTAAATTAACAGTGGATTTTCTCGTCTAAAGCTTGTTGGTGACAGTTCGGACCACAGAATCATCAACACTCAACTTCCTGGTTAAGTCACTGCATTCGTTCTCGTATGCTAATATCATTTGATCGAAAGTCATCGAAAAGTTTCTATTTGGGTTAAATTATCAAAATTGGCTGTGAAATAAAACAATCGCTGGTCTTTCGCGATTTAAAATAAAAGAAAGATGAACGACGCCATACATTTTCATTAATCTTTATTCGGCCTTGTTTGAATCAAAGTGTGTTTTAAATCCAATCTCAATATAAGTGTTCGTTTGTGTATTCAAAGTCTTTATAAGAAGAGAAAATGGTTAAATATCCAGAGCAGGCAGTTCCTGTAGTGGGTATATAAACAGAGGGTTTATATACATTGGCATCGTTCAAAAGTTTCAAGGTTAGTTAATTTTCAAATCTTAAAATTCGTTAATTTCATTTTACTGAGTTGGAAATTCATTAAAAAATTGCCGTAAGGGTATCTAGGGATACCCCCGAACCTACAAGAATCGTTTATTCAAATTAAATTAGAAAATTTAACAGAATTTAAGAAAAACCCCCGAGAAAGATATTTCAGTATATTTTCGAAATAAGCTTTATTATTATTATTATTATGGTTTAGTTGTTAGATCCGAAACAAATAATCTCCGGTAATAAGAAGCCCCATTCTTTTGCGAGAGCTAGGTCTTTTTCTCGAGTTACAGATACGACGTTTTCTGGAGAAATTCTAGACATCATTCGATTCTTAATGGATGTAATGTTTTTGAAGAATTACCTATAATTCTTTTTATCTCCGGGTCGCCTTATTGTTTTTGTGCGTCCATTTGTGTGTTTATGTACAAGGTGTAGGGTATCTCCTTTTCATACTCATCTTCGTCTTATAGCATCTCATTGTCCTCCATGGGATGTGATAAGTAATCCTTTTCTTTTTCTCTTTGTAAGGTTTATTATGTAGATGTTCTTGTCATTCAAATTACGATTTTTCGCATTCCATATTTCCGCAAATTTTACACAATTCTACAATATCTGACATTTTTATTTCGGTTCGTATTTATCACCCCATGCTTTAGGATGGTTCTTAAGCTTTCAGTAAAAATATCTGTATGGCATACTTATCATCAAGCTTTCATCGTTACTATTTCTTTTAAATTAAATTTCTTTGGGTGTAATTTTGACAACAAGGCTTAAACGAGAGTTCTTTGTGAGTTTGGTATTTAATGCACATCATATATACAAGGCTATACATTCCTGTCGGAATTGCAGCTACTCGTTTTAAAAGAAGTTCTGGAAACTCATTTATGATGGTGAGTCATTCCATTTCCTTCAGTATCTTTCTTATGGGTTATTGTGTGATTCAGTCGCTTTCACTAATTTCTTCCATTCCTCTCTGTTCTTTATTTTATTCTTCCATCCTTCCACTACCATCCTCCTAAGGTTCTCCATCACTTGGTCCTCCCATCTATTCTTGAGTCTGCGTTTCTGTCTACCTCCTGTGGGTTTCCATTCCGTGATAGTTTTGATTGTTGCGCCATCTTGCCTTCTGTTTACGTGCCCGAACCATCTTATTCTTGCTGCTTTCATCATTTTGATTATTGTCCCTTCAACATTTCTTCAATTTTTTTACTATATAATCTTCTGTATTCCTCTTCGTTTATTTTTACGGCGCCAGATATTTTTCTAATACCTTTTCTCTTCATTCCTTGTTAGACACATCGTCTCTGCTGCATATGTAACCATAGGTCGTATTGCGGATTTGTATATCTTCAGTTTTAAGTTCTTACTTATATTTCTATTTTCCATAAATACTTTGTATCTGTTAAACGCTTGATGTCCAGCTTGTATTTTTTGTTCTACTTCTGCTTTTTTGTGGCTTGCTCTGTTTATCATGCTTCATAAATACTTAGTTCTCCACCTCCTCCAATTTAAATTCTCCTATTCTTATTTCTCTGCTCTGTGTTCGTTGTTGATGTCGACTAACCGTCATATATTTTGTCTTATTTTGATTTATATGTAGTCCTTTCTTCTGTGCTTCTGATGAAATTTTTTACATTGCTTGTAAAAATACTCTCTTATTCTTTGCTATTATGGCTACGTCGCCTGCGTATGCCACTGATTGGTTCGCTCTTTCTCTTAACGTTCCTAATACACATCATAAAGAATTTAAAATTGTTTTGATAAGTATTAACTAAACCAAAAAGAAATAAAATTCAAACCTAAATAGTATGAAAGTCGTATCGTAGAAAGCAAAAAACTAATAAAAAGGAGCAGGAGGTTATAGTATATATGGAAACATATGTTAAAATAGCGTCGGAATATTATAGAAGGGTGGATAGGTAGACTAGGGAATGGGGGGGTGTGTTATAGTATGGAAGAGCAAAGAACCTTGTTGCGGCCGTGTCTGAGGGGTTGTAGAGAGAAAATGTGGCAAAACGAGCACGCCGTACGAGGAATCTTTGCAGTAGTTTGTAATTTGCCTGTAATTGTAGGTAAGTATAATTGCTTCAGATAATAAACGTAACGGTTTATTTCGTAACGAGTCTCGGGGATGTCGTCCTTGTCTTGCCGATTCTTTCCTTTAGCTTTTCTTTCCTTTTCCAAGGACGAAACGGCAAGTTCTGAATGAGAATTTAAAGGCAAACTTTATTATATATTATATTGTTAGTATCAGCAGCGATAATCTGGCAGTACGTGAGAGGAGACGTAGGCTATGTGGCCCGTGCATCATACGGGGGATGCGAAGGGTGGCCGACTGCTTTCTAGTAGGCTGTTCGGCAAAGGTGGTGGCGGCGAGTGCGTGTGAAGAATTAATAGCAGGGGGTATCGAGGGAGTAAATATGATGACGGTTTATGTGCGAAAACTTTAGCTAAACGATTTTTTTATTTTTCTTTTCCCCTTCATACCCATTGCATGTTTCTTTTCTTCGACTCCTTTCTACTTTTATTATGTCTTTTCTAATGCGTTTACAGAACTTTTTACCCGTTCAAAATTCAAAAAAATAAGACGAGGAATTTATTTCAAAATTAGCGTTCCTTAATCTAACACGAATTAATCGACTCACAGTTAGTATAAATTCCGAGAATATTTTTAGTATCGCAAGTAATTAATTATATACTTAGGACTCGTATCATTTTTCTTTTATATCTCTTTCCTAATGTATTTGAAAAACTTCTCTAACAGTCTTAATAGTCTAAACAGAACGCCAAGTTAGAATTTATAGTTGTACTTCTTAAAAGGATAGGGTGGGCATGTCATTTTCCTACGCTTAAGAAACTTTCGATTGCTTATTGAGATAGATCTCGAAATAAACTACCCGAAGTAGCAGATAGGTTCGAGGAAAAAACGATGGCTTTAAAACTATCAAAACACTGATCGAAATAACATTGAACGCTTATTCAAAAATTTATTATTGTAAAGCACGTTTTTCCACTTAACCTAACCACCATCGTTAGAAATAATTATTTAATTAAATCAAATCAATCACCACCTAATAGATGGCACTGGTTCCTATACGATTTTTTGTTAGTTTTAAATACCTACACACCATTTCCTTCTAAATTATAAACCACGTTTCATTGGTGTATCAAAACCTATATATTTGAATGGCTTTCCTATTGGCCCCTGTAATATAAACTGTACCTTAGCAGACATTTTAGTTACATTTTTAAAATACTCCTTTATTTATATCCGCTCTAAATTTTCATTCGATTGGGTATTTTGTATTAACTACATGCTATTGGTGTGCCTTATAAACACGGATACTCTTGACATGATGTTTGTGTGATTTTTTAAAAGGTTGAAGCACTAATCTTACATTTCCTTATTCGATTTATAGATTATTTATAATAGTTCTTAATCACGAAAAAACTGCGTGACTAAAACAAGAGTATTTTTAAAAAGAGGATTTATTTTCTTGTAGGTGTAGATTGATATAAACTATCATTTTAAGCGGTCCATAAATACCGGCTGAATAATTTTAAACATAACTGTAAATTGACGTTTGATATTTTGGTTGCCTACAAGCACGATTACATAATTTTTCAAATTGAATTAGTTTATATATAGGAAATATATTTTTTTAAAACTAAAGCTTCCTTGTATTTATATTAGTGAAGATTTTAAATTGTATTCGTTCCTGAAAATTATCAAGGAAGAGGGGAAAAGAGAAATAAACAAGAAAATTTTATCGTGCAAGTAACTAGGAGTGTTAATGACTATAACATTATGATAAAGAAAACATTCATGTATTTTTTAATCCAGTTTAATGAGTTATATGCATGATTAATACTATCATACTTTCGAATCTCGCAAATGAAACGAATACAATAACTTTGAAGCCTCGGAATTCTATTCTTATTATATAAAGTTAGATTGGGACCATAGCGGGTGTCACAATAATTGAACCTACTGAGAACACACGTGCGAAACCTGTTATAAAGAAACCTTTTTTTTATCGAATAAATGTCTATTTTGGAACATTTTCAATTTACAAAAGGACGAATTGATTGATTATTATATATTCTTCAAGCCTTAAAACATGAGCAATCTGTACACATCAAAGCTTAATTGAAGTGGTTTATTTCAAAGCAAAACGTAAACCCCTTAATTTAAATTACAAGTTTGTTTCCCAATTTTCTTAAGTTACTCATTCTGGCGAACGGGATCAGCGCATATGGGCAGGTTCTATTATTCCATTATTTCTTCGTTCGAAGAAAATTTATGTCCTTTCAAACATTTTTGCATTTGAGGAAACAAATAATAGTCGGACGGAGCCAAGTCCGGCGAATAAGGAGGATGCTCAAGAATTTCGAACTTCAAATCATGGATTGTGTTCATCGCAATGCGCGATTTGTGTGCAAGCAGAACACCTTTGAACAATTAATCAGGTCTTTTTTCAATGATTTTTTCTCGCAGAGTTGTTAATAATGTAGAGTAGTATTCTCCAGTTATGGATTTGCCTTTTTCTAAATAATCAACCTTAATGACTCCACGAAAACCCCAAAAACTGAAGCAAGAACTTTTCGGGCGGATTTCTGCACCCGAAACTTCTTAGTCCTTGGCGAACCAGAATGCCTCCATTCCATCAACTGTTGTTTTGTCTCTTGGTCGTAAAAATGGAACCAGGTTTCATTTATGCTAATAAGACGATTTACAATATCAGGGTCATTGTCAAACCGGGCGTATAAAGAACGCGACGCTTCCACTCTTGCTCGCTTCTGATCAGCATTCCAGCATTTAGGAATCTATTTTGCCGAAATTTTGTTCATGTCTAAATCGAAGTATGATGTACACGCTCACATGAAATCTTCAATGTCTCAGATATATGTTTTATCCCAATTCAATGATCTGACAAAATCATGTCGTGAATTGCATCGGTATTTTCGGGGGTGGACACAGAAACCGATCTTCCAGGTCTATCGTCGTCTTCAACCAAAAATTTACCCCTCTTGAATGAGGCAACCCAATTTTTTACGGTCGCGTAGGAAGGACAAAGATGACCAAGTGTTTTAAACATGTCTTCGTAGATCTTTTTACTCTTTAACTCTTTTAAAAACAGGTACTTAATGATTGGTCGATATTCCATTTTATCGATTTTCACAATGTCGGTGGACATGGCTTCTTTAAAATTTTATCACAGCAATGCGTTTACTTTTCTTACTCAAATTTTACAGTGACATTTCAAGTGAGTTGTTGTTTGTTGCTATGGCAACGAAAATTCGTTTTGACAATTTTAAACTATCTAGGCTAACTATTTATCAAAATATCCTCGTATATCATTGGGAATCATCTGCATAGTAGTGATAATCATAAACTTTTAAACATGTTGCCAAACTACTGATATAAATGGAATACAATGTAGGACCCAAAATGGATCCTTGAGGAATTCCCGAATGGGTTCGTAATTCTCGCGATTTAATGGAGTCTATAATAACTTGATTTACTGCGAAAGCAAACTCATGGCTGCAGCATACAATCCTCTACTGTGTAGAATATTTAAGAGTCAAAAGGCTTTGAAAAGTCAAGTGACATCAAAACACTCATTTTGAGTGTATCTACCACTTCAATATGTCGTCGCAGATCTTTAAAAGATCGGTGTTGCAACTATAGCTTTCTATAAACCCCAATTGTTTGTCAGGTTTGTTGATTTTCACATATTCTTGTAGTTTGGGCATTTAGAACTTTCTCCAAAACCTGAGATAATACCGGCAAAAGACTAATTGAATGTAGATCTTTAAATTCGGTGGAAGTGTTTGTTTTGGCAAGAGTTCTTCGGCCTAGATATGGCTATTACGGCTATTTAAAATGAAGCTTCATCGGTGAAAAGTACAATAGGTGGAAATTCATTTGATTCCATTGTTTGCTCTAAAAATCAAAACCAAAAATCATTTGGAAGTATATCATGAATTTTCTGCTGGTGGAAGAGACGTTATTGCTGCTGATGCAAAATATTTCAAATAATTCTGCGATCAACACCCATAAGATTTGCAATAGCATGTGTCCTTGTGCAAGCATTTTCTTCAAAATCTCGAAGAACCTTTTGGTCAAAATCTTGTGTATGTACTGACCGCCTTCTGCCTGTGTCATACGTATTTTCTTCTCGTAATCGTCATTTCATTCCAAGTGAAACGCTGCATATTGAACATTATCGATAATACTAAATAACACAAAGCAACTTTTGTCTTCACAAATGTTACTAACAAATGTTGACAACTAATTTGATAGTTAAATGAATTCAGGCGTGAAATTAATATCATTTCGTCGGCCTAATTTCAAAATCTCGCAGTTCGAAAATGGACAAAATTGAGTTACGGGCATTATATTGTTAAGGAGTTTGAATTCTACAACATTTCAAAAACAGCGACATTTGTAGGATATTATGAAAACATCGTATAAATGGCTTCACAAAAATGAGACGTGTAAAATGGCCAAAACGGGACTTACGAGGCTTTGAAATTAGGCCGATGATTTGTTTAAAGCAGAGTAATTCATGAACAAGGGTTGTCCATCTCAAAGGAGTTTAATTTTAAAAGAACTTTAATTTCACAAGTTTACAAATTCCGATTAACTTTTGGACCCGAGCAGATGAGAACGATTTTTAATGTAATTTGATGCGCTGAATCTGAATCTTCAATCCGTTTGTCAAGATTGGTTCAGGTTTTCGAGTTCTCGCATGTTGGCAGCATTGAGCTGTTAAAGCGTCTGTCAGTTCACAGCGTCGCTAGAAAAATTATTTCAATAGTGTTCGAAACGTTTTGTATTTGTTTTGGAAAGTGTGAAAATGCATAGACAGCGTTGCATAGTTGATTCAAAATGTTTTTGTTACGTTTGCGGATGTTATATGCTCGGAAAAAGTGGCAAAATAATTACAAAAACGCTCAAAGATGCGTGCAGAACAAAACTATACAAATGGTCACTTGGTAAAAATGTGTACTTTTCATTTTCATTGCCAATGCTATGGAAAGAACCGAAAAACCATGTGGATGATTGCTACTTTTGTTTGATGGATGTTGTCGGTATAAATGTAAGAAAACTTACATAGTATAAATATCCTGATGTATCATCAGTGTCCAAGCCAGTTCCAAGTAGGAGTAATGACCCGTTGCCAGTTTGTCCAGGTTCAAGTGCAAATGCCCTGGTAACTTCGACTTCATCACCGTCGACCAGTGGAAGCGATTACGTCATGGAAGAAAAGCATTTAATTTCGCAAAGCGAACTGAATGATTTGATTCGTGATTTGAATTTATCAAAAGCAGCTTGCATCACGGTTGAAGGAGTGGAAATATCTTGACACTCGAACACAAGCTACAGTATACAGAAACAGAAATCAGGCGCTTCTACCGTTCTTCAAAAAAGAAGAGCTGTTGTGTTTCTGCGATGACATCAACGGTTTATTTGATGTGATGAATACACCGTACGATCGAAATGAATGGTGTTTGTTCATCGATGGTTCAAAATATAGTTTGAAGGCCGCTCTGTTACATAATGGAAATAAAGAACCATCGATTCCGATTGCTCATGCAGTACAAACAAAGGAATGCTACGACACAATACGTACAATCTTGGCCAAGATCAAATACAATGGGCACAAATGGAAAATTTGTGGCGATCTAAAGGTTTGAAAATTACTTATATAAATCTGAAACATTAATTGATTTACATATTTTTCCAATAGGTGATCGGTCTCTTGATTGGAATGCAATCTGGATTTACCAAATTTTGCTGTTTTTTGTGCCTGTGGGATAGCCGGGCAACTGAACATCATTATGTGAGAAAAGATTGGCCAAGTCGTACGAATTATGAGCCAAGAAAACAAAACGTATTTTCTGCACCCCTTGTGAACTCACAGGATATTATCCTGCCACCTCTTCACATTAAACTTGGCCTTATATAGAATTTCATCAAAGCGCTAAACAGGGAAGGACCGGCTTTTCAGTACTTAATCAAGTTGTTTATCAAATTGTCATACGCAAAAATTAAAGAAGGAATATTTGTCGGACCTGATATTCGAAAATTAATGGCCGACGGAAACTTTACAAAATGTTTAACACCCGATGAAGCCGCAGCATGGGCAACATTTAAAAGTGATGTTCACAGCTTTCTCGGTAACTGTAAATCCCCAGATTACAAGCAAATAATCAACAATTTGTTGCAAAATTACCGCAAGATTGGAGCTCGAATGTCTCTCAAGATTCATTTTCTGCATTCTCATATCGATTTTTTCTCTGAAAACTTGGGCGATACGAGCAACGAGCAAGGAGAGCGCTTACACCAAGATATGGCGAAAATCCAAAGACGATACCATGGATTTTGGAATGATGGCATGATGAGCGACTACTGTTGGACTCTAATGCGTGAAACGGATCCAAAGCAATACAAACGACTCAGTTCCATCGCTCTTCATTTTTGATTTATTACTTTTAATTAAATAAAATGGCCTTTAATTGTCAAAAATTGTAAAAAATTATTTTATTGAATATCTCGAAAACTAGAAGCAATGTTCAAAAAAGGATTGGAGATTCGGATTCAGCGCCCTAAATTACCTTGCTAACAACTTTTGGTTGCTCACGTCCAAAACCGTGTATACTTGTGTTTCTAGCAGAAAAATTAAAAATTTTTGACCTATAGTTCCTAAGCTGTAAATGACAATCCTAATTAAGTTTTTAAAAATTGTTTTTCCGCACTCTATATATCCATTTCTCATTGGCGTATTAAAATTTGCAATAATTGCGTTATCTGGGGGCAGTCCATCGTGACTAGTGACGTCACAAAAATAGGTTAACCACAGCAATGTGCTAATCCATGATTAAATATTTAATTCACTCTCTGCAAACCGTGAGTTAGCATTTTAATTATGAATAAAACAACAAAGATTTATTTTTTTGTAATGTAATGTATTATATCAGCTGTTTCATTTCAATATAACCAATGTTTTGACAACGAATAATAAATAATAATTAGTTTTTCTTCTGGTTTTTGCTTTTATCTTTGTAATATTCTCCGACGAAAGATAAAAACTTCTCGATTCACTCTCTTCAAATGTCAAGCACTTACGATATATTTTGAATAGATAAATTTAATAATGTTTACATTTAAAATTAAATAATAAAAATAATAATAAATGAAAACAACAAGAAATAGACAAAGGGATCATGCGGTATATATATACGGTGTTTTCGTACGATCAGTAATTCCGTTCCATATCATTGACTTCCAATCACGTTTAAAAAGTAGATAAGAGGAGAGGAGGGAGATATAAAGGTGACAATTGTAAAAACAAAGAATTTTTTAAAGTAAGCGAAGTGTGTAAAAATAACAAGAGTATAATTTCTACAAACAAAACATCATATTATTTAACGCTTGGTTAGCTTTATTTAAATTTCAACTGGGTTTCAATAAAACAGTTCTTTAAATAATACACACATATGCCGTTTTGGAAAAGACGATCGTTTTATTGAATACTAAAAATTATGTTTTGGTGGCAGTTCTGGTCTTTTCGCTTTTACTATCAAATATATTCAGAAATAATGTCCCTAACATATTAATTTGTAATTTATCTCTTTCAAAGAAAATAATTTCAAAGTCTATGTGAAAAATGAAGAAAAAATCTTTTCTAATACATCAAAATGCGACCTTACTAAGTCTTGTGTACGCCATCTTTCCCGAAGCTTAATTTCGTGAAAATAAAGATTGATTAGTGTGTCGAATAAATTTTTAATTGAAAGTTTAATAAGCGCTGCCAGCTAAGCAAAAAACGAAATAACAAATGAGTCTAATTGGAAAATTAATTTTGTATTGGAGTGTGGCGGTAATTTCGAGTGAAAATGAGAAATGCTATGACATGTATTTTTAATTTAGTACCTTCTGTGTACTGTTAGAAGGCAAGAAGCAATTGGTATGCCTGTGAATCGCTCTGGTCTGCCTCTGGTTAGGGCCGCGGAACAGCGTTTTGGAGATGCCGGGAAGGAGGGGAACGCTTTACGGGGGCCTGTGAGGAGGGGGAGTAATAAGTGAAAGAATGTTCCGCGAAAAATTCTATGATTAATGCGTATACTCGGAGAATTATATAGAATTCAACGAGTTGTATGTTTACAAATGGGGGACAATATAAACTAAAAGTGTATATTTAGCAACGAGTTTGTAAACAACCCATATGTTTATTTCATCCATCCTGCATAAAATAGTGTATATTAAGTCCGAATTACACACACATAAAATCAATCATACAGCTACAGACTACATACATAACCTTGATGGTTCTCCTTCAAATGTCTTCAAGCTATTAATACAGTTAGGCAACTCAAAAAGAATTGTTTATCATAAATTTGGCCATTTGAAATGTATCTATTTATTTCGTTATTGTTTTATTAATGTTTTTTTTTCATCGATAATAATAAATGTTCATTTTACTAGAAGGATAAATATAGAAATGTTTTACTGTTGTCCTCCCGTTTCTTTTATTTCCGTTAGGCAACGTTTTCTAGTAATCAATAATTTTTGTTTTAAAGAAAGGCAAATCTCATTTATGCAAGTTTCTGTTACTAATAAATTTAAATTCAAGTTGTTTTAACATGGAAAACATCAATAACATATACAGTCGTGAGCAAAATAATATAATCACTCAACAACAGAAGTTAAACTGATAGATTATGCTGAATTACTATTACAGATCAATCTAAAACACGATAGAAACTGGAAGTATCCTAATACTTATGTTGATACTAATAAAAAATTCTTCTGCTCCATGTATAAGCATTCCATATATATCAATTAATCTCCTTGAATTTTGCGGATGCCGATATGTGTATGTCTTAGGTTGAGAGGTGTCACGGTTGTGGTACTGACAAAATAAAATAGTTATATAAATAGCCTTCGGGGCCCCTAGGCACAAGTAATAACGGGGCCCCCTTCCTTCTTTTATTACAAATAGGAAATTTCAAAAATGTGTAAACAAGTAGGTGAAATGAAAATTTAAATTTTTTATAAAAACATGTATTTGCAAATAATGTTTAATAATATAACAATAAACAAAAAAATTGTAAACAAATTTATTTTCAATAAAAATATTAAAAAAAATTTTACATTCCTAATAAAAACATTGTTTTATAAATATGTAATATCTGTAAAACCTAGTAAAAATTAAAATAAATAAATTTTTATTCTTAATAAAAATATTTAATGAAGTCTACACATTAGGCATCTATAGCAGATTAACTTTGCGGACTTTAGAAGCAGCAAATTTTTGCACAATTTCTTTAAAATTAATTTTTTACGAATTCATGCTCTATGCATAACAAGCTTAAAGCATTTAGCCGATTTGGGTTCATGACACTTTTTTTTGGTTTTTTTATTACCGCCAGTTTTGAGAATGTTCTTTCTCCTTCACAAACTCCGCAAGCTAAAGTTAAATATATTCTAAATGCTACCTACAGCTACATTAGGATAGAGGTTTGACTTTAATACTTCTTTAACACCTTTTAATGTATCTTGGTCGTTGCAATTTTTTAAGTTCTGTTCATTTATTGTCAGATGTTCAAGAAAATGTATTATTTCGTTTTCTAATTCACTTTCCAAACCTAACGGATATTTTTTAAGAAGCTGTTGAACTGCGGGTCGTTTGTCATTCAAATTTGTCTTTTCATAATCGAAAATAAACGAAAAATATACTTGCAATTCTTTATAACAACACGATTTTCTTTCCATTTCAGAAATTATGCTATCACATATTACTAAAAATACCCCGACTCTAAATTTTTGTTTTGGAGAAAAGTTTTCTGAATTTGGCGTGTATTTTCTTTTTTAGAAGAAACTTCAAATTCAAATTCAGTCGAAACCTTCAAAATAAGTTTCGTTTCTTCTTCGTACTGGTCAAAATTTTCAACGAATAGTTTTTAGGTATTCTGTTGAAGAGATAATTTGATCTACAACTTCTTTTAAAATAAGACCTTCTTTTTGAAATGTCAAATTTACTTTGTTTGTTCTCTCTAAAACATCGTACCAAAATAAACTTTGGTCAGTATTTTGAGATAATTTTTTTGTTATTAAAATTTGATGATAAGATGAAAGCATATATATATATATAATATATACATGGTGCAATGGTTTTCTTAGGATTCCATCCGCGGATAGAATCCCGAGAAAACCATCGCACCACATATTACATCCGCGAAAACTTTCGGAAGAATATATACAGTGTGTCCGCTTAAGTTCTCTACATATGGGAAACTTTTTTATTATCAATTTTATGGAAAAAAGTTACTCTTTGCAAAAAGTTCTGCTTCCTCAAAATTCATGATTAAGCTACCCACATTTTATTCACAACGTACACTCATTGCCTCTTACTGTTAAAATTAACGTTTATATCTATAACAAATCAATTTTTATAATGAACATTAATCAAAAGGGTTAAATTATTTCCAAAGAAAATTTAAACAAATGAATTTTTAGTTTACATTTTCCTCGACATATCCACTTTCCTTCTCCATGCACATAGCTGTTCTTGCAGAAAATTCCTTCAATACATTTCTAACCATGACAGGAGTTATTCCCTGTAGTGTTTCCCTAATTATTCTCTCCAAATGGTTAATATTTTGAATTGGTTTTTGCAAATATATTTTCTCTTTCAAGTAGCCCCATAAAACATAATCGAGTGGACTAAGGTCCGGAGACCTAGCGGGCCAAAAAATGTCAGAAAACCGATCAATTAATTTCCGATTGAAAAGGATATTTAAGTACTGTCTGACATCCCTTGTGCTATGAAATGGTGCACTATCCTGTTGGCACCATGTCTGTAGCCTTTCGTGTATGGGTAGTTCATGAATAACAAGTAGTTATTCAAAAAATGTAAGTAACGTTGACTGTTGAAAGTTTGTCGGAAAAATACTGGTCCAATTACTCGATCTTTAAAAATTCCGCACCAGACAGTGTTGAACGTACATAAAACCACTTTGCTTTCTTTTTCAATTTCAACCAAAACAGAAAGTACACGCGCTGGCTCAGACTTCACCGGGCTGCGAGATATATTGTACGTAGCGCGATCTGGCATCCTTGCATTAATCCCCGCCGGCCAGTCTCGCCGTGCACAACTGCAGTAGCTCTCAGAGGCCTATCAGATGCACTCTTTGTCTTTCTATGCGCTCGTACGGTTCTAACAAGAGATCGTGGATTTCGAATACATTATGTTAAGTTATACAACCGCAGAGATGGTACAGATCATTAAATGGTATTTTTGGAATTGCCGTAAATGCCAATAAATAGACAAACAGACTCAAATCCCTCCAATGCATCCCGAGCGGGAGGAGAGAGAAGTGAGGGTTTGTTCGTTAGTTGAAATGGGCGAACCTTGCTCTAGCTGGCAAATTGCCAGGAGATTTTTCTCCTTAATAAAGTAACATTGTTAGAATTTCAATTTATTTTGTATAATTAATATAACTATCGAATTTATTTTTCTTTAGTTTAATTTTATAAGAATCGTTGTTTATTTCCCTACTTAGAATTACTTTTTCGTTCTCCCACATCGTATAGCAGCAACAAAATGAATATAAGAAACTGTACTTTCTAACATAATCTGAGAATACAGAAAAATTACGCAGTAATTCTGTATTAACACATTTTGTCAGAAGGCGTTGAATTATAATATTACGTGAGTGAGCGGACATGCGTGTTAATAATATGCGTTTGTACCGCTGCTCGCTTTATGATATACTGCGATTGGATGGGATCTATCAGTGACACTCCAAATGCGCTGTTGCCATTCACAAAGGCAATACCCCGTTCGTATCTGGACCAACGTGTATATGTGAAACGCGCTGCCTTTATACATTAAAAGAATTAACTCAATAACAAGATTTGGGGCGTAGTTGAAATAGTTTCTAAATAAAAATATATTTTACAATTTTAATGAGTATATTAATCATCATTAGAGTCAAGAGGTCAATAGTGTAGTGTGTTTCTATTTTATTTGTTGAGACGTTTGGTCTTTCCGTTGGTATGTCTTATATTAGGTGATTTTTCTTATATTGACGATGTTAATGAAATTCTTTGGATTCACGACAATAAAGTATTATTATTATTATTATTATTACCTGTTTTACAAAAAGAAAATCAGGAATGGAATTACAACAACTAATTATTAAAAATAATTAAATAAAATTATGTCTAATAGTAATATTACAATAACCATTTGTGCCCTGTGGTACCCTTGTATCCTACCTTCCCCCATATGCATGAGAATAGCTCCAAAACATTAAGAATTTAATAAAAGAGCATAAGAAATTAAACCATCCAATATATTCGCTTTCAATAAAAAATAACCATTTAAATTATTTATAGATTAATAATGTCAAACCTTACTAAACCATAAAAACAATTGCAAATAAAACTATTTTTTTCTGCGAGAATTTCAATGAAAACAAATAAATAATGCAAAAAAAGAGCATCAAATACGCGAAGCAATAATAGCCCAAACAACAAAAGAAGAAAAGAAAACGATAAAACGAAAGCGCATATCGAACGTAAAATAGAGAAATGAAAAAAAAGAGTTGGGGATTTTAATACAGCTGATACGTCATGCATATAGGGGGAAAGGAAAAACAATAAACGACAGATAAAACGTAAAATCTGTATATTCCCTGGGACGTGAATTTGTCCGATAAAATTAGGATGATGCGCGGATAAAAAAAGCGAACTAAATTATTGTATATGGCCTCGGATCAACAGGTGGTTGGTTTGTTGTGTTGTTCTCTATATAGCATCATCACATGTGCGTTGGTTGGATCGATACAAATCCTTCTAATCTAATATAAGCAACGACCTTTCCAACATCTTTCACCGCTTCACTTCAATAGGTTGCGTTTCACTTTAGGCGGATTCCAAAGATGCTGAAAATGTATGTCTCCTATTCCTTAATAATTTTAAACAATAAAATAATCTTTAGCTCTATAACTTTGCACAAAGCTGTATATAAAATTTCTTATTTTTTTTTTGTCTAATGTTATAAATAAATATTAAAATAATACTCATGATTGTAAATGATAAAATTAATATTTAAATTTGATTTTTAGCGTTATAATTGCATATAACGAAAAACAACCCCACAAACTTGAAAACACCTGTATTACTTACGTGCGAAAAATTATTCTTTATTAATAAAACTTTTGAAGTGCCAAGCAGGTAATGAGGATGTGAAATAAACTGAGACACCCGAGCAAGGTTATCGTGTGAAATAGAAATTGTAACGTAGCGCGCAGCTTAGTATTGCACCCGCCTCAGCACACAGCTAGCTAACATTTTTTGTTTGTTTTTCTTCCCCAGTAAACAACATGCATGCAACCCTCTTTGCCCTCCGTTCTTCTTGCTTTAGTACAAATATACTACAGTATTGATTTATTTACCCCATTCCTCGTTTTACTGTGTATGTAAGGAAGTACAGTAGTCGTGGACAAACATTATTTCATTATAGACTGCACAAAAACGGGCCTACGAAACCTGAAAAGCAATTTGCGATATTTTTCGGTTGAAAATTTATTTTCGAACTCGAATATTCGAAGCTAAGGATATCAAGTCGCGTTTATAGGTGAAAACGTGTCCGCGATCAATTTCGATCGAATTTTTCACATTCTACAATCCATTTCGATTGTAGGAATTCCGCTAATAACTCTTTTTTGACGTGCGCTCTCTTGTCGAATTTATTACCGAACGATAAGCGAGTTAAAATAGAAGAAAATAAAAGTGAAAGTGATTCTGTCGCTCAAAGAAATTAAAAGAAATAACAATAATAAGCAATATATCTTCCAGACGAAACTAAATGATTAACATGTACACCTGACTTTTTTACGCACGTTTTAACATTTTTTTTCATATATCAGAGCTGCGTTGCTTCGCACAAAGCAATCGGTATTAAGCATTATCGGTGACTTTTTACTTACAATTAACAACGAACGTACTTTAGTGGAAAGGCAGAACGATTATAAAAAAAAATAATGTTGTAACCCATTTAAATTCTCTCTACGTCATACACAGAAGAAAACAAAACAATGAAAGTATGTGTGGTAATAGTGTTAATCATAAGTGCTTGGATAAAACATTATTAGGATGCCAGAAATTGTAAGTAGATATCCCTATCTAGTTGACGCACAAAAATATACCCCTTTCTTTATGTTACTAAGCGATCATAAACTTGTTTAGAGCACTGTACATTAAAGGTGCTTAAGGAGTAATAGCTGGTAACAGTTGTTATTATCATTCACTTATTTCGATAAATTACAGCGGATATCCTGAAAATGGTCTTGATCGATTCCTTTCTACAATTAATCAACCCTGTGAATAATTTAGCAGGTCTTCTACAGTAAGAACAATCTACTTATTGTTAGTATAATAATACCGTTTTCGTGAAGATTGGTTTTCTTGAAAAATGTAGACACATTACCCATTTAAATTTAGTAAATCAGAAGAGTATAGGGTTATTCCATGTCAAGTGATCAAGTCCACACGCTCGACCATCTCAATTTTTTCCAACTTTTTTAGTGGGTTCCACAAAAATTTTAAAAAAAACTCCCCTCTTTTGGTTCTCAGCTTGGCTGAACATTTTTTCGCGACAAAAAAATCCTAACTTCTTTGAAGTCTATATTCAGGAAATCAATGCAGAAAGCTTATCTCCTGTGTAAATTTTGTTTTTCACTGTTTCAAATTTTAACTTCTTTAACAAATAGTTTCTGTTGAGGGTATTTGAAAAATGAACATGACCCCAAAAATTTTGACGCAAATTTAGCATAGCTTTGAACGTCTATATCTCAACTGAAAAAACTAAAAGCTTCTTGACTCAACACCATTTAAAAGGAGCTTGGTTTTCTCTACAAGATACTTGGTTTGCTGTGTTTCGGGTCTTTTCTTATAAAACTAAAAAAGGAGACAAAATAACTGCTTGAAAGAAACTGCGTGCATTTTCTCCGTCTTTGTCATCATGCAATCCAGTAAAGCCATAGATATCTACGGAAATTAGTGAAGCTGTTTAAAAATTGAGTTGAGTATGAGTGCTGAAAAGTTTAAAAAAACAATATTAAAACCCCCTTCTTACAAAACAATTTTTAAAATCCCTTCTTACCATATGCACTAAAAGTTGGGGGAAAATGCGTTTCAATAATGTTGAAATCTCAGCAGTTTGCTTTCTTTATCTGGTCGTGATTTTTTTTAATATTTTTATAGCTTGCTTTACCAAGGGACCCATACCCCGGGATAGTCAGGCAATCCTACCAGGGTAGGATATTTTTCACCAAGGGTTTTTCTAAGCCTCGGGTTCGGTAGCTTAGCCAAGGTTTTCCAAGCCTTTAATGGGCACTTAGTCGATGTTCCCAAGCCTCAGATGGCTGCTTTTTGTTGGTTCCCAAGTCAAAAAACTGACAAACACAACAACAAAAACAAGCAAAAAACTACTGCAAAGAGCTGAACTTCTTGTCAATGCTTTGAACAACCGCATCTGGAAAATAGTACTGCCGCCCCAGCGCTCTTGCTAAGAGGTTTGCTTCCGATTTCAAGAATGTGCTGCACAGAAAACCCAACAACTGCGGTTTCTTTGACGCCAGTAAAACGCATGTGATGACCACTGGATGCTAAAATTTATCATACATCGCACTTTTTTCGAATGAAATGTCACAAATGTTCCCCAACCCACCATTTTTTTATCGTAAATACATCTATGTCTTGCATATCTGAGGCTTGGGAACCTCGATGAAAGTATCCTACCTGTGGCTAGATTTTGCTTGGCGATGGAAATACCATTTCTAAAATGGTAGTGAAAAAAAAAGTCACCATGGACCAACGCAAGCTATAAAAAGAACCACGACCAGATTAAAGAAAGCATCTGCTGAGATTTCAACATTTTTCGAAACTGCATTTTCCGTCAACTTTGAATGCACGGGGTAAGAAGGGATTTTAATATTGTTCCTTAGCACTCATACTCTACTAAATTTTTAAGCAGCTTCACTAATTTTCAGTAGAATATCTTATTGGCTTACTGGATTGCGTGATGACAAAGACGGAGAAAAAGTTTTAAGTAATGCGCGCAGTCCTTGCAAGCAGTTACTTTGTCTTTTTTTTTTAGTCTTATAAGAAAAGACCCCAACACAAAAACCAAGTCTGTTGTAGAGAAAAACAAGCTCTTTTAAATGGTTGTTGAGTCAAGAAACTTTTTAGGTTTTCCAGTAGAAAATATAGACGCCTCAAAGATATGCTAAATTTGCAAAATTTTTTAGGGGTTATGTTCATCTTCAAGTATCTCAGAAACTATTTGTCAAAGAAGTTTTAAAATTTGAAAAAATTTAAAAAACAATTTACTTTTTCACTAGTTACAAAAGCAGATGAGGTTTCTGCATTGATTTCCCTGGAATATAGACTCCTAGAAGTTAGGATTTTTTTTTTTCGCGATAAATTTTCAGCCAGTTTGAGAACCAAAAGCAAGAGGACTAGTTGGCTGTTTTTTGATAAAATTTGGAGGTCGGGGACACTGATAACTACTAAGTAAGCACAGCAATTTCCAGACAAAATAACAGGTTGACAAAGATGGGCAAAAAGTGTCCGTGAGCATCTGCGACTTTTTACCTGTCATCACTTAAGAGGTTTTTTGCAGGTCACGTATGCATATCAGGGGTAAGATTTGGGGAATTATCTTTAGTTCGGTTGTGGAATCTACTCGCAAAATTTGAAAAAATCTGAAGGTGATCGAGCGGGGGGACTTGATCACTTGACATGGAGTATTGGATTTTTTTCAGTAACTGAAAACAAATTGTTTATCAAAATATTTTAATGTAATAAAAATATACCTTCGTTAGGTTTAGGCTGTCATTGGTCATTGGATCGGGGCCGTATGGTGAGCGTCTTTTTTATTTTTGGTTAAAAGATCACCCGTATTAAAATTCATAATTCTCCCTGTAAAGGGATTTATGTGGAGTCGATAAATCAGATATAGAAGAAATATATAAATTAAGGAATTACGGGAAACATCTGCGACAAAATGTTGCGATAAAATGCATATTAACAAAAAGAATTATTTGTTCTTTAAACAATCAGTTTTCTTTTAGAAAAGTTTCTTGATTGAAACCGCGTCAAGTGGTGCGCCAATACACCAACGTTTCGCTTTTTTATCGCACGGAGCTTCTTCTGGGCGGGCATCATGTCATACCTTACTGAAAATTAACTGTTTAACATTGGGTTACACGTATTTTCTTGGCATCTCTAAAAAAAGTTAATAGTTTCGAATGGATACGATATTTGCTACTTTTAACAAAAAAATGTACTATCCTAAAATAGTTCATAAAATGCTTTTAAATTAAAATATTTAGCGGTTTTTTGACGTCTATCTAAGGCGTTGTGTTGGAAAAAGCCAGCACACCTCGCACCATAGCGAACGTAGTTCACTTAAGAAAATCATATAAAATGAATTGCTTTAAAATCAAACCTCAAACCGAACAAAATTTTGGTGAAAATCAAATTTTGTTCGGTGATCGACTTCACCCCGTTGTTTGGTGATATTTTACAAAAATTGCAAGTTTGAAAACGCAATTTCTACATTTTTTTTTTTGAGAGCCTTCCTTATCACCTTAGATGGTCAAGACCGGCCAAATTTTTCACAGATTGAGCCGTAAAAATTTTTTGTTTTCCCACATATGCAAATGACAAAATTTTGCTTTTAAATTTTTAATATTTTTATGTAAACTTACTATTCACATTTAACTTGACTCGCTTATACTGTCGCTTATACTGTTGTAAATAGAAAGCAACTAATTGTTTATGCTTTTGTTGCCGTACGGATTAAAAAATGTGAAAACCCCAGTTTGATTGATTTTACCTCAACTGATCAAACTTCCCCTGGTTGACGGACCTTTGGGAAATGATGAAGACCGAAAAATAATAACGTTTTGGAAATATATTTTGGCAAATAAAGGAAAAAAAATTTACAAATGACTTTTTTTGTTATCTTATTTATGCAAAATTAGTTTTCTGCAATTACGAAACGATTTTATTGCTTGTTTACCAATAATATTTTTTTGAAACAATTTTTGATTATTATAATAGTTCGAAAACAGGTAACCACATATAAGTATATCTGTTTGATAAGATTCTACTTACATGTTTTTTGTAAGGAAAAAATAAGAAAAACCAAAATAGGGAATTGGATTCAAACCATAGTTTTCAATAAAAAGAAATAAAAATCTTTCAGCAATACTAAAATAAAATTGAAAAAAATTGGAAACGTGAAATTTAAGACATGATTGCAACACATGGCAAGTAAGACATTAATTAGTTTAGATATAAAGAGTAATTTAGCTCATTATCAGTACAACAGGCTAAAAGGGCTAAGTGTTTATACATCTTTTCGATACGAAACATGGTGTATGTAAATAAAAGCTCTTATGAGCATTCTACACATTTTTTCCTTCCGTAAAATTTCTTGGCGCTATACTGGCACAAGCGATCGTAATAAGCTCAAATTTCTTCGACATTTCTGGAGGATGTACCGTAGACTACACTTTTTAAGTGTCCCCAAAGAAAGTATTTGAAGGACTTGGAGCAAGAGAAACGGCTAACCCCCTTTAAATAGGACCATTAGCATCTATCCATTATCTTGAAAAATACCTTGTTAAGATGGTCGCTTACTATTTTTGCTTTTATGAGCAGGAGCGCCGTCTTGTTGAAAATACCTGCCGCAAATTTAATTAACATTTTCAAACAAAAGGATAGCTAAACGTAATAGAAAAACCAGATTCTGTTAAGGTGACGTTAAAAATATGGACCGATAAAACTGGTCTCCCAATATTCCACACCAGGAATTCAGCTCACCACTTTCCTTGGAAATTTGGGTTTCTCTCATCCAATGTCGTTGTTCAGACGACCAATAATGGCATTATGACGATTGCCCTATTCCGTTTTTTTGAAAAGTTGCTCTCCTCAGACTACAGAATACCACTAGGAAATTTTAGAATTTGTGAATAAAGTTCTATAAAATCCCCCGGGATTGTACGGGTTTATTAAATATTGCCCGTTTTCTATATAATAAGAATTTTCTTTTTTTGTTGAATATCGTACTTCCAAACGGGAGTTAATTTCCTAAAGCAAAATCGATTTTGTTAAAGAATATTTACGCTTAAAGAAAGGATGAAAATAGCTTATTAAAAAGTTAGCATTTAATTAGTTTGAAAGTGAGGGCTCCTCGAGTATCGGAAATAATAGTGACAGATTCTTTTGCGTTAGACGGTGGAGGGGCCTATGGTTAGTGTTTAGAGTGTTCCGCTCCCCTGCCCGTTAATTCCCTTCATTTTCGACTATAGAAAGTTTGGTGTGAGACATAAATCGGCGAACCGTGTCATTATAAAAACACCAAAGAACATTAAGGCGCTCGGAAACTTTTGGCGATGGTTACTTCATTAGGGTTAGGCGAGCTTAATCGCCGTTCCAGCTCCGCCTCGGGTAGCGTTAAAATTCCCTCTGCCGCAGCATAACAATCTACAGAAAGATTACAATAGAACTTTAGGCTAAAAATGCAATGCAACGCTAGAACGCGCTGGATTACGGTCTCCTTCTTCTTCTTCCTCTTTTTTGCGCTGCTCCTCTCGATGCTTTGATAATTTTAGTTGCCGCCGTATAAACCGACCAGATCATTTCTCCTTCTCGCTCCCTCATTTCTCCCCCACCTTTTCCGCGACAACCCCCTGTTTTTTACCCGAAAGAAAGAGAAAAAAACCAGAATAATAAAACTCGAATATTCGATTTTTCACACGCGGGGTCAGTGGGACCCTCTCTCACTCATTATTAATCGTATCGGGTATCAAGTTAGCCAAGGGAAAAATAGGAGGGGGGAAAAAAAGGAATATAGAAACAAAACAAAACTATAAAAATAATCCAGCGTTTTTAAAGATTCGAACTTTACCGTACTTTACCGTTTCTTCTTTTATTTACTTCGAAACTTTCGGAAAAACGTTACAGAAATTACGCCCTGTACAGGGTGTCTTTTTATTTTATTTTTCCGGGTCGTTTACCCGAAATTCCTCCGTAATAGGAAACTTTTCTCCATCCAATTTGTACGTTATCTATAAATTTGATTGTCTTTACCAAATATTTCTTTTCTATGACTAAATTAAAACAAAAATGTGATTTGATCATCTCTTATTTCGTTTACGAACTAATTTCTTTATAATTTAGTGGGATATTGGGGTGAAGTTAATGCACTTACACCTAAAATTTTTCATTTATTTTAGTTATATTTTTGAATTTTCAATAATTATCAAATGCGGGGAATAATCAATAAATTTTCCACAAAATATTTGTTTTTAAAAACACAAAATTATGCACAAAAACTATGTAAATGTAATCTAGTAATCAAAATCCTCAAGGTCATCTGTAATATCGATACGATCAACTATAATTTTTGTTGGGACAACTACAAAATTTTGTTAGATTGAATAAACGTGTTGTAATTCTTCTTATTTTACAAATACAGGGTTGCTGTCCCAATTTTTTTTCTCTATAACCTCCTATACCATTCATAACAAAAATAACTTTACTTTATTATTATGTTTTATTTCAAACATTTAGGATGGAAACAGGACAAATCCAACATATTATAACGCTATAAATCAGACGGCAGACTATAAATCAGCCCGGGATCAGTGTGCTGCAGTTTTCAATTTTGGCATCAATTGTTTTTCAAAATGGCCAGCATAAAGAATGGAATATCCTAAAACACATTTTTAGAAATCAGAAATAACAATTATTTAAACAAAAGTAGTAAAAATTTATTCTACATTTTCTGAGGGTAGCGTCTTAAGTTTTTACAAGCGACCACTAAAATGGGTGCTATTGAGATTTGATACTACTATTTTCGTAAAATTTGACATTTGTTTTTTGATGAACCAGTAACAGCACAGAAATCGGCTGAGTAATTTGTTTTTTCAGTGAGCGTTTAAAAAAGACAATTTTTTTGAAAGAAAATTTCACGTGAAGATTTTAGTGGATGATTTTTTTACGATTTTGTGTAAGGTCTACATATAACAACATTGCCTCGAATCTCTTCGTTCAAAATTTTGGTAATGAAGCTCATCAGAAAAGTCTCTTCCCTCTATGAATTTCGTGAAGATCGACCAAAATCGGGTTTTTTGTTCCAAAAACATCCATGCTTTGAGCAGCATGATTGAAGAGGATCGGCATGTGACTTACCTTAAAGATAGAAGGCACCCTTAGGCATATCAAAGACTGGCCAGTACATTCGATTTTGGGATTAACATTTAGTGTCAAAAAGATCTATTCCCAAATGGATTCCGCTAATTGACCCACCTGCCAAAAAATCGTGTCAATTGGCATAAGGAAATGCTCAAAAAAATTTGACAAAAAGGAGATTTATTGCCTAAGGACTTTTTCTGTTTCCGAATGTCAAACAAATAGAAACCATGGTTTGGAGATGTCACCTTCAAAGTAGAAAAAATGTTTCTAGAATTGGTTCGAACCCATGTAAAATATATAAACTTAATGGCGAATATTTTGAAAAACATTAAAATGATTTGTACCAAAAAATTTGTTTTCTTGGTTTTTGGTTTTGTATAATTGGCTTATAAATTAATTTAAAAAAAAGTCATCAGTACTAGTAAAAAACCGAGTCCTGTGGCAGCCCCCAAAAATTGGGAAATATATTAATTCCTAAGTTGAATAACAGCACATTTACGAGGTGTATTCAAATTATAACACCTCCGATTTTTTTTTCTCTCGAAAACTGGAAACCCGATAGAAACATACGGTTTTGCTTTAAATAAGCGGGCACTCTTTGTCTGTGCGTGACATAGATCCCAGCACTGTACGGCACACAGAACCTTTAGCGGCAGCGGCGAGAATGAGAACTGTTTTTGATACTTCAAATGGCAACGTTTTCATTAAGATCAGCTGCAAACATTCGTTTTCTCCATTTGCGTGTGGATACTGATAGAAATTCATCGCCAGTTGAGTGAGGCATGCGGTGATGGTGTCATGGAGTGGGCTAACGTGCGGTTCGTGGGTGCGACAGTTCAAAGGAGGGAGAACGTCTCGTGACAACAAACCAAGACAATCTCGGCCTTCGCACAAGCCGGTTCTGACGACATGAAACGAGCGAGTGGGAAAAATTGTTTTGGGGAATCGTCGAATGAGTGTGGAACAGATCGCCTCCAAAGTTTGGCATTTTTCCCTGGGATCTGCGCACACAATCCTGCATGACGACTGACCTGCTCCCAGACTTTGGCTGTTTTCCAACGATGAAAGAGACTTCTCCGTGGCCGCACATTCACCAGCCGTGCCGCTATTGCATCAGCGATTTTCCAGTAGTCAAAACAGACTCCTAAAAAAGCGTTCGCAGCGGCCATGAAATCATGGCGTCGACGTTGTGAAAAATGTGTACGGCTGCAGGGAGAGTACGTCGAGAAGTGAACAAGTTTCATAGTTTTCGTGTGATTAGTTAGTGAGAAAAAAATCGGAGGTGTTATAACTTGAATGCACCTCGTAGAAACGCTTGACCAGAAAACGGAAGATAAACCTTAATTCCAAATTAGGAAAAATTGGGTGTTGCCTTTAAATTTTCTGTATGCGTTGACAAAATATGGATTTCGTTTAAAATCCCCCGCTTGATGGAAGAGTTTTCCCGGGCCTATGCACAACCAGCAAATGACACCGCTATTATCCGCCTATAGAAGATTTCCAAAAGGCTCAGCGCTGCTGAACGCACCATCCTCGAAATTTTAATGTTCGCCTCACTTCTCCGAAGATTCCGCAGAAGTTACCCCAATAATTTTAGAGGACCATAAAGTTTAATTAGAACTTCAAACAACACGGATAGCCTGGGTGGCGGCGTATATTTTAATGGAAATTGTTTTTTAAACATAACACTTTGTTTTATGTCCTCTCGTCTCGGTTTCTCGAAGCAAGCAGCTACTACCCATCTTTCCGTTCCCTTCTCCAACGCTCGAAATCAATATTTCCCAATTCGCTATTTCATAAAACATATATAATTTTACAATAATTGCGTAATTTGACGCGAAATATCCTAAACTGAACTAAAATCTAAACCCAAATGAGTTCTCGATGTTATTTACGTTATATTTTTTACGAATTAGCCATTGAAGGAGTTACAATTAACCTAATATGTCTGCAAAAGGTTGTTATGATAAACAAACAGCTAGGAAATTATTTAATAGTACGTGTTTTTGGTTTTAAGGGGGTGTAAAGTTATATAAAAAAACAGCTCTAAAAATTCTTTAATATATCAAAATATATCGTTTCTCAATTAAACACCCTAATCAAGATGATTTTTGAGAAAATTTTTGGAAACCATTTGGGTACACCTTTGATTCGTCCCATTATTGGAGTATTTTGTATTAACCTCTTGTATAAAATATATTATGGACAAAAGGGCACAACTGTCACATATTGGACTACAAACTAATATATGAAGTGGAACCCAAATGTTTTTCCCAAATTTGATTCACGCGCGTTATAATCAAACGCCGCTACGTGGAATTGTGTATACCCTCCAAGTGAAGTTATTGTAAGTGAAAACATTCCTTTGTTGGTGAACAATTTTCCCTTGAATAACGTATCTATATAAAATTTTGTTTTAAAATTTGGTAAGACTGCTGCAGAAAAACCACAAATATAAAAAAAGAGCACTTGGAGACGACGTCTTGTCGTCAAACGCAAACTTATGACCAGGGGCGGCCCTAGCATGTTTTTCAGGTGGTGCAGATCTCATTTTAAACCCCTCCCCCCTCCCCGAAGATTAACACCTGTCTTGCTTTTACGCTTGCACATTTTTTGAATTTAAAACAGGATAGTTCAAGTTCTGGCAATACCATTTTCTATAAAAATTCTACAAAATTGCAAGATCTGACCGCTATCCTGACATATGGTTGAACTTAATAGTTTTATTTACTGAAACGCGTTCCCCTTTAGCGACAGTGACAGGTATGATTAACAAAATTCTAAGTGCTGTCCACACGCTCGGGAATATATCCTGCCAACCATTGTGTTTAATAAATAGAAGAACTTTTATCGGTTCTGCTGATTCAAGCTCTTTTAAACAATGGATTCAGGCTTAAAAGTTCCTCAACCAATTCACTACGAGATTATCACATTTTCCCCCATCGGTTAAACTTATTTTTAAATCTGCACAGGCTTTTTTCCAATTTCAACTTTTCAGGAATTGTTTTGAAAGTATAAATGGACCATGTATCATTAAACTTGGATAGTTGTATTAATCGAGTGACCAACGCATTCTTTGATTGCATCGATCTTTGGGTAAAAGACGTTCATTTCAAACAATTCTTCAGGATCTATTGGTGCATCGTCTACGGTCTCATACCCCGAATAATCTCTTCTTTCATCGGAATCGGACTTATCTTAAAAATTTGGATCTATCCCCCGCCTGAGAAGCAACTTCCTTATCTGTTATCAGAGCAGACGAATAACCCCGGTGCTCTTTCACAAATTCCGACAGTTTTTCAGCAATTGTGAAACGTTGGTAATTCATAGTTTCAGCCTTATTTGCAATGTTTATTTGAAACAAAAAATAATACCAAGCTACCTACCATTGTAACATGAACTCAAATTGTTCCATGTTCTGAATCAGGGACAAGCTTTTGATGCTGTAACTGAGTCATTCGTTTCTTCGTGAAGATCTAGAAAATAGAAACGTGTTCTTCTATGTGTTTAGATATAACTTCCACCGCTTTGTTGATGCAGAGAATAGAACAAACAGTCTTTGAAGAAATCCGAACAAAGAAACCTATTTAACTGATGTTTTGGCGGCATCTGCTACTACCAAATTTAAGCTATGACAGCCACATTGGTTAGAAAAATGCTCGTGGATATTGGTTCAGAATTCTGCTTTGACACCTTAGTGCACTCCTACCATATTGGACCCATTATCATATCCTTGGCCTCGACAATCGTTCATATCCAAATCGAACTCTTGCACAATATCATCAAGAAGAGGCCACTGAGTCCAGCTTCTGAAGAATCACTTACCGGCTTGTAAGCAACGAAACACTCACGCACTTGACTTCATTTTCATTACTGTCCAAAAAAACGCAATGTTAAAGATAATTGTTCGACGTAACTGACATCAGGAGTGCAATCTAGTGTGATTATGATCATAGTATTTAGATGACTTTACCATAGTCAAATTTTATTTCGAACTTCACTTCCAAGTAAACCGATTAAACTCATTTTGAATACGTTTACCAAAAGAGTGAACGTTTGTCTTCTTGGCGAAGGTGCTCCATCATCACAGGAAAAAATTTTTTCCTAGCAGTTACACTAAATCCAGAAAGTTACCATTATTTTGTTTTTTGTGTGAAATTGATTGCATAATTAAAACAAAAGCATTTCTACAATATTTATCAAATTCCAAACATAATTAAATTTTTAATCCTTGTTTTTTATTATTAATAACATCTGAAACTTTCATTCACTACTATTTTTTTGCAACCAAGTATTTAATTGTTATTTAAACAAATTAATTTATGAAAGACAGAAGTTTTTTCACAGTTGTTTTTAAAATAATAAATAAAAACCAACCTGGTTTCCCTGTGGGTGATTAACTGTTGTGTTTTATGAACTCTTCTTGATGATTAATTTGTTAAAATAATATGTGAATAGAAAGCTGAGTTGTTAGGTATAGAATTTATTTTTGAGGGGTAGGTTTAAGTGGTATTTAGGTGCTTGGGTTTTATTTTTTGCGCAGACGATCTGTCTTTTCCCATTTTTCGGCGCCCCCCTTATAACGGCGCCCAGTGCGGTCGCACCGGTTGGGCACCCCCCCTAGGGCCGCCCCTGCTTATGACTGTTTTTAATGTTTTTAATGTGTTTAGCTTTTAAAAGGATTAATGGTACAAGTTGCAACCAAAAAAACATGTAAGTATTTAAATTTTTTTAAGACAAAGCTGAAAAAATACAAATCTCTACATCAGATATTCGGACTACCAACTTTTACATTCTATATTTTACTGTATTAGCATATTCCCAACATTTAAACATTTAAAAAACTCGTCAAGTCAAAAGCACAAGTCCTTAACTGACCTGTTTATTTTTTATATTGATGGGTCTATCCACAAAGAGTCGTATCTCCAGGTCAGACGATTAATGCAATGTTTACCCGTGATGTCCTATGCTGGATCAAGGGAGGATATGAGAAGGAAATTAGGGGGCTAGGTACCGGTTTTTATTGTACAGCAGTTTTTGTTGAAAACAACATGGCCTATGCAACTTTGGGCTTATAGTTCTCAAAAAGGATTTTATTTTCTTGGTCAAAGTGTGCTTAAAAATATCGTTTATTTATAATCTGTCAATTTCCCAAGTTGAATTTGAAAAATTGAAATTGAAAACCCTGGTTGTAAAAGCCTGTGTTTGCTTTCATTGGATTAAAATTACCCCAAAAAGTAAATCCTTTTAAAAAAAATGGGTCAGAAAAAAAGTAGCGAAGTTTATATTAACCGTCAACACTAATAAAGAGATGGCCTTCAGAAAAACTTAGGGTCCACCGGGATTATAGGGCGAAAAGAAGAAGTCTCCTCTTGTCATATCCCCATGAATGCGTTCATCAGATTCGGACTCTATTTGTCAACTTTTGATTCCAACAAATTTTTTCTTGCTCTCATAGTATTCTTTACACCGGGACGACGTCCCCGCATAGGGAATTCGGGTTCGTACGCCGAATTTGTCAATAAAAAGCTATCGTTGCATGTCACCCGCCCCAGGGGCTGGGGATGCAAAAGTCGCCCGAGAACCTAATTTGTGCCACCTACTTACACGAATGTGCTTGAAATAAGAAAAAATATCCAGCTTTTCGTTCGCGTTGAGAGCGAGACATCTTCTGCGGCCTAACCTACCACTAGGAGAGAGACAGGATCGTGCGAGGGAATACTAAAATACGCTAGGGTTGGCACTTCTTTTGATTCTACCCGCACCATTTTAACTTGGCTACTTTTTTATACTCTTGCTACCTTTTCCAGAGGATGTCCTTTTCCTACTTCTGGCCCAGTTTATTACAATTTCTCTGTCTCCTCTTATTGACTCGTGATCATCCGGTGAAATGCCCAAGCTTCCCGTCGATACTGTGCTATTGGCCGGAATGATATATTCAAGTAAAATGTTCATAAAGTCCCAAGATGAATATACTATCTCTCTTTCAGTTATACCTCTCTTTTTCCCTTTGTTTTTAAAAATTCCAAATGACGAAGTGACTCCCTGAAATTATTACCCAAATTAAATTATTACTTTAACAATAACAATAAGATGTTTCTAACACCTCCTCCATGCAAACACCTAGATTAAACATAAATACTAAATAAATACTTTACCTCGACCCAATATTAGTACATCCACCATTATACATACGTTAAATTTAGCATAAATAAAGTAATTGCTAGCCAATAACTTTGATTCAAAACCCGAAAACGCTTTTGATATACAAATGATATGTGTGTTTAAAACATAAATAGACCCGAATATACCCGCCTTAAAGGTAACAAATAGCAACTCAGTATTATTTTTTTTTTTTTTTTTTCACGAGTAAATTTTGAATTTCGAAAATAGAGCATAATAGCTATGCCATTTTCCCTCTTTGAATTATTAAAAGTACCCCAAGAAAACCTACTGGTTTATTTTGTAGGAGAAATAATGTATAAAAATGAAATAAATTAGTTTTTTTCTATTTGGAATATAAATCCTTGAAAAAACAGAACTTTCAATATTCTGTTCATTTTCAAATTTTTATTGACAAAAGAGTAGCGAATCAATCATTTTCTCAAAATTAAGAAAAGTAACTTGCTTTTTTTTTTTTTTTTTCAAAAATTGCTAATGGATTTAGAGAACTTCAGTAGAATCATCTAAAAAAGGTAAATTTTTCTTTAGAATTTGAAAGGGTGAAGGAACTTTTTCAAAGATTATTGATAAATTTGGAACGTTTCAGAAATTTAAAAGTACTTTAACGCTGAAAGATTTTGCCCCAATTCCCATTAGAAATTTTTAAACTTCCCGGACAATTTAAGTTTGTAATTCCGGTAAAAAATTATACTCGCTAATTTCTTGGCATACTCTATTGTAATTTGATCTTTGTTGCTGGAGCTGCCAACTGAAATTGTTCGTGATTAAAAAAAATATACTAGGGATATACACCCCGTTCAGTTGGCCCACCCGATAAAATTTCAGTTATTAGCATGTATTGAAGATCATTTAAACTAATAGAGGTATAATTCTCAATTTTTTTTTGCAAATAACAGTTTGAAATATATTATACAAAATAACGAAGCTGTTTTACAACAATTGAAACTGATTAGGATTGAAAAAGGAAAGACTCAAATTTGTGATTTTCAGCTCTAAGATAGCTCATTCTACCACTGAACAAAGGGGAAAACCGGGAACCCGGACTCCCCAAAAAATTGAAAATTTTTTGGATTTGTAGAGGGTCCAAGGTAAGAACATCCCACTTTTTTTATCGGCGGAATCCTCCGTAGGTGAGGTGGAGACCCCTCTTTAAAAAAAACTACCCGTTTATATTTGTGCAAATATCTCGAAAACTATTGGACATATTGAAAAAAGTTAAGACAAATTTTTAAAATTTTTTGAAGAGGACTAAATAAACATAACCCTTATTTCAAATAGTATTAATTTTAATAGAAAAATTACCCTCACCCCAACCCTTTTAAAAGTCCAAATTTTTAAATATCAGAAGGAGGGGCTGTTTCATACTGACTTCAAACCTTATACATTGTTATCATTGAGTTTACCTTTCACTCCAGAAAAAAATATTTTGTCATGTGAAATGTGTACCAGAGGACGTACTATTTATTATAATTGAATATGTAATAACAGTTTGCAGTAGGGTGTTCAGAGTTAGTTATCTAAACCCTTACTTATCCGGGGTTTTGTTCTTTAATATCAACAATATTACAAACATTTTTTTGATGTAAACAAACATACCGATTTGGGAGTTGGGAAATTTGGGTTAGAGGAGAGAAAAATAATCATCTATAAATTGAATATTATTATAAATACCTCCGGAACTGAACTATAGCCGGAACTAATATAACAGAGTAACTAGTTGTTTTGCAGAATGACAAAGTTTACATTGCAATTTGTATTTGCAAACATATAAATTTCACACATACATACATATATACATTCATATTTTATTTTCTTTCAAAGTTGCAGCGTTAACTAAATTATAATGTGTGAACCTTACCAGATAAAAATGCCTTACATTTATTGTACAGTGGTATACAAAAGAATTAGTACATTTATTAAATAATATAACATATATTATATATATACATATATATATACAGGTATCGCCAATTTTATCATACGTACTTATATAGTACATCACAAGCATAACATACTTATACAAATGTTATTCAATATAGTGGTTACAATAATGGTAATCTAAAAAGGAATGTTTAAAACACAGATATTGCTTACACCAAGAACAACGTACAAGAGCCGGCTTTCCACAAATAGGGCACAGTGGTGTGGATTGTGCAGTTTTGGCAAAGCAGAAATTTACTAGATTTTCAAAGGCACTTGGTCGCTCCGCAACGTATCCACTTTTGTACCAAGAATACTTAAAAACACTAAAAAATCTCGGAGATGAAAACTGATTATGGGTTAAAGACTGTAACTTAATAATTGTATTTCTATGATGCAAGTTTATATCGTGGCCCATCAAAATAACTTGGTCAGAAAAAGTTCTTACAAAATTTTTCCATAATCTAAAACCATAAACATCTAAAGGTTGAATTACTGCTGTCGTCTTCTTTGGAATGGTCAAAATATTCAAATTTTTGTCTTTTGGTGTCAGTGTAGATAGTTCCGCTGGACAGTGTCCACTCCATGAATCTAGTAGTAGTAAATTATTGGGACCAGCATTTGGCAAGAAAACATCTGTATACCATGTTTTGAAATGTGCGGATGTTAATTTTCCAGATGTAGATGCAGATATGTATACATTTATTGGGCGAAAGAGTGTTTCCTGTACGCGAGGACCTAAAGTACCGCTTACCTCTATCAAAACTAGGAAAAGTGGAGACAATAATCTTCCATTTGCGGAAATAGTAGGCATTATGGTATAACTATGAGTAATAGAATGCAGAGACTGTACAGTGACTTCAACGTGCTTTTCACCTCGTGGAAACAATGTACGACCAGAGTGTATTTCTATATTAAAACCACTCTCATCTGCTTTAAAAATATAGTCTCTTCCAAGAGAACTAATATAAGGTTTTACTTGATTTATAAATCTATCGCTTACGTCGCGTAATTCAGTTGTATCAGATACAGCGAAATGTGTAACAGATTTAGTTATTTTACGGGATACAATACCATGCACCTGTTTAAAATGCCAGATCCACCAATGTCCAGCTTTAAAACTTGTATATCCAACTTTGTCTTTTGCCTCTAAAGCCCAACGTCGAATATTCATATCATGCACTATATTTCCTCATGTTAGCGCGTCTTGAAATTGTGTAAGTACTTCTTCCGCGATATATCTTGCTTTTTTACTGTTGGTTCTGCCCTCATTAACGCTATTTTCCCATCTATACAACTGCTGAAGTGATTTTACCTTTTTAAACTTCTGTTTAACACTTTCGAGTGTTCGTCTTGCTTTCTTCCCACTTCTCCAAAATTCTACAGCTTCAATTTTATAGTTAGCATCTACAACACTACCTCCTTCTTCAGGTACACATTCTTCCCAATTTTCATTAGCTTCTTCTTGAGATAGTGATTCAACAAACTGTGGTTCATGTGGTTCTGAAGGCGATTCAAATTCCAAACTCATTTCATTTTTGAAACTAAACATACCTTCTTCAGAAGCTCTAACAATAATATCTTTTAAGGCGTCGTGCAACTCTATTTCGTCTGGTGTCGTAGGAGTTCTTGCAACACTTTCAATTTTAAAAGTTATTTGTAACATGTACAGAATATTGGCAATGTTAACTCGTGCCATTCTTTTCGTCGCATTTTCTCTGATTGTGAGTTCTCGAAGTGATTACTTTAATATTAATTATAAACATTTAAGTATGGTCGTATGCATATATATATGAACTTATCAGCAACTACGTGACAGAATTTTTCTATCTAAATATATCACTTCAAAACAATTCTATATATACAGGATGTTATTGATGTTTAATAAAATGATTTTAATACTAGACAGTAAGTATGTAAATAATACGGTTACTTGTGTTTGACAATCCATTCTAATATTTATTAAATTACGCATACGAAAATAACAAATACTTTTCATTAAACACTTTCGCGATAAAATCTCTTGTTGTTGTTATTGTATAATTCAGCAAATAATAACTACTCATACTAGCAGATCAGATCAAGTTTATTATCAGACGTCTAGACGTTTAGATAAATTATTATGAAATACTTTTTATTTCAAAAATGTTATTACATATGTATTTATTCAATTATAGTATAGTATAGTAAGTCCATTGGTACAACTTTCATATGACAAAATACTTTTTCTTTGGATTGAAAGGTAAAACTCAATGATAACAATGTATACGGTTGAATTTAGTATGGAACAGCCCCTCTTTTCCGATATTTAAAAATTAGAAAGTTTTCGAAAGGATTGGGGTGGGGGTAATTTTTCTATTAAAATTAATACTTTTTGAAATAAGGGTGATGCTATTATATAGTCCTCTTCAAACAATTAAAAACTTGTCTTAACTTTTTTTCAATATCTCCAATAGTTTTCGAAATATTTGCACAAATATAAACGGGTAGTTTGTTCTTAAGAACGCCCTCCACCCCACCTACGGAGGATTCCGCCGATAAAAATAAGTGGGATGTTCTTACCTTGGACCCCTCTACAAATCCACAAAATTTCAATATTTTTGGGGAGTCTGGGTTGCCGGTGTTCCCTTGTGAGTAACATCACCTTTATTTTTAATAACTGCTTCCATTCTTCTCGGCAAACTATTTACTAGGACCTGACACTCCCCTGCAGCTAAATTATCTCAAATGTTCTGGAGCCTTTGCTTAAGTTCTTGCACAGTCCTGGTAGGATTGGCTCGCAACCTCTCTTTCATGATATGCCACAACTTCTCGATGGGTGAAAGGTCCGGACTACTAGAAACCCATTTTAGAACCGGTATTTCATGGCCTGAAAGCTATTTCATGGATGTTTTGGAAGTATGATATGCAGCACCATCTTGCTGAAAAATTAAGTCATTTCCAGAAATCCTGCTCTCTTCCAAAGTAGGCAACAAAGGCTCCTCTAGGATGTCTAAATATTTGTCTGAGTTAACAATGCCGCTGATAAATTGTAATTTTCCAACTCCTCTAGCCGACATTGAACCCCAGACCATTACCGAAGATGGAAATTTAACTTTGCGCTTCAAACAGTCAGGATGATAAGTTTCATGTTTCTGGCGAATAACTCTGCTCCAGCTATCACCGATACAAACTTTAAATCGCGACTCGCCACTCCAATGTACACTATTCCACCTCTCCATATCCTAATTTCGATGATCTCTAGCCCATTTTAACCTGCTTCGCTTCTGTTTTAGGGTCAATAACGGTTTTTCTTTTACCTTCGCGAAGGGAAAAACGAATTATCTTTTGTCTTTTAGGATTGGACTCATGAAACTTACCTTGTAAGTACTAAAGCCAAGTTTCCTTGCTTCTGAATGACATGTAGACCTGCAAACACGTCTTCCAACAGCCTCACTCCAGAGTACACTTAAACTCCGTAGTTAGCACGCCTATTAGATTTGATAATTCTGGCCAAAGCTCGCCTATCAGCGTCTGTTAATTTGGACTTTTTCTCATGTCGGGGCATTTGGGCAGCTGAACCGTTTGATTTGTACAATTTTACAATATTTCGAACACTGTATCTGGATATGCTGAGCAATATTCCGATTTCGCCGTTTGAGTTTCCGGATTTTTTCATCAATTACCTTTCCCCTGCCCATTATTGACAACAATTGCACTATCAATTAACTGTTCTACAATCACAACATCTGTCACCGTCATTTCCGTAAAAAAAAAGCGTTGTTTCCATAGCCACCTTAATACTCATCGTTAGCAGTACTTGGTGGAATGCAAGAAAATTACATTTTTTTAATATTTTCAATTTTTTATAAGCTCCCTTGAACCCAGATCTCTCCTAAAGTCAGTTGTTTTAGATATTACATTCTAGAGGCTGGTTTTACTCCTTGAGCGATAAAGGCCAACACTACAAATTTTGTGTGTGGGCCAACTGAAGCTGGACGGGGTTCGTAAAACAAGATTTTGGAAAATGCATCAGAAGGATTTCTTTTTCAAAAATTAATTTTAAAGACTTTTTCAATGTTACTAAATTTGTTCATACAATTTATTGAATTTATTGGTATTTTCGGATTTTTTTGACCTCCTTATCATATTACCAATTGCTCAGCTATTTCCTTCAAAAATAGTCGTCTAGCGTGTGTTACATTCCTATGATAATCAGATTTCAACGTGGAAAATATAATAAATGCATTTAGTGCTGCAATATCGATCATATTAGAAAAAGCGCCATAGGCCAACGCTTCGTTTGCCTTTTACATGTATAGTTGGACTGTTTTTGATCCATTACGTCTACTCCCCCTTTGGTCTTGTTATAATAAAGTATTAATTCCAGTTTCTGCTTAACATTTTCACTTACAGACATGTCATTGTGCATGGTGCTGAGCAAAATGACTGACTAATTTTTCTTAGGAATGTAGTCAACCATAGTCATTTTGTTATAAAAGCCAAATGTAGAAGAGTAGACTGGTTTGTTCTTTGCATCTCTTATTTCATTTGGTATTTCTCTCTTATTTTTTCTTAGTGTTCCAACCACTGTTAGTTTCTTTTCCAATAAACACTTAGCCAATGGAATGCTTGTAAAGAAATTATCCATTGTAACATTTAGTCCAGGGAAGTGGATGCTACGTACTAAAGTTTGCACTACTTCAAAAGCAAGATTTGTATGGATAGGTCGATTAGGTCGTCGTCCGGTATATACCATTCCATCAATTGCAAATCCTGATTCTGACTCACACATCCAGAAAATCTTGATACCGTATTTTGACGGTTTATTTGGCATATACTGAATAAATGAACATCTCCCTCTATACGAGAGTAACTGCTCGTCAATGGTAACACTTTCGTTTGGCACCAAAGATGACTTGCTTTGTTGTAAAAATAAGTTCCATATATACGATATCGGAGCTAATCTATCGGTCTGTAGGCGAAAATCACGAGTTCTTTTGTCATCAAAACGCAGGTACCGTCTAATATCTTCAAACCGATTAATTCCCATAGTAGCTTGATAAATAGGATTACATTTATTAGAAGAAAACAGTTCTCTTATCGGTACGTCCCAGTTTCTTTCCACACCAGCTTGTATCAGCAAACCTAAGAAAGCATTCAGCTCCATCACATCAATATGTACCCAACCTTTGCCTTTTACTGTGGTTACTCTTCGAGCTTCAAGGTTTGTGCACTTGACGACTTCTTCTAAGATCGTTCTTGTAATAAAACATTTGAAAGGATTTTCAGGTGTATTACAGGACACTGCTTTAGTTTTTACACCTAGTGCTAAACGCAGTACGTTACGTTTTGCAGTCCGTTGTAGCTACATCTTCTTCAGACTCAGAATTTGAAGAGTGCGAATTGGCTTCTAATGAATCTTGACCAGGTTCTTCAATTTCAGACGTTTCACTTTCCTCTGATAAAACTCCATCACATTCCTCTGCCCGCCGCATTAGAGTTTCCTCGTAATTGGGATCTCCATACCTCACTGTTGCACGTTGCCCGGTCGATTTTCTTGAACTTGAAGCCGCCATAACGAACATTCACAAACAAACACCTCAAGCAAATTTTAGCAACTGAAGTCTTTTTTATACGTTCGCATATTTATATGATATGCATTTCTGCGTGTTGAAACCTGCATACGCCGTTGGAACTTGCAAACTCCGTTGAGCGCAGAAGCAGGCCTGTTCCTACATATTACAACATGTTGCAGCCGATTGTTATTCCAAATAATATTGCAATATGCAGTACATTGACGCCAGAAGCAACAAATTATTTAAAGAGAGACAGTTTTGGATGTAAATATAAACGATTATCAATCAAAAATAAACCGGGCCAACGAGGCCCGAGAAATGTAAATACGCAGTAGAATTCAAATGTCTAAAATAGATTTTCTTATAAGTTATATAGATCAAACGCCAATTAGAAATAGCAACAGGAAGATCCAATTGAGGCATAGACAAGGCCCAGAAGAAAAAAATTTAAAGATAAAGAAGTTATGAAGCTTAGAATACCACGCTGGGCTTCGGAGGTCCGTGTTATGCATCCTAGGGTTAAAGTACTGAAAGAATCTCCTATTACTTATCTTGATCTTGCCACAAATAATAAAGTTGAATAATATCTGCAACTTCAACAATATTTTTAAGAGCACCTCCGTTAAGAGAGCCATTTTGGAATATAAATTTGAACTTTGGAAAATTGAATTAGGTATAGTTTGTCATAAATCTTTAAAACTAATCGAAAATACCTAAAAAAAATATCCCAGCTTTTTTTCAAAATGTTTCTATAAATAGCAGAGTCAACCCTTAGATTTCTGTAGCTTAAATAATAGTATATTGATGAGGGATAGAAAGGGAGCGAGGACAACACTAAATAATATACTTTGATAGATTGAGATGACAGTTCTTATATGAAACAATTTAGATCATGTATCGTATATGCTACATAAGGACTGAAACAAAACAAAAATATGTAACACTGCAACGAATTATTTATTTATGAAATAAACTATAAATTAACTATTTTCGAAAGGTCTTGAGATAGTACAGCTAGCCATCAAAAATTAAAACATGGCATCGCTTTTTGATGTAGATTATATGCTACAATAAGTTTACACGCAAAAACAATGAAAACCTAGTGTAGCATGTGTGATACGTTAGGTCTGAGGAGGTTATTCTATTCATTGTAAGAAACAATTTTGCTTGAAAATGTCGCTAAATCATTTTACAACGTCTATAACATCTTGTAGATTGAAAATGAAGATGTTCTGAAAATAAGTAAACAATTTACAATCACCGGCTTTCAGTTCTCGCCCAAAGTCTGGAAAAGCGAACTAGTTTAACTTTAATTTGGGGTGAATTAAACTGAAATCGAGCTGTTACACGTGTTGGTTGTTGAAGGAAGGAACGGGCACGGTAGGAAAAGGGGTGGTAAGGCAAGGAGGCGGTTAGGTCGGTAGGATCTTAGGGGGTACGTTGGACCGGTGTTTGCTAAGAAACAGTATGACAAGTCAGCAAACTTAAAGCTAACTTGACTTTAACAGCCAAGTGGTTAGTTAGTAATGTAAAAGTACAAATACAAGGGCGCAAGTCCCTAGAGCTGAGATCGTAAGGTACATATACATACATTGTTCGAAGGAAATGGCAGCGCCATGCAACGTTTTGCATCGTTATGCCTTTACCGCTCCGTTTCCTTCGGAGAGACAGAGATGGAATAGTAGCACGTATTACCCTATCCCGTCGTAGTTGCTGGCGTATATACTTGAACACAAGTTTTCCTAAGTTTTGGATTCGTGCGAGTAAACGCCTTTCAATATAACATGTATGTAATTTAGACGATGGCTACAAGCCGCCGCTCGTTTCATGGGAAAGATCGCGGAGGAGTTGGAGGAGTTGCGCCTTGATTGTTCCCTCAGGTCGAAGCTAATTGTCCATAGTAACAGCAAGAATCCTTTGCCTTGTTACCGTCGAGGTATGTAGTAAGCATATACCATAAAAGGAATACGTAGCGCATACATCTAAAATTGCAAAATTGGATATCAGGTTTAGATACTGTAATATATTCTGCAATACCTCTACACTTCAAAATTAACTTCCTAGATTAATTTGAAAATAATACAGAGCATTTTAATGAAAACCATCCATCCTAAATTATTGTAAATTGGTTGATTTTCAGGAAAAACGCAAAAATACGTTGAATTATGTAAAGGAGGACGTCTTTCTGCTTATTTATAGTCGGTGTCATTTTCACTCTCACCCCTTCGATTTTTTGCTTAATAGCACTTCTTGGGTTCTCCTCTGTCAGTAAATTTCAGAAATGTATAATTAGGGATTTCAGGGGGTCAACGGAATTTGTGAACAGAAACAACTTAGAAATACACGTGGAAAGAATGTCTAATAACAATAACCAAAAAAATAAATGCTAATATAGCTCATGGTATTGGTGGAATCATTCCCGGCAAAAACAATGTAGCAGAGAAAATAGCGCTAACACATGAACATGCTAATCATGATTAGCAGCAGAAGATTGTGCTCAGAACCATGCTGATGACGCCGAGTAGGCAGAAACATGTTCATGTGTTAGCGCTATTTTCTCTGCTACATTGTCTTTGCCGGGAATGATTCCATCAATACCATGAGCTATATTAGCATTTATTTTTTTGGTTAAAAACAACTTAATTCATACTAAATTACTTCAATTATTAGCAAAGTATCAAAAATTTATTTTACTAGGAAAGTGACTTCTATTGGTTTCCGTACAACAAAACAATCGTTTCAATTGCTTTTCGAACATTCGTTGTCGTAAATTACTTGTAGATTCTGGCTGAGTTGAATAGATGGGCGTAGACATCGGGCGCCACGCTCACCTTTATAATCTGAGTAAAACTTCAATCTGATGGATTTTTGGGGTTATCGGGACAGATATCGGAGGCCACAATTACTTTCAGCAGTACAAACATGTAAATTTTCAAAGATATATAATATTTGCTTCACCGTAGTTGATATACACTACCGCTCATAAGTATTTGGGCATCCTTGGATTTTAGATTTTTGTATACAAAGAATGTATTTGGGAAATACACTCCTGCTCTAGTGAATTATATGCTAATTAATAATCAGTCAGATTCACTTAAATTCATTAAATAATATCGATCTATTTACTTCTTTTATCTGTATGAGAGGTAATACTGTCGTAAAAGCGCAGGTTGTAGGGACAACAAGCAGCGTATTTCTTGAAATTCCAGGAAAAATGTAACAGTTGATAATTTTGCTATGAATCATGAATAAAGCTGGCCACGAGCGGTACCGCGCAGTAGCGTAGAGTCGACCAAGCCTCGCGTTCCACTAGAGTTATTCTGCTAATAGAGATGTTTGCTGCCGCAAATAATTTCGCTCATCTTTTAAATAAAAATTAAATAACACGTGCTCAAACACTTACCATTTTAAGAATCCACCGTGAAATCACAAAGTGTCTGTTAAATATCTGCAACATTAGATATGTTTCAACTGTTGTTTCGGCAAAACTAGTACGGCATGAGGAAAAAATGCGTTTATATGCAGAGAACGAACGTTCTACATCTAGTGACGTAATATTTGCGTAAGTAAAATAATCTTTCAAATAACTTAACGATTCTGTTGACGCACCTTCACAAATGTGTCTTAATGTGCCAAAATCAGAATTTTTCTCAAAAAACTTTCAAATTTTTCTAGAACATGTTGCACTATTTGTAGAGATTCTTCTAACGGCACCGCAGGATTTTGTAATTTTTCTATTGCATCTGCTAGCCCGAAGTAATTGTCGTGAATGATTTTTAAATCCATTTTAACCTGACTATCTTGAAATTTCGACTGGCTTTTCTGGATAGCGGCAGCTTCCTTTGTATCGAATTGTAAAACCACGTTCTTAATATTGTCAAAATATTTATGATAATAAAACGCGGCCTGTAACCATGTTCCCCAACGAGTTAGAATAGGTTCTGGTGGCACAGTCTGTGAAATTCGCGAATACGTTTCGGTGATTTGACAAATACTGCTTTGGTATGCGCTATTAAAGCGTCTACCTCAGGATAACATTTTCTGATACTATCCGCCACAAGATTGAGAGCATGAATTTTACACGTAATGTGTAACAAATTAGCAGAATGCTTTTTAAGAGACCGGCCTACAGAAAGCATGTTTGCAGCACCATCACTCACTAACATCAAGAGTTGGTTTGTTGAAAGTTCAAACTTGTCCAATGTATTTAACACTAACTTTGAAATTACTTCGGCAATACATTGTTGTATTCGTTTGGAGACTAATAGAATTGAAGGTGCCGATTGATGAGGTTCCAATTTGCGTGCCATTACATTAAGAACAGAATGTTTCTTCCGATCTGTTGTTTCGTCGACACATAACCACAATTTTTGATCTTTCAACTCCGATTTTATTTTTTGTTCAATATGTTCGCGCGCAGATGGCACAATTCTTCGTAACGATGTCCGACTTGGTAATTTGCACTCCGAATAGTTATTCCAAAAGCAGATAAATGGTTCCTTGTCCTGTAAATTAAACGGTATATTACATGCAATAAACGTAACGCATAAATTAAATATAAATTTTTCATTATCTCGTGCGCAATTTCTTTTTGAGATATGCTTTTCGCTATTTACGTGTCGTAGACAATGTTGTCTGGACCAACACATTAACGGGATTTTACAGATTACACATTTAATGTTAGCACCTTCATATATTAAGTCTGGAATTTTTGCAATAAATTTTCGAAGTTTGTCCGACCGCGGTCGTTTTGCTGACGAAATCATAATTTTTCTAGGACAGATAAACAATTGCGCAAATGACCGGCAGCGAAAATGTCCGTACTGCTCCGCAGACGAAGTAATACTACCGTTCCTCTCGGTCCGAACTGATTCTACGCCGATGCGCGGTACCGCTCGTGGCCAGCGTTAATCATGAAGCTTTAATAAAGCCATTCGAAATAATATTTTTAAATTACGGTCAGTTATCGTTCCATGTTAGTAGCGAAAACATATTTTAGCGAATAGTGTTCATAATTTCCTTTAAAATTTTAAAACATGCCGAAAAGGGAAGAAATTAGTGTTGAAATGCGTGCTCTGCTAATAGCACAACATAACTTAGGCATAAGCAATCGTCAAATTGCTAGAAAATTACATTTAAATCCATCTACAATTGATTATAGCATCAAAAAATACAGTGAAAGTGGCAGTTTTCTAAATAAAGTAAGAAGTGGTAGACCAAGGGCGACAACATCAGCTCAAGATATTGCAATCGTGGTGTTCAGCAAGCGAAATAGAAGAAAAACAGGTCCACACAAGCCGATTAGCGTGTCCACGGTTAAACGCCGTCTGCAAAAAGCCGGCCTTCACGGACGAATTGCGATGTGAAAGCCCTTGCTTCGCCAATTTAATAAGGAAAAGAGGTTACAACGGGCACGTGAACGTTGAAATGGGACAGTAGAAGATTGGAGCAAGGTATTGTGGACCGACGAATACAAATTCAAAATTCTCAGTTCGCGAAGACGAGTGTTTGTGAGATCTGAAGGTGAATCTGCACTAGAGCAATGCACAGTCTCTACCGTCAAACATGGCGATGGTTCGGTAATGATTTGGGGTTGCTTTGCTGGTACATCAGCAGGTGACCTCGTAAAAATTCAAAGCATAATGAGAAAAGAGTAATACAAACACATCTTAAAGAAAAATACAATACCCTCTGCTGTAAGAATTTTGGATCAGAATTTTGTATTCCAACAAGGCAATGACCCAAAATATACTTCAAAATTATGCAAGCAATATCTAGAACTGTTGGAAGAGGAAAGGACACTAACAATCATGAAATGGCCACCCCAAAGCCTGAACTTGAATCCCATCGAGTTATTATGGGAAGAACTGGATCGATTAATTGCAAGAATGCGCCGATTATGCGACGCCATCATCAAAAGTAAAGGAGGTCATACAGACGAATCTAAAATTTAAATCAAATAAATAATTTTAATTGTTAAAGTTGTATAATTTTAATTGTTAAAGTTGTATATTTGTGTATACTTAAATACCAAATATATATTTTAATATTTCCATTGAAATATTTAATAATTTACCCGGAAATTTGAGGTACCCAAAAACTTACAAATTTTAAATCATAAAAAAAGGTAATCTAAACAAAGTTTATATTTTTAAAAAACCTATAGCAGCCATTGTAAACGCTATTAGGCCGTGGCCTCTGACATCCATTGGGTTAAAACCATCCGAATACCCCTCGTCCAGGTAGCGAAACCTTTGACCAGAGTCCCAAAAGTTATACACCCGCTAGCGGGGTCAAATCTGGTATCTAAGTGGCCACTCCGTCATTAGCACCCAGAAACTGTCGTACTACGGTAGCGTAAATGTGGAGGCATCTTGTTGAAATATCAGCAAAACTTCAAACAGATTATCATAATTTTTCCAATATTCTCGTTATTTCTGGGTCAACCGCTTTTCCCAGTAATTCTGGGTAAAACTTGCCATTTAAATTTCCATTGGGAAAAACGGTTCAACAATATGATCACCTAGAATACCATACAAGACGTTTGACTTTTGTGGCTTTTCAGTACGAGGTTCCCGCATTACATGGTGGTCATTTTCAGCCCAGTGTCTACAATTATGTCTGTTAACTAAACCATTTAGTGAAAATGTACATTCGTTAGAAAACCAGACTTTGTGATATTGATTGCTGATCTTCTTATGCTATTTGTCCTCAAACGACCACTTCTATAGATATCTTCTATTGGTAACTGTTTCTGAAACATTCTAAATCAATTCATTTAGGTACTTATGTGTTGATTTTTTTCCGGGATAAGCAACGTTAAAAGATCTATTGCAAAAAGTTGTAACAGCTGAGATAGTAAGTAATTGACAAAACTATTTTATTTGGCATCTAAATTTAAAAAGAAGTCAAACAACTATTTTTAGACGAGTATGTTTTGTTTCTGAGACAAAAACATGATATTCTTGGTTTTCTTACTGTAACCCCTGGGCTAATATAATTACACACACATTGAAAGATAGTTTTGTAAATTTCAGCGATGTTGAACTCTCAGTTGTTGTTTAACAGTCGTTTACGACAGTTTCTGTAAAAATGAAAAATATCGGGCCGTATTTGAATTCTTTTATTTGAAAGGCAATACGCCTACGCAAATCAAAGCCAAGGTGGACGCTGTTTACGGGGACTCTGCACCATCATTTGCCACGGTAAGAAATTTTGGGTAGCTGAATTTAAAGGTGGTCATACCAGCTTGGTTGACGATGAACGTTTGGGATAGTTAAAAACTGCAACCGCTACACCGCTACACGCCTACATCGGGAAGTTCACCAGATGGTGCTAGACGACCGTCGAATTAATGTTACAAAGATAGCAGACGCTGTGGGCATCCCGGAAAAATGTGTTTGTCATATGTTGACTGAAGATTTGGGCGTGAAAAGTTAACCGTGCATTGGGGCTTGCTTACTCAGGACCAAAAACGCATTCCAAAGCCCCGTTGAAGCAGTTTAAGCGTCAATTAATAACTATAGGTGAAATTTCGATACACCAGTACACTCCTGAAGCCAAGGCAGAGTCGAAACAGTGGACTACGAAGGATGAATCGGCACAGAAAAAGGCGAAGACTGTTCTATCGGCTGGGAAAGTAATAGAGATTGTTTTTTGGGATAGTCATGGAGTTGAATCGACTATTTTAAAAACGGAGAAACAATAACGGGGGCATACCACTTGACTAACTGAACGTAGAAATTGCGGAAAAATGACGGCATTTGAAGAGAAAGAAGGTTTTGTTCTACCAAGACAACGCACCATAGTAGGTAAGCTATGTATGTACGGGCTCACTTTAATCGAGCTTTTAACCGAGTTTTTAATCGAAGTTTGATTAGCGACTCGCGCTTTTAATCCGCGGGTAATTTCGCGGAATCGAAGTTTGATTAGCGGCTTGCGCTTTTAATCCGCTGGTAATTTCGCGGAATCGAAGTTTGATTAGCGGCTCGCGCTTTTAATCCGCTGCTTTTAAACGGCTACTAAACAGCTTCTGAACGGCTTTTTAAACGGCTCCTGAACAGCTTTTGAAGGGCTTCTGAACGGCTTTTGAACAGCTTCTGAACTGCTTTTAAACGGCTTCTGAACAGCTTTTGAACAGCTCCTGAACGGCTCTTAAACGGCTCCTGAACGGGTATCCGTTCAATAACCATATCTCTTGGCACTAGATGGCGCTAGGAATTTATTTCCGGGTGTGATACATCGTATGGAAGCTATTGGGGATCATAAGTAGATAATGAAGATCACACGCTTCCCCGAACACACATAGCCTACCTACTATCCAAAGGAGCCGCTTCCTGGAATTCGATGCCTTCTTCCGTTTTTTCCCACGCTCAGGTGACCCCCTACCTACTACTATCTATCAGACCCCCAAACACATTTGAAACATGAGTCACCTTTACAAACAATAGCTTCCATACGATGTATCACACCCGGAAATAAATTCCTAGCGCCACCTAGTGCCAAGAGATATGGTAATTGAACGGATACCCGTTCAGAAGCTGTTCAAAAGCTGTTCAGAAGCCGTTCAAAAGCCGTTTAAATGCTATTCAGAAGCTGTTCAAAAGCCGCTCAGAAGCCGTTCAAAAGCTGTTCAGGGGCCGTTCAGAAGCTGTTTAGTAGCCGTTTAAAAGCCGCGGATTAAAAGCGCAAGCCGCTAATCAAACTTCGATTCCGTGAAATTACCCGCGGATGAAAAGCGCGAGCCACTAATCAAACTTCGATTCCGCGAAATTACCCGCGGATTAAAAGCGCGAGCCCCTAATCAAACTTCGATTCCGCGAAATTACCAGCGGATTAAAAGCGCGAGTCGCTAATCAAACTTCGATTAAAAGCTCGATTAAAGTGAGCCCGTACATACATAGCTTACCTACTCACCATTTAACACTTCAGTGAACGTCATGATAAAAATTCTCGAATTAGAGTTCGAGTTGATAGATCACCCACTCTATTTACCAGATCCGGCCCCCAGTGACTTTTTTTGTTTCTTATACTCAAAGTTTCGCTCGGAGACTTCCATCGAATGAGGGGGTCATTACATTCGTACACCTTTACTTTGCAGACCAAGATGCCAACTACTATTTAGCCAGATTAAAGAAATGCTGGGAAACGTGTCAGACTTACTACTACAGGAGAATTGAGACTGTGTTAGGTTGGAAAGTTGTTCGATCTTTAATGAAGTCATACTGGTAAATGCTGATTGACAACGTGGTTATGAAAGGACTTGCAAAGCATAACCTCAAAAATTACAAGTGATAGACGTAGGTCTCCACACTATAATTATATTATAATTCAAAAAAATTGAGATTAGAAACGATATTGTATACATGTAATATCGAAAATACAATATTTGAAACTATATTATTCAGGATGGGGTTTATCAGTAGGATAACAATAATCTACAATTTATAAAATCCATCCACTATTTTTATTATATAAAAATGGACTAATTTTAAACCATTTTAAAATGTAATTTTGATGAATTTTATTGAAAATAAAGTCTAACAATATATGAATATTGTTTTTTAATATTTTTCTAGTGAATATAGTATGTATATGTATGTACATATGTTATTTTTACATTAATTAGTTTTTGTGTATATAAACATGGAATTGCTAATAAAAAAAAGAATAACAAATACAGTATACATTGTTTCCATTAGATAATTACTCATACGAATGCGTTGCTTATGTAAAAATGTTGTTGTTTACTTGTTAGTACTTATATATATATGTATATATGAGTAGGTAAAACCCATCATTTTGGACGAATAACAACTAGTATTTTTCGAAGTACAAAAGCAGGTATATGTGAATACTTTCACTATATTCAATAGATTCGATATCTGCGTTATGAAATGATTTGACATCCAAAAATATTCTAATATGTTTAAGTTTAAACAAATCCACAAGGAAATATTTCTACGTTAAACAATGCTAAATCAACAGCTATCTTAGATTTGTTTATTAAACAAGAACTATTGAAATTTGAGTTTCGTCTTACTCATGATCGATTGAATTATTTATTTGCCTTATTTAGTTTTTCTAATCTAAATCAAAGGAGTCATCTGGAGTATGTGACATCTCCGTTAAAAAAAAACGTTGTATATGTTTCAACCCCATCTTTTAACGCCCAAACAAAAAATATTCTAAACAGGTGCACAGCTTTTTTTCCAAATTTAAACCGTGTACCCATCAAACAGCAACAGGTACAATGGGGTGTATTTTACATAAACATTGCTGGCTTTCATCGTGTAAGTATGCGTTAATTGCCCTCTAAGTTAAAGTGCTAAGAAGCACGTGTTTAGATTTAGGTTACACGTGTTAGTTTGTTGTCAAATGATTGACATTGTCAAATATATCGATTATCAAACTGAATGGAAATGAAAATAATCTAAAATTTACATCGATTGAATCCGAAATTAAAGTTGGAGTAAATACCGAAAAAAAGTGATAAAACCTTTATCGATACGAAATCCTTCGGGAGGAAGAAAATCAGTATTCATATTAACTGCCTTGCGATTCCAGAGGAGCGACCCCTTGCGCCACAAAGGTGCAAACTTATTATAAGGGTGTATCTGGGAAAAGCCTGCATTATGAGGCCCTTGATACTGATGCGAGTGCAGTCAAGCGTATAACAGTCTGCAAAAGCTTTCCTAATAAAAAGAGACACCTTATGAATAAAAACCTCGTGACGGAAGAGTAGACATCGTCAAAGGGAATCGCTAAAAACATTATTTTTTTATTTTTTTATAAACGTTTTAAACTTATATCTTGATTACAAAAATTTTTAGAGCTACTTACCTCAAAACAATTCGATTCAAACATAAGGAACTTATTTAGAAGCGCTACACAACGATGTCGATTTTGTTTATGCACTCTTTGAACTGTAGCCTTGGGCATTCGCGTTGTGGTATAAGTGGATAAATAAATAAATTTCATAAAATGTAAATAAACGCACAAACAAATAAATAAATAACCATATTCATATTATAATTCCTGAATATTTATAATATCGATTCAACGCGATTCAAACCAGTGACTACAAAACAATTAACTATTTATACGGATGAAATATACAGCGATGTATCTTCGTTAAAAAAATAATTCCTTCTATTGTCCGTTACTGTATATCAAGATTTTACCCCATAGTGGAATATATCTAAACAGAAAAGCTGAGAAAATAAGAATTCAGGTATAAAAAATCGGGAAAAAGTAAACAATTCATATACCTAAATCCCTGACACACAATGGGAATAGCTCCTAGAGACATTATGTTTAGATTCCGTTAAATTTTGTACATATCTCTTTACTTTAAAAATAATACCGCCGTATTTTTTTTTCTGAATTCTAATTGAATTATCTAAGCAATTTTATATAGCCCTAAGGAGTATATACGATTCCATCTTCTTTAAAACATGCCTTTAATAATTGTTTATGTTATTCTTTTACACACCACATGAACCTTTGATTTCCACAGTTGCCACGCGTTTAAATTATACCTCTTGTTTATTGTTCCAGGATATCTTTCTTGTGTACAGTTTATGTTACCTTGATATTTTGTTATCTGCTTTAAGGAAATATAATACCATCTCTCGTTTTGTACATCAATCTTGCACACAGTTTATATGTGCAAATATTTTCCCGTATCGGTATTGGCTCCAGTTTAGAGTTTATCTGATTATTCCTTAAACGAACTTGTTGGGAAATAAATGACTAAAATATACTTACTAAGCACTCTCGAATAGTATTTTTTTTGGAAATTTAAAATCGTAAAGTTTAAAAAAAAAATCAATTCAAAATTGAAAAGTGATTTCCAAATCGGTAACTTTCAAATTCTACAAAGGGTTCCATATATCGTACAAACCGAAAAGTAACACGCGTCTAGGTAAAATCTATCTCGTAGAATCGATTTCCGCAAGTTCTAACTTGCTATCTTACTTATATTTCGAGTTACGTCCTCAAAAAGATAAAGCTGCACCGTTATAGTTAGAAAATAAAATTCTCTTAATTCGAATCAGTACATTGAATTCTATAAAATGGGTCCTCAATTTTTTTGGAGTTGATATTTTGTTGTTAAACCTTTTTATTAGATTTTCCACATGATTTATGAAAATGATTATTCTTTTGTTATTTAAATGTTTAGATTTTGAGTTAAATGATTTGATCTGTGATTAAATTTCTTCAGAATATGAGGATATCTATTTTGGTTTGAATTTTCATTTGATTTTTGTGAAACGTTTTATAGTAACAGTTTAGGTTATGGCAATCAGAGCTGACTAAAGTACTCTCATAAAGTGCTTCGATATAGTGTTTGAAATACTTTTAGGGCTTCAAGCATTGTGCTTCAATCCCTTTTAAAATGATACATTTGGTACTTGATATTTCAAGTACTTTGTTTAAGTATTTGAGACCTTAAAGTACTTTTGAATTGTTTCTATTACCTTTAAAGTAATTGATGAATTTTGGGAGTAATTCAAGCACCTTTAATGTAATTGAAGTATTCCAGTTACTTTTGCTTGATCCACTTGGAGAAGTGCTTGAAGCATTTTAACATTTAAAATTTAAAAATTATTTTGCGCCTGCTTAGAATACTTGAATATTAAAAAAAAATATATATATATATTATATTTTTAGAAGAAAACTGATCCTTAAAATCGATTTTTGCAGCCCCTAGTTTTATATTTGTTCTTTTTTCGGCTACGATCAAAAGAGAAGCTCGAAAAAATGTGGTGTACAATTTCGTCAGCTTTGAGAATTTTTAAACAGTTCAGCTTGTTGAATTCTGTAAAATATACCATAATCGTGTTGTTCGGATTTGTTTCTTTTTTTTACTTATTAATTTTTAAGTGATGAAATGAAATTATTCGACATGTAACAGATGATTTATGAAGGCGACCGCTATTATTGTAATAAGTTTTAATACACGAATGTAAAATTGAGCGGTAGATTTGCGGAGAGACCGCATGTTTGCTTAAATCTCCCCGAAAAATGTTCTTTTCCATTTTCGCGGCAATGTGGACATTTTGACCGGCCGCCTTGAATGAAAATGCTCGTTCAGTCCGTCCCTGTGGGATCTCCAACCGAGGCAGGTGTAGTTGGTTTGCCTTTGCATTTCTCTAAACTCTAAATATAACTGAGTAAACAACATCTCTCATACGGGCGAGGCGGGTAGACATGTAAACAGTAAACAACATAATGTGCCGCACGATCGTGTGCCTAACTCAGTATGTTCCTAGCTCGATGCGCCTACACGTCGGCGCGATACAGATACCATTACTTCATAACCTCACTTTCAAACTTCCCGCTTCGCGACTGTTCCACCTTTTTACCAATCAGAACAGCATCCAGTTACATAATTATTTGACAGTGCGGCAAAGTTTCGAATTTGAAAATCGAAATCGGTACAACGCGAACCTGTGACGATGGAGCGATTAAGCTGATTGAAAGGAAAACATTTCACGCAACGTTTTAGGTAAATATATTCACAATTTATTCTCTCGTATTTCATATTGGTTTAATCGTATATACCTTTCTGTATATATTTTTCGCGTTTCTCGCTTTTAATGCACGGAATTGATCGCCCGGAGAAATTATGTATTTACTTGTTTTGTTAAGTTCGGAAAATGTCAGCCTTTCACGTTACATTTCAAATGGAAATGTCAACCTTTTAATGTGACGATATGTTTCTGCGTATTGTGACTTTTTTTTGTCATTCTAATTAGATGCATCGGACATTACGCTGTCACGTTTTTAATATTTTATTTTCCAGAAGAATACACCTAAAAGTGAAATATTTATCTAAACGAACTATAGCAATCGTCAGTTGTGGAGTCACTTCACCCTGCCTATGTGCTTAAGTAAATATACTTGCATCTGGCGTTAGCAACCGCTCACAGTGTAAATCACACTATGGAAATATTCATTCTTTTGATGATTTTCTCCTTTATTATATTCTACACGAAATAGACACAATGAAGGAGTAGGAAATTTCAAATTAGGACAGGCGGGTATCTCAGTATGTCTTGTGAACCTCTCTTTTTCTCCTCTAATACGTTCGTGTACGTTAAAAATCCCGCCAAAAATAATTTTTCTTCCTCCACCTATTAATATGAACCTGTTGTTTCCATAACTGTAACTTTGTCATCCTTTATTGTATACACAAAATGGATAATTTATTATACAAACTTTCAATACAAGTTTTAAGGACAAAATTTACCTTGTCTATTATTGTATGTGTAATGTGTACATATATACGAGTTATTTATCATAATTTCCGTTTTTTTAAGCATACAAAATGAATATATCTCCTATTAACAAATTTTTATTTTGCAAAAACTCCATTTTCCTCCAAACTATCTTACTTATTTCATCTGCATATTTTGGAAGATTGAAAGAAAAAAATATCTTATTTTAAATAAGTTTTGCTCCAATTAATCCTTGATTTGATTTTAATCAAGGATCATACGAGAATATTGATTCTAATTATTAATCATATGTTTTTTTAAGTGCAGACAATAAATATATTTCTTTATAACTAAATTATATTTTTAATTTTAAAAATTGACAAACAAAATTTATATATACCAATTACAAAATATAACCGCAAAAACTTCAGAGAACTTTTTTCCAAATGATTCTACTTATTTTGCCAACAAATTATTTTATTAATTTCATTTGCATACCTTAGAAATTATTGTATACGCCCATTTTTTAACTTTTTTTATTTTTGAGGAAAACAATTTAAAAAAAACGAAAAAGTGTATCGTTGTAAAACGTGTGTCCTTTTTTCCTTGCAAACCATGTCATAGAACTATGAAAGTGTTCTATGAACATTTTCTAGGATTTTCATATAAGAATTATCTGTGAATTTAAACAATTTCCCATTATAATTTTAGAATTGTGCAAAAATCACTTTTAAAAATTTGATTCTACCACTTTCCCTGTACAATATCGTTGAAAAAAAATGTATTTGTCACAGCTATAAAAAAAAAACCTATTTGGACATATGTAGGTATCGACAAATTCCATAGCACCTTATCTAAGGTACTATTGCATCTGCATTTTATTAATATTTTTACAAACGCTTCAGTAGTGATTTTATATCGGCAGAAATTGACTCAGGTTCTGTTGTCAGCATAAGAATTCAAATAAACCTTTCTCCGATTGAGGAAAGGACGGGATTTCGTTTTTTAAAAAATATATTTCCTGCCTCTGTTTCCTTCAAGTTGGAATAAATAAATATATATGCAAACGTATTTGGTGCTGTTTCTATAATCATATATCATCTAGACTTTAATTTACATGTTTTATATAATAAAAATAAGTCATAAATTTTCGGAAAGGCTCCTTCAGTATAAAAGTTTTTGGGTGTGAAATACATAAAACATTACAAAATATTTTAATGAAAGAGTACGTTTTTAGAAACAATTCTTATTATTAGTCATGCTTGAAATTGATATTAGTTTACACCCAATACCTTAGATATTGCAAAATACCCACCTGCATAGTGACATAAACAATTTTCTATCTTTGTAATAAGTAGCGTAAATTGAGTCAACTAAAAGGAATCATTCTATACACAGCAAATTCACGATATTGCGAAAACGAAAAGAACATGGAAAAAAGGCAGTTAAGTGCTTTTTTCCCCAGTATAGGGCTTGACCTTGATACGATTAAACATTTGAACCCTAAGCGATGGCTACAGAGGACCATTCGTCGGTCACTTCTAAATCTCTTCCTAATTTCTTTGGCCCACCCCTGAACGGCTGAAACGGGGACAAAATGTTTTAAGCTGTGGGCATCTGCTGAAGCAAGTAACGCTGATTAAGAGCGGGGGGGAAAGAGGACAGGATATCGGGGACTCCGGTAGCGGTGGTATTACGCTTCCGTCAATGTACAAAGATCATCGCAAACGTCAGCAAGGAACATAATGAGATGTGATACAGTCGTGAAGTAAATGGGAAGTTCGGCTACGACGAAACAATTTTAACAAATGGATGAACCATGGGCTCAGAGGGTGTTTTTTTTTTCACGGAAGACGAGAAAAGCGGTAAAATAAAATGGTTTGAAAAAATACAGACGTGCAGTAAATTTAATTAAAAATGGACGATTGGCTTTAACATTTCGGAAGGAGGGAATATTTTATCTGCAAACGATGTATGGTATGGTCTTAAGGTTTCTAAGCATCGTATTGGAGATGCTTTTTTTGTTTTATTTCAGAAATTATTTTGACTGCTTTTTTTCGCGTAATAAACTTCCCAACTCGGGCAAATCGCACCGTCCTCTAAATTTTCTCTATTTCAACTTTGCTAAGTATTCCGACTTCTTCGATGATGAATCCTTCTCTCGGCAACCGGTTTTTTCGTACTTTTTCTGTTTTCCGACGCTTGCTTTGATGACACCTGAATATAAAGGGTGGTAAACTGCATGTACTTTGTAATTTTTCGTTACAGATTACAGATTTTGTTTTGTTTCTTATATTTTCAGGGCCACATAGGAGATAATCCATTCGAAAGTGCTGTTGGGTGGAGCAAGAATCATTTTTCCGCAGCTACATCTCCTTGGCCACCGCCACTAAGGCAATCTCGATATAGTGTAAGTAATTTTACATATTTTAAAAATAGAAGAATATATATTTTTTGGTAGCAATTCACTTTATTGACTATCTAATTTCATTAATTACCAATAGAGCTTACAAGGACTTAAAAAAAATCTCAATTCTTCTATTTTTATTTTAATTAATTTTGGGAAAATAATTCAAGGAAACTAATACCTTATTTGAAATCTTATAAGGATTGTTGTTAAGTATAAACATTTTTATTTTGCTTTAATTAATTTGAATACTAAAAATTTGATTTCAATGAATCTTTTTGATCAACTTTGAATGATGAAAATAGATTAAATAAAGAAATAATCGCAAGTATATTTCAGCATATTTCGAAAATATTGTATAGGTAAAGTAAAACAAGTTTTTTGATGAAAACCATTTTCTTCGTTGAATAAACAAAACGCAAAACTATATTTTACATAATAAATCAAAAAAAAAAAGGAAAAGAAAAGAAGACAACTTTTACGCAATACAGGACTATACAAACTAGCATCAAACAATTTTAATTATTTATTTTTCTTCTAAGGTATTGAGAGATTAAAATTAAAATAACATCGAATGTGTTTCCCCGGTGTTTATAACGGTTTTATACCATCATTTGACAACACCAATCAATTCGAAACCGTCATATAGCTTGAATTGAACATAAACAAACAGGAAAGTTAGAATCACATATCCCTATCTTAGATCATTAATATATAGGTTTGAAGTAAAAAAATTCAAGAGTTTATGAACACCCTAATAGTTGTTTTATATTTCCTGTCTACTTATTTAGAAAATAGAAACTGTTTAGCTTTGCAGTGTGCAGGCATATAAACAAATCGAACATATCGCAACATCAATATACTTACTGAATAGTTGTTTCGCTACTGAAATATTTGATTAATAAAATGTTAATTTTTCTATAAATAATATAGGAAATGTATACATTAATTTCAAACAGGATGTTATTGTTAATATGTGTACAAAGCAAATGCCATTTGTTTCAAGTATATTTTTATTTTTCTATCAGTTGGTTGGTATTATACGCGCCGCAGACCCATAGTTCTGCAACGGATATTTTACTATTAAATATACATCCAAATTACTTTTTTCCACTTTCTAGAATCTGCTTAAGTAATATATGAGTATCATTTCAAATATTCTTAGAAAACACCGATTGACTAATTGGAAGAGGATTGAATATAGAAATACATCTTTCTCTAATTTATCCTCTTGAATCCTTACTAACTTTCTAACACATTGTATGGTGCCGCCCTCTTTGTTGTAATAAGATAACCGGAAAATTATATTCATTTCTTATATTGTGTATAATGAAATACAAATTCGTAAGATTATCGTCCAGCTGTTTTTCATTAACACGTTTCTTCAGTAACGTTTTCGTTGCATCAATTTGACAAAGCAATATGTAAAGAAATTTTATTCATATAGATATACAGGGTGAGTCGGGAGGAACGGACCAAACTCCTGTAGTGTACGGTACACGTGAAAATAATGTAAAAAAACTCATATGTCATGCGATTTTCAATTATTTTCAACTATGTAATAGAGTAATTAAAAAATGTTAATTAGCGTTCTTATAAATGGTCCGAATTTTCGCTTGTTTTCGAGTTAATACGTCTTAAATAAAATAAAAATACTCCATGTAAAACAAAAAGTTAGGTCAAAATCATTTCAATAATTTTGTTGTTTTGATATGTGTTGGTGTCAGTGATTTATTAGAAAATGCCACACACTCAAATTTAGAATATGCAAATATGGTGTTTGTTTATAGTGTTTGTAATGGGAATGCTACAGCTGCTGTTGAAGAATATCGTCAACGGTTTCCACATCAGAGGAATCGTGGTAAAAATGTATTTATCAGAAATCGGAATGCTTCCCAGTGCTAACATAACATCTGAATGAGCTCTCGACAAAGTTTAGAAGAAGTAGAAAATAATCTGGATTTAGTAGAAGAAGAAGCAATTACCAACTCACGAAGAAGTGGTACTCAATTAGGCATTCCACAAAAAAGAGTAATAAATACACTCCACGAGCAGGGCTTATGTCCATACCATATTCAGTGTATACAGCACCTACAACCGGAAAATTATGCTGAGCGTATGGAATTTTGTCGGTGGATAAATAATAATCGTCGTAATAACAGTCGAAAGTAATTTTCAGCACAATTCAGCACAAATCTTCGGTAGACGTGTGATGTGGTATGGTCCATAATTATTTAATTGGCCCTTTCATTTTAGAGAATCGCCTTATAGGAGAGCTCTACTTAAATTTTATACAAATTGAATAACAAGGACTACTAGAGGATGTTGCCCTAAACATCAGAATGTAAATGTGTTATCAGCATAATGGAGCTCTTGCACATTTCGCTCCTCAAATCAAGCAACATTTAAACAATGGATTTCCGGGGCTTTGGATTGGTCACAATGGTCCTATTAGTTGGCCTCCAAGATCTCCAGACCTCACACCACTAGAAGATATTGTTTATGGGGCTGGTTCGGAAATGAAGATTATGGGATTAACTATTTCGACGTATTAGAAATACTGTAGTCGATATTAGAGAAAGACATGAAGCAATCAGTATAGCAACAGGCGCCTTTCATAGACGAAGCATAAAATGTTTAGAGGTCAACGGCGGTATTTTTGAACATTTATTAAAAGAACGCTATGATTAAAGAATGTTAATGTATAATTTCTTTTTTATTTGTAATTGTGAAAACAAATGAAAATCGGATAAGAACGTATGAATTTTTTTGCATTATTTTCACATGCGCAATACACTCCTGAAGTTTGGTCCGTTCCTCCCGACTCACCCTGTATATTTACAAACCCTTGTGTAATAAAGTACATAAGAGAATGTAACTTTACATATGACATCCCTCTCATTTACTGGATCCTGACAGAATGAATACTGCCGATAGTGCTCAGACTATCGCACGGTATATGGAGACTACATATAATAACATTGGTGCTGTATTTTCTTTTCGCAATGTAGATGCAGACATGGTATCAAAATATATCCACAGTATCAACAGTAACGCTGTTAGTGATGATAAGATCACCGCTTACATGTTAAAGTTATTGCTCCCACATGCTCTACCATACATTACACATTTACTTGATTGTTGCATAGAGACCAGTACCTTGCCTGATGTATGGAAATGTTCTATCGTGGTTCCTGTTCCTAAAAAGAAAGTGAATTACATTTCTGATTTACGCCCTATTAGCTCAGTAAAGTGCTGGAAAAAATATTGCATGAATACCTTGTAGATCACTTGAATGACTTCACACAGTTACACTACCACCCTATTAAAAGTTACGGATGACATTATTGAAGCCCGCTTTAATTTTAGCAACGACGCCGTGGCAATGCTGGACTCGTACTTAAACTGGCGATCTCAGTACGTACGCATATCGAATAATGCGTCATTTGGTAGCATTGTTTCTACTAGCCTAAGTATAAGAAAGGGAATACCACAAGGACCTATTTTGGGTCCAATTTTATTTTGTATATATACTAGTCAACTGCCTACACTTGTTTCTTACTCCAATGTTCAAATGTACGCCGACGATACTCAAATTTATAAGAGTTTTTATGCTAAAGATATTGATGAAGCTGTGCATCTTATTAATCGTGATCTAAATCAAATCTCTAGCTTTTCATTGAACCATATGCTTAAAATTAATCCTTCTAAATCTACTGCATTATTGTTTGGTGCGCCTAGAACTGTGGAATACAGTAAGTCAGCACTTTCATTAAAGATTAATGATTCCTGTTGCTCTCTAATTCTGCTAGAAGCCTGGGGATGCTTATGGATAATAACTGATGTACTTCACACCGCATACAGAGGATTGAAAATATTATATCCGCTTAGAGCGCTTTTGGGTATTCCGGCAAAAACTATCATATGTGAAGTCTTTGTACTCTCTCTCTTTAACTAGGGTTCACAAGTATATGGCCCTTGTTTGGATGCTGCCGACAAAGATAAGGTGCAGAGGCTTCAAAATGCTTGCATGAGATTCATTTTTGGTATCAGAAAATACGAAAGAATATCACATAAGCTTGTGGAATTGAAATGGCTAACTATGCAAAATCGTAGAAAAGTACAAGCTCTAAAGCTTTATCATAAATTAATTGCAATCAAAACACCTCAATACCTTCTAGATAAGATACGCTTCCGTACGGACGTACACAACATTACTATTAGGAGCAGGGGTCTCATTACGCCACCGCCGCATAGGACTGCGTTTTATGAAAGATCCTTTTCTTTTAATGTATACGCCTCGTATTGCCAGCCAGTCTCAAAATATTGGATATGCGACAATTCGAACGTGCGCTTGTGCGATATATGAAGGACAGACAATAACATATTTTTCTTTTATTTTCTGAATATACTATACTTTCATTATTCATGACTAGTCTGGGCAAATAGCGGTGACAGTCAGTGTAGTAGATATGTGGTGCGGAGTCAGCGATCATTTATTTCACGCGTTCACAGCGTCAGTACTAAATCGATGCAGTATGCGAGTAGTTCTGTGTGTATGTAGGCTGTCGTAACTTATTTCGTAATTGTACGCTTATGTTTGCTTTAAAAATGTCGCAGTTAGGTACGTCGCGCAAACGACCAATGGCAGACACAGTTAAAAACTTTGTAGTGGACATGCCGGACTTAATTTTTGATGGAGCTAAAATTCAATGTTTAGTTTGTAAAATCCCTTTGATGTGTTGGTCCAGAAGCCATTGTCAAGCCATGACCAAGAAAAATTTACATTTGATTTATGTGTTACTCTTATTTTATGTAATCTATCGTTTCGTTTACTTGACAAAGAAGCATTTGTCTCCTTCTGGAATAAATATGCGGACTGTAAATTACCTAGTCGGACATCAATATGAAATGTAGTGCCATTTGCTCGTGAGCATATAGAGAAAAGAATGAAAACGGAATTGGAAGATAAAAAACTGTGGTTGTGTGTGGACAAAACAACAGATCGTCAAAGACATTCTGTGGTTAATGTAATGGTGCGTACAATGGAACCACATCGACCGTCATCCTTCTTCTTACTTGCTTCCAAAAGAGTTATAAATTGTATTGCCGATGAGATTTTAAAGGTGGTGTTGAACTCATTGAACAAATTTGAAGTTTCAACTAAGCAACTTCTAATGTTTATGAGTGATGGCGCCGCAAACATGCGTTCTTTGGGCCGATCTCTTAAAGAACACAGTGGTAACTTCTTGCATGTAACGTGTAAAATCCATACTCTAAATCTTGCGGCACAAACGATTCCTACATGTTTTCCATTAGTAAATGCATTGATTGCTAGTACAAAGGCAGTGTTTCTAAAGTCCCCGAAACGTACGCGACTATTTCACAAACTGTGTCCTGATTTACCTGAACCACCACAGCCGATTGTTACACGTTGGGGAACATGGTTGCAGGCTGCGTTTTACTACAACAAATATTTTGATCACGTAAAGAAGGGTAGTTTTAAAATTCAATCCGACAGAAGCTGCAGCAATCAAGAAAAACCAGGAAATATTTCAAGACAGTCAGGTTAAAAGAGATTTACAAACTATTCACAACAATTACTTCGGACTAGCGGAGGGAATAGAAAAATTACAAAATGTTCTGTTCAAATTGTGAATGATGTTCACGCACAGTTATGCGCTGTAGAAGGCGAAACAAATTGGTGTGTAATACGAAAATTTGAAAGTGTTTTAAAGAAAGACTCCGATTTTCTTATATTAAGACAAATTTGTGAAGGTGCGTGTGAAGATGCTGCTATATGTTGGCATGGAAATATCAGCTTTGCTTTTTGGTACATAATAGCTGCATAGCTTTTTTTTTTCTTATAGGTGTGATAATCACGGCAAGAATGAAAAACAGACGTTGTATTCGCGTGCAGATCGTCTGACTTTCTGGCGTTTACCGCAAAGGGTTACTGGAATATTTATTGAAAATGTATTCATATACAGTCCTTTTTTTCTTTTTTATATAAAACACCTTTATTCTGCAATATCTTCCTTTTTAACTTCCAAGGTATTATAGAAAAAGATTTTGGTCAAAAGCAAGGGAACATTTTATTAATTATGTTGAGGATGCATCATCAAAACAAAATGATACATGTTTCGTAATTCAACAACTTTTTATACATCCTGTACATGCGGCTATTTTTATATTTTATGTCCTTACATCGTTACTTTTGACTGTAATTGTACACAAAACGTAAATAATCACATTTAAAGGTGCCATAAAGTATCCGCATATACATGAATATATCATGCGAGAACATTTATGAAATTATGACAGAACTTAGTTAATATAAATAAATACTATTGGGCTTAGTATAAACAAGAAAAAAAATTCAACAAACATTAGAATATAAGACAGGATAACAGAAAATATTTTGCAATAAATAACGGCGATAAACATTAACATGTTTGTGCGTGATTTTTTTTCCTCCGCGCGCTCTGAAAAATGCTAAACTAGTCTACGCATCCAGGCTACGAAATATTAAAATTTTTGCCTGGCTAATATTCTAAATTTAAAGTATGTATATTGAAAGTTATTTGTGTATTTATTTATTTTTAATACATATTCTGGTTTCGATACACCCAAATCTCCTTCTTCTCTCAGGACTATAATCAATAAATTACCTTCTTTACTTCAATAATAATAATAATGCGTTCGACTTTATTTTTTCCCATCCGCCCAGCCTGTCGATCATAACAATTTCATTTTTCGTTAAATGATTTGGATAAAATTCTCGCCTCTATTAAGTTGGTGCTGTATAATCTTAGAATCCCGTAAGAATGTTTACAGTAGCTTAAATTTACGCTATAGCATTCGCCTTGGTAAATTTTACATGGGGACTTCGTTAAATGAAATAACGTTAAACGAGATAACACTTGCTAGGATGTTCTTTTCGTTTAGTAAATAATTTGTTTTCTAATTTGCAGGAAACGCATTGTATGATATAGAAAGCGATTTTAGCATCTTCAAACATTCTATGTACGCTTACATGTGATTTCAATAATAATCCTTCTTTAAACATTACATAAACAGAATTATTTACTTATTAATAACGTAAATAGGAATGATATTAATTGAATTGTTAACGCAATGCGATTTTTTAATAAACAAACGTAACAATTTTGTTTACTTTCAAGTATATCTTTATAATTCACATGGAGTTTAATTTAAGACTATGTTAGCCTTGGTCTTTATCTATCCCCCTAACTTTATGTCTATCTATATACTGACTATCGACATTTTTTCCTCCTTCGATTCAGAAGTAATGCCACTCGTATAAAGTTCATAAACTAATCCTGTCCACAGGATAGGATAGACTGTTTACTGTTTAATTACACATTCATGTAACGGGATGTTTTAACCTTGAAGGTATTTGCACCAACTAGATATTTTGTTTGTATATAAATATATTTTTTAATTTAATATAATACAATTGGATTTAATCCAGAACTTTTTTATAAACCTTTGCATACAGAAAAAAAAATTGAATGCGATCTCGCGGTGAAATAAACAATTTTTAAACCAAGGTAAAAGCGTACTTGTATCAAATTTATTATCAAGATAAACATTTATTTGTTTTTGGAAAAATTATATGCTCACAAAGGACCTTTAAGAGATAACATAAACATTTTGAAATACAGTAGACATTCGATTATGTCAAATGCAAATTAGTTTTCCATAAGAATCCTTCCAAGAACTTTTAAAGTAATAATTATTTACTTTTCTGAAAACTTTAAGTACAAATAACAATTGTAAATAACTTCAGAATTCAATTTGCTTCTATAATATACTTTACACCACGTCTAAACAGAAAAGTATAGTTTACTTATTTTAATTTTTTTTTTCTCCAAGCACTAATCTAAAACAAACATATTTTACATGTACACAGCGTGTTTACAAAAGTCGTAAAATTACGTCGAAACGATGCACCCCACCCTTTCGCGGATTAAGAATTTTTATGTAAATGTAAATCCTTAAATAGCATTAGGAAAAGAAACATTAAAGGTAACACACAATGATATAAGTGTTAACCTTGTTTCAAAAACTCATGATACGGCATATTATTGTATATTTAGTTTTTGAATTATTGCAGTGCAGAAATCATTTGTTCATCACACATCAAACTATGCACGGCTGATACTATGAAATAGGTGCAGAAAACTGCTGTTTTGTCACTTTAATCGCATTCACAATATGCATTAGTAATCGGTGCCCCTTGTTCTGTTTGCTGTAATTGAAAAAAGCACGTTCGCGAAACAGAAAACAAAATAAACAGATATAACTATGAGTGTTTTCTTATAATAGAAGGAATTTGTAAAACATATGGTTCTTAAGATGATTAATAATCGGGTAAAAACGGTTTTGACATATTAAAATAATGCTTCACTGCTTTATTCTATAAAACAATCCCATACTTACTTTGTATTATTCTCATATATGTATATAGGTATAACAATAAAAAGTAATATAAAAAGAAAATATTTAAATAACAAAACTATTAATAGAAAACAATTGACACACTCTTATTTGTTTGTAACCTTGAATAATCCTTATGAATTGAATAAAATGTAGAGTGATCTAAAGTAATATCGATCGAGTCCTTGTCTTTAGTTAAGTGTTTGTGGTCACTTTCTTTTGAAATTTACCACCCTCCTTGAGACGATTTTAAGAGTCTAAAGACGATGGCAGACGGTAATAACTTGCCCCCAATCCCCAGTATCTCTTCCCCCTTCCACCCTACCTCACCCTTTAGCTATACGTTTTATATCCCGGCACAAACAAAGCATGTCTTCTCTTATATTCCTAACATCGAAGCTATTATGATACGATTACGGTGTAAACAACAAACAAGGGGTGGTGAAAATGGCACAACACAACGTCTTACTGGCTAACGTAAACGTAAGCTGAAGGGTGCAGAACTATTTCTTGTTTACGATCTTATACTTTAATTTTGCATATTTTTTATATGACACCCCGTGTCATCGTTACTCCCCTTCGATTCGTCCTCGATTGTCTTAAGGAGACGTTGAACAGAGCTTATTTTAGCATCGACGTCAACTTGTTATTTTGAAAAATCGATCTTGTTCGAAGATATTCTTCATTTTTCCTGTGGAAAGAGATTAACACCCTGTATACTTAAACATATCACTTAAAACATCTGAAAATATAACAACGTAGTTTTTTTTTCTAACACTTAATCTTATCCCAAGGAAACTTGTGTATGTATATACCTTCACAATTGATGCAAACATCAAAGTTATCAATGTGGAAGATAAAGTTACCTGATAATATAAAGTAAACAATTTCTAGGCCAGGAACTATATATACCAAGAAGAAGTAGGAAAAAATGACAAAGTAATTGATTGTATAGTAGTATTACAAATATATTTATATATAAATATTGATATCATGAATGACATATAATTTTTAATTTCAAACTCTTTTATTCGTAAAAGAATGTTGTATCAAATAAATCTTCTACGCATGCCCTCACGCAGAGAGCCTTAATTTAAGACAATTACTATTTCAATTATCCGCAATACAATAGGTTTGTTCGTTTGTCTTGCTCGCGTTGGTTCTAGAGTGTGATAGGATTATGATCACGTGATCGTTTTGATTGCTCCGAACTACTCTAAATGGGTACAAATGAACAGTACAAATTTGTATTTATATAGTATACATAACCTAAAAGATCGAGAATGGTGGCAATTGACAATCACGATAGCATTAAAAAATCCTTATTATTTATTAATTGTTGTATTTCACTTTCAATTATTACAACGGATGTAATTTTGTATGAATATGAAGTAAAGTTGGGTTAGGCAAATAATGGAATGACAGCTGCACTGAACTGCACAAACTTACTTCACCTCCTGAAGAGATGTAAGTTTGTGCAGTTCAAAACTGTCGGAAGCTGCCCAACATATACAAACGAACATCGGATTGCCAATTTTTTTTACAAACGAACGCGCAATTTAGAAATTCGAGCTATTCCGTATTGCACTAATTGACAAACGAACAAACCTAATAACTGTTTTAAACCAAAAGAAATATTTTGTTAGCGTTTCTTTCTCCGCTTAAGAGAAAATATACACTTGTAATTAAATAACTGTATTTCTTTGCTTAAGACATTTGTGAACTTGATCCAAGAAAATTTTGCAGAAAATTTAAAGGAAGGGATTCTTAATATAAGTAAATGACCACTATAACACAAAACAATATTTTCTTAAGGATAGTAAATAGTTTTCTTAATTCCAGAAAACGTTTAGGTATTGTTCATAAATCAATAGTTTCATTTTCTTAAAATAAAGCACTTTTTACTTAGAATTCTTGAAATGCTTATTATTTATATGCACATTATTATTTACACTTACCTTGTTTAAAACAGTACGACATATACGTACATAATGAAGCTAATAACTCACATTGCTCGTGATTTTAAAAAGGCTAAATGTAGAGGTTATCTACAGAATAACGTTCAAACAAAAATTATCTTAATGTAGAAGTACACACGGAAAAGTATGCCCTGAAACTCTTACTCTTGGTCATATTGCTCTTACATCTCTCAATTTATGCCACTGATCTTCAAAAACAACAACTGAAATATTTTCTGACGTCACGTAGTGCCAGTAGATATAGTCATGCCGCCTAAAGACACTATACATATATGTATACTCTTTGCTAGAGAGTGGCGAATATAGAAACCGAAATATAGATGGCATACTTACCCATGCAAATGTAATACTTTTTTTCTTTTTATTACTATTTACCAGGTGGACTAATTTAACTATAGTTTTTTTAATATATAATAAATGATAATAATAATAAAAGGGATAAATAAACTTAAATATTAACTCATTAATTATTAAACTACATAAAAAGAATCCCTATTTAATTACATTATTAAAGAAATAATTTAATCAAGGTAGGAATAAAAAACAATGGTCCAAGTTCTCACAAAATTCTATTAAAGATATCGGGCGACCGGTTTCGTATTTTTGTCAACAAATCCTCAGGCCAGCTAAGAGGGTATCCAAACAAAAGAAAACGTAATAGAATAAACATAATACAAGCTATCAACCAATATGAAACAGTGAAAAGGAAATCGATGAATTGATGTCCTCTTTTTTTTTATGAGTACTTATAAGTTGCAATATAAAAACAGTTGCATTATAGAATGTAATTAGATTTTAATCTAGTAACTAAATTATTAGGAAGCAAGGAAAAAGGTGAAAAGATACGAGGTGGAATACTGGAAAATGAGAAGAATAGAAATTTCAGAATTGTGCTATGCCGATGACATGGTTTTAATAGCTAAGGATGAGGCAACCCTAAATGAAAACTTGGAAACATACAGGAAAGCCTTGGAAGGAATAAACATGAAGATTAGTAGGAAGAAGACAAAAACAATGATTATGAGAAGAAATGAACAACAACACAAAATAAAAATATGTACTGAAGAACTACAACAAGTGCCATATTTAAATACCTAGGCTCCATGATATCAGAAGACGGAAAAAATTAAGAAGAGATAAAAGAAAGAAAAACAGCAGGAGGCAGGTTATATAATAGTATTAAACATTCATTCCTAGGAAGGAAGGAGATACCTAAAGGCATAAGAGTACAGGTTTTCGAGAAGGTTGTCACACCAATACTTATACATGGAGCGCAGACAAAGGAGGAAACTGACCGCCACAGAAATGAGATTTATACGAAGAATTGAGGACAAAACTAGAATGGACAAAATTAGAAATACGACATTCAGACAGAATCTGAGAATAAAATCAATAGGGGAAAAAATAGAAGAAGGTCAATTACGCTGGTTCGGACACGTAAAAAGAATGGAAGATGAGAAAATAGTCAAACAAGTGGTCGAAGCAAGAACTTCTAAAAAAAGAAGAAGAGGACGTCCGAGAAAAACATGGTTAGAAAACGTAAGAAGTGCCGTTGAAAAAAGAGGAGTGACTTGGGATGATGCACACTAAGCCACACAGGAAAGAAACAAATGGAAGAAAATATGGAAAACTACACCTAGAGAAAACTCAACTCCCACGCCTGCCTTACACCTATAAGGGTAGACAAGGTTTTAAGGATTAAGAAGAAGAAGAACTAAATTATTAGGTATCAAAATGTATAAAAAGACTCTTCCTCCTCCTGTCTCTTCCATCATCAAAAATCTTACTATATAGGTTTTGCAAATTATATGGTGCAATTAGTCCACGTGGTCATTGATAATGCCAGGGAGAAGAAAAATTATCTTCAAATTCTACTTACAATTATATACACGTCGGTCCAGATACGAACGGGATATTGCCTTTGTGAATGGTAACAGAGCATTCGAGTCTCACTGATCGCATTCAATCGCAGTATATCAAAGCGAGCAGCGGTACGCACGCTTGTCCGCTCAATCACGTAATATTATAATTCAACGCCTTCTGATAAAATGTACTAAAATGTACAGAATTAGTGCGTATTCTCAGCTTATGTTAGAAATTACAGTTTCTTATGTTCGTTTTGTTGCTGCTATATGATGTAGGAGAACGAAAAGGTAATTCTAAGTAGGAAAATAAATAACGATTCTTATAAAATTAAACTAAAGAAAAATAAATTCGATAATTATACAAAATAAATTGAAATTCTAACAATGTTATTTTATTAAGGGGAAAAATCTCCTGGCAATATTGAACTTTGTAACTTTTGTATTTGTTGCGTTTCAAAATACGTTTCACAGTACTTCTGCTAATATGGATTTCGTCTGAAATTTGCCGGCTAAAGCAAGGTTCGCCCATTTCAACTAACGAACAAACCCTCACTTCTCTCTCCTCCCGCTCGGGATGCGTTAGAGGGATTTGAGGCTGTTCGTCTATTTGTTAGCATTTACGGCAATTCGCGAAATACCATTTAATTATCTGTACCATCTCTGCGATTGTATAAACTAACATAACGTATTCAAAATCCATAATCTCTTGTTAGAACCTTACGAGCGCACAGAAAGACAAAGAGTGCGTCAGAGAGGCTACAGCAGTTGCGCGCGGTGTGGCTGACCGGCGGGGATAAATGCAAATATGCCAGATCGTGCTACGTACAATATCTCTCGCACTCCGGTGAAATGTGGACCAACGTGTATAAGCAGTAGGAGGTGATGTCAAATATTAAAATTTGAAACTATGTAAACTACTTTCATGAGACATTTAAATCGAAGTACAAAAGTATAAATAAAATTGTAAAAAGGACACGTATACAATAAGTTAAAAACTGATGTATTATAATAGAACTAGATGTGACAAATTGTATTTTTTTTTATATGATATATAATAATCCCTCTTAAATGTTAATAATAAATAAGGAGACATCTGTGGTTGGTGGGAAGAACCAACCCAGAAAAATCGTCGAAGTATACCCTAGCCTACCACATACGACAGAAACCAGTAACCCAAGCATTAATTAGGGTTTATTGAATAATTAACTTATTGAATAATCACTAATTAATAATTTAATTATTTAATAATTTAATTATACTGTAACCTATAAAAAACTTTTTCATTAGCTCATTCACTTGCTCCTAATTTTAATTATTAACTTTAGGTTTTTTTTTCATTATTATAATTTTTCTTTTATTCGATATGCTTGTAGCTGATGATGTGTTTTTTGAACATGAAACAGGTCGCCTAATTTCTCAATAGAACTTTGTGAGATCTGCACCATTTTTTCATTCCTACTTTTAATTTACTTGAAAGAAACATTTTTCTGTCTTGGATTTTCTTGATTTTCTAAACCTAAGAAAATATTTATTTAATCCAAATAAAATTTCAAGAAAATTAATTTCTTGTATTATATATTTTTATTGTCTTGAAATAAAAATATTTTCTTGAATAGAGACTGATTTTTGCAAAAAAATCTATTTTCTTGATGCAAGAAACCATTTCTCTGCCTGCTTTTTTTCTTTTACAAGAATATGGAGCCAATTTCAAAATATGGCGTATTTTATTTTATGTAATATCGTTTAGATGTATCTAAAAAATTTAAAAATACGTGTTAAATTCACACGTTTTGTAACATGAAACAGGTCGCCTAATTTCTCAGTAGAACTTTGTGAGATCTGCACCATTTTTTCATTCCTACCTTTAATTTACTTGAAAGAAACATTTTTCTGTCTTGGATTTTCTTGATTTTCTAAACCTAAGAAAATATTTATTTAATCAAAATAAAATTTCAAGAAAATTAATTTCTTGTATTATATATTTTTATTGTCTTGAAATAAAAATATTTTCTTGAATAGGGATTGATTTTTGCAAAAAAATCTATTTTCTTGATGCAAGAAACCATTTCTCTGCCTGCTTTTTTTCTTTTACAAGAATATGGAGCTAATTTCAAAATATGGCGTATTTTATTTTATGTAATATCGTTTGGATGTATCTAAAAAATTTAAAAATACGTGTTAAATTCACACGTTTTGTAACATGAAACAGGTCGCCTAATTTCTCAGTAGAACTTTGTGAGATCTGCACCATTTTTTCATTCCTACTTATAATTTACTTGAAAGAAATATTTTTCTGTCTTGGATTTTCTTGATTTTCTAACCCTAAGAAAATATTTATTTAATCTAAATAAAATTTCAAGAAAATTAATTTCTTGTATTATACATTTTTATTGTCTTGAAATAAAAATATTTTCTTGAATAGTGTTTTTTGCAAAAAAATCTATTTCCTTGATGCAAGAAACCATTTCTCTAGGTGCTGTTTTTTCTTTTACAAGGATATGGAGCTAATTTCAAAATATGGCGTATTTTATTTTATTTAATATCGTTTAGATGTATCTAAAAAATTTAAAAATACCTGTTAAATTCACACGTTTTGTTACATTACTTATGAAAAAACAGAATCGACTTCGTTCAAGTTGTGTGTGCCTTGTTTTTATTTAAATAAAGATGTCAACTAAGCGCAAATTAAATTATAAGCCGTAAGTTAACATGGTGTTAATGAAATAAAAGACGGTTGTATAGGTATTCTGAACGATCTAAATTTTCAACCATCTCGCACTAACTGTATAATTATACAATTTCATCTTAGAATAAACTTTTGACTATCCTCTTTATTTCTAAACCGTTATGGATTATTGTAACATTATTATAATACGCCTGATTTTGAACGTACATACATACGTATATATATTATATATACATGGTAAACTATTAGAATGTGTTTACTTTGAAAGGAATACAACACGATTGTGTTTCCACGCAAAGTAAACAAGTAAATAAAAAATAAATAGCGATAAAAATAATCTTTGTTTGATAATTCATAAATACATGAAAAAATACTTTATTTCATTTCCATTATACCCCTGCATACATTTGCCGAATACCTAAATAAAAATAAAGTGTAATGGATGGCTTGTAATTATTTAAAGCATATCTTTATCAATTCTATTCGTTGTATACGAGGTACGCTGAAAAAGTCAGCGATGGCGGCTCGTACTTTATTAACTTTGGAAGGCCCTTAACTATCCACCACACCTTATCCTTATCGAATATAAAAACCGCTTAAGAATCAGCTAAACTTAATTACGAGAACCTCTTCAAGCTCCTCTAAACAATTCTGGAACATAATAAATAAAAGACGGACCAATTTCAACTGCAATAAAACTTCTAATGAAATAAATGATTTTTTTTGTTAAAATTTCGAATAAAATCATCACATATCTAAAAAATAATAACGTTTTAAGCAATATTTTTGTCCCAAATTCAAATTTGCTTGTATTTGTACTCACTAAAGTATGCTATAACAATGTGAGAGAAGCAACTGATAATCTAAGCAATAAATCCAGGAAAGAGTCAAATTGTAAACCATTTCGAAAAATACAAACTTTTCTTAAACAACTAATTTGGTTTCCACAGTGGTCAATTCACAACAGATGCATTACTAAACGTTTTAAGTTTTATAATACAAAGCATCGAGAGCAACTATATAGTAAGCACACAATTTTTTGATATTAAGAAAGGTTTCGATTGTCACGATTTGCTCATTGAAATACTTCTGTTATATAATTTTCATCCGCTGAATCCTAACGAATAGAAACCAGTACCTAGGTAACAATGATAAATCTGAGCTGAGGAAGAACAAATTAGGTGTTGTCGAAGGATCTACGCTTGGGCCTGTCCTATTCCTCACTTTTATAAATGATATTAAAATAGCCAGCCCACAAAATCCACTTCAAAGCAATGAAAACTTTGACCAACTCCTTCATAATGTGAAGCGCATTGCAGCTGATACCTGAGATTGGTTTCTCAATAATAACCTGAGTTTAAACGAATAAAAGGTTTTCACATACAAGCATTATTCCTTTACAAATTCAGTCTCAGCTAAATACTTAAGTCTCAGTCTAGATTCCCATCTAACCTGAGAATTCCGCGCTGCTACTATTTTCCTTATAAGATCTTTCAAGGATGCCGTCGAATTATCCTCTCTTCTACAATAAAGTGCATGACTATGTAAAAAGTCAAAATATTAATACCTTTAAGATATCCATAAAAAAAATATATTATTATAACTAAAGCATAACAAACGGTTGCACCCGCAGAGGCGCCGTGAAAGGAGCTGTGTTTACTATGTACATACAAGGAATCGAGTAGACGTTCGGTTATTATCGGTTGATCGGTGTGCGTGTACTATTTATAATGTTCGAGAAACTAGTGAAACCGTCCGAGGCGTACCGCGCAAAAGTAGACACAGTATTAATAAAAAAATAATAGATTGTTACCTTTTATTGACGTATCGATGACCACTGCGGTAATGTGCGACTGCCATGGTACGCCGCGTAGTACTGCAACATAAGCAATGCTTCCATTGTCGATTCGGCCAGGCCTCGACGACGGTCTGAAAACGTTCTCGTATACTTTGCAAATGATCGTTCAGCATCTAATAAAGTAAGATTTGCGAAATTCGAATACCCCTGTATCTCTTCTGTGCAGTCTTGGATTCCAGATATAGATCGAACCTTTTCTAAATCCGAATTTTTATTTAAAACTGCACGAAATTTTTGCGCGACATCGAGTCCTATAGGATCCGTCAAGCTTTCTAGAGCGGCTGCTAAATTGTTGATGTTATTTAACGAGTCTCGTATAGATAAGTGAGTATTTTCTAACTGCGAAATAGTTTGTGTCACTACAGAATAGTTTATGGAAATGTCATCTATTTCTTCTTGAACGTCCGAATCGGAAAAAAGTTGCTGACTCTCACGAACCACTTGAGAATTAGAAGAATTAAGTTTGAAAATGACATCTTTCACTTGGGAATAATATTTGCGATAGTAAGATACTGCCTCGATCCATGTTCCCCATCGCGTCAATACAGGCTGAGGTGGTAGCGGAATTTGCGGATGCAATTGCTTGAATGCGCGGATATGTTTCCGAACCGAACTCCTCAATGTCTACCGCATTACTGAACTCTGCATCCACATACGTACGTACACCCCCTCCCGTACAGGCGTCTCTGCGGGTGCAACCGTTTGTCACGCTTTAATTATAACACATCAACCTATATTCCTCCAACAAGAACGTTATCAACAGAAAAGTAAAATATTTAGATACAAAACAATAAACCTACAAACTCAAGTCTTCTACCTTTTTGGGAAATGAAATATCCTATAGTTTTCGTCAACATTTTTAGTATTGTGAATTAAATTATTGTTAATTGACATTATTGCAAATTTATTAAAAATTGCAATGATAAACATTGGTTATTTATTTTCTAGTTGTTGTATGTATCGTATATTAAAATTTCAAACGAAAACGATTTGATATTAGACAAACACAAGCGACCAAAATAGCAAAAAAATAAACAAAATACCCGAAATTAATGGCAATCTGAAATTAATATAAACATAAATTGAGTACTGAAGGTACAAAGATTGATATAGCCTGCTTTCAATGGTTTATAAAAGCCAGAATTCAAAAAAGTCCTATATAAGGACCGTTGGTAAAAAAATTGGGCATCATTAGATTTCGAGCTTCTGATGGATGGTTGCAAAAATGAATGAAGAGAACGTTGGCCAGTTTATAAAAAGAATACCGACCATGTTGCTTGACTACCAACCAGAGGACATCTTCATTGCAGAAGAAAGTAGATTTTTTTCCGCTTGTTACCAAACAAAACCTTATCGCTGGAGTCAGAAAAGTGTACAGATGGTAAAGTGTCTAAGGAAAGATTTTGTGTAAATATGGTAAGTCTAAACATTCACGAACTTTAAAAAATATTGCTTCAAAAGATTTACTAGCCACGTAAATATCAAACAGAAAGGCATGGATGACACATGACATTATGGCCGAGTAGTTACTGGAATTGGGCAAAAAGATGGGTAATAGAAAAGGAAAAATTATTTTATTCCTTGAATTAAACTGAAAGATCACAAAAATTATTTTTTTTTGCTTCCAAATGCATTACGCTAAATCCTGATATAATTCGGTACTGCTTTGCAAAAGCAAGATTCCAGGAAGGTCAAATCAGTTCAGTTGAATACGATCCTGAAGATGAGCTTCCTATATTAACACTAGTTGATTTATTTTAATGTGGCAGAAGATTAGGAGCAGAAGATCCAAAAAGAGTGGAAGGGAGTACAATGGCAATATTGAATTTTTTTAAATTTGACACGAAAATAGAAGTTTCGTAGATAAGCTTCAAGTATTAGAAAAGGATTTTAATTCCATAACTTCCTATAATGAAGCCTTGGACGTTATTTCGAAACTCAAAGAATATATTAAGAACAATTTTACTGCGTTTCAACATGTTAAACACCTTATGACATATTTTGAAAGTTGTATCAACTTGCAGAGAAAAGCTAGATAACATTAATGAAGCATTTTAGATTTTGTTCAAACAAACCTTGGCGAATAGGGTTGTTATTGTACCAATATTTGCATGTATATATGAAGTTTATTTATGTACATTGTGCAAAATCACTCCTTAGATTATTTTTTTCGTTTAACGTCAATTTCTTGGGAGAATTTATATTTTTTATGTATTAGATTCATTTAGCATTTCGAAAATAACAATGTAAAAAAACCGTTAGTTTTATTGAATTTGGTTAATTTAGAGAGAATAATTCAATGGAATAAAATATGATATATATGTGAGTTTTCACTATTTTGTCAATACTACCGTGAACAAATTTTTGAAAATGAAATTTAATATTTAATATGAATATTTTGAAATGCATTTTTAAAAAGAATCAAGAATCAATTTACGTAGTAGGCGCCATAAATTCTCGGCCTAATATAGAAAAAATAAACTTGGTAAAATATAAGAATGTTTATTTTTCAATATAATCTACCCTAACTTCAGTACAATAATAATCTACAGTTTTTCTTTCAAAATATTGTATTACACCCTTCTGGAACGAGGTTCATCGAGTCGCCACCATGTTATCGATTCCTTTTTGGATAGAGAATCATAATACAGAACTATTGTTTCATCTCCTGTGACAATGGACTCCAAAATGGGTTTCAAGTCGTCTCCACACATATTTAAAAACAAGCGCGCACATTCTGCCCAACGTTCACGTTGGAGAGCAGGGCGAATACTTGTTCCAGAAATGTTAGACATCACTGCTAATTCCTTCACTTTCAAATGGTGTTCTACTAATACCATTTCTTCAATAATTGAAATGTTTTGAGGTGTTATCAGTTCAATTGGCCGACGGGAGCGCTTATAATCTTCAAGGGGTTCTTGCCCCAAACGGAAACATTTTGCCCACTTTTTTACAGTGGAATATCAAGGAGATAAATCACCACAAACGCTGTCTAAACGTCATGTAATTCAATTATTGTTACCTGAGACATTTTCATGCACTAATCACGTTATCTGACTGGCTACTAAAAACTACTACTCTACTATTATGAGCCGTAATATTTCTAGTGTAGGCCTCGCACATGTGCTATAACGCAACGGAGTTTGAACACGCTCGAATCTATATAAACCAGTTAGGCCGAGAATTTATGGCGCCTACCTCGTACTTTGAAATAAATTAGAACGTAAGGACAAATAGTGTTCTATAGTTTAGTCGAATTCGCTTAATTGTCGATACACTGCTCGTCTTCTTACTCTAGGCATAGCTAGCATTTAACTGAACCGCAGTTCAATGAGAACAACAACACAAATCGAGAAAGTTATAAAAAACACCGCAAAAAAAACATTCAATATCAGTGCTGAGAGAGAGGTAAAAACCTCAATAACGATTTCGATGAAACTTGGTATATTGGTAGACCATCAAAAAGTAAAGGACACGTATTTTTTTAGCGGCCCATATTCACCTTAAGGGGGTATAGGGTGCGTCTGAAATTACTCCCAAAAACGCATTTTTCATCGTAACTTCGGAGCTGCGCAAGCTATCGGGATGAATTAAAAACCAAAATGTTCTACTTCAAAGGGGCTTTCAAACGGACCATAGATGAATGCCCCCCCCCCCCTTAGTGGGATAGGGGGAGAAAAATTTCACATTCTTTTCACCACCCTGGCTACAATTTTCGCCTTAGACAGGTCATAATGTTTTTCCACAAACTACATTTAAAAATAAAAGTTACCTTTTTTTGCATTTTTTTCCTCGGTTACATATAATAGAGGAAATATTTTTTATAAAGTGTGACCATACGTATATTCCGTTATTATACCTATCTGATTGGTCTTCCGTTTACTATTTATGTGCATTTGGCATCTATCATGAACGATCTATTAGACAGTGAAAAATTCTGCACTTCCATTTATTTCTAGTGACTATAAATCACGAAAAAAAAATAGAGAACTTGGGATTATATAATACAGTGCAAAAATATATTAAAGTGCGTCATAATGTCAGTAAGCTGTGTATAGTTTAGCTTCGTTTTCAGATATCGTGGTGAAGAAAACTGCAAATGGGTTAGCCCTTGCAAACGTAGAATATTGTCTCTTTGATATAATTGAATGGCAAAGGCAGATAGAACGATAATATCGGACAGCTGTCGAGTAAATTGTTTCCACGAGCGGAAAAAGTACACGTCAAGAGGTTGAATGATACCTGTGGCACCCTTTAGAATAGTCATAACTGTAACTTGATGGTCAGTAGGCACAGCATCAGAAATGCCGTCAGGGCTTTGTCTTGACAAAGAGTCCATAAGCAGAAGTGTCTTTTTGCTAACGTATGGAGCATATACATCTTTAGCCCATTGTGTAACCAACTTTTTAGTTAGTTTTCCGGACTTGGTGGCCACGATGTACACATTTGGCGGATGGAACATTTTTTGTTGCACAAGTGGTCCCAGACGGCCGGTCACCTCTTTTAAACAGACGAAAAGGGGAGACATTAATTTGCCAGCTGCTAATACAGTGGGTTGAATGGTATAACTATGCGTGGTCGCTGTAATTAACTGAACTACGGCTTCTACGGATGTGGATCCACGTTCAGTCAATGTTCGACCCGTATGCATTTCAATATTAAATCCACTTTGGTTAGTATTGTAAACGTTCTCCAATCCATATTCAGGTAATAAGTTATGTATGCTCCTAACAAAGATCGCCGCTTCTGCAGCTACATTTGCAGCTCCACTAACTTGCATTCTTGTACGTAATTTGGTTATTTTGCGGGACACAATGTTATGTTTGGTTTTAAATCTTTGTATCCACCTCTCCGACACAACAAAGTTAGGGATTTGCAACTCTTTTTGTGCTTCTGATGCCCATCTTCTCAAATCATAATCATGAATTATCATTTAACGATCAAGACCAGCTTTAAACTGATTAAATACATATTGGGAAAGCTGGAACAGTTTTTGGTGGCACGTCTATAGTCGATATTTATGTCTATTGCATCTGGGAGCTTTTGTTCTTGGTCAATAACATCCATTTCCTCTTCGATGTTATAATTTACGTTATCATCTTCCACGTCCACAAGCTGCGCGCCAGGATACTCTGAAGTTGAGTTCAAATCGTAGATTACTTCTTGTCGTACTTCAAAAGCAGGATCATTAACGCTGCTCATAATTATATCGAAAAGTTTATCTGCTAACGACTGATCGGCACCATTAACTGGACTTGCCACAATACTTTGCGATGGGTAATGATTATTTAGTTGTTAATATTGTTAAGATGTTAAGTGGATTCAAAGCGAACCCAGCCATTGCTGATGTATCACTGTTTCTTTTTCGACCGTTTCACCTTTATATACAGACATACACGTAATTTTTTTGGCACTAATATCAACTCCTCCAAGAAAAATCTCAAAGTTATTTTAGGGATATGAATACGTGTATCTGAAAATATTCTGAAATCGAAGCCAAAATATACGCAGCTTACTAACATTATGACGCACTTTAATATATTTTCGTACTGTATTATATAATCCCAAGTTCTTTATTTTTTTTTTCACGATTTATAGTCACTAGAAATAAATCGAAATGCAGAATTTTTCACTGTCTAATAGATCGTTCATGATAGATGTCAAATGCATATAAATAGTAAACGGAAGACCAATCAGATAGGTATAATAACGGAATATATGTGTGCGCGCGGTCGCGCTTTATAAAAAGTATTTCCTCTATTATATGTAACCGAGGAGAAAAATGCAAAAAAGGTAACTTTTATTTTTAAATGTAGTTTGTGGAAAAACATTATGACCTGTCTAAGGCGAAAATTGTAGCCAGGGTGGTGAAAAAGATGTGAAATTTTTCTCCCCCTATCCCACTAAGGGGGGAGAACATTCATTTATGGTCCGTTTGAAAGCCCCTTTGAAGTAGAACATTTTGATTTTTAATTCATCCCGATAGCTTGCGCGGCTCCGAAGTTATGATGAAAAATGTGTTTTTGGGGGTCATTTCAGACGTACCCTACACCCCCTTAAGATGAATATGGGCAGCTAAAAAAAAATACGTGTCCTTTACTTTTTGATGGTCTACCAATGTACCAAGTTTCATCGAAATCGGAGAGTCACAGTTCTGTCAGTTTGCTTGTGAGGGGATTCAAATTTTGATCATTTATTACTATTACGTAGGTGAATATTCCTAACAACTTTCATCCGGAAATTCCAACCTCTTCTAGCTGTTGCAATTTCTATGTCACTGAGTATAATTTTCAGTATTAGTTGCATTGATCGGGCTGGCAATGGGCTGAATTTGATTGAGCCTTAATTCACCATAAGCCTACATTCGGGAAACGATCGACTTTTTCCGCTTATCTTATGATATTTTCACGTGAAATTGTGTGTAATGTATGTGTTTATCCTCCAGTAATCTTATTCAGTCTCCACTCCTTCTTTTAAAGCAATAATTTCTAGTTTTCCACCGTCCTTCATGATTTTTCAGCTTTATCTACTTAAGTACATAATTTATCTCTAATATTGGTTAATACGTAATATGCACTTACTTATAGCTGTTTAATAATAATTACTTGAGTCTTTTTTTTTCTGTATCCTACTATCAATGCCTTACTCTTATCAATTGTTGTAGGTTTTATTGTATCTTGGATTTAATTGTGTAAACATAAATATAATTTTTGTTGCATGTAATATCATTTAATAAACAATAAATGTGTATCTTTAGTGCCCACGTGTGCATTGTCTGGGCTTTTATGGATTTCGAGTTTTCGTCGCTGTTTATTTAAATTAATTTATTTCGATAATACCTTTGAAGTGACTCGATTTTCCTCTTCAAAAAAAGTGTATTAGCCAGAAATAGTGGAAAAACTAGAAATTATAGTGTGGAAATAGTGTTATCATAATTCAAATTTCCACCATGCAATTGTTATACGGTGTTACTATAATTAAAGTGGGAAAGGTAAGGTAGGAAAAAGTATTTTTTTCATATTTTTTAAGTTTGTGGCGCGGATTTTAAAATTGTAATCGAATAAAACCTTTATTAAATTTATTTTGATCAATTCTCACTAACAGGATTATCAAAAATATTTCCAATACATTTTTTTTATGATTACTAACTATCGATATACAGTTTATTGCAAAATGATTTACGCATTTTGTAATCAAACGCAAACAAATAAACAATAACACTGATTTCAAATTATATCAATGCTCGAAAGATAATTTCATAACTTGCTTATTAATATTATGTGTAGGCTCTAAGCTAAATATAAATCGTGCGTATTATTTCACTATTAAATCATTTAATTCGATTCAATAGGTAGAGGCACACGTAAAGGTATTTTATAAGACAAAAAATTCGAAACTAGTTTGATAGAATTTAATAAAACATCTCCGTTTAATTGGGGAAGGGATTGCGTCAATAATTTTCGTATATCATTTTAATGTTTAATGTTTACGAAAGCGAGGTTGCAAATTTGCGTACGCGTGGAGTTACTATAAATAAGAACAATAATTAATAAAAAAAAGTCACTTAAATATTAATTATTTAGCCTTAGGATCTATCTCTTTACCACGTGGATCTCAATTGATACGTCGCCATTACTGTTATTATTTTTTTGTTAATCTAAGTAATGAGGAACCTATAAAAACCTTCCTATAAACTTTCTTGATTTTATTAGATCATCTTTCTCTCTACAAGACAAGAATTCTTGTAATTGTATACATATAATAACGGTTTTTTTTTATTTATTTGTTGATAAACGTAAATGATATCTAATCGCCTGCTTACATTTTGAAATTATTTGTATTTATTCCCAACAAAATGCAGATTAAATCGTATGCGTGTATTAAATGAGAAAAATGAGCTTCTTCGCCGAATATAGTCTGTTCTTTAATACGGTGTAATTCAATTTTTTTTTAAGAATTAAATTCCAAAAAGGAATAAGTTAAAAAAATATTACATAAAACTGTATATAATATTGGACCATCATTTGCCATGGTGAAATTTTAGGCAGCTGAATTTAAACGTGGTCATACCAGCTTCGTTGACGAAGAACGTTCGGGATGCCTAAAAATTGTAACCACTACCGATAACATCGGAAAATTTACCGAATAGACAGAATTTATGTTAGAAAGATAGCAGAGATTGTGGGCATCTCGATATATTGACTGAAGATTTGGGCATGAAAAATCTAACTGCACTTGCTCACTCAGGACCAAAAACGCATTCGAATGAACATTTTGTTTTCTTGTTGCATCAGTTTCAGACAAACATGTCAATAAAACAACATTTTCTTAAGGATAGCAACTAGTTTTCTTAATTCCAGAAATCCTTTAGGTATTGTTCATAAATTAATAGCTTCATTTTCTTAAAATAAAGCATTTTTTACTTTAAATTCTTGAAATGCGTATTATTTATATTCACATTTTTAATTGCACTTACCTTGTTTAAAGCAGTACGACCTATCCGTACGTAATGCAGTAAATATTCACATTGCTTGTGATTTTAAAAAGGCTAAACTAGAGGTTATCTACAGAATAATGTTCAAACAAAAGTGAACTTAATGTAGAAGTACACATGGAAAATATGCCTAGAAACAATAACCAAGACAGATAATGCTAATAAATAGCTTCTGGTATTGATGGAATCACTACCGGCAAAAACAATACGAGAAGAGGAACGCATTAAAGCTTCTTGCTTCTGGCCACATTGCTGTCACATCTCTCAATTTATGCTACTAATCTTCAAAACCAGTAACTGAAATATTTCCTGGCGCCACCTAGTATCAGCAGTTATAGTCATGGCGTCCTAGATAGTAGCGACGGAACTGGAATACATATATCATACTTACCCGTACAATGATATAACCTTCAACGTACAAAGTTTCATAAACATTTTCAAAAGATACCGGTTAATGTAATTTTTTTTTCTTTTTATTACTATTTACCACGTGTACTAATTTAACTATAGTTTTTTTTAATATATAATAAATAATAATAGAAAAAGGAATAAATAAACTTGAATATTAACTCATTAATTATTAAACTACATAAAAATAAACTCTATTTAATAACATTATTAAAGAAATAATTTAATTACAGTAAACCCTTGTTATAGCGAACACCGATACTGGGAAATCGTCTATTTTACGAACAAGAATTACTGTACGAAGTCTTCTAATGTATTTCTAAAGCAGTTTATTTCACTATAACGAAATTTCAATTAAGCGAAATGCGAACAATTTTAATCTCCCAACACCCAAAAACTAATACAAAAAATTACCATTAATACGAACCAATATAATCTTACACCAACATAATTTGCGTGAACATTCGTTTACAAAGCGACAAAATCGTCTGCGCCTGAATATTCCGACAATCGGAATCGATACGTTGGCAAAAAGACACTTCTGCTTATGGACTCTTGGGCGGGACGACATTTCTGAAGCTGTGCCTACTAACCATCAAGTTACAATTATGACTATTCCAAAGGGTGCCACAGGTATTATTCAAGCTCTTGACGTGTACTTTTTCTGCTCGTGGAAACAATTTACTCGACAGCTGTCCGATATTATCGTTCTATCTGCCTTTGCCATTCAATTATATCAAAGAGACAATATTCTACGTTTGCAAGGGCTAACCCATTTGCAGTTTTCTTCACCACGATATAAGGAGATGCGTAAATACGCTTGGTATATAAGTGGATATCTCGCGGAGCGTCCTGCAGAATTCACGACTTCATTAAAATTCTCTTTCCAGGATTCCCAAATGTCCCACTGTGACGAAGGTGAAGAACCAGCTATAATCAGGTGCGGATGGTGTATTGTGATGGTCGAAGATTTACCGTCTAGTTTCTGGGAGGTTTTTTTAGAGTTAAGGTTTAGTCGCTAACATAAACTGTGCGAGTACACATAATGTAATAGAAATGAGTGACAAAAAAACAGGGAATTCTTTAAAAATAAAATTGGAAATTTTAGAAGTGGTAGAAAAAAATACAAAATACAAAACTAAAATTATAGAAAAATTTAACATTCTGAAATCAACATTATCTACCGTAATAAAAAATAAAAATAAAATTGACAACGCTATTGCTTCCGGTAAACAAGTATCCAATAAAAGATATTCAATTATTATTCTTTATAACGAACTAATTCGCACTAACGAAAATTCGTTTATACGAACACCTCGATATAACGAACATTATCCTTTCCCCCGTGCCTGTTCGCTATAGTGAGGGTTTACTGTATACTGTAACCTATAAAATAAATGTTCATTAGTTCACTCACTTGCTCCTAATTTTAATTATTAACTTTAGACTCTTTCTATTATTGTAATTTTTCTTTTATTGGATATCTTTGTGGCTGACCTGATGATGTATTTTTTTAACACGAAACCGGTCGCCTAATTTCTCAATAGAACTTTGTGAGATCTGGACCATTTTTTCATTTCTACCTTTAATATGAATATTTTCTTCGCTTAAAACTAAATGATTTTCTTGGAAGAAACATTTTTCTGTCTCGGATTTTCTTGATTTTCTAACCCTAAGAAAATATTTATTTAATCCAAATAAAATTTCATTCTTTCTAAAGTACCCAAGTATTACATTAGAATCATTATAGGAGATCTTAATGCTAAAGTGGGACGAGAAGAAGAGTATAGGCATATAATCAGAGGTAACATTTGAATTCTAATGAGAATGGCAAGAAACTAATCCATTTTGTATCCGAGAATAACTTGAAAATAGTTAGTACTTTTACACATAGAGACATTCATAAAGGGAAGTGGAAATCGCCTGATAGATCGACAGTAAATCAAATAGATCACTGTCTAATTGAGAGAAAACATGCAAGAGGTATTAAAGATGTCAGAAGTTATAGAGGACCTAATATGAATTCACACCACTTTCTTGTTAAAATAACACTGAAACAAGAAATTCCAGGGTCATATACAAGCAGGTATACAACAAGAAAAGGATATGACATGACAAAAATTAAGGATAGCGAATTAAAGGGAAGGTTTAATGCACGAATTAATGAGAAAGTACAGGATTTTAAATATATTTGGGGAATAGACGAAAAATTGAACTGTTTAGAAGGAAAGATTCAAGAGGTGGCAAGCGTTTTGATACTTAAGCAGAAGACTACGAAACAACCGGATTGGTTTGATGAAGAATGCAAAAGTATAATAGAGGATAGAGATAAGTCCAGGATGAGGATGCTTACCAACGAAACTCAAGAGAGCAGGAACCTGTATTCTGAAAAGGGGAGAGAAGTAAAGAGAGTAATTGCCAGAAAGAAACGAGAGATGATGGATAAAAAGGTATGCAAGAGTGAACAAGACTAAGAATAAGGAATTTAGAAATTTTTATCAAGGCATAAAAAAAGTACTAGGAGTCGACAAGGGAGCTTATATTATCGCGATGAACAAGGGTTATTTCTGGGTGGTTTGGATGACAAACTGGATAGGTGGAAAGGTTATTTTGAAAAAAATGCTGAATGAGGAATACGGGATGAAACAGGCGGACCTTATGTATGGAGAAGGAACCTTGATGCAGCAGAAGCACAGAATCCATCTGTTGAGGAAATCAAGGAAGTGATAATGAGAACGAAGGATAACAGGAGTGCTGGGGAAAATGGAATTACGGCGGAAATCTTAAAATATGGAGGTGAAGCAGTTCAAGGGATCGTGAGCGCCTTTATCCAAGAAATTTGGGATAAAGAAGTAATGCCGACTGCTTGGTCTAACGCTGTTCTAGTTCCAATATACAAAAGTGGGGATAAAACTGAGAGTAGTAACTATAGGGGGATAGCGATATTGGATGTGGTATATAAGGTCTTGGCTGCTTTGATTAGGAAACGATTAGTTAGCATAAGTGAAGTAATTGTAAGTGATTATCAACGTGGCTTTAGACCTGGTAGATCTGTCATGGATCAGATTTTTCTGGTAAAACCCTTGCATCTTCTCTTTATAGATTATAAACAAGCGTACGATACTATAATAAGAGAAAAGCTATATCGAGCATTAAGCGAGATGGAAATAAATGACTTGTGCGGCTAATAAAAGTGACGCTTACTCAAACGACGTGTAGAGCGACAATTGGAGGGAAACTGTCAGACAAGTTTAATGTAAACAGGGGATTGAGACAGGGCGATCCATTGTCACCACACCAATCTGGTACTGGAAGCAATCTTAAGAAGGAGTAATATATTCACCAAAGGAATCATTTACCATCAAAAACATCAATGTGCAACCTATGAGGATGATTTAGTACTAATAACAAGATCTAAAAAGGAGTTAATGGAGGTTTTCAATCAGTTGCAGGAGGCATCTGAGGAGTTTGGTCTAAGGGTGAATGATAAGAAAACGAAATACATGGTGATAAATGTGAGCTCTTGGTAAAAAGACCACCGAGAGATCCAAGGTGTAGACAGAATATATAAATTTGAAAGAGTTGAGACATTCTTGTATTTAGGAGTCAAGATAGCTAGCAAAACCAGAGAGAAGGAGGAGATTGAGAGCAGATTGATGAAGGGAAGCAGAAGTGTAGGAAGCTTTAATACTCTGTTGAAAAATAAGAAGACTAGGAGGATGACCAAGGAGAGGATATATGACACGGTTATACGTCCAACAGTGTTGTATGGTAGTGAAGCGTGGCACTTATTGGTGTGATAAAGCAAAAACTGGAAGTATGGGAACGGAAAGTTTTGAGGACGATTTATGGGGGGATAAATGAAAATAGAGAATGGAGGCGACGGACTAACAAGGAGCTTATAGATTTATACAGGAAGCCAAAAATCACGACAGTGGTTAAGAAGCAAAGACTGAGGTGGTTTGGACATGTCTGGCGTTTGGGGGAAGAAAGAGCTACTAGAAGAGTAATAGAAGGAGGAGTTGGTGGAAGAAGAAGAAAGGGATGGAATTCGTAACAGAGGATCTGAGACTGCTAGGAATAAGAAATTGGAAGGAAGCCGTAACAGACAGACGACAGTGGAGACGTACTATGGAAACATGTTTTCTTGAATAGAGACTGATTTTTGCAAGAAAATCTATTTCTTTAATAAAAGAAACCATTTCTCTGCGCGTGGAAACTTTTCAAACTACCCACGCATATCTAAAGATTTAATGTTGGAAACTGGATTTTCGAATTTACTATTTACTATAAAATTACATTACACTAATCTGCAATGTGCTCAACTATGCAGATGGCCTGAAGATACTTACAATGGCCAGATCATTAAGTAACAATGAGAAACTACTGGCAAATCTCAAGGGAATACACAATTGGTGTGAATCTAATGGAATTATTCGGAATATTGATGTATAGTCATGAGTTTCTTACACAATAAGTGATAAAAGAACTAGGAGACCTGGGTACTTTGTGTGATCTTATAAACAATTTAGTTTTTTTAATATTTATCATTTAAACGTGATTGCTTTCCCGAAAGAAATGTAGACTACGCTGATCCAGTAGGGAGAGGGAAAATTAGCTCAAAATTTCTTATGTATAATTAAATATACACAAAAATTGACCCTCCTTCATTATAACAGCTCGACCGTTGCAGTTCAGGCTGAAAGCTGCTACGCAGCATATGACAATCTGCGCAAGTAATCTAAGAACTTAATGTTATGTACAAAAAATGTTAAAATGTTTGTAATTATTAATCGTAACATAGAAGGAAGATTTGAGGGTGAACGTATACAACGAAAAGCGTTAATTATGTAAAAGATGTTACACTAAATTCTTGTAACTTATAGTGATTATACACAGGCAATTTTAGAATATTAATTGAAACGTAAAGCCATCACCTATCCACCATCCATGGACGCGCATTTCGATGTTATACATCTCGTCAGCATGGCTTTGTGGAAGGTAATGGCATTTCAATATTTTAAATCGTATATATACGAAGTAGATATTTACATGTACCCATGAGGAAATCTAATTAGATATCCTCATTTGTACATTTTTGTCGAGTAAATTACTACAAACGCCTCTACAGAACTGAGCAAATCCCGCCAGTAGCCCCGACTACTGGCTTAACCGCCATAGGTTAATTAAAGAGATTTTATTAATAAACACAACATACTTTCACCGTGTCAATCTGGATTCAGACCACACTACAGCTACGCCAGTGCTTTGTCAACTGTTATTGATGATGTTTGTACTGCCACTGATTCACGCGCTTTTGATATGTATATAAAACTTCAAATACATTTCCAGTGTACAATGGTGTCTTCCAGGGCTCCGTTTTAGGTCCACTTTTTTACACTCTTTACACATCTATGCTATACAAGTCCCTACAATATTGCTCTTATCATCTTTACGCCGATGACACGCAAATATATCATTCTTTTTATCGTGAGAATTTACCCGTTGCTAACCATATTATAAATACTGATCTTGCCAGCATAGTGGACATGCCCATTATTATTATTATTATTATTATTATTATTATTATTATTATTGGCCTCGACTGGAAATCATTAGCCACATACATAATTTCCTAGCCACCCGAACGGACACCAGGACAAACAGAACACACACTTCACACCTGGGGCCGATCAGGTGACTAACAGGACATATCCATACAACATTATCCATCAACGTCAAATAAACTGCCATAATTGATTTGGAAGCAAAGCTGACAGAATTTGCAAAAGAAAATTTACATCTTAATGTTATCGGTACTCCTTTACAATACAGTAAAACAGTGCGAAATCTAGGACTACATATAGACTCGGAACTACGATTTAAGGAACACGTCGGTCATTGTATTAGAAAAGCTGTGGGATGGTTTAACATGGCCAAGCGTAGACTATTTCATTTGTACTGTTTCTTTCATATTTAAAACGCTCCCATATCTTTATTTTAAAATCAGATTTCGCACCGATGTGCACAATATTAATATACGGTTTCTTCATGCTATTACGTCACCTGCCCATCGTACTGCCCTATTCGAAAGATCATTTAGCTAGAATATTGCACATTTGTACAATGGTTTACCTCCGTCTCTTCTGGGGTCGAGCGTCGCCGCGTTTCGGTCACGGCTGCGAGTTCTTCTTGACTTGGGGGATTAGCGCGCTGCCTGTAATTATTATCCTGAAGTAATGTTAATATATTTATGTTTTTAAATTGTATGTATGCTATACAGGTCACATTTCCTTGTCTTCTTGCGTTTGTTTAATATGTATCTGTTTAATTAGCTTAATTTTTTTCTCTCTTTGTTTACTACACTGCACTTTTTTCCAAATATCATCTCAACCTCGGTGTGCAGTACACGTCTTATGGGAATTCGATTGACGGTTGCCAAGTCGTCCAATCATATGTTACATTACTATTTCCGGTTCATTATATGACATTTAATGCGATCAAAATATAAACTATGTAGGGGTTCTATGACTGCTAAAGTTTATATAAAATCAATTTAAAAGTGAACACCAAAAAGATAATAGGAAAGAACTGGTGATAAATATATGTTAACATTTTGTGAATACATTGCTCCATCAAAACTTGTGAGATACAGATTTAATATTGAGGTTATGTCAAATATAGATATCGCAACATCGCAACCGGAAATAAAGGTTCTTGAGAGACTTCTAGGGATAGAAAGAGATACACTGTTGCTATTAAATCCCATACTCCATAAGCAGGTTGAGACGCTCTATAGTACATATTTCATTTTGTATATGGCCAAATTGAAAATCAGATATTTCTGAATTTGGTCATTTGTTATATCAGCTACTTTTTTATTATTTTATAACTATTGTAAAACGGGTTAAGTTGTTACGTTTAGCTGTTATAACAATAAAGATTATTATTACTATTATTATTATCTTCTTTATCAAATCCTACCTCCCTATTCCACCTCTTCAAAATCTTTATTTCGCAGCCAGTTCTGAATGTCCTCCTTTTTCCAACTTGCGGTAGGACATTGGATTTGCTATAATAACTTTGCATTATCTATAACTATTATAAATGGTTTTTCAATGTATCTACAATGCAATTTACCAATATTAAAAAAAATAGGCTTCTCATCTATGAACACACCTTTTGCTTTCAGTCTTTATTTCCTTAACACTTTGCCGAGCATTGTCCTGTTACGAAAAATCCGTGTTTCCTCTAAATAGGCAATAATCGGTGCGCAAATTTTAACATAGGACCGCAAATGGACTTTAGCATTTGCTGTGTGTGGCAATTGCATCAATCCTTGTTGAGGATTATCTTTTCTCCAACGGTAACTCCTTTCTTAATCCCCCTAGACGAAGAGATTCCATGAAATATATCTCTATCCTTCAAAATTTGTAACACACTACTCCGTGTAATACTATACGTTCTAAAATATCAAAATATCTAGAAGTAAATTAAAATTGATACATCATTATATATTTCGATTATATACCTGGCACTGGTTTGTCGATTTGCTTTAGGACCAGTCAAAATATGGCTCTAACAGAAAATATGATAATATTCAAAGCTGCGGCAATACGCTGAAATTACTTAGGTTATAATTCTTTGAACACTGTGTTTGTGCAAATACGAGGGTGTATCACCCTCTTGAAATTTGGAACTATTATTTCTCAGACGAATTGTTGAACATTATTGTTGTCAACACAAACAATTTCATAAATTCTGTAGCAGGAAGGTATTCAAGAAAGAGTGATGTCAGACCTACCGACAAATTAGAAATTCAAGCTTTTTTTGAACTATTATATTTTGAGTTCTAAAGGCAAACCGACTAAACGCAGCTGATCTATGGAAAACAGATGGCACAGGAGTAGAAATATTTCGTTTAACAATGTCTCTGAATCGTTTTAGGCTTCTACTCTGTTGTATCAGATTTGACGATAAAAATACAAGAGATGAGCAGAAAAAAGTAGATAAACATGCACCTATTCGAGACATTTTTAGTATGTTTGTCAGTAAACGCAAATCTGGTTTTGGTTTGTCTGAATATGTAAGAATAGACGAGAACCTTGAAGCTTTCCGGGGAAGATGCAGCTTCAAGCAGTACATTCCGTCTAAACGCAACAAGTACGGCATCAACATTTTGCATTGTCAGATGCAAAAATGTATTATACAAGTAACCTGGAAGTGTATATTGGCCAGCAACCAGAAGGCCCTTTCAAAGTAAGCAACTCTCCAGATGCCATTGTTGAACGACTTTGTGAACCAATAAATAATTCGGAATGAAACTTGACGGTAGATAACTGGTTTACAAGTTTTTCCTTTAGCTGAAAAATTAATAATGAAAAAAATAACTTTGGTAGGAACAGTTAGGAAAAACAAAAGAGAGCTGCCCTTAGAATTTTCTAATCCTGCAAACCGACCAGTACGTTCCAGCATGTTTGGATTTCAAAAAAGTAGCACCTTAGTTTCGTATATTCCAAAAAAGAAAAAGAATGTTTCTACTATGCATCACGATGATGCTATTGATCCAGAGAGCGGAGAAGGAAATAAACCAGAAATAATGACTTTGTATAACCATACAAAAGGTGGAGTTGATGTCGTAGGTAAATTGTTCTCCCACTACAATTGTGCCAGAAATACTCGCCGATGGCCAACGGTAGTATTTTTTCGACTACTAAATGTTGGGGCTAGCAATGCTTTTGTCTTATTTTGTGTAAATAATCCGGAAAGTAGAATTGTAAGATGGGAATTTTTGAGAAATCTGTCAATGGCAATGTTTGATCTACATTTACGAAGAAGGGCTACACTACAAAATCTGCCACAAGTAATGAAGCTACGCATCTATTGCACAACAAAAACTAACCGAAAAACGAGATTCAAGTGCAAAAAGTGTGAAAAGTTCATGTGCCTAACGCATATAAGTGTGGTATGTAATGACTGTGCGTCACAAAACTAATTTGATGAAAATTTTTGAGAATATATGTACTTCTTTATTTTTTTTCTTGATAAATATTCATGTTTCGCATTTTTAAAATAAAAAATATAACCAAAACAGTGAATTTGGCCAAATTAGAGCATTAAGTATGTAAAAAAAACATTTTTATATGCCGGTCTGTGAGACCGAAGCGGGTAACGATGTTCCAGAAGTTCTAGCGGGTACTGTAGGGTTAATAACGTAATTAAATAGGGATTATTTTTATGTAGTTTAATAATTAATGAGTTAATATTCAAGTTTATTTATCCCTTTTTCTATTATTATTATTTATTAAATAGTAATAAAAAGAACAAAAAATATATTACATTAACCAACATCTTTTGAAAATGTTTATGAAACGTTGTACGTTAAAGGTTATATCATTGTATGGGTAAGTATGGTATCTGTATTCCAGTTCCGTCGCTACTATCTAGGACGCCATGATTATAACTGCTGCCACTAAGTGGCGCCAGGAAATATTTCAGTTGCTATTTTTGAAGATTAGTGGCATAAACTGAGAGATGTAAGCGTAATATAGCCAGGAGCAAGAAGCTTTAATGCTTTTCTCTTCTCATGTTGTTTTTGCCGGTAGTGATTCATCAATACCAGGAGCTATTTTATTAGCATTATCTTGGTTATTGTTTCTAAGCACTTTTTTCATGTGTACTTCTACATTATGTTCACTTTTGTTTGAACATTATTCTGTAGATAACCTCTACTTTAGGCTTTTTAAAATAACAAACAATGTGAATAATTTACTGCATTATGTACGGATATGTCGTATTGTTTTAAACAAGGTAAGCCCAATTAATAATGTGTATATAAACAATATGCATTTTAAGAATTCTAATTAAAAAATACCTTATTTTAAGGAAACGAATCTATTGATTTATGAACAATACCTAAACGCTTTCTGGAATTAAGAAAACTATTTACTATCCTTAAGAAAATGTTGTTTTGTGTTATAATGGCCATTTACTTATACTAAGAATCGCTTTCTTAAAATTTTCTGCAAGATTTTCTTGAATAAAGTTAACAAATGTTGTAAACAAAGAAATACAATTATGTCATTACAAGTATATACGTCTGTACCTACCTGAAAAGCCTAGGTGTGAAACTATTATTGTGTCAACTTTTTCCTGTGATCTAGGAATGGTAGCTTATACATTTGCGATAATTCCACCTTCAGAGTTCGTATCGGAAAATTTGGTTTCACCATCACTTATTTCACTTTTATCTTTAGATTCGGTATGGGATAAGAGTTCGTAACTCTCATCCTCAGATGTATTATCACTATCATAAAATGAATCGACTTCGCCTTCAACAAACATGCGTCTTTTCTTATAATTCTTTTTGTGTAAAATAACTGTAAACAATAGTGCCTGATGGGATAACTATAAACCTTTACGAATCCCTAACGCAATTCAGGGATCCCGTTCAACATTTTACTGTTTATATCATTTTTTGCTAGTTACTACTGATCTACAATAACGTAGGAGTAATAATGGATTATATAACATCTCCATACCTTCGATTTATTTATGAAAATACACAAAACAGTGCTAAAAATAAACAAAATCTGGACTTGAGTTGATATATTTAGACCACCAGATGTTCTAGAAAAGGTGGCGGGTTATATATGTCCCGATAGGCTCGGAAAGATTGATAATAGGCGCTTTCAAATGCTATTGATTATAGCTCAATTGATATGTATTTTAGAAAATTACAAATTTACGTACTGCGACGTAATAAATACAGATATATGACGTGCGTCGACTTCATCTTTAATAATGTGAAAGTAAAAATATTTTTTGAATGATCCTCGTATATCAAAAAATTGTTTTCAATGACTACTAAAATTGCTGTTTATATTAATACCAATAATTTCTGTGATCATTTATTACTACTAGATAGATGTTGGGAATTAGTAATATATGGTGTGGATTTATTTTGCGTCGTGTCGATTAGAAAAACGGATTTTTTTAGAAATTATTTTCTAATAAGCGTCACTATGATAGGAGACAAAAAAAGTAGTAGTTGACGACAATATCTAACCATGCGTAATTTATTTACAACAAATTTATGTACACATAACGAACTCCCATTACGAAATCTGCGAAATCTTTTTTGCGTTGTGAAATTCTTAATGAATAAGTTTTCCCCCGTGCGAGGTGGCGATTACGATTGTATTATCAATTTTTTTCCTTCGCGCTAATATGAACGCGAGCAACTTACATAAGATACGTTTGACATGTTGGAAGAGAAAAAAAATATAACCTTCCAATAATTCTAATTCTGTCATATAGAATAAACAAATGACGTAAGTTTATAATAAACAAATAAACATGATGTGTAGATAAAAGTTGTTTATTATCTGTTCATGGCAATCCAGTCGAACTGAGGATATATCTCTGTCGCACACTTGCACACAGTTAAAGTGTACGCATTTGTCCCTTACCCGTTGTTGTCGGCCAGCTCACACAACACCAACACAAATGAACTAGAAATGTGTTTATTTGTGTCGTCTATGTGGACCACGCATGTTGTTCGATATACAAAATCGTCCTATAGTATTATATACGCACATAGTTTTGTGAAATAAAAAAGAATATTTATATGTACAGGTGATGTATATCGCACGTCTCTCCCCTCATTCTCTCTATGGGAGCTGAAAAGGAATAAAAGGCAACTTTCCGACAACCACTGACGGATCTTTTTTTAAAAAGTTAGACATTACGGGACTTAAAGTAGAGACGTGAACGTTAGAACAAATAAAGGAAATATTGCTTCGAAGAAATATTAACAAACATTTGTTGTGTGTATTTATCTAAATCACAGTCTTGGCGGTATCGTTTGTTGGTGGCACGAATATTTCTAACCCAAGTACATACGTCGTACTTCTTTCTTCCTCACCAGCTTTCCTTCCTACGTATATTCTCCTCCCATCCTCGTTTTTTAACGTCTTTCTTGTACGTATTCTTCTTTTTTTTTAGCCGAACCGCTAACTATGTTTAAGTTAAGATGAAGGCAAACATGAGTTTTTGTTTGAGAGTGAGTATTGTAAATGATTTATCTTTGAAAATCCAGCGGAAATAATCACGCGCGTTTACTATGTTTGTGTGCGTGTTATGTGTACGTTGCCTGTATGTGTTTGTATATCGTACGCGCCAGCATGCTCTCGAAAAGGACCGCGATACTGAGTGAAGAGAGAGAGAGTGCTAGCTTAGAACGTGCGAGATCCATCTCACGCACTCCTGTTATCGTCGAAATTATGCATCTTTGTCTCCCTTTCTACTCGTTTAACTAACTTAAAAAATGTAGTAGTAGCATAAGTGCGAGTTTTGATATATCGCACTTATGTATCTACGAGGTACACTCAAAAAGTTGGAAAATTTCGAACCCAAAAAATTGCCTTATTTAAGAAGTTGATTTATGTTTTTTTTACATTCCTGTGGTAAGGGGACAAACCTAAAACCATTGTAACATACAGTCAGTCACAAAAGTTTTCGTACACCCCCCAAAAACTGTGTATTTCTTGATATTCTCATAATAATTTAAAAGAGTAACACTGAAATGTGTAGTTACTAGTAGAAAGTAAAATTCTGTATAAAAAAATGTGTACATACATTCAAATTACCAAGAAAATAGTAAGAATCCCCGTGCGAACATCACAAATGTTTTCGTACAGCTATAAGTAACCCGGTTATTCCCCGAATTCTTTACGTAACCTCCGATAAAAACGCATGACGATGAAAAATGTAGTATTAAGCAGCAAATCATCGAATACACACGCAGGTGAACGATGCATTCAAAACAGAAAGAATTGACTTCAGAAATTCGAGAATTAATTATTAAATTATATAAACAAAACAATTCTTTACGAAAAATTGCTAATATCGTTGGTAGGCGACATTCTACGATTCAATACCTTATCAATAAATTTAAAATTAATGGTTCTATCGATATTGCCCATCGCTCAGGCCGTCCAAGAATATTAAATCAGAGGGAAAGAAGGGATATCATAAGAAAAATAAAGGCTGACCCTAAAGTAAGTGCTCCGAAATTGGCGAAAGATATCGCACTTGATACGGGAAAATCCGCTCATCCGGAAAACACAAGAAGAATTTTGAGGAATGCCGATTTTAATGGTAGAGTACCGCGCAAAAGAACATTCATCAGTAACCAGAACCGTCGGAAGCGCTTAGACTTTGCAAAATTAGACAAAGAAGAAGGTACAGAGTTTTGGGATAAGGTTTTATTTACGGACGAAAGTAAATTCAATTTATTTGGATGTGATGGAAGAGGTAAAGTTTGGAGAAGAAAGAATGAAGCTTTGAAATTAGAGAATCTTATACCCACTGTAAAACATGGTGGAGGGAATGTTATAGTGTGGGGCTCGATTGCATCTGCTGGAGTAGGAACGTTGGTATTTATAAATGAAAGAATGGATCGTTAAATTTAGAACGTCAGTGGATATTCCAACAGGATCAAGATCCCAAACATACCTCTGGCGTTGTGCGTGAGTGGTTGCTGTATAATGTTCCAAATCAATTGCATTTTCCACCCCAGTCGCCAGATTTGAATGCGATAGAACGTGTGGGATTATTTAGAGAGAAGAATAAGAGTACACCATATTACGTCCCGAGATACCCTGAAGAGTGCCTTATTAGAAGAATGGGCATTTACCGAAAAGTTAGTTCATTCGATGCCTCGACGCTTGGAAGCAGTCATTGCATCTCATGGAGGTCCGACGAAGTGTTAATATTGGTTTTTGTTACTAAAATTAAAATATTTTCTTGACGTACGAAAACTTTTGTGACATATGAATATTGTTTTTGTTCTCTTTTTTTAATAATAATTTATTTACGGTGTATATTTCTTTGCTAAATGTTTATTTATCTTTTGTATTATTGAATAAATAGATTTATGAATTAAATAATGTTTTCATTTTCGAAATTCCTTATATTAAAGGCATGTACGAAAACTTTTGTGACTAGGTAACTATGAAAATAAAGAATGCATGCGTACGATTATTCCAAACACATATGTAACATGGTAGTAAGGTAAAGAATTAAATGAATTGATAGATTGCTATGGGAGAAACATTTCTTTTAAATATCTCATAAACTTGGTCCCAGATACGATCCCTGTGGGATACCCAATGTGATAGCCACTATCGTAGATCTGTAGCTATCCAAGTTAACAAATTGTGACCTGTTGGATATACAAATTTCTAGCTCAGCAATTTATTAATAAAAATCTGACGATTTATTGCATCAAAAGCTTTGCTGTAATCTGTGTAAATCTTCCTGCATTTTATTGTTATAAGATTATCTAAAAAATGTATAAAATGGGAAAAGGACGGTAGTTCCCAACTAAGGCCTTATCACCACTTTTAAAAATCAGTACGACGCTAGTATGTTTCCAAAGAGATGGAAAATAGTCTGTATGCAACGATCTACTGAAATTTATGAAAAGTGATACAAGCGAGAATCCCATCCGGACCAGCACCTCATCGACTCGATTTTCATACTCAGGGCTCCAAATTCTGTAGAATAGAATTGTCAAAAGATTTATGGTTTGGACACTAGAGCGCTCAGAAATTTGGAAAATGTGGTACCAATCTTTTCCCATACTATTTTAATCATACTTCCCAAAGTAAAGCAGATAGGGAAACGGAAGCCGTGGTAATCGATTCTACAGGTGCGTTTTAATCTAGAAATATACTAATGAGGATTCTGTAGGTCATAGAAAAACCAAGAAATCAAAGAAATGTTGCAACGTAAGCATTCTCCTAGTGAATGGCCAAAAGTTTCAAGCGGACGTATTTCAAAAATCGTCAAATAGACCTGATTTTCATGTTCATTAGATCAAATTCTATAGAAAAACACCAACAAAGTACTAAATTTCAAAATTTTTCAAAATTAAAATTTTTCTTGATTTTCTTGATTCACTAATATTTCCCTAATAAAAAAAGATAAAAGGATAAAGAGGAAGAGAATTTGTAAAATTCCACAAGCTGATTCGAACTAAAAAAAAACCTGATACCTCTCCCTGAAAGGTAACTCGAAAAAAACAATTTTACGGGTCCGATTTTATATAAAAAGTATAATTTCATGTTTAATAACATTTAGAAAAGAGCCTAAGATGATCTTAAAGCTAACGGTTGGAAAATCGCTTTTAGGTTTTGGGTGTTTTTCTTTTTTGGAAAATTTCATAAATCGCAATATCCCAATAAAAATTATCTGGGGGTATTTGAGGGTGTTTACTGTTTTTTAAGGCGTGTCCAATCTTCTAAAGGTTAAAAGTAACAAAATTAAAAAGTAAATAAAACTTCGAATAACATAATAAATAACTCACTTCGAAATCTATTAACAGGTTTGTAACATTAAATGCTTGTAAAAGAAAACCTCGAGAAATCAAAATACATGTTTATACACATTTTACATTTGATTACGAAAATATTTTTAGTTTGCTTAGAGGTGTATAATTTCAACGGTTTCAATTGAAGCGATCACAATTTCAGTAACATCGAGATTAACTCGGATACATGTATACAAGTTTGACCAGAAGATAAAAGAAGCTTTTCGCTACAAATTGCCTATTTACATAGTTCAATTGAAAACAAAAATTGTGTGCGAAACGGTTTATTGAAGTCTGAAAAGTCGAAAAATGCTTTTGATTCGCTTACTTTTATTTATATTTAAATTAAATCCTTGTTTCTTTTATTCTTTCGTTTTTTCGAGGTTTCCTTGAAGTTACAAATTCTTTCTATGGCATTTACGCTGTTTAAAGGCGACAAATTAGTTGGAACATGAACAAGAGGTCTCTTTCCTAGAGCATGTAAAGTTTTGAAATAAGGTAAAGTGATTTAATATCGTGGAAGTTTCTAATTAAAAAAGTTAGAAGAATTATTTCTGTAATAAATCAATTGCAATTCGCAGGTAATATTTCCATCATGTTCGATTATATATTGCCTTTTCAGCCACACCTCGTATATTAATCTTTCGCGTCAAAGGCCATCAAATTTTAACAATGAAAATTATCGATTAAGTTAATTTTTAGAAATAATGAAGACTGCATCCTGACAGGCAAGAAGAGTTTTTAATTATCACTTTTAAATCCTCTTTTAGAGAGGAGAGTCCCAAAAGTCGGAAAAGCTTAAAGAAATCGCCGAAACCCCAGTCACACCGTTCCTTCGCACCTCACCCCAAACCTTATTTCCATCCGTTTCCTCCTCGCGAGCATTCTCCTTCCCACTTCAATACCGCTTCCTTCTTAGCACCACCGCGAGCTCGCCTTTCTATTTTCTCGAACTGTTCATTTTAAATTTGTGATCTGATTGCGATTTCACAGGTCGATGAAATCTATTGTATCTTTTTACAAGCTCACACCACCCTAAAACAATAACGTTAAATAAACTGGATATTGCTGTTATTGTCTTCTTCGCAGTTTTTTGAGTCGAGAGGATGGTAAGAACTCTTTTATAGGACGCATAATCAACTTCGTAAAGAGGCGAAACAATTTCAACTATTTACCGTAAGAATTGCCGTCTTTCTTCTGCGTATTGATCCTCATTCTTTCTTATTCTAATGCTTTAATACGCTTAAAGTGTGGTAGACTTTGTATTAACAACTTTATATTCATTGGGAACTGTATTTTGAAGCATTTGTCCCGTGTATATTTTGTAGCGGTAAACTACAATAGAATCAATTTTATTTGGTAACATTTTTTCCTAATTTCGTTTAGGATTCTTTTTTCAAGCATTTGTCTCGTGTATATATTGTCCCAGTAAATAAAATTCAATGTTATTTAAGCAGTATTTATGCAGTTTTTGAATTGTGTGTTAGCAGTTTTGAAAAATATTGCAAGTTTTAATTTAATTTATCAGGGACACACAATGAAATAAATACTGCATTTGAATTATGTAAAAAAACTACGTTTTGCAATGTACCTCCTCATTTGTTCTGGTTATATTATGTATATGTTGTACCGGAAAATTAGGATCTATTTTATTATGCAATATTTTTTCCTGGTTTTATTTAAGATACTTTTTTCAAGCATTTGTCCCGGGTATATTTTGTCCCAGTAAATTAAAATCAATTTTATTTAGGCATATGTTCTGGTTATATTGTGAGTCTAAAAGAATCCAGTAGGATTAAGCCAGAGGACCTAGCTGGCTACTTAATTACTCCTCTCCTCTCTTCTATCTTTGAAGAAAAATTTCCTGCAAATATTGTTGCACATGATGTCCGAAGTGGGGTGGTGCACCATCTTGTTGGAACGAATAGTTTCACAACTGAAATACCTCTATTTTCGTCGATAATAAACAGTTCTCTAAGACGAAAAATAATTTATTATTGTAAAAGTTCTAAGTATTCACGTCAGATTGCCCTGAATAAAATAGACGCCTATAATTTTGGGATCAATAATACCACACCACATGTTCACTTTTTGTGGACGTTGATTTTTCATTATTTTCTGAAGCAAACAAATTTTGTACGGATGATAAGGTGAACGTGATAGTATGTTTTGAAATCAGGTTTTGCTAATGTCGTGATTCCATGAAACAGTTCACTAAAACCCTTTACCACAATGCTTAACTCGTACTGGACGCACGTTTCGATAGCCAAGCTATCATCATCAGCAGTAAAACTGAATTAAGAAACTAAGTGAAAACTAACCATATATAGTAAATAAATTACGCAATATCCTTGATTATATCTTAATTATATGTATAGTATACCCTTCTACGTGTTCCTTGATGAGCCACTTCCTTGCACATGACTATTATTAATGCCAGAAATGCAAAACTAAAGATAAATAATCCCGAAATTAAAATGTAAATGGTCAGGATGACGTAAGTTATTAAAATCCATGTTTTTCAATGAAGCGCTTCATTGTTCATGGTTATAATTACAGCTGTAATTAACTATACATAATGTAACAAACGATAAAGGCTGGAGTTTAGTGGTCCTAAATCTGAGTTCATTAAGTGATTTTTGGTTTTGTAAATTTCCATATCTTCATAACAATATAATTGAACAATGCTCTTTACGTTTTTAATTAACTTTATATTATCAACATTATGGTTATTTTCAAGCATATGTAGGACAACACTAGATTTATCAAACCTTCTAAATTTGAGATGAGCCAAATGTTCTTTGTACCTAATTCTGATTGATCTTTTTGTCTGCCCAATATACACTTGATCACAATCTTTACATTAAATTTTGTAAATTCCTGATTTATCCATGTTATCTGCTGGGTCTTTGGAACTTCCTAAAAGGTTTTTGAGGTTATTGTTTGAAGAAAAAACAATTTTGCAGTCAATTTTAGAAAAGATTTTTTGAAGACCTTTGGTGTAACTTGGATAAAAGGGTAATTTAACATATTTCTTATTATTACGGCCGTCAATGCATTCTAGTGTGCTTATATTTCTAATTCTGAATCTATTCTTATGTTTCCTAATAGTATTAGAGATGACATCTTCAGAGAATCCGTTAAAGTTAACAATATTGATGATTTCTTTAAGTTCATTTTGATATCTATCTTTAGTTAAAGGAAAATTGAGTACCAAAAAGTTAATAGCCGAAAGTTTGTGTTCATATGAGCGATTAGAATCCTGTAAGATGAATCTATTATTACTAGAAGGTTTTCTATATACGTCTATTTCTAACTTATTTTTATTTCTTATTACTAACATATCGAGGAATGGAATCCTTCTTCGTGGGTAAATTTGATGGAGGGAAGTTTTGAGTTAAGCTGTTCCATGAAATCCGTTATTGAACATTTGCTGGTGTCAAAGATGCAAAAAATATCATCGATGTATCTGATCCAAAGCCGAGGGAAATAAGCCAAAGTATTCTTCAAGTCGATTTCAAATTTACCCATAAAGAGGTTAACCATAAACGGAGATAAGCTGTTACCCATTGCAGTTCCTTCCGTTTGTTGATAAAAAGTGTTGTTAATTTGGAAAAAGTTTTGTAACAAAAGCTTTTCTAAATATTCCAAAGTTAAATCAACCTGAACACTAGGGAACAGTGAACTTACGTCAAACAGACTAAAATGTCTTTGTCAGCAAGCTTAATGTCCTTAGTTTTTTCAATGAACGCGTAAAAAATTTTAATAGCCAAATCGGGAAACTGTACAGGTAACTGGTTCAATTTGTCAGATAACCACTTGCAAAGTAAATAAGTTAGACTGTTGATGTTCGAAACAATGGGTCTCATACTCTTTCCGGAATTGTGTATCTTAGGTAAGCAATACATTCTAGGTAGTACAGGGTTTGGTACCGTTAGTCTAAATCTTAAATTATCGCTAATGACCGCCTTACATTCTAACATGGTCTTTTTGGTTTCTGTAATCATTTTGGACAAAGCATTTTTTAATAATTTCAAACAAGAACTTTGTGGCAAAGTGGTGTTGACTCGATTAAAATAATCCTATTTGTCTAAAATGACTACAGTGTTGTTACCTTTGTCGGATTTTAAATAAAAACAATTTTTGTTTTTTAGTCTTCTAGCGTGATTCAGTGATAATTGCCGAGTTGATATCTTTAAGTTTTCTACTTAATGTAAGATTATATTCAAAGAATTTTCCTCATTTGTAGCACGTTTTGGTCTTCTCGACCTTGGCCTTGTTCTAACATGCCCAAAATTCATTATCAACTTTATATATATCTCAATATACTGCTCAAATGCAGTTTAATGTGTAAAAGAGACATCAGCGAAAATTCTATTCTATCGTCTTTTTATTGGATACTATTTGAATGATTCTGAGTCACCCTGTATTGAAATCTCGCGTCCAAATACGAGTATTGAAAAAAATTGTTGGCAAACGAAGGCAAACAATAGCGAGTTTTCATTGACACAGATGACAGTTTGTTGACACTAACGGTGAAAATATAAACATCCTGGACGCTTTATTTATCTACAAGAAGATTTAGAGTCCATAGGCGCGCGTTAAAAAGGGTTATGGTAAATTTTTAATTTTAATTAATTAATGTTAGGATATTAATCTTATAATATATCTTGCATTGAGGGCGTTATAAGATTGATTTTTTATGCATACGTTTTTGAATGCTCCTCGTATATCAGATATGCAATATTTTGAATAGAATTTATAAATGAATAAATTTACATGCAGTAAAAAAGCAAAATTCAAGAAATCGGTTTATATATTTTATTTATTTAGATGTATGTTTTTTCTAAGGAAAATACTAGGAAATTCATAAAATACATGTTTTAAATGTACAATTTCAACGAGAGACCTCGCTAATAATTTTACACATATTATAAAACGTTCTTTAAACAAATAACGACTAAAACATTAATATGGTACACGTTTTATCGCAATGTATGTTTGTTTAAATATATATATATTTTTGTTGCGAAACTGTTATTTGTGTAACAAACAATAGGTTACTAAATTTCGTACTTACATTGTATTGGCGCATACGCAACCATCAGTACATTAGTGCTATATAAGTTGTAAGCATTACAGGCTTTTGAAACACAATCAAGTAATATATCTCTAACACATGTATATTGTACATATTTATAGATACAACCATATATTGTCCAGCTGGTTTGAGTAATTGTGATATTTTTGGAACACTGGAAAACACATGTATTCTCAAACAACGGGAAAGAAATTGAATTGACAAACAATAAATATAATTTATACAATTCCAAACACACAGTCTCTTAAATCCTTTGAATTAATTTTACATAAATTGTATAAAAGCAAATATATTCTTTTTAAATTAAATTTTTATTAAAATTCTACAAGTAAACGTGTAACTCTAGAGTTGTAGCTAATTTATTTGATTGGGTCATTGTATTTTCTATTAGGTTTAATGTTTAGTATTTAATTTATCCTATTAAGTAATATACGTTTTCTCCTGATAAAATAATAAAAAAAAGGATATTGTCAAAGATATATCTTGTGTAATTTTCGTTAATTAAGAAAACAACTCCTTCATTTCAAGAGGGATACCGGACGATATAATTAATCTTTACACCCCCCCACCCACACCAAAAAAAAAAAGAAAAATACAGCAGAGAAAGAAAAAAAACAAACATGTTTTCCTCAAGGGTAGCACTTGTTTTTCAAAAACGAAATTCCTATAAGCTCGAAATATGTTAAAGGGAAAATTTTGTTGTTATGCTTGATCAGGCGCATAGATTAGCCCGGAAGGAATGCAATCTTATTTTCATTTCGCTACTCCTTGAGCGCGCGGGAAAGCGAATGGATTCCTCCACACTGAAAACTGTAACATCATCGTTGTTTACGAAGAAGCTATAGAGAATTAAATGCACCTAGTCATCTTCGGATGCATTAAGCTATGTAAACAAACCCATCAATACGATATTTATTTTATTCGCCTCTTTTCTACTCCATCACTCCCCATTTTTACGAAGGTAAACCAATTTTTATCCAGCTAAGGTACTTAAATTCTTAAAATTCAAAATTAAAACCTTTTTGATGGAGTATAACATTTCAAACTAAATAGAAAGACTCAAGTATTATCATACAACATCGTAAAATAGGCATGCCTGAGCTTTATATGAAATTTATTCGGTATATATAGATTTTATTGTCGCCATAATACTAGAAATCAATCATTTATTTGTGTATTTGCATAATACACCTACTTTCTATTACACTTTGTGTATATCGCAAAGAATAGACCCGCTGAAAGAGAAATTATTCTACTTTTATAACGCTGGAGATATTCTTTCTATAGAAACACTTGACAGTAAATTCTGAGTCAATATAAATGGTATAGCAAAGTATCACCATACTGAAAATTCCAGATGTAATAGTATCTAAGATAAGGCGCTGTGGAATTCCTCGATATGTCGATATCATTTTTTTTTTTATAGGTGTCACAGATAGATATAATTTTTTCCCAATCTACTAACCCAAATAGATTATTGTTCGTACATAACCAACACTTTTTAACATCCCATTTTCAATCATTTTCCTTTACATCAATCTACTTTAATATAGGACGAAATTCCTTTCATAATATATAAAATAAATCACGTTTTCATACCATAATAAATACCACTCCGGAAAATACATTATTTTCGAAATGTTCCGCTTCAAGATATAGATATAGCAAGCTAAAAATGAAAATGAATGATTACTCAAGCAACCAGAATTGATTATCCATCAACTAAGTAGTTGTTTGTTGTTCGAATAGTTGTATGTGTGGAAGAGGAACTTTTCAATGGTGAAATTTTTGTTATATAAAGCTCGAGGACGACGTTGCTTGAAAAACAGGAAAAGCAAAAGGGAGCTCTCGATCAAGATGAAAGAAATGGCTATCATGGGATGAATAAAGGTTTAATTATTAATCTTTTTGGGAATGTTAAAGAGCTAGATTCGGGTTAAATCGGCTCTCGATGTTATGCTCGGAATTCTAACCCTATTATTATTACAAGAATCAGTAGTAGCAGTGCATTAGCTCTGATTAATTTATGCCTTTAGTTAAAATATTAAAAGACGGTCCAGATATTTTGATTCCTATAGCCTGGAACCGTCTAGACTCACGTTTAACTGAACATATTCATATTTAGTATGTACATAAATCTAACTTTAAAATCACACTCAAGAAATTTCACACAATAAAAACATTAACTTCATCTTAACTACAGCTAATTCTACTGTGTATTTCATTTTATGTAATTCTTGCTTGTAACTGTTTGTTTGGAACCAAGGAAAACTTATTATTAGTTGTACTTAGGGCTATAGATTATACAGAGACCTCGGAATATTCTGCCTTTGTGAATGGAAATTTCTCAAAACTGTTTTTTTTCTTATTATGACATATGGACGTGTTTTAAAATGATATTGAAACCTACAGGATGTCTCATAAGTTCCTAGCTAGCTAAAGTTTTTTTAATGCAGTTTTAGAATCCTCCTTAAATTCTGAGGCAATCTGTAATAAGGAACTATGGTCTTAAAACTCGGCCTTTCAGGGTTATTAGTAGTGTTGGGCATAATCGATATATTTCAATGATCGAATGAATCGAAATCATCGTTTAAAATAATCGAATGATCATTCGAAATTTACTAACGATTTCGATTATTTTCCACGATTATTTGGCAGAATCCGAGTGACGAGTGAATTATTTCGAAACTCGAAACCTCGAAGTTTCGAATGCAGATCTCGAATCGTAATCCGTTTGGGTAATCCTCCATGATTTCTGAACCATAATCGAATGATCGATTATTCGAGTATAATCGATATATCTCGATTATATCATTCATAATCGCCCAACACTAGTTATTGGGGTTTCTTTGAAAAGTCGTAATTTCTCTGTGATTTTTGGTACCTAGGCTAGACATAAAAGGGCCTAATAGGCAACTGCTTATGTGGTTTTGGATTGACAATGAGATGCGTTTAATATTGTGTTAGGTTTGAATTTTGAAATATTGGCAAAATTCTAGACAAACAATTGCTATTAACATGTTAATAGTCTAAAATCAGGCATTAACTGGTTATAGCGATTTTTGAAACTGAACTACTGTCAATAGTTAATTTATTAGTATGCCATGACAGAAACATTTGAACAATTATTGGATTTAATGACATTTAATAATTATTATATTCACAACAAAATCAGAAATGTTTAGAATAGTAGTGCATTTGAACATCTCTTAAAATATATTTTTTTTCTGTTTAGCACTTTATTTCTTACGCGTCCCTCATGTTTATTGAAATTTATGTGTTTATACCTATAGTTTATTAGTATTTATTAATATATCTATAAAAATTGATTTTTAAAATAAAACTATTTATGTTTTCATTTTCAATCATGCTAGCTATAAAAAGATAGATAGGCACTTTGCAGATTATTTGCTAAGGGGTCCTTAATTTTTAACATTAAGCCAATAATGTTAATAGTTAATTGTGTTATTATAAAATTCGAATAACTAAATTAATTTGAATATTAGGTATACGTCATTAAATCATCATATTCAATCATTGTTGCAAAGACTTATTTGCTTCTCTTCATAGCACTCCGATAAATAATAGTTTGATTAATAATTTTTTGTCTAGAATTTTGTCAAAAATTGAGAACTAAAATAATATACAGGAATTTCATTAAAAAAGCTTTTTAACAAAAATATGTCAGACTAACTTACAACAATATTACACGCACTACATTAGCAACTTGGAATCACAAAAACATGTGCGTATTGGGTCCTTTTATACCTAATTTAGGTATTAAAGAAATAGGAGAAGACCTTTTCGAAGACACGTGGGTCATCATCATCGGTACTTGGCTTGATGAAGATGACCCACCTGTCTTCGAAAAAGCCTTCCCGAGTTAATTATTAATTTATGTGGTGCAGAGTGTGCCGTGAATATTGTGTTTAGTTTAGCTTTGGTTTTAAGACAATAGTACCTTATTACATTTTGGATTGGGAATTCCAAAAATGTAGTAGTATATTATCCCATTAAAAAAATAAAACTTTCGGCAGTTACGAATTTATGAGACACCTGTAGGTTTCAATATAATTTGAAAACACTCTGGCAATCATAACAAGAAAAAAATTGTGTTGAAAAGTCTCCACTTACAAAGACACAATCTTCCGAGTCTGCGGAAATAAATCGCTCTGTATAGGGAAATAAATTGTGTTGTTTAAATACAGCAACCGTTCTTATTTTTTTTAACAGAAAAAAACAAACATTTTAAAATTATTTCATATTAGAATTCTCCTGATTAAAAATAAGTTTTTGCAAGTGTCTAATTTGAATTGATATGTTCCAAGTAGTTCCAAGTAATCTTTGATGAAAAGTAGATATTCTTTACTTTAATTAGGTAAACTTGAACGAAAAACATTGCAACAAACATATTATTAATCGTCCCCATAATACTACAACTAGATCATTTTAAGTTCATCATATCTGGCAAATAAATTTAAATTTTAAATACTTATTAAATTAATTATACATAAAATACCTAACATTCGATATATTAAATATAAATAAAATAAATAAATCTGTATACATATTATATAACAGATTACACACACAAATTCGAAGAAATTTCTTCTAACATTAACAACACAGGTCACAAAAACCAACATTCACTATTAACTTTTCTTGAAATAATAGTGTTGAGTTTGAAAAAATATGAAATAGATAGAAAAATGTTAATGTCAATGCAGTATTTCATTGAAAGAAATGCTAAAACGTGTAGCGATGGTTTGTCATTGTAGAGAAATTAAAATTTTAAAGTCTGATTTGTATTGGTAATTCAAAGTAAAAATCAAGAGAGAACCGTATGAATTGCTGCATCTAGACTCCGGTCTCGAATCCAGATGGAAACCCGGAGTGCCCGGATACTGTTGGGAGTAGTCCTAGTCATCCGTTCGATTATAACGGTGAGAGAGGTGGGGTTCGTATTCTAGGTCGGTATAGAAAAGAAAGATATCGATGGCGGAGGCAGGTATACGTCTCTAAGTGTAGGTGCCTTGGTGTATCGCAGAAATCAGTCGGCAACGGACTTTAACATGAGTTGACCGCTACCGGTGGATTCGTGGGCGTGGTGGAATATCGCGCAGTCGTAACCTGGTTGGCACGAGGAGTCCAACGTACCGCCCAATCACGAATCCGAGCTAAACTCCGTCCAGCCCACCATCACACTACACATTTTATTCTATTTCTTGTCTACAAAATAACAAAACAAAAGTCTGAAGGAGCCTGCTATGATGCCGCCGCTGTGTGTTGGCTTGCATCTTAAACTTTTAGGCGAAGTGCTGCGCGCGTTTAAACAGGGACCGTCCCAACTAGGTAGGCTAACAACCGGTTAGCTCCCTCAATGCAGCAGATTCTCTGTTATATGTACGTGTGTGTGTGCGTGTGTGTGTCTGTGTGTGAGGCATGCCATCACGCCAACGTTCTTTTTCGCGAATGAGGAGCACAATATAACAAATAAAATATCCACTCGCTTTTGCCTTGATTTATGCTGACTTTTCCTTATATCCTTTACATCTTCCTTGTTCTCTCTCTTCGGGGATGCCGAAACAATCAAACTAGCATCGTAATATCCGGACCATATGTGAAATTTCCTAAACTACACTTACCTTCACCTGTTTATACCTATTATACTTAATTCAATGGAGTTCGGTTGAAGACAAATTCCACGTCTTCCCCCACAGACTCCCCACCAACGATCTCCATCTCCATTCCTTGCCCACCTCTCCAATACCAATACCAATTGTTTTCGCCTTTTTTCTCCAAAAACCCAGACGATTGTTGTAATTTTATTTCAGGATTGTGCGTCTCAGACAAAAATCAATATTCATTATTCCTCTCTATTGCCGTTTTCTATCGATAGGAATATAGGAAAGAGTTTACTTTAGCTCAAGTGAATAAATCCATATCCATTTTAATGCTGTGGTCATATTAGATTTTTTTCAAAATTATTGTATGTAACACACGGTTGATTTTAAGTAATTGAATTCCACACAAAATTTATTTAAACCAAGCAGACTGTACCATACCCATTTAAATTTATGGAAGAGTTAGGTATAAAGGGCTTATTAAGCAATATTATGTATTTTTTTTATTGTTTATGTTATATAAATGGTTGAATACTCACGAAATAAATTATCTTCTTATCATGGGATTGCATTGCACTGAATCCAGCCTTCTGGTATTGGGTCGCAACATTTTCTGGCACAATGGATGCAATTAATATCATCCTCAGTTCATTTTTCCTCAGTATCTAACAAAACCAACAGTAGTCCTATATTTGATAAGAAATTTTCTATTTTAGGCGAAATTTATTAATAAATTTGCTAACGATTATGTAGAAATAAACAACATCGTCAATAAAGTTACTACGCTAAACCAGGGAGACAATAATCCTTTATTTGTCTGTATATTTGAACTGATTTTTGTAATAATTGTTCCTGGAAATCAGTCATTACCAATAATTGCGTTAATATAACAATGGCTTACAATGTCTAACTGAGATGCAGTAATGTTATTAAGGAAAGTGGGGCCCAAACATACTTGCAGACTCTTAAAGGAAATGTACCTCAAGCAAAATACAACAGAAAAAGTACGTCAAGAAAAGTGACACATCTACCTTTTAAGTGACCTACAATTTTACTAGAGTATACAAGTTGATTGATTTTGGATCTTCACTATGGGGATCTCGCCTATCATTGGAGATAGAGAGTAAGTTAAAAAAAAAATTAAAATTAGAAGAAAAGCTTTCTGACGGTGTCAAAATCCAGTATGGCACTGATATGAAATGAGAAAGGTGATGGCTCGAAACGTTATATAAAAATGTCAAGTACACCATTAAATAGCGGACGGTAAGTGGCCTCTGCAAGGCTAAATAAAACTGCTAGAGGTAAAATAAACAAATGAGCATTTTTCGTTTTTTTTTTAGTCTCGAACGTCATTTATCACAGGTCCATTTTCCCTTCAGTTCATAACAAACCCAAAATTTAGCAACTTTTCCAAATTTAAACCCACCCGCTATCTCCAATGATAAGCGAGATCCCCATGGTAAGGGTCGAAGATGAATCATCCTGTATACAATAAACGAAAATAGTAACAATTTGAATCAATTATCACTCAAAACGCTTAGATACATTCTTGAAATCAATGCAAAAAATATTAGACTCGCATATTCTGACTTCTATGACAAAAAAAAAAAATGAAGAAATATTTGCAATTGCCAAAACAATTTTTGGCACTTCGCAGTTTTAATCGCCATTGAAGTATATTTCAGTTATTACCTGATAAATAACGTGCTTTTTCGGTAAAAAGATAGACTGGTCTATCTTGGTCTGTGATCCCCCACAGAAAATTACTAGAAGCACCACTGGATCTGTAGGAATTTTAGAATTTATTTACGAATTCTTATTGTTATTCCGGTAAAATCTAATGTTTGGAATTTGATCGTCATCATTATGTTTACTTCGAAATTATTCAAGCCCAATCTTTAATTTTGGTCTCCAAAGAATTACAAAAATCTAACATTTTGAATTCCTATCATTAGAATCTCTTTCGCTTAATATTCATTTAATAACATGAATAAGTGGACGGGTTTTTTTCATATATAAGTATAGAAAGTATTTTTTTTCTATTCTAATTATCAAAGAAATCCTTCTCAAACAGTTACCAACATTCTAACGGTGATCATCACCCTTAATTTGTAGGTAATTTTTGGTGATTTGCTTCGGAAGCTTTTAGATCCACCAGAGATCGTATCACACCCTTACTTCCACGAAATCCTTTTTTTTTTCTTCTTCGTTCCCTCAAATCCTACAGCTATTTCGTTTTCCACTAACACTAAACCCCTTACTACACTATACTTCCGACTAAACTTAATTTATTCGGATAGATATCGAAGAGCTTATCTAAAAATTTCAGATAAATGTGTCAAATCGTTCTAATTTCGCGGAACGGATACGGAAGAAGCAAGACACGATACAAGTTCTAGGTGGAGATGCGTCTTGTCGACTTCTGGCTGGCATATAATTAGCACCCCTCCCCCAAGAACGCTGGCAGTCAGTAATTGCGTGCAACCCCTATTGAAACTTACTATGAATGTAAATGGATCGCCCGATCTCGCCATTGCCTTTTTTTCTTTAATTTATGTTTCTCACTTTAATCTCTTCCGATTCTTATATTCTTTTTTTATCTAGCTACCCTCTTCCTTACTCTTTCCAAGGAAGCTAACTCCCCATCTGCTGTATTAATCAATCTTTGACAAAACAAACAATGATACAAAGGAATGACTTTTTTTCTTTCTGGTAAGAAAATGACGTAACTCAAAAAAAGAACTTTACAATGTTTCTATTTGTAGCGGTTATGCGTAAAATTCCTCGCGGCTAAGAAATGGCTAACTTGATTTTATCGGTCTCTGGACACTCGTCTAGTCCGGCGATAAACTCCCTTTTTAAAGCATTTGCAGTCCCTACCCCTAAATGTGCCCCTTTTTTTACGGCTGTTAGATTTAGAGGTTGGTAAGACGTTAGAGGTTATTCCATGCAGTTGACCAGACGAAATAATTTCTGAAAATTAGGATAGATTTGGCGGTGGTACATACGAGGGTAGCGAAATTTCACGTGAAGGTTTTTATTGGATGATTTTTTACGAACTTACTAAAAGCCTAACACAACAACAATGCTTCGAATTGCTTCGTTCAACTTTTAGGTAGTGAAACATCAGAAAATTACCAGAAAAGGCTGTTTACAAATGGTCTGCATGGATAGATTTCGTGAAGGTCGACCAAAACCGGTTGTTATTCCAAGAAACATCGATATTACATGAACATTTAGGTGTGAAAATGATCTGTTCCCGATGGATTCCGCATAATTTGACCCAAGCACAAAAAAATGCACGCGTCAAGGAAATGTTCAAAGAATTCTACAGAGGAACTTCCGTATACAACACCGTAACATGGATATATTCGTACGAGTCGAAAACTAAGCAACAATCCATTGTTCCCAGATGAACCGAATTCAACAAAAGTTGTTTGTTCACGAAACCCAAAACAATGATTGCTTGTTTCTTTCGTTGTACTGAACATGTCGCAAGCATTGCTTTGGAAGATTGAAGAACAGTTAATGCTGAATGGTATACAACAATTTATTTGCCAGAAGTAATTAACGAAATCAGGAAAAACAATTGGCAATATCGCATCATCCTTCATCCTCAAACAATTGGTTATTTGAAGGAGAAAAACATCGAATCATCTAACGACTTCTTTTTGTTCCCGAATGTCAAACAAAAACTGCGTGAACAGCGATTTTTATCACCTCAAGAAGCTATCGAAGCCTTCAAATACCATGTTTTGGAGACACCACCTTCAGAGTGGAAAATATGCTTCAAGGATTAGTTCGAACGCATGCAAAGTATACACGTTGGTTCAGATACAAACGGGGGATTGCTTTATGAATGGTAACAGCACATCCGAGTCTCACTGAGAGATCTCTCCAGTCGCAGTATGTCATAAAGCGAGCAGCGGTGCACACGCATATTATAAACACGTATGTCTGCTCAATCACGTAATATTATAATTCAATGTCTTCTGACAAAATGTATTAATACAGAATTACTGCGTATTCTCAGGTTGTGTTAGAAAGTACAGTTTCTTATATTCATTTTGTTGCTGCTATGCGATGTAGGAGAACGAAAAAGTAATTCTACGTAGGAAAATAAACAACGACTCTTATAAAATTAAACTAAAGAAAAATAAATTCGATAATTATACAAAGTAAATTGAAATTCTAACAATGTTTCTTTATGAAGGGTTCGAAAATATCCCCAAACAATAGCCGAGTCTATCGTAAAACTCCCGCCTCACTGCCTCGAGATTTCTAGGGGTTATTGTCGCGAAAATTCTCAACAGTTCTACTTGCAACTGTTGCAAGTTCAGTACCATTGCAAAACTGTAGAGATATTGTTTGACATAATCCCATAGAAAAAAATCGCAGAGCTTGAGGTCGGGTGATCGAGGTGGCGATTTTATCGTACCCTTCCCAGCAATAACATAATTAGGAAAGGTGTTTTCTAAGAACTCCATTACTAATCTGGTGTTATGTGAAGGACAACCGTCTTGCATAAACCAAATTCCATCAAAATCTAGGTTAAGTTGACGAACTGCAGGAACAATTCGCGTTCGCAGCAAATCCAAATATTTCACTCCGTTCAAATTGCCGTCGATAACAAACGGCCCTATAATGTTATCACCCAAGATACCCGCCCAAACGTTAAGTTTTTCGGGGTACTGAGTTCTTACATTACGGGCCAGATGTTGATTTTCTCGAGACCAATATCACACGACTGAGGGATTATGCTTGCCAGAATATCTTTTATAAAATATTCGTCTTCGTTAGCCCTTCCACCATGAACCCACAAAACTCTGTTCTTGCAAAATTTTCGTCGGCAAAAAACTCTTGGCATTTTTTAATTTTGTAACTTTTGTATTTGTTGCGTTTCAAAATACATTTCACAGTACTTCTACTAACACCAATTTCATCTGCAATTTGCCGGCTAGAGCAAGGTTCGCCCATTTTAACTAACGAATAAACCCACACTTCTCTCTCCTCCCGCTCGAGAGGCATTTGAGGGATTTGAGAATGTTCGTCTATTTGTTGGCATTTACGGCAATTCCCGACCACGGAGCCAAATTTCCTAATCGCTTCGACGATCCTTTCAATCGTCGAATTCGAAGGAATAGCACGATCCACGTACTCTTTTTGGAAATTTCATAAACAGCATTAAAAAATTATATTATGGAAGAGAATAACAAACTAGTTTTCAAAACAAGAAAAGGTAGGCTCAGCCTTTTAGAGAAAACAAGTCGGTTGTTACTAAATAATTGGGTATTTTTTCATGCGGGCGATATTTAAGGCGGTTTTACAATTGACGTGAACGTGAACATATAAATAAAGCGTGGGCAACATTTGCAACTGAATTTGCGTTCACGTAACTTTGAGAAGCAAATGACATTTAACATAGATATGTTGTCATTTTATGTATCAAATTTTCTATAACATACTATTACATTATTAAATAATAATATTACAAGTATACTTACTTGCCTTAACTTGATAAATGAGTAAAAATTTAACAGTACTCACAAGCCGTTTGTACTATATCAAAATGTGGACGCAAACGTTAAAGTTGAGCAACTTCACGTTGACGTCAATTTTGTGAAATGGGCTTTGGTTGAAGCGCTGTGTGGTATTTTTTGCAACTTTCTATACACATTGGTCCAGATACGAACAAGCGATTGGCTTTGTGAGTGGCAACAGCGCATTCGAGTCACAGAGATCCGATCCAGTCGTAGCATATCATAAAGCGAGCAGCGCTACGCATGTATATTATAAACACACAAGTCCGCTCAATTACGTAATATTATAATTCAACGTCTTCTGACAAAATGTGTTAATATAGAATTACTGCGTAATTTTTCTGTATTCTCAGATTATGTTAGAATGTACAGTTTCTTATATTCATTTTGTTGTTGCTATGCAATGTAGGAGAACGAAAAAATAATTCTAAATAGGAAAATAAAGAACGATTCTTATAAAATTAAACTAAAGAAAAATAAATTCGATAATTATACAAAATAAATTGAAATTTTAACAATGTTACTTTATTAAGGGGAAAAATCTCCTGGCAATTTTGAACTTCGTAACTTTTGTATTTGTTGCGTTTCAAAATACGCTTCACAGTACTTCTACTAACACCGATTTCGTTTACAATTTGCCGGCTAGAGCAAGGTGCGCCCATTTCAACTAACGAAAAAGCCCTCACTTCTCTCTCCTCCCACTCGGGATGCATTAGAGGGATTTGAGGCTGTTCGTCTATTTGTTGGTATTTACGGCAGTTGACGATCCTTTCAATCGTCGAATTCGAAGGAATAGGACGATCCACGTACTCTACGGCAAATAGATCGACCGTGCTTTGGTAGGAATTTCCGGCAAGATACCATGTAATGATTTGTATCTTCTCTGCGGTTGTATAAACTAACAAAGTGTATCCGAAATCCACGATCACTTGTTAGAACCTTGCGAGCGCATAGATAGACAAAGAGTTAGTTAGATAAGCGTTTCAGAGCAGACAGTTGCGCGAGGCGAGGCTGGCGGGCGGGGATAAATGCAAATATGTCAGATCGCGCTACGTACAATATATCTGGCACCACGGTGAAACCTGAGCCAACGTGTATAAATCTTAATAGCGAACATTTTAAAAAATAATAAAACGATTTGTACCAAAAAATTCCTTTTCTTTCATTGATTTTATAAAAACTTACGTAGTATGTAATAATTAAGAATATTAGGATGTAGGATAAAATCGAGTAAATTGTATCATCGATGTATTATTTAAAATATAGAAGTAAAATATTTAACCAAGAAATAGATTTGATGCTTTCAGCAATATGACTACAGTTATTTGATTCTTCTTTAAAGAAGTTTTTAGCATTTCAAGTAAGTTTATATACAGCGTGTCCCAGGATTGATGTTACAAGAGGTGTGCGGAACTAAAAATCTTTGAATCTTAATTTGGCATTTTGGAACTAAGCCCTGCTTGGTTTGAGTCTTATCTCTAGTTTACTTTCGATTTTTTAAAATCAAATAGGCCTTGACAGTTGAGTAAAAACTATTTCGTTCGCAATATGCTAAAATGTTACTAAGAAAAGTTGTTCACAATGAAAAGTTATGTCATACAAATTTTATGAATGATCGGCCTACTTCAATAAAATCCATTATTTGGCAATTTAGTTTCAGGTAAAGTGGCTTTCTCTTTCACAATACGCCAAAATTTTACTAAGAAAAGTTGTTCAGAATGACAAGTTATGGCTCTATACAAATTTCAAAAAAAGTCAAATATATGCTTTGATTAAACCGTCATTTTTTAGATTAAATTTTTTTATGGGCTAGCCTCAAAGACCTGATTTACTCTCAACTCATACCCAACAGTAGAGAAATACTGAAAGAAAGGTACGAAACGCCGCACACGAAATACAAATCGAAGAAATTCGGAACAGTTTCAGAGAATTCAGATATCTCATAGAATGGTGCGCAGAAACTGGTAGCAGCTATGATGAATACATAATTGAAGTGTTGTAAATTTAATTTGTGAGTAAATACAATTTATTTTGCTTAATCTAAAAAATGACAGTTTAATCAAAGTTGGAAGATCTTCCTGAACAACTTTTCTTAGTAAAACTTTAGCGTATTGTGAACGGAAAAGGTACTTTATCTGAAACGAAGTTGACAAATAATGGATTTTATCAAAGTAGGTCAATCATCCAGCATAACGCCATAACTTTTCATTCTGAACAACTTTTCTTAGTAACATTTTAGCATAGTGTGGACAAAAAAGGAACTTTACCTGAAACGAAAATAGGTTTTGCTCAACTGCTAAGGCATACTTGATTTCAAAAAATCGAAAGTAAACTAAAAATAAGTTTCAAACTAAGCAGGGCTTTATTCCAAAAGGTCAAATTAGGATTCCAAGATTTTTAGTTCCTCGCACCTCTTGTAACATCAATCCTGGGACACGCTGTATAATATTCAATATTAACAATTGAAATATTTGGAATATTTGAATGAATGGAAACTGTAATTATTTAACAGTAATAATATTAGCTTAATTATTATTTTCTTCTCATTTGTAATTATGATTTATTAGTGGTATATATTAAAAAAAAAAAGATAAGTTGGTTGTCATTTATAGTCGAGGCATGTAAAGCCAGTAGGACTCGTATATCAAACATCAAAAGGAAAGGAGATAAGGTGCAGACACAGTCCGGCAGTCCCTAGAGGTCATTTATTCCGTTTAAAGGATAATCTGGATAATAGGTCTGCGTTATCTCAGTTACGGTCTAGTTTTATGCGTGAATCGGTATATTATATTAGTCTGTTCTACGGTAGTATCAAAACCTGTTTTATATATACATATATATATATCTATATACATTCGGCAATTTAAGATTCTTTACCGTGGAGGTATATATAAGATATAATCCGGGTACGTTGAATCTCGGACGAAATAAATAACTTTTCCACGCGCTACAAAGGTGCGATCAACTTATCGAGACAGAGACAGTTCTGCACTAAAGTACCCTCATTTCTCAAAACAGCTACAATAGTGGCTCAAGTTGATTATCGGAAACTTTTCTCCATTCACACTTGACGTCAAATAAAGTAGATGACCTATCGAGCGGCCAACTAAGCTGTTATTTACAATTTCAAATGGGCGACAGGAACCGGAGCGGTCAGCGATAGGGTGGAAATTCACTTGGGGTGATGCCAAATGCACCTAACGACCTTCTCTCTACCCCCTATGTATCGAATTGTGTATACTGTTACTGCGACAGTTAGTCTCAAACTCTCCCTCCACACCCTCATCCTCCAAAAACCTCGCATTGTCGTGTTTCTTTATTCTTTATACCTCGACGGGTTCGAAATTGTTTTGTTCGAATGCGCGTTATGTGTGCGTTCAATGTACTGCGTGTAAATCATTTCATTTGTCAGCTTCCGTAATAACATTATACACCAACGAAGTATTGATTATGAAAAGGGTATGAAGGCATAGCCTGAAGGAAACAATCTCTTGCTTCCTTAGCGGACTAGACCCATTTGTTTGCTATGAATAATATATATACCCAAACTAGTAACTCCACGGCATTCCTTAACAATTGACGTACGCCACTGTCTATGACAAAACGGTTAATTTAAATTTAACCACTACGATTGTGTACTAACCAAACTATCATTCTGCTTATTGTCTTTGGTAAACAACTTCTAGGGTGTATGAACTAATTCATTATCACGTTATTGATACAATACAAGTCATGGTTGTTTAATTACAAACACTGTAACTGTCGTAGCCTTCGTTTAAAAACAGATTTTTATTCTTCTTTGCAAATTTGAAAAATGCAATGAAAATATAAATTCATAAAATTATTCCTTTACATTTTTTTTATTCCATGTCACTATATACACTGCCGGTCTCACTAGTATTAACAGTAATTATAAGGGGGTCGATAACATCATCAATTAGAGCTATATCGAAGACTACAGCGCAGAATGGAAAAAAGGCCCGCCTACCAAAGCCGAATCTATCTGGTACACAGATGGCTCAAAGACAGAAACTGGAGTCGGAGCCGGAAGTTTCGGGATTAGACCAAAAATAACTAAGTCGCCAAGCCTAATTCAAAGCGTCACAGTATTTCAAGCCGAAATAGCAACAGTGCTGGGGTGTATCGAAGAACTAAACAAGCAAGAAAGTAACTATCGATCTGTTGCTATCTATTCAGATGGCCAAGCAGTGATAAAATCACTGTGCTCCACACAGGTAAAGTCGAAACTAGTGTGGGAATGTATGAATGCCCTCAATAGCCTGGGCAGACGATCTTAGGTGACCCTGGTCTGGATACCAGGACACGAAAGTAATCGAGGGAATGTTAAGGCAGACGAACTAGCTCGAGCAGGCTCGTCAAATGCCGACAGAAACCCAAAACATATACTGTAGTTAAAGCAACCACTAAATAATGGAAAAATTAGAAATCTCATGACTGGTGGAAGAGTATCCCAGGTCAGAGACAGGCTAAGCAATTTCTAATTGGACACAGGCCTAAATTTACAGCAGATCTGGTAAGCAGGGACATAAGGTCTGTCAGAACAATAGTAGACCTGCTAACGGGACACTGTATTCTCAAGAAACATATGAGCAACTTAAGCCTAACAGGGGAAATAGCGTGCTGTGCGATTGTACGGCACTAGCAGGAATACGGCTCTTAAGAGTGGGATCGGAATATCCAAAAGTCGAAACCTACGCAGAAGGATCACTCACAAGGCTACTAGGTCTGGTGAAAAAGGCAAAGCCAGTGTAATTGATCTAATGGTAGAGGAACCACAATAGATTGGATATATTCGTACGAACCGGAAACCCAGATGAACCGAATTTAACCAAAGGTGTTCGTTCACAAAGCACTTCCAAGAAAATGATCCCTTGTTTCTTTCATTGTACTGGACATGTCGCAAGCTTTGCTTTGGAGGTTCGAAGAACAGTTAATGTTGAATGGTACACAACAATTTATTTTCCAGAAGTCATCGATGAAATCAGGAAAAATAATAGACAACATCGCATCATTTTTTATCACGTTAAACAGTTGATTATTTGAAGGAGAAAAACATCGAATTCACCTGATTTATCGCCGAACGACGTTTTTTCTTCCTGAATGTCAAACAAAAAATGCGTGGACAGCGATTTTTATCACCCCAAGAAGCTTTTCAAGCCTTCAAAAACCATGTTTTGGAGAACACATTCAGAGTGGAAAAAGTGTTTTGGGAATTGGTTTAAACGCATACAAACGTGTATACAATCTTAAGGGCGAATATTTTGGAACATTTTCATTGTTTTTGTAAAAAACCCTCATATAATGCAGGCTGCGATGTAAGTAAATTCAGCGGATCATTTAGATGAAGTAACATTGAATATTTTTTCAGCAAAAGTTTTGAAATTGAAACAAAGATGATTGTCCAAAGTTAATCTTTATGTTCTTGACATAATTTCACATTACGCAGATTTAATCCAATCCATGGCGCCATCGCAAAACTCTTTTGGGTCACTAAGATCATTACCCATGAAACTGAAATATTGTCTAAGCTTCTAAAGGTATTTCTTACGAGACAAATGGGAACATAAGTGGCAAACTTTTCGTAAACAGTGATTATGAAATTAGTGATTTAAATCGCCTTATCTTATTAGCATACGTTAATAATAATCAGAGTTATAAATTGTTCGAGAAGTTAGTACTGTCTAAGATAACATTTCCAGCTTCCTTGGTACTACTGCTAAAATGCAATAGTACGTTTATCAATTGCATCAAAGATAGTCATAGTATGGTTTCAAAAATGAGAGTTTTGTACATTATTTCAGCTTTAAAGCTGCAACGAAGCACGTAAAATTACACTTTCCTTAACATTCAACTTTGCAAAATAATATGAAATATCAATAAAAGTGAAATAAAACTTTGGAATTTGAAATAAGATCTTATTAATTTCATCAATATAAAATGTCTCCTACGCCATTTTTTTTGTGTATGGTCTCTTAATTTTCCAAGAAATGAATCGAAATCCTTCTCAAAAATTTGAAATTATGTACACGAATCAAGCAACGAAATTCCCTACCTATATGTATAAGAATTTTTGAGCGCAATCAAAATTCAAGCCACGTAAGCAATATTTTTAAAAGAGAGCTAGCGTTATTTTCATGTAAAAAATGTCATAATCATACTATCATCCCTTAATTTAGGCCTTTTCTCCCCTCTTTCTTGATAAAGGCGGGGATTCTCTCGTACGCCTGTAAACGAAGCGAGATAGAGCTTTCCGCACTTCCAACCTACATTCGCAACCCCGATACAGAAAAATAGAGGTAATTCGATTTCTCCTTTCTAAATTTGTAAAACTGATACATACCACTCAATTTTCCCGCATTTCTTGGATCCTTGAAAACATTATGCAAATCAGGATCAATTATGGCGGGGCGTTTTTCTTTTTTCCTTTTTGGAGGAAAGAGAAGAGAAAATGTCGTACAGGAGAGATGAAAAATATGCCTTCCTGTGAAATGTTATTATGATTCCGTATATCTTTTTCTTGTAAATTTTTAAAGAATGAAGATGTTTGGAAGAAGAACATAGTTAATCTCTTAACTTTAATTGGTAGGTATCTACTTTAATGGGTGTTTATTATTTACTTATAGGATGATGGCATCATGGATCAGGACGTAGATGGGGATGGTGCAATTAACTTATCAACATCCCAACGACCCTCGGCTGCCACCACACCGAATGACGGCATCCAACCTGAAGATGTGGAACAAGTAAGTCAGTCACACACTTCTGCAGGCTATTAAAACCTTGCCGTGCGCGAGCAAATATTAAAAATCTACATCGAACATTTGAAATTGGAAGGAACGCGGCGGATAATAGAGAAAGAGGGGCTTCTAGAAAGGGCGGGAGAAGGAATCGAACCAGGATAGAACGTTGTCCTTTCTAATCAAGACCTGCGGGCTGTCCCTGGCGCGCTTGATTCAACCCCGCGTCCCCCGGTTAGCTCGCTTTATCCCCCGAAATCGCGTTGACTCGAACCCCGTTTACTAATGCACTCAGATTTTTCATCTTAATTGAAAGAGTTTGGACCAGATGTCTCCAATATAAAATGAGACACTTCGTGTTTAGATGCGGTGTATGATTGCGGAAAACTTGCAGACCTTTTCTTCATTTCGGCTATAATTTTTGGGCTCGGAAGTCCGGCGCCTTTTTCCGCCTTGATAGATGGCATTCGATAAAGTTTTTCCCACTTCCCCCCCTCCAGCTACAGTTCGTGAGAAATTAAGATATTTGCGCCCCATAATTAGAAATGAAGCTAATTTCGCATCCTTTGTTTTTTTCTGAAGAGACCTTACTTTAATTAAAGGACTTTTAACAAATGCCAGGTGCCTACTGTTCGTTTTCGCACCTTTCGCCTTTTCTTAGCGTCGAAATTAAAAAGCGGTTTTTAAATATAATTTAATGTGAATCCCGTGGAACCGTTTCTTTTACACCCCGCGCGTTCGCAAAGTCTCTTTCACGGACGTCAAAACGACTTTAATTTAAAAACAGAAACTTCTATCCAGCCAGACTCTTCTCATTCTTTTATGAATTCAATTTTTATTACGAACTGAAGGAACTGTGTAAGGACAATAAATAAGTCTACTTGTGAAGATTATAAAATTAACCCTGATGGCATTATTATTTAGAGGTGGGGAAAAGAGAAAATTACATGAATGTCTTATTTGTGGTATATTTCTTTGGAAAACTTTGAAATAGAAAATAATTTTGTGCATAGTTTTGGTTGGATTTTTACCTTAACAATTACTTTCACTTTTTAAGTTGGTGATGGTGGTTTTTGTAAATTCCTTAACCGTTTAGAAATGGGCGAAATATGTTTTATCTTAAATGAGATATCGTTTTAATTCAATTCATTGTTACCTTATAGCTTAAGCCGATCCAAAGATACTTAGAGACTTAGCTTTCTTATATGTGATCATTAGAATGTAAAATTCTGATATCCTCTAATAATCCCAAGCTGGAAAAGTAACTACTGGCGGTGGTTGTTTCATAGTGAAGTGGACAGTTGGGGTAGAACGGTAGAAGAGACGGGTACTAAGCCAAAGTTTGCGGATACATCGAGCTTGACGTTTGCAGGACACGATGCAGCGAGCAGTGGTAGGCACAACATCACCGAACGTTTCGCTGAGGTGTTTACACCGGCCACCACCGAGTGCCGACCGGGGAGTGGCTTGCTATTTCAAGCAGAATAAACACATGGCTGTTTTCTTTGTTCCGGCAAACTAAACAACCATCGTGGAATCCAAACAGGACGGCCAGTCCCAAATTCAATTTAGTCTTTGCATGCTACTATATCGCAAAACGTCAACACCGCATTCGCAACTTGCTTGCTTGCCTCTTCTCCGTTTACAGTCGTCGCTTTTCCTATCCCTTTCTATCTTCCCCTTACCAGTCTTACTCCTAAACATTTGTTATGTTTCCCGTTAGTAACTTTCTGTTGTCTTATATGAAAATGACTTCTTCGGACTCGTTTTTTTTTTTCTCCATCCTTCCTTCTCCTTTGCTTGGCGCTGTCTAAATTGAATGGCGTAAGGATGTACGGTAGACGGGTAAAAAAGAAGGAAAACAGAAAGGGTCAAAAATGCAACGTGTTCAAAATTATTTGCTTACTTTCCATTCAAAGTGGATTACGGCGGATAAAAGCCTTAGGGGTAGCAGTAGAAGGGAGAGTAAAGTTTGAAGGGAATTTATTGACGGCGCTCTTTCATTTATAAAATGTATCGCGTAATTACGGGATTTACTTTCCTTCGGATTCTTAATCCTAATTCGCGATGCAAATTCTGCAGAGTAATAATAATAACAATAATAAGAGTTACTAATAATATTCGCCGCCAAGCTGAACGTCGTTTTAATACCCGTCGCGAGTGTAGAGATCGAAAAAGTGCGAAGCAAAATTCGATAGCTGGAACGACGTGGCTGCTTGGACCGGGTGTGAGGGAGATAACACGGCCACCGCCGTCTCTATACAAATGACCATATCCACCTTTCCCCTACGTTACCGTTTTCTCGCTTACACACCACCCTCTCCATCCCCTCCACCTTCGCCTTTTTAAGCTTTTCTCACCGCTGATATCTTTTCCATTTTCTATGCAAATCCTTCTCTTGATACCTTTGTCGTATCCTAGCTGGCGATACAGAAGCAAAGAATAATTTTCTTCAATTTACTTTTTTTTTTTGATGTGGACTATTACACACAGAATGGTTCCAATTATTATCATTATACCTACTTCCATATTTGAATAGGACCAAGTACGTGTTTCTGGAAGATTTAGGTACATTTATTTTAGTCAAAGATAGTATAAACTAAAGATGTTCCTTCAAAAATGAGACGTGCAACATGGATTTTTCAGAAAACACTATAAAACATGAGTTAGATGAAGGAGTGGTAAAAACTAACCTTTAGTGCCGAAAGAAATTCCATGTAATCGTACATACTTCCAAAATCTCCTAAGTCATTTTTTAATAATTTTTCAGGAGGCAACAAAAAATGTTATTTTCATAATTTCACTATCAAGAAAGATGTTTCTTGAGAGATGTTTAATGAAATGACTTAGCAAGAGATCGCCACTACTATCAACAAGGTTAGTGAAAATTAGAATTCTTTACCCGACTTAGATTTTAGCATTAAAATTCTGAAATATTCTAAGACTTTTTTGGTTATTTTAGCCTGAAAAGATACAAAATAAAATAAAAGTATTAAAAAATACTTAAATAGAAATGTGGAATTAATTTTAAAACTATTCAGTCATTCACAGAGGGGAGTGTTTCATAAAGTAGATGATAATCCATTGGGATAAGAGCTTTTGACTGTTGAAGATGATTTAATGAGAACTTGCTTCTTATTAAAAGACTCAATGATCCCGGGGTTTTCATAGTTTCAATTTCTTGTTTTTTTTTCCAAAACAAGTCAGTAATAGATTCTGTTCTGGAGTTAGTTAAAAATTAGAAAAGTAGATTCTACTCACGTTCCTATTGTTCCTATCGGCACTTCAGATTGATTTGTTGAATACTACTAATTTACTAAGAGCACTTCTGTTGGGTACGTTAGAAACCAGACATACATAGGAGGTTTTGATTAACTCATAAGTGACCATTAACGGACTTAGGAGGTTTTGGAAGTAAGCTGACGATATACGTACGAGGGGTATTTTTTAAATAAGGTCCGTTTTTTAATAAGAAGAAAAATACTGCAAATATCATTACAATACATTCTTTTCCATATTCTACATACTTTTATCTACTTTTCTACATAATTTCCATTTTTGTTTAAACATTTGTCATACCGCTCAACAAGTTTTTTAATTCCGGCGTCGGCTGCTGGTGAAGAAGCCCAATCCATGACTGCAGCTTTCACAACTTCGTCGTTGTTGAACCGTTGACCACCAAGGAACTCCTTTAAGTATCGAAACAAATGGAAATCACTGGGTGCAAGATCTGGACTGTAAGGTGGATGATCCAGTTGTTCCCATACAAAAGACCTGACACACCGGAAGACAGTAGGCCACGCCGCTTGTTTTGTATGGCACGCCGGAGTTTTATTAAGGTCACACAATACGCATCAGAATTGATTGTTGTACCTCTCAACATAAAACCCACTAACAAAAACCCCTTCCTGTCCCAAAAGACAGTTGCCATGATCTTTCGTGCTGAAATTGTCTGTTTAGCTTTCACATTGGTTGGCGAAGGTGTGTGTCGCCATTCCATTGACTGTTGCTTGGACTTTGAAGTCATGTGATACACCCAAATCTCATCTTCTGTAATGATGTGGTCCAAAAATTCATCTCCTTCATGATTGTGTCGAGTCAAAAACGATAAAGCACAGCCCAATCTTTTTGTTATGTGATCGTCAGAAAGCAGTCTTGGAACCCACCGAGAACACAATTGTCGACAATTCAGTTTCTTCGAAACAATGGTGTACAAAACTGACCTTGAAACGTGCGAAAATTCAATTGACAACTTTGAAATAGTGAATCGTTGGTCCCCTCGAATTTTGTTGTCCACATCACGAACCAAATCTTCAGAAATCAGAGATGGTCGGTCAGGGCGTGGCTCATCATGCACATTAACTCGCCCGTTCTTGAACTTTCTCACCCACTTTCGATCTTTACTGTCACTCATAGCATTATCACCGTATACTTCACAAATCTGCTGCCAAGTTTCTTGCACTCAAGGATCGAATTACAGCAGGTGACTCAATTTTCTTAAACATAGACTTCTACAGCTCAGCACACAGACAGACGATACGGCTGCAAATGACTTATAGGCGCGCGTAAAGCATGCTGGAAGCTCACTCTCATCCACAAACGGACCTTATTTTAAAAATACCGCTCGTATCTTTGTTGCGTATTCTTTGGTAAGGTTTCAAAATTTATTAGAAATTGGATACTTAGCACTTTGATTCTTTGGAGATTTTCTACTAATCCCAATGTCTCGGTCTTTTATTTTTCACTTGTTTCGGTTTGAAAAACATTGACGACATAATGAAATAATCGAGGTTTACCACATTCTTGTTCAGTATATTATAAAGGAATCACATTTTTCCTTAGAAAAATTTCAATTATAATTGAAAATTGCCTATGTCATTTCGTGGGGATACTTTGAAATATGTAAATGGTTAATAGATTTAACCTTCAAAAAATGTTCATCGCTACCGTAAAATACAATGGAAAGAGACGAAGGATAGGATATAGTGGAGGAGGAATTAAAAAAACAAGAGAGATGGTGGTGGGGAGTACAGCGGGCTCTAGTAGACGGTGAAATAAAATTAAAAGCAAAATAAGATTCCGAGAATATGGATCGCTTTAGCGTCGATGAGAACGGATGCCTCGGTGTGTCCCTGGGATGAGGTGAAATTTTAAAATCCCTCTGTTTAAAAATCTCCTGCATATTGGTGCAGAGTATTTGCCGTGCGCTGATTGCACATAGATCAGACTATCGTCATGGAAACCCAGGGTGTGTTTTGGCAAAAGAGTGCAGGCGACTGTAAAAGCAATTAAATAGGGTATTGTTTACAAAAGTGTGGCGTATTTGATATGGGAAGTTCCTCCTAAGAGAGGGACGAAACGGTTCGCCGGTAGCGAACAGTGGCGTAGGATGAGGGGATAGGGATAGGGGGTGTTAGGTGAAGAGGAGTGAGGGTTGGCAAACGAGAAGCGCGTCCGTATATATAGGGAATGTTAGTAGTAGAAAGTGGCGCGGATGTCGAGACTAGAGGGACTATTTGCCGGAACACGATATATAAATATTCCTGGAAAATGGGAATTTAGCTCGTGCATCCATTTATCTAGATAACGGAAATCCAGTGCACGCATTAATAGTCCCCGTATCTAGAACACCATTACATCTCACTTAGAAGAAGCTCCGAGCTACACTATCGCCGAAGCCCCCTTAAGCTTGCGATCGAATTGTCGTTAGAGCATGCTGCCAACGCCGCCTCTCTATACTACTCCACTTCGCTCGCCGGTTGTCGCTTGTCGCTTGTTTTTCTTTGACATGAAAACACACAGAGCGCGTGAATTACATTACTGTACAGTTTCCACGCTGTACAGACTCTTCTCTTTCTCCGAACCAACGAGAACGTTGTAATTCATTGTAATCATCTTATTTGTAAGATGATTACAATGAATTACAATGAATTTTATAGCCTTTGGGCTATAAAACAAATCCATCAATTGAATCCTCTATCCTTTACATTCTCTTCCTCAAAACACCATTTTCGAAATTCGCATCAACAATTTTTTTGATGACCAAACACGCTGCAACCCATCCCCAAAAGCAAGAGGACTCTAATATTCATTTCTTTTCTATCAAAAAGTGTACGATATGGAGAAAAAAAACGGGAAATCTCTTGTCATCTTGCGTAGGATGATACTTTTTTCGCTACGAAAAATTCTCTAGTCGGTTTTCTAAGCATTAAAGTGACACACATGAATTGGTCATGTTGAAAACTCTGCAGCTGTTGGCGGAGATGTCCGTGCGGTAGCGCTATCTCTTGCGACAGGACCGAAAGTCGAGAATTTTCGAAAATGATATTCGACAATATAATAAATTCCTAATCGTGAAGGAATTAATTTGTTGGAAGAAACTTTTTTTAAATTAAAATTTAATACAAAACATCAATTTTATAAAAACACTTATACACCAGGCAATGTTCTAATTAAAAAAAACTTTTATACAAACATTGTTATACTCAACATATTTCATCATCCCTGTTTTGCCAGTTCCGATCTTCACATCATCCCCCTTTTTCGGCGTCCGATCTCTCTACCCTTGTCATACGGAGAACGTAATTTGTTATCATCGAAAGATTCGGAGTTGGAATGATTTTATTTATCGGTAAATATCGAAGCAGCACGGCCTCATCTCAACATCGCCCGGGTGACTCAGCGTTACGTTTATTTCTAGCAACTGGATTAGCCACATTTCCCTAACCGCTCAAACTCCACCCGGCTTGTTTGTGTTTGGGTTTCGAGATCCATCTGTAAAACAAATACTGCCTGTCAGTCGACGCTCTTATTGTCTTTTTGTTATAGAAATAAACCACGTTGGAGAAAGCCGCCATTTTAATTCGCGTAGGCTAAACAAAAGCTTAATTCGTTTATCGCCTCCCTATTCCCCACTTTTCGGCCACCCTCGGCGTCCCAATCCTCCCAAAAACAGTCGTGAACCCTCTCAAAAAATATAGATAGATCGTTTGTTTTTGTATTGGTCACTTTTACTAGCCTCCGGTTCGATAAAGTTTCCTATGAAGCGCCGTAAAATAGGAATCTGAGGGACGCTACTACGTTAATGTAGCCGAGATTATTTTGGCGATTTTATTGTCGAAATTTGAGGGGGAAAAACTTCTCCTTGTTTATTCATCTATCTCGTAATTTTATCAAAACAAATTGAGATATTAACGGAAAAGGGTTTCCCAGTTGATTTAAGAATTCAATTAACATTTTCGGTAAACAAGAAAATTACTTAATTTCAACGATGCTTCGTCCATTTATCCTTCAAGGGACGTTCAAAATTATTACCCGTTTATTAAAAATTTGCTCAATAACAACATAAATTTTTGAAAATCATTGAGGATCAATTACGATATTAGTAGAAAATCAAAATCTCATTTCCCATAAGGATTTTTTTTGTTTCACAAAATTGGATTTCAGGAAATATTTAGAAGGTCAAAACATATTTTTAAAAGATAATGCTAGGTTGCATTCTAAATGATGCTAAGCAAACGAGTTAGAAGATCCTTTCGATAATGTCTTTCAAGGTATTATTTAAGTTATTATTTGCTACGAAAAGGTGGTAATAAGGGTCTTAATCTCACAAAAACTCTTTGATAATAATTCCCTACTGGTTACGAGCAAAATTTAACTCATCTTCAGGCAAGAGTCAATATAGTGCAGATAGAATTTGTCAAATTTGATAAAACTAAAACCTAAATTTGTAAAATATATTTCACTAGGACTACGGAGATAACTTATTGTCAAATTGACGTTAAAAATTATAAAATTCATTGTAAAAGGGGACGAACACAACATAATCAAATGGCGGCCGGCGGTACACCTTTTCCTCAATATGAATCACATGTCTTGGATCATTTTATTCTTAAAATTATTGATTGGAAAAATCCTGAAAAGTACCACTATTACTATTATTAATTAATTATTTCCATAATGGTCAGGAAATTGTTTAAACGTATTAATTCGTTCATATACCGTGTTAGTAAGTTTCGTAGTAAAGTGAACCGCTAAAAGATACGAACACTGTTGCAAGGTTCGCTCTCTATGAAAGTAAAAGGAGCGTGGAGTCGCGCGACGTAAATGAATCAGAATCAGTGACAATCCAACCGCTATCAGAGGACCATCGCGCTAAACTCTATTCATGCATTATACCCCTAGTTTATTTCTTTAACTAATCATCCTTGCTTTTTTCGATCTTTTCTCCTTGGTTATTTTTGATTTGCTTTGTTTGTGTCTCGAAATTATACTGTGCAATAGTTTTCTTTTTAATTATGTTCTTATAAACTAAGAAGTCATGAAATGGTACGGCATTAAAGGCAGCACTGCAAATGACTGCTTATTTGAACATCTATTATAATAATAGGTTCAACTGAATTTTTACACGTACAAATACGATTCATTTTGACATAAAATTCCATTAATTAGATTTAGAAAACATGTTTTCATTTCGAATTTGCATTTAAAAGTTTGTGTATTTGTGTGCAGTTACTATCATTTAAACATTTAATATATTGGATATTTCGAAATGCAAAAATGTAATCTAATTATTTTATGATGAGAGGTTCTATTTAGTTTTGGAATTCATTATTTTTCCTTTTAAAATAAGAACATTTTCTTTGTCTCATATACGATAATATTACATTTAAGTATTCATTTGGAAATAATCAACGATTAAAGTCCATCAATAGGATAAAAATCAAATAAGATGTATTGCGTATTTCCATAAATCTGTGTCGAGCAAATATCTCGAGCACGTATACTAGACGACTGACTTGCGACTGTGTGGGATTGTCTAGGGAGACTGAGGAGTGGAGAGGGCATTGCTAGCACAAGCAACAACGTTGATCGCCATATGTATGGGACCAGCGCTTATAAATGAATCCTTACCTACTCTAGTATATTAAATTCCGTCAGAGAAATGTAAAAGTCCGTGATTTCATTGGAAATCACTGATTTTTAGTTTGTTTTTTTTATTATTTTGATCTTGTGCTTCCTACTCCTCCTGAAACACCCTGTATATTTGTTAAACTATACCAGAAGATAAAATAAAATAAGTAAAATTTGTGCTGTTATAATAGAAATACTTTTCTAAGATTTGAATGTCAAATATGCATATTTACCACAATATGGTTCAATACTATTTCAAATCATGCAGCAGTGGCCAAGTTCCAAAGGGATATCAGACAAGATATCGAAGATCCTCTCTTCTATCCAAAACTTTTCCATCTTCCTAAATAATTTAGAAAGATGGAAAAGATTCAATACTTTTCTTCTATCCAAAACTTTTTCATCTTTCTAAGTAGTTTAGGAAGATGGGAAATCTTTGATTTTTATTGAAAGATCTTTAAAATGACAAAATGACATACATACTTTGTTAAGAATCAATCATCTGCGATCCTGAAAATATAATTATACCAATTCAGAATTGTTCGGAAATTTATTCCCATAAATGTACAATCTACCTATTCACGTAATCGATATCAAATTTACTTCCTTTCTCTAATAATAGCCCGCCAACTACTTAATATCGTTTTCGTCGAGGCGGAAAACAATTTTAAACTACTACTACGATCCCATTCATTTTTGCTAAAAATAGATTCGTCAGAGTAGAAATAGAAAAGTCGGGTGGTGGATCGATTCCAGACTTCTGTCCGCTCGGTGATAAACAAATAAACAGGAGACGAGCGAATAAAACATGCGTGGTTGAAGACCAACAGCATAAGTTGGCCAGAAAACATCATTGACGTCTTAATTAAATAGCCAGGAGTGAGGACTGTAAACCGCTGCCACCGCGATCACGATTTAAGGGGGATGGAGACGCGAAAGGAGAAAGCTCCCGCCAACGCTAGCACATAGTACGGAGGAATCGGGTTCGTATTGATGGACGGTGCTTATTGACGTTTCCCAGGTATTAATCAGATGAAAATCTCCCAAGTTTTTGCCGATTCCGATGTCGAGCCTTAACAGCTAACCCTCTTGTTTTATTGGGGTACTTTTTCTTTATCTTTTTTCGCAGCTAAAAGCTGTGTTATGGTTAGGCAGAGGTAATCTTGGGAGGTGACGGTTGACGAAGGATGGCAATCAATGTTAACGGTCCTCTGTTGACCAAGCTTTCTTCTTTTCGAAAGAAAGTCTAACTTTCGATTTTTATTCCGTAGATTTCGCAGTGATTCAAGTCATTCGCTTATTTTTATTATATTTACTACTCGTCATCTTTTCAAATTTGTTTTCAATCGGCGCCTCCACCAAAAAGAAAAAATAAATTTATTATTGCATCATCGACAAATTTGTAAACCGCTTTACGTACCCAGGAAATATTTCCCCTCTTTGTAGGCTAGATGTTGTTGTAACCTGTTTAAAATAACATTTACTTTAAAGTGGACTGTTTTCGCACAAAAAATTTCATTAGGGAACATCTAAATTTAAAAACTTCGCAGATCGGTAATGCTGCGAATGTATTGTAATAAAATTCTTAGTTTTAATTTTAATTCAATGGTGAACATCACGTTTTAAAGAACATTTTTCAGCTTATGTAAAATAGTCCCATGTTTTTATAATAACTTTTCGATATATAATAGTAAATTAGGCGCTAGAATTGTGCTTAAATATGCTTTAATACTACTCATACACAACAGATAATATTTTTAAATATCTCTTTAACAGCATTCACAATAGCAATTCCATTTTTTTTCACGTTGAAACGCGAACACGTGATTAATTGTTTAAGCGATTTGGTCATAATGTTATAGTATGCTCCTATTTAATGGAGATTAAGATTTAATAACCAGGTAACAAAGTGCATTAGAACAGCGTATGTCAACCTAAAATTGATTTATCCTCATAAACATTATTTGACAATTGACACTAAGGAATTGATGTATGATTCGTTAGTTGTATCACACTTTAATTTTGTAATGAGATGTATGGCTGATGTTTGTGTATACATGTACGCTGCCGTTAATACTATTTCGTAGTTCTACGTTTGTTTTAAAAATGTTGCCTACCTCGCGAAAACGACCAATGTTGGACAAAGTTACAGAATTTATAGCAGAAATGCCTAGCATAAATTATGATGGTGTTAGAATTCAATGTGTAGTTTGTAGTATCCCTTTAATGTGTTGGTCCAAAAGGGATTGTCTACGTCACGTAAATAGTAAACAGCATTCTTCAAAAAAAAATTGCACACGACACTATGACAAATTTAAATTTAATTTATGTGTTACCTTTATTGCATGTAGTCTACCGTTTAATTTACTAAACAAGGAAGCATATGTCTTCTTTTGGAATAAATATTCGGCCTGCAAATTACCAAGTCGGCCATCGTTACAAAGAATTGTGCCATCTGCTCGTGAACATGAAAAAAGAATTAAATCGAAGAGATAAAAAACTGTGGTTATGTGTGGACGAAACAACAGATCGTAAAAAACATTCGGTGGTTAATGTAATGATACGTACAATGGAACCACATCAATCGTCACCTTCAATTCTATTAGCTTCCAGACGAGTACAACAATGTACTGCCGAAGTAATTTCAAAGTTAGTGTTAAATACATTGGAAAAGTTTGAACTTTCAACAAACCAACTGTTGATGTTTATGAGTGATGGTACCGCAAATATGCTTTCTGTAGGCCGATCTCTTAAAAAACATTGTGCTAACTTGTTGGATATTACGTGTAAAATTCATGCTTTCAGTCATGTGGCAGATAGTATTAGAAAATGTTATCCTGAGGTAGACGCTTTAATAGCGCATACAAAAGCAGTGTTTGTCAAATCCCCAAAACGTATGCGCAAATTTCACAGACTGTGAACCTATTCTTACACGTTAGGGAACATGGTTTTACAATTCGATCCAAGGAAGCTGCGGCTATCAAGGAAAGCCAGTCGAAATTTCGAGATAGTCAGGTTAAAACGGATTTAAAAACTATTCAGAACAATTACTTCGGACTAGTGGAGGCAATAGAAAAATTACAAAATCCTTCGGTGTCGTTAGTGGAATCTCTGAAAATAGTGCAACATGTTCACGCACAGCTATGCGCGGTACAAGACGCAAAAAATGTTTGTGTTCTAGAAAGGTTTGAAAGTGTTTTAGAGAAAGATTCTGATTTTGGCACATTAAGACAAGTTTGTGAAGGTGCGTCAACAGAACCGTTAAGTTGTTCCAAAGATTATTTTAATTACGCAAATATAACGTCACTAGATGTAGAACGTTCGTTTTCTGCATATAATCACACTTTTTCCTCACGCCGCACTCGGTTTGCCGAAACAACTGTGGAAACATATCTAATGTTGCAGATATTCAACAGACATTATTCACTTTGTGATTTCACGGAAGACTCTCAAGACGGTAAGTGTTTGAGCACGTATTATATTTTATTTCTGACCATTTATTTTGTGTAAACTTTTATGCGCCCGCCACTGGCTGTTGGCGCGAATTGACCAACTCTACTGCTCATATCTTAGCAGTTCTCTTATTTGGTGTTTAAATAATACAGACAAATACTGTAAGAACATATAAAGAATTTAGAAATCGACTCTCTGATGAGATTAAACACAAAAAGAAATTACTATCAAGGGCAAATAAAAAAGAAAAAACATGACAGCATTGTGAAATATGATTAGCAATATTTCTTCTAAGCAAAGTATAAACGAAGTAAAAGAAATTTAAACCGAAAATGGAATTACATTAAGTAATTCAAAATCTATTGCTGACGAATTTTCCACATATTTTTCAGAAGTTGGACAGAATTTAGCAACTAAGATTAAAATAGGTCAAAATAGAAACTTAGTTAACACCACAATCGTGACGAATCTGATGAATACTGATGAAGGTGAAATATACAGTGCAATTGTGTCACTTAAAAACGGAAAAGCCCCTGGTGTAAATGGCATAACAGCAGAAATACTAAAGCTTGCCGCCCATAAACTGGTCAACCCATTTCTGTATATTTTTAATTGGTCACTTAGAATAGGACGATTTCCTGTGGTATCATTATTAATTATTCTTTTTATTTATAAGAGCATTGTTATTTATATCTCTTCAAGAGAATATTTCATTTAGTTTTCGTTATTTTCCTAGGAAAAGTAGTTTTTGTATTATTTTAAAGCATAATTCTGCAATAAAACTGTTTTCCTTATTTTGTTTACAACAGAATTGTTGTTTCGTTATTTTTCTCCAAGAAAATCTTTTATTATCCCTAAGTTTCTTAAAGTCGTTTCTATTTTATTCTAAAACCCAACTGCGGTGCTACAAACCTTTTATATAACTACATTATGTTTAATTTCATTAAAAATTATCAAAATTGGAGAGGCAAGTGGATGAAGGAGTTATGCTACAAAAAACTATTTCTGAATAAATCAGATTTCAATAGGGCTATTCGCTATCTTTTATTGAATGATTATTTTCAAATGCGGTTGGTTTGATTAGTAAGAAGGGGTTGTAGATTAATAATATACCGTACTAGCGAGCATGCAATAATTACCACGCGTAATCGGCATTCTTGTGAACAAGGTGCTGAATTTGCCTTCATGTAATTTTGACAAGCAAAATGACAGTACACGTTTAGATGCGCTGAGTTCGGATTAAATCGGGTGAGCATAGTACGCTCACTCTTACTGTATAAACGACATACCTTGAAACGTCACAAATAACTCCGGAAACTTCACTTTCACTAACTAATCTTCCATTTTAAATAAGTTGTTAAAGAAGATGGAATTACTTGTCCACATTAAATAACCTCAACAACTACGCGAGACAAATGGCAAAATTGCCGGGAAGTCTACATTATTATTGGTTACAACCCGAACCTACGTTACGTCATCACAGATTAAAGATAATATTGTAAAAATTACAATTCAGGGTTATACTTTTGTTTCAAATAAAGAAATATTTTTGTTTTTATGTTTAGTTATTAATGTTTTTTTGATTAGTAAATCAGTGTGTTATTTGTACAAGATTCTTGCCAGAGTAAAGATATTTTCTTAACACAAATTTGACAACACATTTTTCTCAATACACTACACGAATCGAGCTGGTAGGATTAGCTTCAAAGTAGGCTAGAACGTTTACCTGCGCTTCCTCATTGATGATTACGCCTTTATTAAATTATGATCAGCGGAAAAATCACTACATATTTGGTAATTTAACCAACATTGTAGCTACAATAGTAAGAAAGTCAGCAATAGTTGCCCGATAACTTTGAACAATCTGTATAATATGTAAGTTAGATATTGATATTTTTTTACTTTTACTTTGTAGTGGTAGATCTACTTTCACTGCTATTGAAGAGTATCCTATGGATTCATTTCCAAGTGGGAAAGACCATGCTTATCTATGACTATATTGCTTCCTTATAGTTCACACAAATTTATTATTATTATTATTAAAACTTAGGAGCAAATATTTATGTTTTCTGTTCCTCCATTTCCTGTTTAAAAATATAAAGTTGTTTAACTAATACTGAAAGTTTTGCTTTATGAAATGATGGAAAGGTGGAGGAAAACATTAAATATTGGCCATGTAGAAGCGAATAGTTCTGTATTGTTTTTTTTTTCTGTTTCTATCTGCTATTCGTTCAGGTTAAGCACTATATCGATTGGAATTTTTAGACGGCGAGCTCGACTGTAGCAGCGAGCAGAGAATCAGACTTATAGGTTTTATTTTCGGTCGCGGTGTTAAAAATCCATTCGACATTTCACGAATGCGAGAATCAAATTTTAATAATATAGACGAACGGTACAAGTGCATACGTAAGTAGTAGGGTGGGGTGGTCTCGCGACTCTGTAACTCCCTACAGCGGCGATGGCAGTTGAACATAGAGGCAAAGGCAGAGCATGCGAGGGTGAAGGTATATAAACAGTAGTTATGATAAATATGCACGGTAGAAAAGCGCGCATTTAGATGTGGTAACCTAACGTAACGTAACGTAACGGAACGGTAAAGGCAAATGGAGGAGGAATCAGCAAGCAAGCAAGCGGTGAGGCGAGGCGGTACAGGCAGAGAGTTGTAGTAGTAGCATTATGGTGAAAGACAAATATTTGGCCTCGGTCGCGTTGGGAACCGCCATTGTCATAACATAAGACAATGCGAATGCCGTATCTCATTTTTCATCTGGCCGATCTTTATAATCTGTATTTGCATCTGCTTGTAGCGATCTAATAATAACTCTGGGGAGTAGCGGGCGGTACGTAGAGTACGAGGGGGCCGAGCGGGGGCAAGGCGGCGGGACGGACGAAGCTCGCCTCGTCCACATCGCTTCGAGATACAACGAAATTCTTCAATTAAAACTTATGTTTATTTAGTATTCGTGAAGCGGGCGTCGAGCGGGCGCAATGAGAAATGTTTAACCGAAATAATAGGAGACAGTGACCGGAAGAGGCGGGGGTGCCGCGTACTATGCTGATATCATCCGTCTCTCTTTGCTACCGCCGCCAGCATCATGCCATGAACGCTTTCCCCATGTAACCTTCTGTTTCTTGTTTACATCACTTTTAAAACCAATATTTAAATATTTTCCGCTTTGTACCCGCTTAAATTTTCATCAATGGATTAAAATCTCAATACTATCCATGAATCTTCACAAACTCTCACGTAATACCTATTATGAAAGATAGAAATGAAAAAATGGTCCAAATCTCACAAAATTCTATATTAAGAAATTAGGCGACCGGTTTCGCATCCTCAGGCCTGCTACAAGGATATCAAATAAAAGAAAATTAAAATAATGGAAAAACCTAATGTAAATCTTATTTTTTATTATTATAAATAGTTAAGAATTCTTTTTAATTTAGTTTAATTATTAATGGATTAATATTTAAGTTTATTTATCCCTTTATATACATATATACTTAACCACATATTATGATTTTGGGGTTAAATTTTAAAAAACAGTCGGTAATGTTGGCAATAATATTATTTACATTTCACACACTTTCAATTATATTTCAAAGAATTTTAATTTTATTTGTGTGCGTCAATTATTATCATAATGGGAAAGAAGAAGAATACAGCCCCAAAGAAAAAAGCACGAATTTCTGCTCTTCTAGAGACGAGAGAGTTCTCTCAACGTGAACTTGCATAAAAAGAGGGCGTATCACATCAAACTGTTTCGAGAATCGCGAAATTAATTAAGGATGGTATTCCTACTACAAGTAATGGTAGAACATACTGTGCCGGCAAACGCAAAACAACTGTAAGAGATCATCGTCGTATAGTAAAGGTGGCTACAAAACATCGTTTTTTATTCACTAAAGGCGTTCATAAAATTCTTAATGGAGAACGTATACAAAAACATCTAAAATGCAAGTGAGACGATTTCAATGGATTAAAGGATATAAAAAATATACCGTTGAAGATTGGGAAAGGTAAGTTTCATTATCATCTGTATTTTTGGTCAAATTCATCCTTATAGTTCGTTTAATGGTTCTCTACATTTTTTACTTTTTCCTACATTATTTATAGCGAAGAATCATGGCTAGAAGTGCTAACGGAAAGAAGCCAATTTGCTCGTCGACGTCCTTCAGAGCGTTATATCCCTAATGGTTTGGTCGTGTATTACGACCGAAGGACCGGGACCACTATACTTTGTTAACGGAACAATGGAACAAAAACAATATAAAAAAGTTTTACAAAACTATTCAATACCTTATATTGGTTCATTGGATCCGACTCAAGGACCATATGTTTTCATGCAAGACGATGCACCGTGTCATAAAGCAAAAAGTGTAATGCGATACCTTGAATCTAAAAATCTGCGTATACTACTTTGACCAGGCAATTCGCCAGACATAAACCTAATTGAAAATGTGAGGAATGTCTTGAAAAACATCGTAAGTACATGAAACTCAACCACAGTGGAAGAATTGCAACAATATATTGAAGATGTATGACATAATTAACAAAAATAAAAAAAAAAAACAATAAGAAGCTGCATTTACAGTATGCATAAAAGGATTGAGGAAATAATAAAAGACAAATATTAGTAAATATATGTTCAAATCATTCTTACTTGTATGTTATATGTAATTAAATAATAATATTGCCAACATTACCAACTGCTTTTTTTTTAATTTACGCCAAAATCATAATATTCTTATGTGGTGCTGATGATGAAAAAAATACTATAGTTGAAAAATTAGTACACGTAGTAAATCGAAGAGAAGAACTTTTTTACTTGCAATCAAATATAAAAAGGATTCCTATCTATTTACATTAATAAAAAATAAGATTTCATTACATTGTTACATAGAAATATCTCATCAGTACACTTGCTCCTATTTGTAATTATTTACCTTAAGTTTTTCCATTCTTGTAATTTACTTTTATTGGATATCCTGTGTTTTTGAATAGGAAACCGGTCGCCTAATTTTTTAATACAGAATTTTGGCGCGCTTTTTCATTTCTACCTTTTCATCTCGCACAGGGTCACTATGGATTATTGAATATTTATTATGACTAAGAACAGAAATAGAAGAAACAATTCTGGTACTATTCAAACTAATCCAACCCCACGCTTGAAATAAATTGTGTATAGCACACCAAATGATCCTGATTTTGTGGAGAAAACCAAGAGAATGTCGGTGTTTCTTCAAGATCACTCAGATAAATTCAACTCCAATTTAAAGCAAATTTTACCAAACTCATTATATAATAATCTAAAAAAAGTTACTTGGAATCCAAATAGATGAACACCTTGACTGGTCATACCATGTAAAGGAATTACTAAAAAAGCTTAATTCCGTTTGCTATGGTATAAGAATATTGAACAGATACATGAAAAAGGAATGTGTGAAAAGCGTTTATTATGCTAACTTTGAATCTTTAATGCGATACGGAATAGTGTTTTGGGGCTGCAATAGCCTTGTGCAAAAAATTTTTGTGACTCAGAAAAGAGTCGTACGAACAATTTTGAAAATCGGTTATCGTCAGACCTGTCGCAGTTCCTTTAAATCGGAGGCTATATTAACTGTTTACGCTTTATATATATATATATGAATGCATGATGTTTTTTGTGAACAATAAAGATACTTTTCAGTTAAAAGGGGAAAGCAAGTATACCGTAAGAACTTTAAAACTATAGTTATCCTGTACATAGACTAACATTAAGTGAAAAACACCCAGCTTATACTGGTATTAAATTTTTTAACAATCTACCGAGATCTCATTAATAAGCATAATTCAAAAACATTCAAAACAGAACTGAAAGCGTTCCTTTTGCAATTAGAGCCGTATAACTTGAGTGAATACCTAAATAGACAATAAGGTTATTTTGTTGTACTTTGACGCTACTTCTTTTAGAGTTTTGCGATCATTTGTATATCGTATCTCTTTATGAAATAAAGTTTATTATTATTATTATGAATCATTCTCAAGAAAAAAAAAACCATGCTCTCTGGTGTTTCTTACAACATTAGATAATCCAAAAAGATACTTTTAAAACCCCACTTTCAATACACGTATGTTCTTGAATGTGTGTGTGGAGTCCCGATAGTCGAGTGGAATGGGACCGAGGTTACCTCGAGCTATAAAATACTCTCGGTATACGGAAGGTTACAACATAGAAAAAGAAAAGTTAATAATAATAATTTATTTCATATACGAGGTATTAACCAAATTGAATGAAGCGATTCGAGGCAGTGTTGTGTTGGACCTTTACTAAAATCCTAAAAAATCATCCAACGAAAACCTCGTGAAATTTCCATTTTTTCACAAAATTGATTTTTTAAACGCTCACTATTCGGCTGATTTCTATTTTGTCACTCAACAGTAACAAATGTCAAATTTTACGAAGACAGTAATGTCAAATCTCGATAACGCCATATGGTGGTCGTTTGTAAAAACTTAAGACAGCATCGTCGTATTCATAATAGTGGAGGAACTCAAAATGGCTTTCTGCTTCCATCGTTCATATATCTCACTAAAATAAAAAAAAACTACTATATTTCAATGCTTAAAAATATGTAATGACTTACCTGATATTCTAAAAGCTGTATCTCCCACCAAATTTGTAGTAATCCCAAATATGAAGCAAATGCTTTATAACACACTAGATACTCTTGAAAAAACCAAAATTTCTGTTGAATATTTTAGTATTCTTAGAACATTACTCAAAAAAATCTATAACACATAGTAGATCATTCAAGTTTTCTTAAGAAAGCTCCATCCCCCTCCCTAAATTTGTATAAAATTCCTAATAAATCTTTTAAATTGCACGGTATTTATACAAATAACCCATTTATTTTAAATAATAAAAAATTAAAATGGATTTAATTAACTTGCCACGTAAATATCCTCAGAGGTTTTTAAAAATTGTATTAGGTAATCTTTAATAGTAAATTAATTAAAGCTTTTTCGCTACATGACATTAATATGTAAATAAATGTTTCTACTTACGTTACCTTTAATATTTAAAGGCCCCTACATACATACATAGAGGATTTCATTCATGTACGTACATATAACAACCTGCATTCGACAATATCAATGTCATTTACTAGTAGTATATTCCCTTTCGAATTTGATACTAAAACAGTTGAAGGAGAATTAGGAATTGGAAATTTTAGTGCATAAGTTATACTTTTTTAAATAGGACATGCTGTATATTATTTTTCAGATTAATGTACCCTCGTATAACGCATTGCAGCTACAGTCCCTGGCCATTGAATTATGACCACTTAAAAATATTATAATTTTGGGGTAAAATTTAAAAAAAAACATTTGGTAATACTGGCAATATTATTATTTAATTACATATAACACGCAAGTAAGTATAATTTGAACATAATCTACTAATATTTCCTCCTCTGTGTTTTATTATTTCCCCGATCCTTTTTGGTATACTGCCAATGCAGCTTTTTATTGTTTTTTTAATCTTGTCGCTATTATGCCATACATCCTCAATATGTTGTAATTCTACCTTTGTAATTGAGTTTCGTCTACTTACGATGGGTTTATGTCTGGTGAATTGCCTGGCCAAGATAGCACACACAGTTTTTTAGATTCAAGGTATCGCATTACACTTTTTGCCTTATGACACGGTGCATTGTTTTGCATGAAAGTATATGGTCCTTGAATCTGATTCAACGAACCAATATAAGGTATTAAATAGTTTTGTAAAATTTTTTTATATTGTTTTTGTTCCATTGTTCCATTGTTCCGTTAACGAAGTATAGTGGTTCCTTCTGTCGTAATACACTACCAAACCATTAGGGATGGGGAGTGTTTAATAGATTTGATCGTATACGCTCTGAAGGACATCGACGAACAAATTGGCTTCTCTCCGTTAGCATTTCTAGCCGTGATTCGTCGCTATAAATAATCCAAGAAAAAGTAAAAAAAATGTAGATAACCATTAAGCGAACTATGAGGATGAATTTGACTAAAAATGCAGATGATAAATGAAACTTACCATTCCCCAATCTTCAACTGTATATTATATTCTTTAGCCCATTGAAATCGTGTCAGTTTTTAGACGTTAGTCATGGCTACTTTGCCAGACGTCTACATTTCAAGCCTGCTTCATGAAGATGTCTACGGACTGTTCGGGCTGGTATTTGTATACCTTCTCGACTAAGAATTTTATGAACACCTTCAACGGATAAAAACGATGTTCTGTAGCCACTTTTACTATATGACGATTATCTCTTACAGTAGTTTTGCATTTGTCGGCACAGTATATTTTGCCACTACTTGTACTAGGAATATTCTCTTTTTTCTCTGTGGTTATATCCTTCTTCTTTCCCATTATAATTAATAATAATTGACCGCGATGTTAGACGCACACAAATAAAATTAAAACTCTTTGAACTGTTTCACTCTTTGAAATATAATTGAAAATGTGTGAAATGTCTTGAAAAACATCGTAAGTACACGAAATGCAATTACAAAGGAAGAGTTACAATATATTGAAGATGTATAGCATAATAGTGATGAAATTTAAAAAAAAAAACAATAAAAATCTGCATTGGCAGTATGCCTAAAAGAATTGAGGAAATAATAAAACACAGAGGAGGAACAAGCAAATATTAGTAAATACATATATATTCAAATTATACTTATTTGTATGTTATATTTTATTAAATAATAATAGTGCCAGCATTACCAACTGTTTTTTTTTTTTAAATTTTACGCCAAAATCATAATATTTAGTGGTCTTTATTCGGTAGCCAGGGACTGTATCTATATAGATATTCAAACGCTATTTAATTACCATTAAGGAAGGTATTATGCTTTTATTCAAAAATTATAACTTGGCATAGTACACCTGAACACGAGCTTTTTTTTTAATTTTGTTCACTTAGATTGCTAAAACATCACACATCAACTGTGTTAGTTGTAGTAAATATGTGTACTTTTATTGAAAATTTGGTTCATCTTCGATTTCTTCTTTCGAGATAATAGATTCCAATAAGTTCTTTTGTGACGGGGAATTCTCCAGCCCTATCGAGTTTTATTCAAATCTCGAGAAACTTTCCTTTTTATTTCGTTGCATCCTTTCAAATTAAATAAACGCTTTGGAAGTAAACAATCCACCCTGGCGGGGATGCAATTTCTTTGTCTACAAGCTCGGTAGGTTTATTTACACAAGAAACTTACCCTCCTATCGTCCATGTGTATCCCCCGTTGGAGAGAATCTCCCTTATATAAATTTCTCCGTTATTTAACGACTTAAAACTTTATAAATGAAAGATAAGCCCTCGCCGATAGTGTAAATAAATGTTGGTCAATATAAAGAAGGAGGCCGCGTAGTTCTCTCCGATCCCCCTTTTAAAACAATACGTCTGCTAGTACCGATTCGGAAGGAGAATGGACAGAGGCCGATATGATAATGAGGCACGATGGCCGATGCATTGGTGACATCAGAGACCGCAAGCGAGCCGTTGTGTCCGCGAAGGGAGATGGGACATGAGGATAGCACGGCGGGATAGCAGGATAGACTGCTGACGTTGCTCGGCCCTTGCCAAATGGACAACGTTCACGGCTAATGGCCCAGCGGGTGCCACTTATTCGACTCCGACTAAATTGTTAAGGACGGCAAAAAGCGTCCACCGAATGCCGATGTTGCAAAGAAACGTCAGCGTACTTTAATGGAAAATAATTTAAATGCCATCACCGGTGTATTTAAAATCGATAATGACTCCACTTTTCTCACCGTAATTACCGCTGGCTCTTGCCTGTCCTACTGCGATCCTACGGCTACCATCGTACAACTTTTATTTGAAATTTTTTTTCGATCTAATTCACTTTAAATCCCGTTCTTCTAAGCTCTCGTCTACTAATGGAAATTCTACAAACATTCCTAGTTCTCCCCATCGTAATGCGAGTATTCCTTAAACGAAATAAAATTCTTATTGTCTACAAATTATCTATACAAAACATGTTAATTCTAACTCATTTTCAAACAGATCTTTACTAAATACAAAGCAAACATTATGGATAAAAATATATTAGGTGCATGTAAATAATTTAGCAACTATGATAAAACATAATTCAAAAAATATGGGACATCCTAATGCATAATAATAAAATATCTAAATCCTATTTCCTTCCTGACTTTCACTTCGAAGGGGTGGGAAATTGCCATTCAAAAATTGGGAACTCGGGCATATAGGGATAAACTACACCGAAAGACCTATCAATCTGCCCTAGTAGAAGACTTTTACGTTGCGTAGAAATAGAAGGGGTGGTAACTCCCTCAAAATTTTAATCTCAATTAAAAGAATTTAAGGAAGCAATCGCATTTGAAGTCATCAAAATCTACAAAAATCTCCCACATCTTACGTATATAATCCCTTACCTTTAAATTTATATATATAAGGGTGTTTCGTCGCGTTCCCTTTACCTTCTCAGCGTCCTATCAGATCTAGCCAGAGGCTTCGATGCGAAGAGAAAGAAAAATGAAAAGATTGTATCAACGAAATTGCTTTTATTTCTTGGTTGACACTTGCGTCGATTATTTGTTGGGCCACCGGTTCTTGAATATTAGAGAAAAAGACCCCGACCGTCTCTCTGCATCGGCTGAAAATGCCTTGCATATGTTACCCCTTATTGCCTACGTCCGGCCATCGACGTTATTGCCCACGCCAAATACATATATAGATTGCGAAAGAAAAAAAAATGATGTATCGTTAATATTATCCAGGCTGGTCCTTGCAAAGGATCGGTCACCCTTATTTTGATTTTAAATATAGTGGGTGTTTTTTTAGGATTAGATTTGCGATAGAGAAGATTCTGACAAAATTGGATTTGAAAATTTACGGTTTGTACAACGCTAGAAGCTGAAATATTTTGTATTACGAACTTGAATCATGTTATTAAGTGAAAACGAAAGCAAACATTGAACTTTTAGTAATTTTTAGGAAAAATTTCTTTTCTAAATGGGGAAAAAATCATAACTAACCTGGGCAAATATGCGGTAACAGCCACGGACGTGGCGAGCGCATAAAAGTTTACACATAAAATAGAAGATAAGAAATAAATTATAAAACGTACTGAAACACTTACCGTTTTAAAAGTCTTCCGTGAAATCACAAACTGGGTAACATCTGTTAAATATTTGAATCATTAGATATATTTCCACAGCTGTTTCAGTCAAGTAAGTACGACGTGCGGAATAAATGTTTTTGAATGCAGAAAACGACCGTTCGACATCTAGCGATATTATATTTACATATTTAAAATAATCTTTGAAACAACTTAATGCATCTTCACACGCACCTTCACAAATTTGTCTTAATATAAGAAAATCGGAGTCTTTCTCTAAAACAGTTTCAAATTTTCGTATTACACACCAATTTGTTTCGCCTTCTACAGCGCATAATTGTGCGTGAACATCATTTACAATTTGAACGGAATCCACAAGCGACATCGAAACATTTTGTAATTTTTCTATTCCCTCCGCTAGTCCGAAATAATTGTTGTGAATAGTTTGTAAATCTCTTTTAACCTGACTATCTTGAAATATTTCCTGGCTTTTCTTGATTGCTGCAGCGTCTGTGGGATTGAATTTTAAAACTACCTTCTTTACTTGATCAACGTGTAACAGTCGGCCGTGGTGGCTCAGGTAAATCAGGACACAGTTTGTGAAATAGTCGGGTACGTTTCGGGGACTTTAGAAACACTGCCTTTGTACTAGCAATCAATGCATTTACTAGTGGAAAACATGTAGGAATCGTTTGTGCCGCAAGCTTTAGAGTATGGATTTTACACGTTACACGTAAGAAGTTACCACTGTGTTCTTTAAGAGATCGGCACAAAGAACGCATGTTTGCGGCACCATCACTCATGAACATTAAAAGTTGCTCAGTTGAAACTTCAAATTTGTTCAATGAGTTCAACACCACCTTTAAAATCTCATCGGCAGTACAATTTATAATTCTTTTGGAAGCAAGTAAGGAGGATGACGGTCGATGTGGTTCCATTGTACGTACCATTACATTAACCATAGAATGTTTTTGATGATCTGTTGTTTCGTCCACACACAACCACAGTTTTTTATCTTTCAATTCCGTTTTCATTCTTTTTTCTCTCTAAACATTGAATTTTAGCGCCATCAAAAATTAAGTCCGGCATGTCTACTATAAAGTTTTTAATAGTGTCTGCCATTGGTTGTTTTCGCGACGTACCTATTTGCGACATTTTTAAAGCAAACATAAGCGTACAATTACGAAATAAGTAACGACAGCCTACATATACACAGAACTACTCGCATACAGCATCGATTTAGTACTGACGCTGTGAACGCGTGAAATAAATAATCGCCGACTCCGCACCACATATCTACTACACTAACTGTTACCGCTGTTTGCCCAGACTAGTCACAACTTAATAATATGTTAACCATGTCACTTTAGGTAAAAAAAAGTATTTTTATAATCCAAACTCAATTTTGGTTCTCACTCAGGAAAAATTCCAAACAAAAAGGGGTTATTTTGAATACATTTTAGAAATTAAATTACAATTTTGCCAAATTAAAATAGAAACAGTCCTTGTTTAATTATGTACAACGATTCAATGCTTTATTCTGCATTATAATAGAAAATGGGTAAGATTACAAACCAAATTCAAAAATGTCTATTAAAATTAAAGTTAAATTGTGCATTAACAAAGATAACAAGATAACAAACACAATATTCACGGCACACTCCCCACCACACAAATTATTAATTCATTCGGGAAGGCCTTTTCGAAGACACGTGGGTCATCATCATCAGCCCAGTACCGATGGGTAGTGTGTGTTTGCCATACTACCCCACAATCCTTGCCATCATTATATAACAAGATAAGTCTGGATATTATTTCTAATTCTCCGGTTTAAATACATGCGACTTCAACGATATTGAACAACTTCACTTTATTAACAGAGTTATGCATCCTAACTATATAAGTACTAAATATAAATAGTGCAGCTAAGTTTGAAGCATAGGAAAATATAAATTTACATACTTAAAATATTTGTAAATTTACACATAAGTGTGTAAATTTACATTTAGGTGTGTAAATTTATATATACATTTCTGAAAATCATTTTAAAATAATTTAAATACTGTTTTTACATCTTATGTTATTTGAAAGATCACTTCTCCACAAATTTATTAGACTGAGTCATTAGAAAATTTAAAAAAACACTACCTGATTCAACTTTAGAGTTACTTTCAACCATTTATAAAATTTGTAAGACGACAAATACATTAATAGCATACACATTACAAATATATTGCACCATTTTCTTTACCTACATCCAATAAATTTCCTCGAACACATTCACCCATTCCAACCAACATAAACCGTATAAATCGTAAGAGGAAAAAAAACACTAGATCTCGTGCCCATAGAATTTATGCGGCTTTGGCAGTATTCAATAACATCTACAACTTACGACTTAGCGCTATATAAGCAATATTCGATAGAATATAGCGGAGCTATGGAATGGGCTAAGCGGGACTCGGGGTGTGGGAGGTGATAGGGCGACGTTGGGAAGTGCGATGGGGCAGGATTTTGAGGGGTTTGGTTGAAAACGGCGGCTTGCACGCTTCTGTGTATAAGGTCTGTCGACTATGACAATATGTGTGTCTTATAGTTTTTTTTTTCGCTTCTCGAAAGGTTCAAGATATATTTGTATGTTCGCACGTCGGCCAACGGAAAGGATCACATAACAATCGGAAAAGGATAGCTCTCTGGCGTGTTATAAGTTTTGCGGGGAAAATGTCCCTTAGTGGCAGGTGCTTGGCCTGCTATATTTCCAATAACCAATATCCCGCTCTGAGCTGAAACGACATAAACTTCGTTACTCATCCGAGATGTAGATTTGTTATCATTTTGTCTATACCCAAGTCCGGAAAAGGACGACTTTTTAATATCATAACCGATCAATACCGAAGAAGCCTTTATTTAGAGAAAAAACCTACTAGAGTGGGGAAGGTGTGATATTTTATCCAGATTTGACATTGATTTGAGATTTTTCTTTCACATAAAGAAAATATCCTAAGGATTTTTTTGATAAGAAAACAGTTGCTGAAAAAATGTTACTTGGTCTCAAAATTTCACAATCGTTTAATTTAAATACAGTTTTCTAACATTTCCCTGTGTTTTCCATTGTTTATGTTGCCCAGTTATTTGCTCTGAACCATTTGCCAACCCTCGTTCTGTGAGGGAATATAGGGCAATGCTATTATGATGACCGTTTTAAAACAATTCCTGACCCCTGGGAAAGAAAATTGTAGGGATCGTCTTTTCCCAGAACAATGCAACCATCAAATTAAATACTAACTTTTTATTTTATTGTTAAGGTGTTTCTAAGGACAGTTCAAATTTTATATGAAGTTATTTTATTTTTGACCTCAATAAATACCATGAAAGTTCACATTTTATTTGTGTCATAGATAGGTTGTGAAATGGAAAGAATTGATAATAAAACTAATACACCTGTCAATTTTAAAAATTTTAAAAAACTATCGCACAAAAATCATATTTATTCTTACCTTTTTGCCTTCTAAAGAGATGAGATATACTCAGTGACGTAGAAATTGCAACAGCTAGAAGGGGTTAGAATTTCCTGATGAAATTTGGTAGGAATATTCACCTATGTAAAAGTAATAAATGATCAAAATTTGGGAGGAAAATCTTTATTAGTTAAACAAAATTTTATAATAATTGTTAATAATGTGTGGGGCCGCCACTCTGATTTACACATTCATTTACACGCCGTGGCATTGATTGAATAAGGTGGTTTATCTCGTCTTGGGGTATTGCCTCCCATGCAAGTTGCACCTCATGTCTCAAAGCCTCCAAAGTCAAAGGACACTGCAAGTTTCGCAACCTTCTACCCATTATGTCCCATATTTGTTCGATGGGAGAAAGATCTCGAGATCTTGGAGGCCAGGGCAAAATATTAATCTGGGCCTGTTCATAGAAGTTCAAGGAAAACCTTGCTACATGAGGACGCGCATTATCTTGCTGGAATAATGGATCTTCGAGCCCTTGTAAGTATGGCAGAAGATGTGTTCCAACCACCTCCGCAATGTACCGTTGTGCTGTCATATTTCCTCGAATGAACACCAAGGGAGACCTGCTGTCATAAGTAGTCGCACCTCAAACCAGAACACCCACAGTGCGGTGTACGTGCCTCTCAACGGTAAATCGAAGATACCGTCGTTCACTCCGTCTTCTTCTGACTCTCTGACGACCGTCGTGCATGCCTAAACAAAATCTTGATTCGTCACTAAACACAACACGACTCTATTCAAGATTCCAATGAGATCTTCCATAGCACCATTGTAACCGTTGCTGATAATGTTCCGCAGTCAAAGGAAGCACAAGTTGCGGACAATATGATGTTAACCCAAAACTTCGGATTCGGCGATAAACTGCTCTAAGGGTTACATGGCGATCTTCTTCACCAAACCATTAGTCACCAATTGCCCGAATAGAGGAAAATCGGTCTCTAAATGCCAGTTATCTTAAGCGACGATTTTGACGCTCATTCGTTCTTCTTGAAGCACCGGTTCCACTTCTACGACGTTCCTGGTCATCTTCAAACCATGCACGACACACTCGCATTATAGTAGACCGATTTCGATTTACACAGTTAGCAATTTCCCCAAATGAAAAACCAGCTTCGCGCAAACCAATAATTCGACCTCTGTCGAATTCGTTTAATTGTCGATATACTGTTCGTCTTCTTACTCTAGGCATAGCTAACACTTAACTGAACCCCAGTTCAATGAGAACAACAACACAAATCGAGAAAGTTATAAAAAACGCCGCAAAAAAAACATTCAATATCAATGCTGAAAGAGAGGTAAAAATCTCAATAACAACTTTATTGCTTCACTGAGAGGATTCAAATTCCTACCAAATTTCATCCGGAAATTCCAACCCCTTCTAGCTGATGCAATTTCTATGTCACTGAGTATATTTGTTAAATAAATTGATAAGATTAACACGTTGACTACCAGGCATGAGATAACTCGTGATGTCAAACAATAGCGGTCCTAATATGGAACCTTGCGGTACACGACAGGATCAGAAACGTAGCGAGATTCAGAACCTCCGCCATCAACACCTATCACCTCCGGGTAATGCTTCCGTTGCCCCATATCTGACTCGAAAATAGCCATATCGTGATAATTTGCTTAATAAGATTTGGTGATCAACCAAATTAAAAGCCTTGGATGGATCAATTCCCTCAGTGACAAAACCTGCCCTGTATTCTCCTGACCTACCATTTCCAGTTTGTCTGAGATGAAAAATGAGATGGAAGAGAACACAGAGAATTCATAGCAATCAAGTACTAAATGAACATGAATTGAAGCGAGGAATGTAATAATTAAAACTTCATAAACGGTTGCACCCGCAGAGACGCCTGCACGGGGGGGGGGTGTATGTACGTATGTGGATGCAGAGTTCAGTAATGCGGTAGACATTGAGTTCGATCGTTCTGTTATTTATCGGATTCTCATTGTGTGTTTTCGAAAACATGGGACGTAAGCCTGGTGTACTTCTTGCATCGCATGTGAAGAAATATATTTGGCGTTTCCCTGGTTTGGAATTTACAGGTTCGCACATTCGTTGCAAATTTTGCGGTATAAGGTTGCTAGGTCGCACGACATGTGAATGTAGAAGTCATATTAAAAGTAAACGTCATGTACTGAATTGAAGAAACAATATTCCGTACTGGCAATTTTTATATGACTTTATTTTCATGTTGAGCACGTGCAACATCCCACAATACCTAGTAGATAATGAAAACATTCGTCTTTTTTGGGATAAATATGTTCCATCATGGAAGCTACCAACAAAAAGACAATTGCGGTACAATTTACCACATGTGCAAAGTACAGTAAAAGACTGTATAAAAGACGAGTTGAGAAATCAAAAAATCTGGCTCACTGTGGACGAAACTACTGATGTTCAGAAACACAGCGTGATTCATATTGTGGCGCGTCCTTTAAAACGTAATGGTCCAGCAACTTCCTTGTTGTTAGCCAGTAAAAGGATTGAAAGGACTGATGCCGAAACCGTTGTAAACATAATAAAAAATATGTTAAGAGAATTTTGTATCGTAGGAGCCCAAATCACCATGTTAGTTTCTGACGGAGCCCCAACAATGCTGAAAGCTGGTAGGATGTTAAAAGTATGCTTTCCGACTCTTCTTCACATAACATGCTTCATACACGCATGTCATCTCGTAGCAGAAAAAATCCGAAGCAAGTATCCTAGGGTGAATGATTTAATATCATCTACCAAAAAAGTGTTTGTGAACTCTCCCAAACATATCCGCGTATTCAAGCAATTATATCCGCAAATTCCGCTACCAGATCAGCCTGTATTGACGTGATAGGAAACATGGATCGAGGCAGTATATTACTATCGCAAATATTATTCCCCAGTGAAAGATGTCATTTTCAAACTGAATTCTTCTAATTCTCAAGCTGTTCGCGAGAGTCGGCAACTTCTTTCCGATTCGAACATTCAAAAAGAAATAGATGACATTTCCATAAACTATTCTGTAGTGACACAAACTATTTCGCAGTTAGAAAATACTCACTTATCTATACAAGACTCGTTAAATAACATCAACAATTTAGCAGCCGCTCTAGAAAGCTTGACGGATCCTATAGGACTCGATGTCGCGCAAAAATTTCGTGCAGTTTTAAATAAAAATCCGGATTTAGAAAAGGGTCGATCTATATCTGGAATTCAAGACTGCACAGAAGAGATACAGGAGTATTTGAATTTCGCAAATCTTACTTCATTAGATGCTGAACGATCATTTGCAAAGTATACGAGAACGTTTTCAGACCGTCGTCGAGGCCTGACCAAATCGACAATGGAAGCATTGCTTATGTTGCAGTACTACGCGGCGTACCATGGCAGCACATTACTGCAGTGGTCATCTATACGTCAATAAAAGGTAACAATCTATTATTTTTTTAATAATACCGTGTCTACTTTTGCGCGATACGCCCCGGACGGTTCCACTAGTTTCTCGAACATTATAAATAGAACACGCACACCGATCAACCGATAATAATATGTATGTACATAGTAAACACAGCTCCTTTCACGGCGCCTCTGCGGGTGCAACCGTTTGTCACGCTTTAGTAATAATATACAAGTGTTCCATTTAAAAGAACAAACTTGTATCGTTTGTAGCGGAAACTGAACGCCATATATGCTTGGACATAATTTCAAGTTGTGCAGAACTTGTTTCTGTAATAATATTTTTTATTTGAAAACTAATTAACTAACTAAATGTGACGTAATCGAAGTTTTTTGACAAAATAGCTCTTTTCGTCATTGAGGGGAAAACCTGTTAGCTAGTGTTAATATTCTTATTATTAAAATAAAAGAAAATACCTCTTTTGTTTCGAAGACATTCTAGTTCATTTAAGAAGATGAAAAACGTTACTATTTGACTACAACGTTGGAATATGTTGAACATTGTCTGGTAGGGTTCTGGTAGTATGTAGAAAGGATAATATTCATGTGAATGCATCAAAGTCTTTCGGTGGTAGGAGAAGATATAGTATGGGATGTGAAGAGAGAAAATTGCGAGTTTGCTAGAGAGAGTATATGGTATAGTAGAGAGAAGTAAGAGTAGTATAGCGCTATGGTAAAGCAGCAACCGGGACAAGCTCGTAATTTTGACGTTCGTCGATAGGAATAGCGGGCATATAGCAGTATCTTTAGTAGTAGCGAGTAGCTAGCGTCGTGTCTGGTGGTTGGATCCGAAGCGGCTGACTGCCGGTAACCTGTCTAGTGGGGCCGTGAGGCTGTGTCGGAACCTCGGAGGCCCGTCGAAGCGCCGGAGGTGTCGTTTCGGCGGGTGTTGCGCGGAATGACGGCGTGACCGCCCGCTACCGACGCTATACTATAGATATACACACATACAAACAACACAAACTGCAGCGGCGCATCTAGAAGCGCGCCTCCCGCCTACAATTCGCTCTCCGTCGGCATCTCGGGGACTTCAATGACCCTTTTTGCGCAACAACACAACTCTTGTTCTTTCTACCGAAAAAGAAATAATTAATAGACGCTGTTACCATTTATGTGTTTAGTTGTGTTTAGGTGTTGTGCTGTGAGTGTTGTATTTATCCTTCCTGCACCTATGAAGTACTGCGAAACCCGTATGCTGGCTTCTTTTGCACAGGTACCATCTTAGATACATACATAAAAAAATTAACTCATCCTGCCTATCACTTCGTTGTTTATATTTTTATTTATTTATTATTTTCAATTAACTTTTCCAACTTTTTTATTCTAAAGTGGAATAATTTTTTGAATACTTCATTGTACTATATATTTATGTATCATAATTATTTATCCTATAAACTTTCGCGAAACATGTAGGCAAATTTTCACTAACTATGGTAACTATTGTTTAAATTCTTACCATTAACAAATTTACTCAAGAAGTCCATAAAATCTCGTTATGTAATTTATTTTTATTCAATCTAATTCGCAAATGTACAAAACACACATAAACATAATCAGACAACATCAGCATTCACATCTGCATGAAATTTAGGTCACCATGAAAATATCGAAGGGGTTGGATTTGTATTTCTTTGGATGGGAGTAAACAAACAATTGGATCGAGAAAAATTTAACGAAGTGAATATATTGAAACTCAAAATCATTTAAAAACCAGTTACAAAAATTTATTAAAACGATCTTTATTTGAAAACTTTACAACACTATATATGAGATGTTCTGCTTTGTATTTGAATGCTGCTTCCCCCTGTTCATAAAACGAAACATTTTTTTTCGAATGAAAGTTTTAGTAATATTAACTCAATTTAAACCCAAGTTAAATTGTAATCTCTAGTTTCTGACGTTATTTTGTACGGATTAAGGCATATCTATAATAATCTAGTAAATAATTAATTTAATAACAAATTTGCATATTTGTATATTAGAAAAAAAACTAAATTAAATTAAATGTTCAATTATTATTAAATTTTATTATTACTAATGTTAGAAATAAAAATTATATTAGAAATTAAGAACAATACTAAAGTAGATCCGCCTGATTTTGCTTGAAATTCTTTATTTCGATAGTTAATACTTTACCCTGTCTTTAAATAATATTATAAATAAACAAAATAAGTAAGAATTCTTTCAATTATGAATATGTTCACAACAAATAAATATTTTTGGGAACTATATAATGGATTTAAATTTATAACTTTATTTTAAATTAATTTAATAATATTGTAATAAACTACTTACAATTGATAACATCCCCAAAATACAAAAATAATATTGAAAAAGAAAAAAGTCATATACCTATAAGGGACTAAAAGCAAACTACGGGAGAACGCAAAATTTACCGTCGGGTGGAATACCGACGCACACATCACGACAGCTGAGGCTGAACTGAACCACGACCTCACCCTAGCTTGTACACGGTTGTATACTCTATATATATATATACATAGCATCACAACACAACATATAAACATTGCCCCAATTTCCTGGATTCCCACGCCTGCATTTGGTCGCGTCGAGCATTTCGTGCCGACGAGATACATGAACCGGGCGGCTGTTTACCCGTCGCTTTGGATGCCGGAAAATCGTGAAAACGGTCCCTTTTCTTCTCATCCAATATTCCCCCTTTTTTTCTAGGTAATTGTTAATCATTAACTCATGCGAACTCGAAAAAGTGGGAGACGATTTTAGCTTGAAATTTTCTATAAAAAAGGGCTTATTTATTCAAGAAATATTTCCTATATATTTGTTAAATTAAAAATTTTCACTCAAAACCCACTTTTCCTTATCAACTTCAAGATGGTTTGATTACTTTTCTAAACTGTTATGGGTTTCATTGGCTCATTTCTAGATAAAATCAAGTCCGTAGAATCAATTTCCGTAAGTCTCATTACCCTATACCTTTTATTTTTCAAGCTATAAACTAAAAACACAAAAAAAATGATGCAAAATATATTACATTTCTAAGAGGTCTAACTGACAAACAATTTTGCGTTTTTTAGTTCAATTCAGCTCGTTAAATATTGCAAAATATCCCTTATACAAACATATTACATCTAGTTGTTGAGATATCAGAAAGTGGAGAAGCAGAAACTTTATCTTCGCAATTTCAAAAATTGTCGAAAATGTATATTGTAACCATTTTATCTGGTAGGTTTTGACCTGCTGAATACGAAAATTTAGTTCATTTAACAATATTTGCAATCGTTTTTGAGATATTGATGTTTGAAGGTAATTTTGTTATATATACTTAAAATTGCAGCCGCACATCTCATTAAAATACAAAAATAAGTGCTGTATTTCCATTTTTACGGGTTTTATTTGCACATTTCTGGATAAAATCGAATCTGTAGAATCCATTTCCGGTCGTCTAATTATGCTATATCTTTTAATTGTGGAGCTATAAGCTAAAAAAAGCATAAACATTGATAAAAAATATACTAAACTTCTAAGAGCTATAACTGACAAACGGTAAGTGATAAACAATTTTGCTTTTCTAGTTCGATTCAGTTCATTAAATATTATAAGATATCCTTTATACAAACTTATACCACATGTAGATTTTGAGATGTAAGAAAATGAAGGAGAAACAGAAATTTTATCTTCATAATTTCTAAAATTGTAAAATGTATGTATATTACAATCATTTTATCTAAACGATTTTTACTCACTGAATACGAGAATTTAGTTAATTTAACAATACTTGCAATCATTTTTGAGATATTAATGTTGAAGGGTAATCTTGTTGTACCCCTTAAAATTGTAGCCACGCGTCTGACTAAAATAGAAAAAGAGGTGTTGTATTTCGATGTTTACGGGTTTTATTAGCACATTTCTGGATAAAATCGAATCTGTAGAATCCATTTCCGGAGGTCTCATTACGCTATCTTTTAGTTTTGAAGCTGTAGACTAAAAAATGCAAAAACATTGATGCAAAATATATTAAATTTCTAAGAGCTATAATGGACAGTAAGAGATAAACATGTAGTTGTTGAAATATAAAGAAAGGCAGAAATTTTACATTTATAAAAAAGAAATTATCGAAAGCATATTATAACAATTTTATCTGGCAGATTTTGACCCGGTGAAGACGAGAATTTTGTTAGTTTTAATAATATTTGCAAACGTTTTTGAGATATTTATGTTGGAAGGCAATTCAGTTGTGCTCCTCAAAATTACAGCCACACACCTCACTGAAATGCAAGAAAAGGGCTATATTATAATATTTAAAAATATATAATGACTTACCCAAAATATTAAAATGTACCGCTGCTCAAATTTAAAAATACGTATGCTTAAATAATATTTCCAGGCATTTATACATTAATATTTTAAATCCATTGTTTGCTTGAGTTGTTTTACAATTTTCAGATAAATTACGCATATAACTGACTGAAAACTTGTTTCCTTAGACATCCTTGAATATCCGTAGATAGTTTTCAGGTGGATATTAGAAATCATACAAAAATCCTACACAAAATCATTTATTCTAGGTCCTAGATCTGTAAAATCTCTAACTGGGTGTTTTTAGACACAGTTTTTCTTATTTTCAGTTGAGCTGAAATCTAAAAGGAGCAAAAGATGTAAATATATCTTTATTGATATGAAATAAATAAATATTTTTGGCCACCTTGGATGTGATAATCTAGAGACTTCTAAAATACCAGTAAAAAATTGATAAAAAAGGTATAAAAATATAAACACACGCCAGAGAAGGTTGTATATCAATTGACAAATGCGAAGTTGTTGAAGTAGATTCGCGGAGGTGAAAGAGAGGGGAGGAAAGGGAAAAGAGAGACCAATAATTTACGGCAGTCCATTCCCGATAAAGCCCCATGACTGCTGAATTTCACACTTTATGAGGCCGACGGTATACTTAGCAGTACGGGCTCTAATTTATGAGAGTCCGGCAAAATCTGTCGATGCACCATATGCCCAGGCTGCCACCGACAGCCGTCATTTGTAACTCCTCAAAAGCCGGTCTCTCTCCGGCTAAACAAGCCCTACTAAATATTAATAACTACGATTACCTTATACTTACGTTCTCGTACGGATCTGACCGATTTATTAATTTAGAAACCGTTTTGGGTAGTTTTTAGGCGAGGGTACGTTGGGGTCACGCCGGTCCAGATTAATTGAGGTAATTGACCCAAACCTCTTAGTCCCAAATCTCTCATTCCCCCTTGATTATTGCGTTTAAGGGCTCGCTTTAGACACAATAACAATATTATTCTAGCTTTTAGTTTGATCCTTTGAAAAAGCGTTTCTTTCAAACTAATTTGCGGCAGAAAAGATGAGACCTTATATATTTTTTTTATACCTGAGCTTTTCAGTAATGGGCATATTGTTATTTCCTCATTAAATCTCTCTAAATTGCAGTTTCGGCCTACCTAACGCCATTGATATTCACTGCGTGGGTCTGAACGAGAAACTCGGAAAAAAACTCCTTACCCTCGATCACATATTTCATATGCAGAGGGCTGTTTTGCTTGCGAGAGCAATATTATTTCCATATTTTTCACATAATGCGCTACTGTATATGGGTTTTATTTCATGTGACATCATGGTAATGCATTTTAACGTCTTATCATTCATTGCGGCATCTTACCAACTCTTTGGGCGAGATGGCGGTAAATATTTGTTAGCGAAGAAGTCGCGAAGCGGGCTGGAAAAAATTGCAAAGGGAGGATGAGGGGTTTCCCGCCGCGTGTCAACCCCCGAATTTATAATATCGCCACACGTCAGGCAGTTACAGTTGCCCCCAATCAAAACAGTCAACCGGAAGCGGGATCCGGCATCCGAGTAAAAACCTCGAAAAAGAAACATAAAACATCCAGCGAGGGTGAAACAACAATGAAATTAGAAGATAGGGAAGGTGAAGTATATAAAGAAAAAAAACTTCATCGGAATAATTCGTCGAACAAAAATTCACTTGAATAAATATCTGTGACGGAACTCCAGGAGAAGACAGGAAATTTTACTGTTTTAAATATAAAAGGAACCACCTTGTGTTCCTTCCCAAATTTGTTACCAACACAGAGGGATGAAAAGTTTGAATAATAAAAACAATAATAATAAAAAAAGTACAAATTAGGAACATCTATTCCTATGCCAAATATAAAGGGGAATGAAAATTACGAAAAATGTTGACGCATTATCAAAATTTCAACGGACTTAAACAGATACAGTAATCAATTTTGACAGCAACCTTTTTATTACATCGCATAAAGCGTTTGAACAAGTTTAATCCAGATATCATGTATACACACACAAAATTCAAATATTTTACCGATTTGAAATCAAAATGTTTTGAATAATGTCTGCTGATTTTCAAATGTTGTTTCTATTTGCTTGCAATTAAGGTTATATTGGTTTCCGTGGATGAATATTAAGAACATTACTTTTTTTTTATCTCACATGACATATACAGGGTGATTTATAATAAGTGTAAAAGACTTTGACATCTTATTTAGAAAATCATTTAAACCAAAAAGTATTATATAAACATAGGTACTATTTTGTCTATTTACAGAGCTACAACAGATTTAAATTTTATTGATTTAGAAATTATTAATACTATTATTGCTGAACAACATAATTTGAAATTATGAATTTGACAATTCTCAAAACGAATGAGCTTAGTGCAGTTTCTAGTTTAGATTAGATAATGCAGTAGCCTATATGTAATTTGTGAAAAAATTAATTTAACAGTTTTCAGGCATCTAGAGGCTATCGCCGAAGATTTCCTGATAGATATTAACCTTCTCGCAGAATTTTCGGCCGTACTTTTCATGAACTCAGAGAAACTGGCTCACCTGTTGTTCCACAATTACTATTTCAATTATCCGCAATACAATAACTGTTTTAAATCAAAAGAAGTGAACTTAATGTAGAAGTACACATGAAAAAAAGTGCCTAGAAGATAATGCTAATAAATAGCTCCTGGTATTGATGGAATCGCTACCGACAAAAACAATATGGGAAGAGAAAAGCATTATAGCTTCTTGCTCCTGGCCGCATTGCTCTTACATCTCTCAGTTTATGCCACTAATCTTCAAAAACAGCAACTGAAATATTTCCTGGTGCCACCTAGTTCCAGTAGTTATGATCATGCCGTCCTAGATAGTAGTAGTAGTAGTGTTTATTTAATGCAATAAAAATGACATTAAAAGTCAGGTAATATACATATATATAAAATACATATAAAAGAGAAAAAAAAGTATACAAAGGTGTATAGGGCCTTTCTGTCAAAATATAATACAAACATATAACACAAACCTAAACATAAGCTCAAGATTAGTAATTTAAAAAGTCATCCACACTATAAAAAGCATTGTCTAAAAGAAATTGTTTAATTGTGTTCAAATAATTACTTTGAGTTTTATTTTTAGCGTCACACAATATTGTTCGTAATTTACTGTGTATTTTCGCACCCCAATAATCGATGTACTTTTGGGTGGTCGTTAAACGATGATACGGCACTTTCAGTAAGTCTCTCCCGCGCGTAACGTATGTATGCGTTTCACCATTTTTTGTGAAGTTTGTTATATTTTTGATCATGTATGATAATACTTGATTTTCTAACCCTAAAAAAGTATTTATTTAATCTAAATAAAATTTCAAGACAACTATTTTCTTATATTATACATTTTTATAGTATTGAAATAAAATTATTTTCTTGAATAAAGACTGATTTTTGCATGAAAACCTATTTCCTTGATGCAAGAAACCATTTCTCTGCGTGTAGAGAAAATAATGTAAACAACGAAGAAAATGTAAATGATGCAGTGTTGGACAAGCCCGCCCTAAGCACTAGACGCATTGCAGCGCAGTTTCGTCCTTCTCAAAACTTTGTATGACGAACACTACATCGTGAGCAGTTACACCCCTTTCACAACGTCCACGCATCCAAGCATTACAACTGGAAGATTACGGTCAGCGTGTAGAGTTCTATTACTTGATTGCTACAAAAAATTGCCGAATATCCGATATTTTTAATTAGAATATTATGGACAGATGAAGCCCAATTTACTAGAGATGGTATTAATAGCACTTATGAAATCTTTAAAATCCACGCGCAGTTAGACAATCGCGATTTCAATACCGATTTAGTGTGAAACTTGGGCTGATATCTTTAACGGAGAACTGCTTGAATTAGGAGTTTCAGCACACAGGCCAAATGCGGAACACTATCCAACTTTTCCAGATGAAACGCTTTTTGAGAAGATCGAACATACTTCACTTCTTGACTGTCGACAAATGTGGTTTCAACACAATGGCGCTCTAGCTCACTGCGGTAGACACGTAATTCAATGGTTGAATACACATTTTCCTGAACGATGGATTGGTCGTAGAAGTTTTATTGCTTGGCTCCCAAGATCTCCCGATCTAAACCCCTTGGATTTTTTCTTTGGGGTCATTTGAAGCAGCCTATTTATAGTGTCGAGATAAACACACGTGAACAATTACTTGACCAAATAACAACTAGATTTAATGAAATTTGTCAAAATGGTGTAACAATACCGCATGTTTACGACTCAATGGTTCATAGGTGTAATGCTTGTATTCGAGCTCAAGGAGGGCATTTTGAAAAACTACATTTGTTTCATTTTTTAGTTATCTATTTTTAAAGTAGTATTTTAATAATCGTCTCTATTAAAATTTAAACCCGCTTTAGTTCTGTAAATAAAAAAATAGGACCTATGTTCTTTAACATTTTTTTTTGTTTTGAATGACTTCCCGAACAAGGTGTCAAAGTTTCTTACACATATTATAAATCAGCCTGTATATGATTTTTAACTCAATTCCACGCTTATTTAATGAAAAAAAAAACAGCTGCTGGTTAAACATCCTGGAATTTTCAACATTACAAACTCAAACATTTCTCAAAGTTTTCACTCAAAATCCAAAGTTGATTTCCAATTTCATCCAATTTTACTTTGATGACTTTCTTAAGCCATATAAGGGTTTCTCTCGTACATTTCTAGATATAATTAAGTAGGTAGAATCAATTTTTGGAGGTCGCATTACGATGTATGCTTTATTTTTCGAGCTATAGAGTAAAAAAAGATTGATGCGAAATTTCTTAAATTACTAAGAGCTGGCAAACAATAAGAAACAAATGATTTTGCTTCCCTTTTTTTTTAAATTCGATTCAGTTGGTTAAGTGTTACAAAATGTCACTTCTTATACAATCTTGTATCTCATTTAATTGCTGAGATATCAGAAAATGAAGAAATTGTAGACATTTTTCCTTAGTTCCTAAGTTGTCCAAAATATAATCATCTTATCTTGTAAATTTTGACCCGCTGAATATGTGAAATCTGTAGTAGTTTTTCAAATACCGATGTTGGAATGTAATTTTGTTATATCCTTAAAATGGTAACAAATTACTTCTTCTTCCAGTGGTTAAACACGTCACTAGAATATAAAAAAGTGCTATATTTTAATATTTAATATACACTACCGCTCCTAAGTATTTGGGCACCCTTGGATTTTAAATTTTTGTATACAAAGAATGTATTTAAGAAATACATTCCAACATTAATGAATATTATGCAAACAATCAGTAAGATTCACTTAAATTCATTAAATAATATCTGCCTATTTACTTCTTTTATCTGTGTGAGAGGTAATACCGTATATAAAAGCGTAAGTAGTAGCGACAAAAAAGAGCGTATTTCTTGAAATTCCAGAAAAAATGTAACAGTTGGTAATTTTACTGTGAATCATGAAGCTACAATAAAGCCATTTGAAGTAATATTTTTAACGAATAGTGTTTATAATTTCGTTTAAAATTTTTAAACATGCCGAAAGGAAAAGAAACTAGTGTTGAAACACGTGTTCTGATAGCAGCACAACATAACTTAGGCATAAGCAATCGTCAAAGTGCTAGAAACTTACATTTAAATCCATCTACTGTTGATTACAACATAAAAAATACAGTGAAAGTGGCAGTTTTCTAAATAAAGTAAGAAGTGGTAGACCAAGGGCGACAACATCAGCTCAAGATATTTGCATTTGAAGAAAAACAACTCCAAAAATCGCCGCAGAAATCAGTACTGTACTTCCAACGCCGATTAACGCGTCTACAGTTAAACGCCGTCTGTAAAAAGCCGGCCTTCACGGACGAATTGCGATGCGAAAGCCCTTGCTTCACCAAATTAATACGAAAAAGTGGTAACAATGGGCACGTGAACATCGAAATTGAACAACGCATCCAAATTCGAGATTTTCGGTTCGCGAAGGCGAGTGTTTGTAAGATCCGCAGGTGAACGTGCGCTAGAGCAAATCTCTACCGTCAAACACGGCGGTGGTTCGGTAATAATTTGGGGTTGTTTTGCTAGTACATCCGCAGGTGATCTCGTAAAAATTCAAGACATAATGAGAAAAGAACAATACAAACGCGTCTTACAGGAAAATGCAATACCCCCACCCTGGTGTAAGAATTTTGGGTCAGACTTTTGTTTTCTAACAAGACAATGACCCAAAACACACTTCAAAATTATGCGAGCAATATTTAGAACAGTTGAAAGAGGAAATATGACTCGGACTTGAATCCCATCGAGTTATTATGGGAAGAACTCGATCGGGAAGTAAGAAAAACTGCTCCAACTTCAGCAGATGACATGTGGAACGAACTATAGGCAGCATGGGCTCGAGTAACTCGGGAAACATTGATAAAATTAATTACAAGGATGCCCCTATTATGCGACGCATTCATTGAAAGTAAAGTAGGTCACATAGGCGAATCTAAAATTTAGGTCACATAAATAATTGTAATTGTTAAGGTTGCATATTTGTGTATAGGTACTTAAATACCAAATATATATTTTGTTGAGATGTTGTTTGAGGTGCCCAAATACTCATGAGCGATAGTGTATATAAATATGGAGTTGAAAAGTAGTACTAGCTATAGTCGCTAGATCCATGAGGGATCGAATGCTGGGTAAGACAGCTAAAAATGAAACGATATACTCAATTGATTAGTTCTTAGCTTTCGCAATCTCTCTAATGCTTCATCAGAGAAACCAGACTGCAAATTTGAGCAGTATAATTAATACAAAGTGTCATTGGCATGAACAATAAGAATACTAGGCAATATTTAAAGGCTAACGAAGTTACATCTTGAAATAATCCATTAATTAAAACAATAAAATTGAAGAGAAAAAGTTTCAACGAAATAGGATCAAGAGGTTATGCAGCGACAACAACCAAAGAGTTATTAACCGCGGAGGAACTAAACAACACAGTGACAAAAAATGTAATAATTGCACAGCAATGTATGTTTGTATTTATGATGTTAATGTCTTTCCATATAAGTCTCTCGAATTGTGTTACTATAAAATCACAAGTTATTTTAAAATTCCTTCAATTTTAAATTGCATCGAACTTTATTGTATTCATTACAAATTCGTAACATTTACCTTGCATGCAAGTTATATCTTAACGATTAATTTTACAGTTAGGCTAATAATGCTTGTTTATTCAAATCGCTTAAATGAAAAACTTTAACACCATTTAGCTCTGAAGTAAGGGAGTTTTATAGAATAACTACCATTACAAAAAGTCTGTGGGTGATTTTTAAACGGACCCTGTATAAAGCAACAAGGAGAATCAGAAAAAATAAGGAAGGAAATGGAGTTGATTTCGCGAATAATAAAACTTTCGAATAAATTTAACCTAATGGAACCGGAGCAGCGCATAAAGAAATAAAATAAAAGCGGAATAGGAGAAGGTAGCTGAGGCATAATTGGAGAGACGTCAGTAATGCCAACACAATAAAACGTATAAAGAGTTTTTCAGTGTATTGTTGCGAATCGGGTAATTGAGAGATAGCTGGGTAAAAAATGAGTGACATTACCAATCGGCGAATATCTAAATCACCCCGAATTAAGAACTGAAATTGAAAGGGAACCGGTTACCGAACTTCGAATAAGGTGGCGAAATCGAAAACGTAGGGGTGAGACAGTGAACTGTCGCCGTCTACCACCGTCTCACCTACGCGTTCTGACCGGCTCCCGAATCTCCCAAACGAAAACTGAACTATTCCATCTTTCAAGAGTATTGTCTATGAATGGAAGCCCAGCCTGGCCGCTCCGCTAATATAATAAACGTTCCTTGCCTCTCTCCGCCAGATTACAAACACAGACGAGGAACAGAGGGTCTACTGTTTTCCTCGTATTAATGATTCAATATCAATTAGCGGTATACTGAATTATATAAACTCAATCTTGTAGAAAAAGAAAGCAGATGAACGAAGAAGGGAATGAAAAACACAGACACAAATTGTGAAAAATACAGCCTCGATGATTTTTTTTGTTCTTCGGGACATTGTAAGTTTAAATTGATTAATGAATAAGAGAATTCCGGAAGTTGAATAACAACGCTTTTTGTTTAATTGCTTTTTATAGTTTAAAATGTTTACTTCTCTCTAAGCTTAAATTAACGAGTTGAACCTAACAATATTGAACTATTATAAATAGGAAAAAAAAAAGGAAATTTTGGTGGATGCGATGGTCTCCGGAAAGAATATATATAGATCCTTTGTGAAAAAAAATTGTCTCTTCTTCTAGCATTATTATTACATAGACAAAAGTAATTTGCTATATGAAAATTTAAAATAAAATTTTTCTACTACGACTTTTACAGAATAAAAAAGTATAGTGTAAATGTCAACACTAAATTAACACAATTTAAAGTTTATACACGTTTTCTCACTAGTTAACATACATATTAAACATATTTTTGAACTACGCTAGAAAATAAACAGCAACAATGCAATACTGTACGAGATTTGATGATGGAAGATAGAACCCGAAGATTAGTCATGGTAATATTTTATCTTGCAAAGAACGCAAGTCTATCCTGTCAAATTTTTAATGTTACATTTATGTGAAATTATATACAAGAATATTTTAACCGGAACAATGTATCGGTTATATAAGATTCCCAGGGGTATCTTGCAGTTCCTTACTTTTTAATCAATAATATTTATTATTCTATGGGTGAGCTTTTCAATCGTTCTGGTGGGTAGTTTTTTGAAATTTTTATGTTCCACATTTGCTTCGCCGAAGTGATTGTTTTTATTGTTTTATAGTTTGTGGCATTGTACAAGCTTTATTGTTTTATAGTTTGTGACATTACACAAGCTGTACTGTATTTTTGTATGACTTATTTATACGACTTATGTTGTTTATCTATGTGTATCGTGTGTGTTGTACGACTTATATGTACCCGTACGTGTATTCATGCCGTGAGGTGTTAACGAATAAAGCACTACTACTGCTACTACTATAAAGAAGCATACACGATCAAATCTAATAAACACCTCCCATCTCTAATGGTTTGGTAGTGTATTACGACAGAAGGAACCACTACACTTCGTTATCGGAACAATGGAACAAAAACAATATAAAAAAAATTTACAAAACTATTGAATACTTTATATTGGTTCATTGGATCCGACTCAAGGACCATATATTTTCATGCAAAACAATGCATCGTGTCATAAGGCAAAAAGTGTAATGCGATACCTTGAATCTAAAAATCTGCATGTACTACCTTAGCCAGGCAATTCACCAGATATAAACCCAATTGAAAATGGGTGGAATGTCTTGAAAAACATCGTAAGTACACGAAACTCAACTACAAAGGAAGAATTACAACAGCATATTGAAGATGTATGGCATGCTAGCGACGAAATTTAAAAAAAAAAAACAATAAAAAGCTGCGTTGGCAGTATGCCAAAAAGGATTGAGGAAGTAATAAAACACAGAGGAGAAACGAGCAAATATTAGTAAATATATGTTCAAATTATACTTACTTGCATGTTATATGTAATTAAATAAGAATATTGCCAACATTACCAACTGTTTTTTTAAATTTTATCTCAAAACCATAATATTTTTAAGTGGTCCTAATTCAATGGCCAGGGACTATATATTGAAAATTAAAATAATGTCATAAACAATATGCTTCTATAGAAAATTAACAGAATGTTTCAAAATCAAAGGGTTTCCAATATTTGTAAACAGAAAGGTGAACATTCTTACACCCTTTGAGGGCAAAAAATCGAATGCCCTTTTAATACGCTTATCGTCATGATATACGTTTGTCAGGTGTCGATAGCCTCGAAGCATAATTAACTACAAGCACTCGCCATCGTAAAAAAAACTTTTACCGACGCAATTTCATCTCTGTTGCTCTTTCGCGAGTTTCACGTTCCTGAGCTGGTGTTATGACGTGTACGTGTCACTCCTAAACGGTCCTCGTCACCCGTTCGACGTCCCTTAAAAAGGGTGACGTGTATGGGGTCTTGGATTTAATGAAATTTAAAAAATGTAAATTCAAATTTGATACAAATTTGCGAATTGCACGAGAAGTAGAGGACTTGTGCATATTTATTAACCGCTTGGAGTGGATCCGACAAAATATGTTTATTCAAAAGAGAACACTTTGTTTGAAAATTTAAATTAAAACGATGGACGTCCTCCTCTGGCGGTGGCTGCGGCCAGGATTCGTAATATTTTTAAAAATATCCTCGACCGGGATCGTGTTCTCACTCGGTTCTCGCAAGTCCCCCGGTTTCGGATAAGAAATTTGCATTGCAATGTTTCCAGCGGGCGGATTTTTGATTTATATTTTTATGCAAAATAAGCGACTGTTATTTTATTTCTTTACCGATTCCTAATTTAGTTTTGCACATTTTTATATTCCGCTCCGGTAAGCGCAAACCGAGTAAATTTTCTAGAAGGAAATTTCGTCTTCGCAACACAGAAAAACACCTTCGGAATTGAATGAAAATTTGATATTTTAACATCGTTTTATTAACAGCAAGCTGCCTCCTTAGAAAAAGTACTTAAAGAACAGCAACAACAGCAGCAATTGGAACTGGAGCGAGCTTGGGACCAAGAAAGAGATGTCAAGGGTAACGATAGTACAAGTCCTATTGCATCGGAACAGAGGGTACAGGAACATTCACCACCTCCAGCTACCGAAACCCAGAAACCAATCATCACATCAGTTCCAGTTTCACAGGTAAATTCGCCTTCATCAATTTCAATTTCTATTTGAGATGGACATTTTTTGATTTCAGACTACTGGAACTGGACCTCAAATGATGCCTTCACCAGTACCGGGCTTGCATCACATGCAACAACTTCTACAGCAACACGTTTTAAATCCCAATCAGCTTCAGCAACTGATGAAACATCATTCGTTATTTCAGCAACAACAGCAGGTAGTTCAGCGATACAAACGATTTATTCATATAATAATCATTTCGATTGTTATCGAATAGCAACATCAGCTAGCTGAATTAGGAAAGAAACAAATTGAGCAGACAATGCAACAGCTCCAAGAGCAGCTACAACTGAATCTCATCCAGCAAACGCACATTTTACAAAGTAGTGATAAGAAGAAGGCGTCGGGTTCGTTACAACAATTAGCTTTACAACAACAACAGCTCATACAGCAGATACAGTTAATGCAAAGGCAGTACGTAGTTCATCAGGGAATGGGAATGCAACCATTAATGTTGGCACAAGGTCCAGGTAAATTGAAGACATCGCGGGAGAAATTTGCAATGACTTTTTTCAAATGGCGGTCTTATTAGTACTAAAAAGTGTAGTTTTCTTTGTTTTCCATTTATTTTCGATTTCAATTTTAAATTGGCCCTAAAGTTAAAAGTCATGCATGTTAGGATTTCTAAAGTAGAATTGTTAAATGATTCATTCAGTATTCAGTCTGAAGTTTTAAAATAAAGAAAAGAAAATGGTGGAAATAGACAGGATTCACGGTTTGCGTTTCGTGGAAGATTTGACGATGTCAATCCGATGGTGGTGTGTGGTTCCAGCAAGGTACGTATACATCCTGATCCCGCCTGTCCATTTTACTACCCTCGTTTTGGTTTATCGAACCCTTAAATTGGGCAATGCCACTTGCAATAATTAATTACTAGAGTATTGATGAAGGTTTCTTTTTGTCACAACGTATCGACAAAATGAATTTTCCAGCGAGAGGCGAGATACGTCAGGTTTATCTGCCTACAGTGGACGACATTCACGTGCGGTTAAAACTATTGGCACTTGCCCATCCTTCGGCTCCTATCATGTCCTCCTCTTATCCTTTTTCCTCGTCTATACAACTTCCACGCCTCGACCCTCGGTTCGTCTGCTGGAACCTACGAAATCTACATGCTAACTCTCTCTCAAATGCCTTCGGTTTTAAACGCACGTGAAGCTGTCGCCGCTATTTTCGCCTTTAATTAAATAAATGATCCTTGATTTTCATCTGTTCATCTTCCTTACAGGCATAGCGTCTAGAGATGTTCTCAGTCCATGGAAAGAAGTAAACAACGAACAGCCACCTACGAACAATAAACTAACTCCGGATATTAATGGTAAGTCAGTGCGATTGACATTTTGGACGTCCCATTTGGACTTATATGAGTAATTGACATAAACAAATGATATGTGAATATTTCTTTCTCGACGTATTAGAGCCGTTAGGTCTCCTAGGAGTAGTAACCCCAGGACGTTCTAGTCGAGACGAGATCAGCGAAGAGAAAACTGACAGGACGAGTACACCGGATAGGGTGCACCACTTGTACGGACATGGCGTATGTAAATGGCCGGGCTGTGAGGTTATATGTGAAGACCTTCAGGCGTTCATGAAGTAAGTAGGTCTGACACATTTCTTGTCGGATAGAGGCGGTCGACTAGAAACGAGACGCGAAGGAAAAGTAATAAAGACCGCGCCCCGCGAAGGATTAACATTTAAATCCTGCAACACAGGGCGATCAAACGCCTTGCATATTAATTAAACAAGCCGTAATTAGAGTTTTTAAACCGCCGCCGATGTGGTCCGCCTTTAATTTATTCCAGGTCGACTTTCTTTTGTCACGACGGGCGACAAAATATTGTAATTTGACAGTTTTCTTTATCCCCCTTTCCTTTTACATATTAATCGCATCGTAAAAGGCTAAATATAAACCGAAATTAATGGTGGTGAGGGGCGTAAATGATTTTATGGCCGCTTCCTGATTGTTCTCTTTGCTATAAAATGCATTTGAATATTTTATCGAACTTTTTTTCCGTATACATTCTTCCAACTCCAACACTTTTCTCATCGTGGAAAGTTTGGCATCATAACTTTTAACCACAATACCCCCTTGTTAAAAATTTCTTACCACATCAGATTTCTTTGACCCTCCTCTTAGAATTTAATGATTCATTTCTTAAACTGTTAATAGTAATCATATACATATAGGATCTTCTCGCTTTACGTGGTACTTGCAAGGGGAGATTCCAAGGAGCCAATTACCCCACGAGTGCTGACCGATTGTTTTGTTTCACCTGTGTATACACTACAGCACGAACATGGAATCTGGTAGACACCAAAGGCCTCCAGATGATGCGGTCCTTGATAGGAAAGTAGTCTGAGAGTTTGAAATCGGATTTGAAGATAGTTTTTATATTGTTCCTAAGGAGAATTTTGTTGATGCGATCTGTGACACTTGAATGTAGGATAGATACACTTGCTTACGGAAATTAGGGTTAGATGAGGGGAGTTGCCGTGGAGAAGGGTTGGTGTAGCGGTTAATGGTAGTTTCAATATCTTTCCTAAAACAATTATTGCGGATCAGAGTTTCGGTGGTATGGTTTAATTCTTGAGGAAGCGAATTGGGTTCAGATATGGAAATGGTCCTTTGAATAACATCACGTTTTGGGGCTGGATGATGCTGTGAGAGACCATTGAGATGTGCATGGGTTTTCGGTAAATGGAATGTCCCAGCGCACCGGTCACGACGCTTGTGTACGAGAACATCTAGGAAAGGAAGGCAACCGTCATTTGGGATTGGGTATTGAGAAACGATAGGAAATCGTTTAAAGATTCGTGTCCATGAGGCCAGCACATTTTTGTTCATAATTAATTGCTGATTAAGATTTTATTAAAAAAAGCACACAAATTTGGCCTGTATGTGATCTTATCGTACTTTTCAATAATAAATTTATAATAATTGTCTTTGTTATAAAATGGCTTAGAATTACACAATTTTAAAATACGCGGTGCTTTTTAAAAACCATATCATCATGTAAAGTGAGAAAAACCTGCATTCTTCCTGATTTTCGTATTTCCTTCGTGAAATTCCCTCGAATGGAAATGGCTGTCGTATAATTTATCCCAACACGTCGTAATTCATATCCCCAATAATGAAAAATGCGAAAAAACGAAACGATACCTACGTATAATTAATTTTCCAGACATTTAAATACAGAGCATACTTTAGACGATAGATCGACAGCTCAAGCTCGAGTTCAAATGCAGGTCGTATCTCAGCTAGAGCTGCAGCTGCAAAAGGAACGCGATCGACTGCAGGCGATGATGCACCATCTGCATCTGTCGAAGCAACTGGGCTCTCCGGAACCTTTGAAGGAAGGTTCGGCTCCGGCGGTAGCGAAGATGCCCTTGAACACAGTCGTCCCGCAACCTCCCGTTTCAATGTCCGTCGTTCGATCGCCGGTGCTGCATTCGCCGGCTCCGAACGTCGCCGGCCCGATCCGCAGACGAATCAGCGACAAATCTGCACTGTCGTTAGCCGGTGGTAAGTTGGATTTATTGGATTCTTACACGTCTCTAAAATAGGCTATATATTCTCTTACGCTGCTATGTCAGGCTTACCCTACATGCTAGAAAGAGCTGGATTGGATGTACAACAAGGTACTTATTATACATTTAAATTGAACAAGGTTACCAATGCGATAATTAAATCAGCAACAAGATTAAGATTATTATTGATTTCTTTACAAATAATTCAAGTAATTTAAGTTACATATTTTGATTATTTGATAACCAGTCTCACCATAAAATAAGCTATAATAAATTACTTACTAATGATGGACATTATCGAATAAATTTATTGGAATATGATAACTAAAATGATTCTGAAAATAGTAGTCAATAGAACCTGAAATGTAAAATTTCGTTACTTTATATTAGGCACCGAGCACTCATTCATGATATGGCTGAAAGGAATACTGCAGATGCATACAGGTAATGGTACATTGCAAAAAAGAGATTACTATACTCACAAAGGTGGCAGTATTATGATATGGCGGTGCATGTGGAGCTTTTAGAAAACATTTTTTTTCAACAAGATAACGCTCCCAACCGTGACACGTTGGAAAAACTCGGGTACAATACCTAAACGTATGCAAACAGTCATTAAAGCCCGAGGAGGTCATACACGATATTAATTTACACGTACAATTTTATAATCTAGACACCATTGTAAATATATATTAGTACACTTTTGCAAAGTTTGTGGTGCTTCTTCCTATTCACCAAGGCTGTATATCCACGTATTTTACATCAAGAAATTAATTATGAAAACTAATACCTAAACTTAACGTCTTATATATTAATTATTTCTTTTATAAATTAAAATCATACAATTTCCCAAGGCAAACGAAACGATAGATTACATAAAATAAGAGTAACACAATCAAATGTAAATTTTTCTGGGTCTCGTATGCCACTGTTTGCAGAAGAATGCTGTTTGCTGTCGATGTGACGTTGACAATGGCTTCTGGACTAACACATTAAAGGAATTACATACTAGACATTGAATTTTAGCGCCATCAAAAATTAAGTCCGGCATGTCCACTATAAAGTTTTTAACTGTGCCTGCCATTGGTCGTTTTCGCGACGTACCTAACTGCGACATTTTTAAAGCAAACATAAGCGTACAATTACGAAATAAGTTACGACAGCCTACATATACACAGAACTACTTGCATACAGCATCGATTTAGTACTGACGCTGTGAACGCGTGAAATAAATAATCGCCGACTCCGCGCCACATATCTACTACACTGACTGTTACCGCTGTTTGCTCAGACTATTGATATGGATTATTTAAAATAAATAACAACTTACTTTTTTTTTTGTCCAAAAATATAATATAAGCACTAACGCCACACAAATATGCCCGTGTAACATGCATACGACAATAAAGAGTTGATGTTTTGTTCTGGCGTCAACGCTTGAAATATTTTAAGGAATAGGAAATGTAATACTCTTATGCGTTCCGGAATTTTAATACCAATAAGAAAGTTTGAGTTTAACTTTAAAACACGCTTTTAAAATTTCAGAATTTTTGAAAATTTCTGTAGAATTTGGATAAAGATCTAAATTTTCATATAATTTCTAATAAATACTAAGGGTTTATAGGAAAATTCCTTACGTTTATACCGGAGATATATACTTTTTTCGTAATATGAGGACTTAAATATACCCCCGTTTCTTTCAGTGTAATACAATATGTAGTAAGAAAAAATGAAACAGCTATACAACGAACAATACTTTTTGTGAAAGTAGTTCTTACTTTTACTGTTTATTACTTTTAAACAAATAGTTTTATTGGTTACCTATTTCATACGTCTATTGACTAGTATTTTCCGATTAATGATTCTTATCGATTTTTGTCCATCACTATGAATTACATTATATAATGGGGTAAATATATTAGATTGAACACTCATTTAAAACCACAGTAGCGTTTTTTCCCCACCAACATTTTATTTTCTTTTTCGAAATTTCTATTATTTTATGTTTCTCTTTTCGAAAACCGATTTTACAGAGATTCAGCGAAATAGGGAATTTTATAAAAACGCAGACGTTAGGCCACCATTTACCTATGCATCTCTAATCCGTCAGGTAATTTGAAATTTACTATATGACTCGTAAACGCTCGAAAATGCCTCATCTAATGAATATTTTACAGTCCATCATCGAATCTCCAGACAAACAGCTAACGCTAAACGAAATATACAATTGGTTCCAAAACACATTCTGCTATTTCAGAAGGAATGCAGCGACGTGGAAGGTACAGTAACAAATTTGATTTAATTTATACCAGTCTTCGTTTAAATAACATTGTCACAATTCTATATGTCCATTTAATTTTGATCGCCTCTGTACGTAGAAAAAAAATTATATTGTGGCTCTCTTAGCTTTAATGAAACGCAATTAAGATCAAACGAAAAATTTTTAACTTCCACTCACAAGTTGAAAGAGCCATAAAGTGTAATTTATTACGTTGCTTTGAAATAGTGATAGTATAATTATTAATATGATAGTTATACAGGATATAAAATTTTTAATTATCCGCGCCTTTGATTCCACAACATACTTGATTTTCTCTTTTAACTACTTGTCTTACTAATACTTAAATTTATATTATTTGTAAAGTGAGCTGTGTACTACCTTGTCCTGTGTTACATACACTTTTTGGTAAAGTATCTTCGTCGATAAGTGTATATTATTGCTCAAATTTTTTTAGGTTATTTAAGTACCCCCTTCACGCAGGGTGTGCTACCCCAATGGAGATTATCTATTATTTACATTTATATAATTAGCTTATAGCTTGCATGATTTTTTTATTTAATTCTTTACGTATTTATATCAAAATATTTTAAAAAGATATTAAATACTTTGATGAATATGTATTTATTTTTTATTATTTTTCTCTTAAACATTTTAAAATGGTATGGATACGGCAATTACTTTATGTTTATTTTCCTATGTTTTTCTTTACTTAATAATTATTCCATTTGCTAAACTTTGTTTGTTTTTACACAAGAAAATTGGTGGAGGTGCTGGTGTAAATCTAAAGTTGATGTTCTTGGGATTGAAGGATAATATTAAGAAGTTTTACAAAGTTATTAACGTGATGGAATAGTTATGAAGGTCGTCAAAACAGTAAAGTTTGCGAAGTGTTGTGACTTGGTAATATCCATTGCTATTTCGGAAAATTGCCGATCTATGCTAAGCTCGCAATTGTTTATTTGGGGCTGTTTGGTTTGTTGTTAGAACGCAGTGCGGCACAACCTGTCTCTCCACAAATGTTTCATGCGTGTGGAAAACGTTAAGGGGGCCGTATGGACTGTGGACGAGGTGGAATTCTACAAGCGACGGCCCCAACGCTGTTCATCTGGCCCATTAGCGCAACCAGTCGTCGGGTACGTCCAACGAAGGCCCGCCATTAAAGAATTTTTTCAATTTTGTACATTGTGTGTTTTGTGATTTTTAAATCTTTTTCCTAATCTCTTTTTAAATCTTTTTAAAATCTTTTTTATATCTTTATATTTATATATTTATCCATATACATATTTATTCGAAGCATATAAGAGATGGATCTCTAAGAAATTGCCGGTTTTCTCATAATGGAATATGCTAACAGCAAAATGATCCATCACCTATATGCGATTTGACTAAAAAGAGTGTGGCTTGAGTGAGGTGTGCAAGTGTGTGAGGCCGGTTCAGTAACAGCATGTCAGGCAGGCAGCAGGCTTGGGCGACTAAAAACACTGCTGCAGGACTACTCCGGGAAGGTATAAATAGCACCAGGTGTCGCCGTTTACTAACCTTGACTTCACTTGATTGTGATCTTTCTCTTTCTTGGGTCTGGGTGTATAGAATGCGATACGTACCAATCTGTCACTCCACAAGTGTTTTGTACGCTACGAAGACGACTTTGGGTCATTTTGGATGGTCGACGATGCTGAATTCGTGAAACGCCGCCACTTGTCACGTGGCCGGCCTCGGAAATATGACCCAACCCCATCACCTACTCCACCCCACTGCGCACAGTAAGCACAAATCTAGACGCGACGCGATTTTTTGCCGTGCCGTGTGCTATCCGCTCTTGCTCGGCTTGCTTTTTTTGCTACTACCCCAACACCTAATTTACCCCTCAGATAAGAAAATATAAAGAAAAATTCAAACGATCCAGACTTATATCTACCAGCAAATATGCAATAATTTCAATTTTCTCTCAATATCTTTTTCATTTTTGGTGGAATCGCTGGAATTTGACAGCAAAATTGAAAAGGTTAGAATAAACAGGGTATATGTAATAGTTTTGCTTCTAAAATATATAGCCCCCAAGTTAAGCAATTATAAAAAATCAGGAAAATATTCCGCTGTTGATAATAGTAAAGGTTGAATAATGAACCGATATTTTTTTTGTAAAAAAAAAAACATTGTGTTCCCAGAAACCAAAAAAAACAAAAATAATATAAAAGTAGTCAATATCAGCATAATCGGAGTCCACGATAACAGAGCATCTTTACTTAGTATGAAAGACGCTAAGAATATTTGGACGTGGAAGCTTGCTTCTATTTCTTTTTCCTTGCCAGCCTACTATAGATGTTTATAAAAATTATAACATCTGAGTAGTACATATTCCATTAAAAACCGCAGATTCTTCCATTTTCTGTTAAAATTTTTTCTGGAAGTAAATTCTGGCTCGACCCCTGCTGAAAAAGAAACGTTTTATGTGAAAAAAAGGAAATCTTCATCAAAAGTATACTTACCTCAACTCAAATGAATGAGTTTCAGAATTTTTACACTTTCTGCACTTTTTATTCTAACCCCTTCAATTAATAACTTCAAGACCACGCGTTTTCCTATATTTTTCATAATTCAAAGGAAATTTTGACCCTCAAATTGTTGCATGTCTTGCTTTACAATTCGTCAATAACCAAATTCTTCTTACGTATTTACCACATACATATTTAGAGTCTAATAATACAGACATGGTGCATGTTATATCGCAATAAGTTCTAAAATCAAATGCACTTTCTCTAGATACTTGCTAGCAAATTTGACCTTACTTAATCCGTCACGGAATATTAAATATTGCTTATTGTTTTTTATTTCTTAGAGAATATGGCGGGAAAATTTTGAACTTCACGTCTATAATATTTAAAATATTTTTAAAGATTTTTAAGAATGATCTTAATGAGAAATATTCCCGTTGATTAATGATTCCGTGTTTAGAACCAAGAAAGGTAAAGCACTACATATAGTATATCTACAATTTAATTCTTTCTTGTTAATGTGTTAAATGTATAAAATGTGGTACTTTACCATATTTAAAATTTTAATTTCGAAGAAGCAGTATATTCGATTTCTTTGGAATAATCATTGATGCTTTTTAATTTTTATTTTCTTATTTTTTTAATAGTAAACATCAACGTAACAAATATTCCAGCTTGCTTCAAATAAGTAAATTGCATGTGATTCCCCGCATAAATATTTTAAAAGATTAAAAAATCTAGTTAGTTTCTTAAATTCACACCATTCAACATACCAGACACCAAAAAAAAGATCACTGTACAACACTTGAACACCTCCTTTACTTATACTATGTTACTCCTGCATGAATATGGATTCTAAAGCTGCGTTGCAATTTCTTTTAGAATTAAAACTTAGTGAAACGAAAGAAATTTAGTTGAGCCGGCTTTAAGAATGTTTGGTTTCTAGCAATAGAAGTATGTACAACATTTATGTATTCTATCAAAATGAAGTCAAGAAAAACAAAAAAAGAAAATGTTGTAGATACTTTTAAGCAATGCATTATTTAATGTTAAAGGAATGAAAGTGAACGAAGAAGTTATCGACACTAACATGGTTCTTTCTGGTCTACGTGAAAAAGAAACAGGTTATATAAAGAAAATAATCTTTAGAGTTACGTGAAAGGTAGTAAAACCCATAAAGTATATTTCCTTCTAATTTTTAAATCTTTTTTCTCTTTTTTAATCTCTTTTTAAAATCATCTAAATGTTCTTTAATTGCACGCTCATTTTAGAGGTCATTTGCAAATAATCGCTTTAATGTATCAACAGTTCCTGTATGATACCTTTTTTGAATACTTTTTTTTTCAATTTTTACTTCTCTACCTATGGAAAGATCGGTCAGACACCAAAATCCTGCGAGGCCAACAGATAACCAGGGAAGGTAATTCTTATCGTACAGGAACAAGCTCGCTAATAATGCTACTCGTTTTCTTCTCATCATTATTTATCTCATATTTGATAGTTATGAAGGAAATTCTGCACAATTTACACCTAGTAGTCATATAAGTTTGACCCAATCATGAGATGAAACCAATAAATAAGCTTTTTTTAATGTTTACGAGGTCACTTATTATGCTACGGGTTTGCACATAAATAACCAAAGGCCATTCGGGAAAATAAAGGAGGGGAAAGAGAGTATAGGGTTTGGTAGACGTTTAAATTTAAAAATTTAAAAACCTTTCTATCCTCTCCGCCGGAAAAAAGCTCGTTCATTATCCCCAATTTGATTCACAACGTGATCTCCCGAAAGGTATGTCTGTATTGGATCTATCCTTTGCTTAATCGTTTTCTCTTTTTATATACTTATTACGTAAATATTTCAAATTTTAAAAATCTAAATGTTCTTTCTATTTTTTTCCTATAAATATAAGTGTCTATTTTACAATAATGTTATTTCCCAATAAAATTAACTTTCAAACGCAGAAATAGGGACAAACAAATTGAATGTGAATTTGTAATCTAGGGGAACAACATCGAAAAGTCCTACGATGAACCATAGTCCAACAATGTACGGCGATCCATTATCTGGTAATCTGCAGGTAAGTTTAGTTCCGTAATAGAGAACAACAAATTTCATTTGGTCAATTTACTACAATTTTATGACACAAATAAATCGTTTTCGAACGTCTTCTTCCAGTATCCGCAAACTTCGTTATTGGAGGACAATTTAGCTTTCTTATCGGGAGCGTCATCGAATATGAGCCGGCCTAGGGACAGATCCGAGTCGCCACAGCATGATCATATCAGGTAAATTAAATATACAGATAAAAACTTTTATTTCATTATTGTTTTTGTCAAAATTATTGCAAGGGACATATATATGGGGTGAGTCAATGTCCATTTGTTCTCCAAATAAAGATAAAATTAAAATTTGACAAATAGAGACATAAGTTGCAATTATTAATTCCAAAGCCTTGATATCTAAAGCTGTTATTAGTTTAACAGATATTTCAATTTTTTATTAGATTAATAAAAATGACTGTACTAAATTTCTTAAGCAGAATTTTTTTTAATTCCCGGACAATTTAAGTTGGTGTAGCGATAAAGATCAAATTCTCATGTAATACGACATCCTTTGTTACCAGACCTACCAACCTAAATCGTCCGCGAAATTTAAAAATTTCTACTGAGGTTGTGTTCTGATTTTCATTTTTCTTTGTTGTCAATGTTTATTGTTTGTTAAATTTCTTTATAATAGTTCATAGTCAGTCGACTATTAAGTAACTAGAAAGTACAAATCTCCTCTATACAGACTAGAATTGAATCAAAAATTAAAAGACAATGTATGTTAAATATGTACAAATCGAAACCAATTTCTCACTTCCATCGTAAGTTTTTCTGATGACATACGTAAGATCATACGCTCCTTGATTTTTTCTTATGGGGGTTTTTAAAAGGGGAATATATAATTGCACGACAAAATTGGTATATCAAACGACAAACATAGTGCGACAAAAATAGGGAAATTTACGACAAATAACAGTACTTGCACGATGAAAAATATCTGCACTATGTGGACTACAAATCTTATTCTGCTGTATCTAACATGAATACATAATATACCGGGTGGTGACTTGGCCGACGCAGCGTAGCAATTATAATAACAGATCTGGAAAGTATAGTGCTGAAATAAAATGTGATATTAATTCGTTACAAGTTTGTGACAGTAATGAAATTTTTAATCAAGCCTCAGAAATGTTTCTAGAAAACTGGTATCTGAGAGAAGATCCCAATGTTAACGAACTTTTAAAATATTTCAGTGAAAAAAAATAAAAATAGTATGAAGGTGCCGCTCTTTAATATTTGGGTAATTGAAATCCAAAATAATTGTTTTGTTCGTTCTTGTCTATCATATGTACATGAAAAATTATATATGTAAACATTGGTTGGGACTTCGAATTCGGCTTCAAAAAATGAATGTTCCTCCAGAGGCGAAGAGCATACCATTGGGAGTAAACCGCAAAAGGGGGTGCCCCACAAAGGCTAAAAAAGCGTTACTCAAAATTAAATGTAATAATTCATTAATTTTTTAGTTTTGTTTAATATATGTATATTATATTATATATATACATTTATGTTTATACTTGTTTTTTGTTTGACATCTATAGCGTTTTGATTTTTGTGATATAAATCAATGTATTTTAGTATACATTTACCTCTGAGTATTTAATCCAGTTTTTATTTATTTATTTTTCACGTTGTTTAATATAAAAACATGATTTAAATATAAAATTCCAACAAATACATAGACACATTGGGAAAATGTGAAATTCGCTATATCTATACATGTATGGCGAGAGAGCGAGGAGGGGATTGAGTGGAATCCGATCGATTTGATGCGGATCGTACGTCGTACGCTTATAACGACATTGGCATGTAGACCTACTGTGTGTAAAAGCGCACGTAATAATTTGATGGTCGCCTGGAAATGAGAGTTTCGTATATTTATTGTGTTGTTGCTACGAAGTTTAGACGAAACTAATAGATTCTAAAGACCAAGATTAAAACAGATTCTGAGAAAAGAAATTCTTACTAAGATCGTCCGCACATAATGCAGTCTACCTCGTAACTAACCACATCGGTAACCGTCGTGAGCCGTCGGCTGCCGCTAACCCCTCCGGTTGTGGTGAGTCAACCATTCGCGTTTATCGTTGTCGCATGTACGCTTTTTCGTATAGCTAGACATTTTCTTTCCTTATGTGTATGGAATATACCCGGTGGTGACATGGCCGACGCAGCATAGCAATTATAATGGTAGATCTGGAATGTCCAATTATTTGCTTCCCTAATTATTTTACAGGAAAAGTGTATTTAGGTTTTTTGTAGAGAAAAAAATTCTACATCCATACATACCATTGCTTTTTAGTTTTTAGAATTCTGAAACCGAAAAATCCGGAAAATGAAAATGCCAATTTTAGAAAAATCATTGATGCCATGGAATTATAAAATCAAACAAACGTGCTTGCATTTGTCATTCCTGTTTGACGTTTGTAATTTACGATAGTCAATATTAAATTAAAAATGTAAAATGGTATTATATGGGCAATAGTGCGCGTCAAGTAAGTACGTTGTTTAGCGTACAATATCCCTATCGGCCAATTCCAAGCAGTACGACGCGTCGCGACGATTGAGAGAGTAGTACACAAATTTGAAGCTACAGGCACAGTGTTAAATAATTGGAAGTGTACTAATAACGTTCCAAACATACATGAAAATGAAGGAAATTAAAACACTTTGTATGTTTTGGCGGCAGTGGCTGAAAATCCCAACGTAAGTTTACGGCAAATCGCAAACAACATCGGCTTGCATCACTCCCGAGTCCTGAAAATTTTAAAAAAGCATAAGTTCCACTCTTATAAATACCAGTTTCACTAAGAGTTGCGTGAAGGTGATGCTGAGAGGAGTAGCGCATTCTGCTTCCAAATGATGGAAAAATGCAACGAAGACAGGGAGTTTATAAAAAACATTCTTTTTACGGATGAAGCGACGTTCACCCTGAATAATGAGCCAAATGTGCAAAATTGCAGAATATGGGCACGCGAGAATCCACGCAACGTTCTACAAACCTGAAGCCAATATCCCCAAAAGATTAATGTTTGGGTGGGGTTATTAGACCATCACGTTAGAGGACCGTTTTTCTTGCATGAAAACTTAACCGGAGAACGCTTCTTACAGCTCTTGCAAGAAGAAATAGCTCCGGCAGTGACTGAAGTTACTAGGGAAGACCAAAAGATTTGGCTTCAAATGGATGGTTGTCCTGCACACAACAGCCATGATGTGCGTGAATTTTTAAATGACAATTTTTCCCATAACATTATCGGTCCAAATTATGCAATTAACTGGCCTGCTAGGTCCGCCGATCTTTCACCTAACGACTTTTTTCTTTGGGGACATTTAAAATCAAAAATTTATTGTGGATAAACATTTCAGAATTTGGAACAATTAAAAAATCGAATCCAAGCCGAATGCGACAAAATATCTAGGTATCAACTGGCAAATGTTAGACGACAGTTTTATCACAGGCTAGGCCATTGTTTAGTAGTTAATGGTGATTTGTTCGAACATTTGTTGTAACCTGTGTTTTTTGTTTTGTTGTAATATTATGTGTTCCTATTGTTAAAATAAATAAAATTACCGTTTCTGTTATATTTTTCATGGTTTTATTATAAGTTGAATTTAATGACAGAGGTGGCAGAAAATCATAGCACGCTTGTTTGATTTTACAATGCCAAAGGTATCACTGATTTTTCTAGAAGTGACATTTTTAATTTTCCAGTTTTTCCGATCTCAGAATTCTAAACATTAAAAAGCAATATTAAAAAGCGATATTGCTTATCGTAAATTAAAAACGTCAAACAGGAATGACAAATGCAAGCACATTTCTTTGATTTCATAATTCCATTGCATCAATGATTTTTCTAAAACTGGCATTTACATTTTCCGGATTTTTCGGTTTCAGAATTCTAAAAACTAAAAAGCAATGGTATGTATGGATGTAGAATTTTTTTCTCTACAAAAAATCTAAATACACTTTTCCTGTAAAATAATTAGGGAAGCAAATAATTGGACATTCCAGATCTACCATTATAATTGCTATGCTGTGTCGGCCAAGTCACCACCCGGTATATTACATACACATAAGGAAAGAAAATGTCTAGCTACACGAAAAAGCGTACATGCGACAATTTCTAGAGTATTTATTATTCTTTTATTTAATTTCATCAGAATTTGTTTTTATTTTGGTCTTTAGAATTTATTAGTTTCGTCTAAACTTCGTAGCAACAACACAATAAATATACGAAACTCTCATTTCCAGGCGACCATCAAATTATCACGTGCGCTTTTACACACAGTAGGTCTACATGCCAATGTCGTTATAAGCGTACGACGTATGATCCGCATCAAATCGATCGGATTCCACTCAATCCCCTCCTCGCTCTCTCGCCATACATGTATAGATATAGCGAATTTCACATTTTCCCAATGTGTCTTTGTGTTTGTTGGAATTTTATATTTAAATCATGTTTTTATATTAAACAACGTGAAAAATAAATAAATAAAAACTGGATTAAATACTCAGAGGTAAATGTATACTAAAATACATTGATTTATATCACAAAAATCAAAACGCTATAGATGTCAAACAAAAAACAAGTATAAACATAAATGTATATATATATAATATAATATATATTAAACAAAACTAAAAAATTAATGAATTATTACATTTAATTTTGAGTAACGCCCTTTTAGCCTTTGTGGGGCACCCCCTTTTGCGGTTTACTCCCAATGGTATGTTCTTCGCCTCTGGAGGAACATTCATTTTTTGAAGTCGAATTCGAAGTCCTAACCAATGTTTACATATATAATTTTTCATGTACATATGATAGACAAGAACGAACAAAACAATTATTTTGGATTTCAATTACCCAAATATTAAAGAGCGGCACCTTCATACCATTTTTATTTTTTTTCACTGAAATATTTTAAAAGTTCGTTAACATTGGGATCTTCTCTCAGATACCACTTTTCTAGAAACATTTCTGAGGTTTGATTAAAAATGTCATTACTGTCACAAACTTGTAACGAATTAATATCACATTTTATTTCAGCACTATACTTTATGGATTTCAGTCTTTCTTCAAATAGATTGTAGTACATGAAAGTAACAGATTAATCGAATATTGGGTTTTCCAAAAATCTTACTATATCCATTGGTAATAACAGCACTTCCATCTGCCAATAATACTGTGGGTTTCCGGTTAATACTGTACTTTTTCAATGCAGAAAATAAGAAAGAAAAATCATTTTCATTCTCATTTTGACAAACTGATAATGCCAACGGATGAAACACTTCATTTTTATCACTAGTTCCAGCAAGTATCAAAGGATAGCCTTGTCAAATAAGTTTGTACGTAGCATCAACTTGTATCATATTTGATTTTTCTAAATTCCTAGGAATCTTTTCGTTGACATAACGATCTTCAAATCTTGTTTCTATTTATTGTAAGGATCACATTTAATCTTATAGGCCAATACAAATAAACCGTCCGTGTCTTCTGGAATGATGGTTATTCTAATAAGTAACAAACTCTTTACTTTTATTGTCCATGCCATGAGTAGGCTTAATGTTATGATGAATATGTCCACTTTCTGTTCATATCAGATGAATGATACAGCAAATAAATGGCTGCCGGATATTCATTTTCTCGATATTTTTCTTTTCTACATTGAAATTCAACTCTTTCACCGTCATGACTTTGCCTCATGGATGTTTTACTCCATACACCTTCATTTTTCACATATAATTCAGTTTCAGGCGCTTCCTCAAATATCTTCATTTTGATCCGGTTTCCTGCCTTGTTTCAAGCTCTTTTGTTATTGTTTTCGATTACATTATTATCTGAATCAAATTCCCCAAAGTTTTCAACAAATGATGCTTGGCTCCATAGTACTGTAAAGGTAAATTACTAAATTTAATACATATGATCATTTTAGTAGTAGATTTTACTTAATGTCAGTAACTGCTTCACAACCAAACAGAACATATCAAATCGACACGGTCAACATGTAGGTATTCAACATAATCTTAACGATTTCAAAGGCAGATGGCCGTCTCGTGTTTAATCGTCACTTTGTATTTTTTTATCATTAGAACAAATATTTTTTCGTTCAATCATATTTTTGTTGTTACGTACAATATTTGTCGTGCATTATATTTTACTGTCGTTAAGAATACTAGTTTTGTGGTGAATTATACCGATTTTGTCGGACTGAAAAATAGCACTCTATTTAAAATCAAAAGTCATGATTCATGATAATCATGATAGACCACAAAATCTAGATTTGAAAAATAGAATTAGATATGAAATGAGTCGAATTAGTTCTGACGTCATTCGTAATGTACAAAATGAATAGATTTATTGTCAAGACGTCGGGGGATAGCATTTCAAACATATGATTTAAAAGAAACAACCATTTCATTTCTTGAATAACAGCATTTATCTTTGCTTTTTGTTATTAATAAAATTTGTTTTCCACTCTTTAAATGACTTTTATTCGAAAATGTTGTTATGTGAGGTATTAATGATGATACCATTTAGGCAATTAAATGATCTATCAAAATAAAAAAAAACGAGTGTTATAACTTAAAAAATTGTCGATGACGTCATCATTTGAAAACTAGAAGTGGGGAAAACTTAAAATTGATGCAAAAATGTTTACTTTTAATAAATAAAATTGATCTGTCCCAGCATTTCTTCCAAAAACAAATTGCTTCAAATGTAGTAGGTATTCTAATTACATCATATAAATGTTAATCCCTTTTGACACTAGAGCATCGTCTCTATACTTTCTGCGAACTGTGTATGTCAAATTTTAAATTAATCTTTGTTTGAAACCATTGACTCACAGATCTTTCAAAACGGAAAATCAATCGTGTCGATGTCAAAACGAAGATATCTTATATTATTTTCCGTTTATGGATCTTTATTTAGGTCACCCATGAACGGTGGACTTCATATAAAACAAGAGAGTGCGATGCCGGATCACCATATGGGCAGGGAGAATTCCGAGCAGATGCATCACGTCATTAAGAGGGAGATGCATTCGGAGTACGACGATATAGACGAGGGTCACGGTGATGGAATGGCAGAAGATCTAACAGTATCGGTAGAACATAGCGAAGCCAACGTTATGGACGCGTAGTGTAAATAGAGAGAAGAAAGAGAGATTCGATTTCAGAGTTTAATTTCGAATAAAAGAAAATGAGAAAAAAGTGTTTTCTATTGTTTAAAAAAAATTAAATGGTCGACTATAGAATAGTAACGGCATATCTGAAGAAAAAAAAATTAAAAAGAAACTAAGGACGTTTGAATTAGTATGTGCATAAAGAAGGACAAAACAATAATTTTGAATTTGTACAGCAGTGTGTATATAGACATGTTATAAAAAAACCGACGGTTGGGAGAGTGTGTTTTACGTACTGTTAATTGTTAGTTCGGTATAATCAGTACTTAGTAGATCCTTTAGTTACAATTATTATTATTATTAAAAAAATGGTACCTTACACAGGGTTATTTGTTAAGTGATGGAACTGTTACTCGTCACATGTTGTAAAACAAAAAAAAATATCGCGCCAAAGTTGTGTATCATTAGTGAAAAGAGATCATTGATAAAAAACCGTACTCTCAAGAATAAATAACAATACATAACACTTATTAGATAACAAGTACAGGACAGTACAATTTTTGAAGCATTTAAAACAAACACTTTACTACGTGGCAATTTTCATTTCTACCGCATATCAATTTTTTAGTGACGTCTCCCTCAAAATACCCCTTCTTCCCTCCACATTTCATACAGAGCAAGGAACAAGACAGAAACCCACCTACAGTTCTAAAACTGGGTATTAACTGCACCACCTGCAGAAATACATATTATATTTCTCGTTTATGTTTTTTATAATCTGATGAACTATACTGCGCCCCCTTCCCCCTCCCTAATCATCTAAAAATGGAAAAAAAAAACGACACAATGTAAGTTTTATTTATGTTTTATGAAGAAAAAGAAATCGTTAAACTCACATAGTGATGTAAAAATAAGCAATATTGTATAAATTTTATCGTTGCTACTATATTCTATCTTTTATCGACGGACGGAAATTAAAATTCCATATCATTATCGAGGAAAGTAAAAAAAAAAAAACATGGAAAGGAAAATCCATAAAAAAATAAAAATATAAAGAACATATATAAATGTATAAAAACAGTAGTTGGATATGTTTTCCGTAAAATACATAATACATAAATAATAACTATGTTTAGCCGACTTACCCCGACCTCTTGAATTCGATACAAGCCCCTTCTCCACTCTCCCACTTCTCAAATACCATTCTCATGTAATACGAACGAATTTAGTACATCCCTTATTTATTTCCTTTCTCACGCCTCCATGTTATTATTGTTGTTATCAGTTTATAATTATTATTTCTCGTTTTTATTCTCTTTATTTTTTTTCATATTATATTAATTATTATTATATACAAATCGGATTATTATTGTCATTGTTGCCAAATACATTCGCATACATGTGATAGTACTTTAGTTCTGAACGACTACCTTTACCTAGCGAAAAAAAAAAGAAAAAAGATTTTAGATATAAGCGTGGCATTGCATGTTGTTTCTTATTTATTTGCGGCATTTTATTTTCATTATGTACAGATCGATTGCAGCCAGCAAGGTGCTTAGATGCCTCTTTACAAGATTTACTGATTATTTACAAAAAAAAGGAAACCCACATATCAAAGAGCCAAGACTCGGAACCCATAGTTAGGCCAAACAACAATCTAAGCAATCATGTTGGCTGCACAAACAAGATACCTACATTTAAAAAGAAATCCATGTAAAATCTATTGTACAACTTTCTCGTATATCAAATATTTCTGATTTGTTTTAATATAATTCATGATTATTACAATAATAAAGCAATAACAAAATTATATATGTGTGTATATTTTTTCCATGAAAAAAAAATTCTCTAGTAGACCTATTTAAATAGATTAAAAACCATTTTCGGACAACTTGCGCCATCTAACGCTTAATAGTGATACAATAACAAACTTATAGCAAACTAAGATGGATATAAAATTATAAATCCAGAGTATATGATTATAGTTAAAGGAATCTATAATTAACAAAATGAACTGTTTATTTCTAAAAATTTTGATATAATCAATATTATTTTGTAAATATTCATGTTTAATATATTATATTTTAACTCCATATTATATACACGATGTTTTAAAATATTAATGATATCGTAATTTCTAATAAAAATAAACTATTAAACAAATATCTTTTTTATTCTCCTTATAGCACATTATTTCTGGAGTTTGAACATGCAAATGATGAAAACACAAGATTTCCGAAGTTTAAATGACAATATTGACTTATACTTCCTCTATGTTGTAAGACTTCTTAAAGATGAATTCAAAAATCTATTATAATTATAGATTTCTTTAATTAGTTACACTATATCTAAGGATCTTAGATAAAAAAACATTACAGCTTACGAATTGTATTGCCACTTGTGTGGTAATACAAGTGAATAACTAGTTACGAATTTAAAAGATGGCGCAATAACAGGTGATCGTATCCATAGCAAACTTATCGCCTACCTTAAATTAAAGCAGGTTCCTCCCCAAATAATAGCATATGTGACTATACTTGCCGACCACGTAATACTTACAGGTTTCTATTTTATTTGCTAACAAGAAAACTGCTGTACATTATATGGCTTCTATGTTGGATGGCGCACTGTAACAGATTTCTCCTATTCAGATTAAATTTCAATAAACACCTTTAAAAAAATCTTTAAAATTGACTAATTGAAATACCTTTCATAACAGAAAATATATTTATTTTTATACATACTTCTTTTTCATCGTTAAGTACAAATATTTTTATTATGAGACCTCGTACATGGTTTGGAAGACCTACCACAAACCTCATGGTAGCATATTGCTTACAAATGCTGAACAGGCACTAAGGCAATCACGGACGCCTTGTCCTCGGCATTTTAGTAGGTCTTCAATTACCTGCATTGTCATGTTCAACAAAGAAATGAGTATTTACTCGAATATTGCAAAAGGATAGCTGGCAGCAATCGCTAACAATTATCCCTTTCCAAATTCTAATGTAGTGAAGTTGTTGATGAATAAAAAAAACAATAATAATAATGTTAGAATGCCATTAACAAGATATATTTCCCTTTGCAGAGAAACACGCCTTATCAACTACAATTTGAACACTTCATATAAATATTTGTATTATTCTTACAGAAGAGAAATGACTTCTATGGTACGCATGAGGTCCATTTTCATCCTGTTAGTCTTTTTTATGTTAAAAATGGATGTATCACATATAGAAACTTTAATATTAGGAACGTAAACGAAAGTAAAGTAAAAAAAAATTTTAAAAGTAGTTGTACTCTTTTTTATTTAAGAGTACACCGAAAAGACCTCATATATGGAAATTTCAATATCAAGAAGTATAGAAGTCGGAATCTCTCAGTAAAACCATGACTTAGATTTTCCAACTGGAAGATCGTCAACAAATTCAAGAACACTTGTATATTCACATTTTAAATATTAACTAGCCAATAATTTAGCTTTTCACTTATCGTTATCTATTTAAATAGACAAATTGTGAAAGCTTCTAATACGGCTCAAACTGGTATCTGTGAAATTTGAAGGAATCACAGAAAATATACATAAATCTAATAGAATCCAATTCGAGCTAAATTAGAAGGTCTTACTTACATCTCAACTTACAAAAATATAATATTTATAGTTCAGTTAGCTTAAATAGCTTAACGATCGTCAATATAAACAAAAATAACATTTTAAAATCGTGAAAATCTGTTTCGTACTCTTTAAAAATATTTAACATGAAAAAAAAACGAAATACTTTCTCTTTAAATGGAATAAATTGGCACAAACAGTGTTCTAAAGTATGCAATAGGAAAGTGAGATGGGTGTTATGTCCTCGCTGTAAGACCCACTTTTTCTGCAATATTACCCAACAAGGTCCCAATCGAAGAGTCTGTACCGTCTTTACAATTAAACCCAATAGTTGCAGAGTAATTATGGTAGAAGATCTCCCGGACCTTCAGCAGTCTTTTCTTCCGGCTAAAAAAAAGATTGTTATCTTAAAAGCAATACAAATCTATAACTTTATGTGGATTTACTTTGGTAAACCGTCTGGATTGTAGGTTAAAACCGTGTCCTCATCTACTAGAGTATGGCTTGAATCTTGTGAACTACTACAATCACTACACATAAAAATCAAATCCAAAATTAATGGGCATCTAAGACTTTTCAATCATCTTACTTATGTATGCCATTAGAATCCGAAGTTGTGTCGGAACCCCGGAGGCTCCCAGTGCCAGTTATCATCTGCCAACTTCCAATGCTCAAAGATGGAGATGATTCTTGCTTAGAACGAAGCCTTGTGGTCGCGGGAACGGTCACTGGTGACGTTCTACGAGCCTGAGGTGATCTCGTCAATTCCTTCGAAACTGGGATTCCCCTAAAAAGTTTAAATGAACACTAGCTCCTTACTGATCACCTGTTCTCGAAATTTCAAAACCCAAACTTAAAATGGCATTCAAAACATTCTGAGTTTAGGTATAGCGTTTCTATTATGATTAGTTTATTTGCTTCATATAGTCTCTTTTTAGTAATACTGATGCTTAAGAGTATTTCAAAACTACATGTGAAATTTTAAGACAAATCACCGTTTTATCTCGCATTGTCATGTTTAATTTCTCCACATAAATTACATGCTCTTCTACTGTCAAATAAATTATATTTAAAAAGTTTTTAGTTTATATTCGAATTTTCAACTTTATTCCATTACAGTTGCAAGATAAAAGGAAGGATGTTGCCAGTTTGTAGTAGTTAGTAAAAACTTGGAGTTAAGGTCATTTAAAGAACAAAAATCACTTACGTTAGAAAATTGTCCAGCACGTACGTGTCTTCAGCTATCGAGTGGTACCACATGGGAGGTTGTTCCTGCGATTTACTACTAACTGAAGAGCATGACGAGTTCAGACTAATGTTAGAACCTCTAGGATCATGCTCAAGCATCACGCCATCTATTTGGGAGTCGCTGTCTGTGCGTATCACGGTCTTTTCGCTTGTGCGATCAGATTTAGCGGCTTTGTGCCTGGAAAATCAACAAAATTAATGTGTGTAAGGTATATAAAGATTAAAGAGTTTAATTACCTGGTGGCAGCTATTGAAAAGTCATCAGAAACTAGATGTTTCAGCATATAAAAGCAGAAGAAAAATATTTCTTCACCTTTATTAATACGGTCTGGTAAATGATGTCCAAAAAGCATCCAATCATACGCTATAGTCAAGTATAATATTTGCTGAGCATCCAATGCTTGATGGGCCAAACCGTCTGCCCATAAGCTAAGGCGTAATAAAGATACAAAAAGAGGAGTTCTATCCCAACCACTGATACAGTGTATAAGTAAACCAGAATTGCTATCCTAAGAGGTAAATAATGTTATCAAGGACTGTGGGGTAGTATGACAAACAACACAAAGTATCGTGCCGATACTTTGTGTTGTTTGCCATCCTAAGAAGTAACTGAAAAATTCTATAAACATTGAAATATTCAAATTCTCTTACCTGGAGATATTTTAAAAGCAATTTCATATAATTCTGCGTGATCTCTACTAAATCCCAGCTTTTATATTTCTCCCATTCAATGTGCAAATTCACTAGAATAGGATCCTCCGGCACAGAAATACTAGCATCAACGTAAGCTTGTTCCCAATCAAACACTAAGCCTTCCGCGGAAAAGTTATTTTCACGGTAAACTTTAAAAAATTCACAGCCTGGATAGGGCAATGATATCAGTTTGAAATCAGAATAGCGGTTTTCTTTGTCAACTTTCTCTGAAGATGTCACACTATACAAAGAAAAAAAACATTAATATCTCAATTAAAACGCATTAAGAATATTAGGAAGCTTACTTCAATCCGAACTTGACTTTTTTCTTCTCCACCATGAAATCGATTATTGTTCCAACGTTCAGAGTCTTCAACAGACGAATATCGCTGCTTCTAACCCGATCAAACAATTGCCAATCCCATTGAGTGGTTGCTGGTGGAGTTTCTTCCTCGCTATCTGTATAATCACAGGTTGTTTCGGAGCTAGAAAATAAATAATCGTATCCACGTCTACCTAAAATTTCTGGACCTCCAGATAATGTCGCTGAACGGCAGATATATTTTCCACGGTATAAAATAACTGGAATGGGAAATCGGGCACGGCACCTACAACAAATTCAAAGATGAAACTTAAAGTACAGAGTGAAGAAGAAAAACTACATTACCTTGCACTTCTAGCTCTAGTAAATAAATCTCTTAGCTTTTGGCAATCGTATAAGCTCTCATAAATAATATCTGTTAAGTTATTCAATCGACCGGTTGTATTATGAGCATTTTCATATTCTAATATAATCAGCTCGCTAGGATATTGTGCACATAAATCCCCATTTAAATTGTTTATAGTGAATAGCGTATAATCTGCCTTCATTAATTCAATACACTTCTTTAAAGCTTCTGTATTCTATGAAAGGGAAAATGTTAGGTTAGGATAGTGATGTTACCATTTAAATACTTATAACATACCACAGAATCGGTTTCTTTGGCTCTATATGTGTTTTTTGCGAAATACAGGAGTAAATTTTGAATATCAACGCATGAAACGACGTCCATTCTCGCATTATCTGAAGGTTCACACATGGTTTTGCACTAATCGTTAAAATCGTATGTTAATTTCAATTTGCACTTGTGCTTTGTTTCCTGAAACATATTTTATAATCGCATGGGTACTACTCCGAGCAGATATAATTCATTTTTCTATCGAATTTTCTTTAATAATACAGGCCAAAATGCGAAAAACTAATTAACGTGTTACAGCACTCAGTATTGCAGATAACATTCAATACCAAAACTACGCAAGCTAACGAAAATTTACCTGTGATTTGGGTTAAACGTAGAACCTATGCGATGCTTGGAAACCACGTGCAAAGTCAATGTTTTTAAAAACAACCGAAAATTTTAAATTAACGAAAAAAAAATTGTTTGCGTTTACGTTTTTTAAAATAATCAACATTTTTATTGTGGCGATTTTAGAAACTGATAGTTAGACATTTCATTATTGAAAGGTTTGTGTTTTATGTTATTGGTAGCATTGCAAACGTAATAATGATGTGGCTAATTTCACTTTTATTAATAGATGTGTTCATCTATTATTTGATATCTCTAACAATTAAATTTTATTTATTAAGCAAGAATATCCATTTCATCATCTTATATGAAAATTATATACACAATATATCAATTTAAAATGTAAAACTGTTAATTTCACATATTAATAATGTAAGTTCTCCAAATTTTATTTAGGTGAACGCATTAATACAATGTACGCTGTGAAGTTTACTCAGAAGAAAAATTAATACTGGTGTTGCTAAATTGTACTGGATAGATCCTGTGGTTTGGACGTCCGTTTGAGGCTGCGGCCTTTTACGAGGCTTCAAATTAATCAAAATTTTTACCAACAAACGAATCAAATCTTGGTTCAACTAATAACTATGACGCGTAAGTAATAATTCCTAGATTTAAAAAACTAAGAGTAGATTTAATCTCTATGTGGTAAATCTATTATAGGTGGAAACCAGCGCGAATTAGCTAGACAAAAAAACCAAAAAAAGCAACAAGAAAGTAGCAAAAGAAAACCCTCTGGTGGAGATGGACTTACATTGGAACAGAGAAAGTTCAGGTAAGGTGATTCTCTTACCAATTCCACATCATGATCGATTAGTAAATTTGTTTTTCCGATATCTAGGGATGCTGAGTTGATGAGGGAGAAACAAAGGAAAAAAGAGGAACAAAGTAAAACAGCAAATAAATAATAATAATAATGTAAATTTATCATTGCCGTATGTTCTCAGATCTTCGGTAGTTTTTCTTATTTCTAAGTATTAGTCTTCATCACTATTAATTAATATCTGATCTTTTTCTGTTTAACATTCTATGTAAAATAGATTTTTTAAGTGAATATGTGTTTTATTTATTAAATTCCTTTAATAGGAAGGTAGTTGATATTTAATTTGCAAGCAATATAGTGAGATAGTAACATGCTGATTCATTGTCTTGTGATTTGTAATTCCACAACCAAAATTAGCATTATTGTTTAATTATTTGGGATTTATAAACCATAACATAGCCTACAGACGATAGAGTTGCGAATTAAATTAGCAAAATATTAATTTCATTATCACAAGCTATTATCTGCGACGACATTAGTTTACTAGATTAAGTAATGATACAAATCTCATAGTAATTTTTTTTATTCTGAAAAAATTAATATAAAAAAGAGACATATTAAACAGATCTTTGCATTGTAAAATGCTTCGAGGGGGGTAGTACAAATTATACAAAATAAATGTTTAATATTAACAGGCATAAAGTATTTGTACAATTTTTTTTACCCACACAACTTGTTTTATTATCACAGCCAATCACAAATTGATTAGGTTGTGCATTAAAAAATAAAGGACAAAAATATGTAACATGGACTCACAAGAATACACCGGCAACTCGAAAATTCAGGCATTGATAACACTCCAGAGACTGAGTACTTTGGCCCCCTCCAAAAATTTGCACAATTTTTTAATTTTCTAAATATCTGAGAAACTATCACAGATATCTCTTTTTTTAGAATACAAGTGAATTACATAGTTTCAAGGATTATGCAAATCGTTGGAAAAAGTATATATAAGGGGGGACCGGGTACTCATATATTTTTTTCCGAAAATAACTTGCATAATTCTTCGGACTATGTAACTTCCAATTATGTTCTAAAAGTATATATATATCTATATATGTTATAGTTACCGAGATATTTACAAAAATTTCAAAATCATGCAAATTTTTGGAGGTGGCTCTATATCTCCAAATAGGCTGATTCAGCCGCTAAAAATAATTGCGTTGTTCTATAAAATAAGGTACTCTTTTAGTCTCTACAGTTTAATGTAAATCTGAATTTTTGGGTTACCAGTGTTCCCTTGTTAGAAGAAAAGTATCTAGAGGCGCGAGTTTGTAAAATAATAAAGCGGAAACCATTTTTTTTAATAATTTTTTTTTTCATTTGCGATTTCAAAAATTATAATATATACCACTCCTTACTAGAATTTGAAAATAAATTATAATTAATTAATTAAATATATACATCGCGTTTCAAACGTTGTCTTGATTAAATCTTTGTAAATAATGTGATGTGTAAGTAATACAAAAGAAAAGAATATACGGAATCCACCCTCTTTAATCGAAAAGTAGTTAAAAGTCTAAAGCATCAAGACAAAATTTGAATTGGTCTGTATAGAGTCACTGGTCTTTCATATCTTTCGATACATTCATATAATGATTGATAGGAAGCTGCCGAAAGATCACAAAAATCAAAGAAATTAAAAAGGAAATATAATCAATATTTATCTTGTGATGCTTGCACTGAGAAGAATAAATTTGATAAAGAAATAGAACGAAGAGAAAAGTATTTGAGATCTCTCTTTATAATTAATATCATATCAATAGTCTATGTACAATTATCGACTGGAAAAATAAAATTAATAAATGAATAAATTTTAAGTAACCAATTGGACCAAAAGAATTAAATACATCGAACATTAAGATATGAAACCGTTTCTCACTTGCAATACTTGTCATGAACTGAAAGAAACAAACGAAAATAAAAGAAACGAAGGTCTTTTTAAGTTGATTTTGTCTCGACGTTCGCTGGACGCCCCCAACTAGGTACGAATTCGGCTGCATGGGGGTTCAAAGTGCTGCTTTTCGCCATATCAGAGGGTTCAGTCTTCGTGTTTGTCGAATTCGAATCATTGGCTCTAGAATTAGAAGAAAAATCAGCAAATTTGATGTTAAAAAAAACCTGCAACGAATTAAATATTACTCTGGTGTGATATTTGAGGATTGACTAGTTCTGTCATCATCCATCATATGCTGCAGCATGCATTGTTCCATTAGTTCTTCTTCCTCTAACCTTTGCATTACCTAAAAGTTAATTTTCTTAGTAAAATGAATTGTTTACAAACCTTGAACTATATTATAAACAATATCTTAGTAGGTTTGTCTATGCTAATTGTGTGCATGTGAAATTAAATGAGTTTCTTAGTCTCTCCTTGTCTCACTTTCACATGTAAATATTCTAGCAAGTGTAACACAACAGAAATATTGATAAGGCAACTAGAGGTACATTTTCAATACAAAAAAAAATTCTATTAAATCATAAAAAACAGTCAAGCAGAAAAGTCAGTATATCCTCTAATCAAAGTGAATCATTCATTGTATTTTTGGGCATGCTATATATATCCTAGGCATACAACAAGGTGCCAACAACTGGATAAATGTATCAAAACAACTGATAGGATCATTTTTAAATAGATCATAGATCCCAAACAAATTTCAAATATATAATATACGATTGTCTCTTACCTCTTTATCAAATTCCTCCTCGTTCTCCATCCACATGTATTCTGAGAAATCGCTATCCTGTACTGGGGGACTATATTCTTCGGCAGTACCATTTGTGACTGCTACATGATTCGGAATGCCTTCAGAAAAATATGGTTCGTCATCATATGTTTCGAAACCATTCATTGTGGTTGGTTGGATCTTCATTTTGATGCTTGTTCAACACTGAAAATATTACGCCGAGATCGATTTCACTGCAAATTCCAATAATCCATGCAAAATTTCATCCACCATTTTAGAAAAGAATATCAGGAGAAAGTTGAATTTATGGCTGGGCATTCTACTTACCTTTTTCAATGCTGCAAATCTCTTGTAACCTTCCTTGTATAACCTTGCCGTCGATAATGGTAAATTTGATAGAAAAATACGTAGAAAAATAATTTAATTCACTACACTTTTACCATTTCAACATAACATTTATGTCTGGGACACATCAAAACATTATTTTCTATAGGATTAAATAATATTTTATATTAAGTATAGGTGGCGGGATCGTGGAATTTTTAAAAATGCGCGCGTAATAACCATTTTGCAAGTTTATTTATAACTTAACTTATTCTTAAATGAATAAGAAATTTGTTATTAAAGAAAAATGCGTCTGTTGTTTTTAGGATGATATCTAATAGTAATAGTAATAGTATTGTTTACAAAAAATTATCAAACGAGATAAAATAGATAATTAATTGTTATACAATAATTACCCACACATAAAAAAACAATAATATGAGATGAGTTGTTTAAAAAATTAATTATTACACCATAACATAAAAACAAAATAAACTGTTGCTGACAAACTTGGTCATCGAACACAAAAAATTACAAATATTGTGCAAACGATGTAAATAATGTAATAAATGTTTGAACAGGGCAGTATTCAGTACCTTTAAGAACAAGATTCCACATTCAAATTCACTAGGGATTTTCTTAATTTCCATCGATTATACAAGCTGTCCTGTATCATTACGTTCAAATTTTGGGAGCGTAAAGTAACTTAATTCTAAGAAAAAAAATGTAAAAGCTGGTAGGTTGATTGTTACTTGTTTCAAAGTTATAGGTGTTTTAATTTGTTTAACAAAAAAATTAAAGAAATTAAAAAAAAACATAGTCATGGTAACGTTAATAAAATACTATTGATAATGTGCAAATGTCATTTGAGTTGGCGTTTTTAAAAAGAGAAATTTATTTCGTTTTGAAGTAAGAAGAAGTTGATGTGTTATTAAAAATAAACGTTTTGCTTATTTAAAATACTTTTTCGATTTTCTTCCGAAGAGTATGCGAATATGCATTTTGTTTATGGCTATTGTATCGGCAGTGCCGTTACCTCCGATACATAAGGCCTGAGCGCTTTGACGTCAGCAGGCTGTGACATATATTGCAGTAGGTCGTCGATCAGCTATAAACGCATTTACACGTTCAGACCGTCTCTGCGTTTTGAATTGGTTTATCCAAATTATATTGATTTTATTTTAAAAAAATACTGTGCAGTGATATTTCCGTACTGTTTTGGTGATACCTTCTAGTGTTGTATAAGCGATAAAACCTTTTCTGAAACGATAATAACGGGATAACCTAAAAGCTGTGACGTCGGCTGTTTTGTATGTTTTGTTTGTGAGTTACACTTTGTAAAAGAAAATATTGTTTATTTTTCAACAGCTACAGATTCAAGGACCGGTGAAACTGTAACTGTAAGTTTAAAAAATCCTAGGTTTAAAAAAGATGCTATTCCAACTCAATTCTCTAACTGTCCGTTGTATTTGACAAAAAACATGAAGATTTTAATGTTCAAATAGTTTTATATTCTTATGTTATATTTAACAAAATTATTTTTGAACACGAAGAGATGTTTTTAAATGCGTATAATAAACGTTCTGTTTTAATACAATATATTTTAAATTATATCACCGAACCTAACCATTTGGATACTGATATATGTAAATGTCATATTCACAGCAGTGAACGTATTGCAACAATTATAATAACTTGTTCTACAAATACCCTACTTAAAAATGATTGTGGGAAAAGTAATGATTGATTAGATAAAACACCACATCATAGGAAAGACAGATTAAGTAAAACACCACATAATAGGAAATTAAAGACCCTGGTTAAGTAGCATGTCTGTAAATTTTCTCGTGATTTTGAACAAAATTTCGAATAAAATTGCAATTACTGTATCATTTCAACCTTAGTTTCTTCCTAATACATGTACAATTACAAATAATAATAATTAGTCGATTAAATTTCAACCACAAATACATCTTTCACAAAAACGGTGCTGGGTTATGTGTTTGGTTTTTGCTTTGAAACTTCGTTCTTCCAGAATATAATCGAATGGGATGCGAAGAAGGGCTCAGTTGACGACTGGCATCCTCTTTAAACTGGAAGCCCTTCAAAACTTAAAAAATAAATGCAAAAAAAGCGATTCCTTTACCGCTTAGGCTAATATGGCGATACATCACCAACCCAGCGTAACGTCATCGAAGAGCGCTAAGGCCTTGTCATATCGTAGAAACGGCAATGCACGTCAGACAGTTATTGAATATCATCATCGGTTGCCAAATAGGCGCATTCCACATTGCAGAACGTTCATGGAAGCACATAGACAATCTCGGGAATGCGGACTACGCGATTATCTTGTCAATAAAGGAGTAAATGTACCAGCAGAGCTAGATGAACAAGTGTTAGATATTGTTACAAGGGATCCAACTATTTGTGTACGTCGAATTTCTAGACAACTTGGAGTGCCACGAGCAACTGTTTGGCGAATTGTAAAACGTGAGGGTTTGCATCCATATCATCATCGTAAGGTGCAAGATTTGTTTGAGGCAGACAACTATCCTCGTCTAGTTTATTCTAACTGGATCCTAAGACAGTCTTCATTTCTGCAGAATAGTTCTCTGGACAGATGAAGCTACGTTCCCAAAAAACTTGCATAGGCGGGAGTACCGCATATGTAGGCTTACGGGTACAAACTTGCGTTCAACAAAAAGATAGATATTTTGAAAATGTTGTTAACTTTTTTAAGTAATAAGTGTTTATTTACTTGATCCAGTTTATTTTCTGTTAAAAAATGAAAATGCCTACTTAGGTTAAGAAACATTACGATATGCAACAATAATAGTTTTGGTAAACTGTTTTTGTTATGTTGGCTAAGAAAAAGCGTCAAATTGCCTCTTATGTCGCCAGGTTAGTCCAAACAGATCCTTGCTAGGCCACGTAATGCTAACAATTGCTATATTGCCAAATCTCAATTTTAAAAGCGTAAATTATTATTACATCCTACATTTTTCATATTTTCGATCTTTGTTCTCGCTACTTTCGATTTTTATTTATTTTGTTAATTGTTATTTCTTAACTTTGTCAAACTTTATTGCAATTAATTAATTAAGGTAGGTTTATTTAAAGTTGTTAGTTTTTTATAGAAAATATGCTTATAGATAACCTTCAGGCAATTTAAATAGTCTGTGTTGTATTTAACAGGCATTACTTCCGTACAGTCAGAAATATTCGAGAGAACTTTGCATTAAAACTAACTAATTTGATAGAAGATTATAATCAGATTCAAATCATTGGACACTGCAAATGTCATCCTAAAAGCAATATAAAAAACCCAAATTGGCAAAATAACTCCAAAGTTGTAGTTATTATGTCGATAACGCCAAAAGTTAGTTGACAAAAAATAGAAATCTAGCTTCTGTCGTTTAAAAATTATCGTTGGGGGGGGGTTACTCTATTGGGACCTTACTGTATATTACGATAGTGACTCTTGTAACCGCATCCTTCCATCTTGATTTCAAAATTCTTCACGATCAGAATGATTTAAATAAATTTTGATCTCATAAAACGAAATATTAAACAATACGTCCCTGGAATTTGTCTTTGAAACGTACTTTTAACATATTTTCGTCTGTTTTTTTTTCTTTTTTTATCGAAATGGGACAAGTTATGAGTTTTATGAGCGTTGTAATATATTCCATGTGATAAAAATTATTGGGTGTAATGCAAATTCGTCTGGAACTCATTTTTATTTACAAATAACAAAAGCAAAATGCAGTTTTTCAAATGCATTGTCTAAATATAAACGACCCTGAGTAGATGAAAGTCATCTCACCCACCTTTTAGGATTTTTCGAGGATATACGACAAACTCTTGGGCCTAAGAAAGATAAATACTTTGCTAAGTGAAGAAAAATAAAAAAAAGGCGTTTTCAAGGTGAAAAGAATTCAAAGAAATTCATTTCTTTGCATATTACTAACCATACTTCAGTATTGAAAATTTCCTAAACGCTGAAGTAAATATTTGCAAAGAACGTTGCGGTAGTAACCAATCACCAAAACAACGTCCATTCGAGGCTATTACTTCTTTTCTTATTTCGTTTTATGCCATTTTCTGCTACCTACTACCCCTTTTGCTCATAAAATTCGCACAACACACGAAGAGACAGAGATAATGACTTGCGTCTGCTTGACATTGGCCTTTATCCACAAGCAAAACTGGAACTACTCTTGGCAGAGCTAGCAATCAAAATACCAATACACAAAAAACTAGTTTGGAGATCAGATAAACATCAATACAATGTTTATGCAGAACTGTATTATTCCTCCACGTATTTATATGCCCATTAACTAAAAATAAACCAAAACGCAGAGAGAGGAGAAAATAAATACGTATGTAAGTATGTATTCTACGAAAAAGATAAGTTCAATTGAGATTACAGTGTGTGTATCGATTTCATTTCGTATTAAACCAAAAGTGTTGTTCGATGTAAATGTATTCTTGTCATAAAAGATATGAATTGTATTGCTAGATCTGTGTAATAATTTCAGATTTATTGGCCTTAATTAGTGGGCAATATACAGCACTTTAATGGTTTTTATCGTTTTAACCAAAAACTCGTTTTCAAACAATAGCGCGTGATGAGGAACGGTCACGTCATTTGTTTATAGAACTCTTTTTCGTTTTATACGTCCAAAGAAACGCGATTTTCAGTAGACAATACAATACAATTCTATAAGAATGAATTGCGACATTTATCATTTAGGGGAATCACCTTTATGGATACAATCAAAAATGAAAACTGCTAAAATAAATCACACATTTTATTTCCCTACAATTTAAACGTATTTTACGCACTTTACATTAAAGGAATTCAAATTTATAAAGCTATAGATTGTATGTAAATAAACTATGCGATAAGTTATGCTATTTTATTGAAAGTTATCATCTTACAAACAATACCTACTGTAATTCATAATTTACAATACATAATTACTAATTACTTGGCTTACCTTACGATCAAGTTGCATTTTTAATAAATTCACAAAGCTTCACCTCGAATGCAAAGCCTCAAATCGGTAAAACGATCACGAAAGTCATAATTACTCAGAGAACACTGGATTAAGTCATAGTAATGATTCACTAAGCGAATATTAATTTAATCATATTTATCGAATCGTACTACCAACTTTAGGTATCGCTACTGGAAAATTATGTATGTACTTTGAAATTTTAACATTTTATTTCACTAAATATGAATTTTGGTAAGAATTTATTATTATTTTGATATATGTAATTGAAAATGTAAAGATTAAATTATATGTACAAAGGTAATTAAAAAAAATTGAAAGTTATATAGTGTGATTCAAAAAAAACGGACCGCTATTGCTATCTCCATTACTTTAGGCCCAGAAAATCAGTTAAATATTGGTTAAAATGCTATTGATTAACATGCAGCTTATGCGCAAATTTGTAAAAAACAAAATCTTATATATTTTTTTAACGAAATATCCTGTATCTTTTTTAAAATTTTCTAAAACAAATAAGTAAGTTACACAAATTTATTATTATATATTAATAAAAAGAATTAAAGTGTAGCTTTAATGGAAATTAAAAAACCACTAATTTTCTTATTATTTATTCTAAAACAATTTTAAAAATGTCTATATAAAAAATTGAATTACGTTTCAACATGTTCAAAAACATCCAAGGTTTTTCCTATTAATAGCATATTAATTTTTAATTTTTTACAAAAATGGGTTATTCAGTCGTTTTTATATTAACAGCATGGAGATTAGAGCACTGTACGGGCCTATTTTCCACGGCCCGGCCCGCCCGTGGCCCGTTACAGCATGAAATACGCCCGCCCGTTGCGTTCGTTACCTCGGCACAAGGCCCGTCCGGGCCGGCCCGTTAGGAAATTTAGGCCCATTTGGTCCGTCTAATTTATTTTAGCCTGTTTAAGTAATTATATCTGCACGGTCTATTTCTGAACATTTTTTAATTACTACATTATAATGGGTAGAACGAAACATTTATTTTATTTGTTTTTGTATACTATATTGTATGAAACAAAAAAAAACGTAACGTAACATTGCATACATTAAAACTAGTTAATACAAATGTAAAAACTAAACAGCATTTACTGCATACGTTATATCTAACCTGGGCAAATATGCGGTAACAGCCAGAGGCGTGGCGAGCGCATAAAAGTTTACACATAAAATAGGGTAAGAAATAAATTATAAAACGCGCTAACACACTTACCGTTTTAAAAGTCTTCCGTGAAATCACAAACTGGGTAACATCTGTTAAATATTTTAATCATTAGATATGTTTCCACAGCTATTTCAGTCAAGTGAGTACTACGTACGGAATAAATGTCTTTTAATGCCGAAAACGACATCTAGCGATGTTATATTTGCATATTTAAAATAATCTTTGAAACAACTTAATGCATCTTCACACGCACCTTTACAAATTTGTCTTAATATAAGAAAATCGGAGTCTTTCTCCAAAACACTTTCAAATTTTCGTATTATACACCAATTTGTTTCGCCTTCTACAGCGCATAACTGTGCGTGAATATCATTCACAATTTGAACAGAATCCACTAGCGACATCGAAATATTTTGTAATTTTTCTATTCCCTCTGCTAGTCCGAAGTAATTGTTGTGAATAGTTTGTAAATCTCTTTTAACCTGACTATCTTGAAATATTTCCTGGCTTTTCTTGATTGCTGCAGCTTCTGTCGGATTGAATTTTAAAACTACCTTCTTTACTTGATCAAAATATTTGTTGTAGTACCTCACAAACATTAAAAGTTGCTTAGTTGAAACTTCAAATTTGTTCAATGAGCTCAACACCACCTTTAAAATCTCATCAGCAGTACAATTTATAACTCTTTTGGAAACAAGTAAGAAGGAGGATGACGGTCGATGTGGTTACATTGTACGTACCGTTACATTAACCACAGAATGTTTTTGACGATCTGTTGTTTCGTCCACACACAACCATAGTTTTTTATCTTTCAATTCCGTTTTCATCCTTTTTTCTATATGTTCATGAACAAATGGTACTACATTTCGTATCGATGTCCGACTAGGTAATTTACAGTCCGCATATTTATTCCAGAAGGAGACAAATGCTTCTTTGTCCAGTAAACGAAACGATAAATTACATAAAATAAGAGTAACACATAAATCAAATGTAAGTTTTTTTGGTCTCGTATGCCACTTTTTGCAGAAGAATGCTGTTTGCTTTCGATGTGACGTTGACAATGGCTTCTGGACCAACACATTAAAGGGATTTTACAAACTAGACATTGAATTTTAGCGCCATCAAAAATTAAGTCCGGCATGTCCACTATAAAGTTTTTAACTGTGTCTGCCATTGGTCGTTTTCGCGACGTACCTAACTGCGAGATTTTTAAAGCAAACATAAGCGTACAATTACGAAATAAGTTACGATAGCCTACGTATACACAGAACTACTCGCATACAGCATCGATTTAGTCCTGACGCTGTGAACGCGTGAAATAAATAATCGCCGACTCCGCACCACATATCTACTACACTGACTGTTACCGCTGTTTGCCCGGACTAGTTATATCTATTCGATGTATTTAATAAGACATTCTCGGCTCGTCAGGCCTGTACAATTTTAGGCCCGGCCCGCAATGAAAAAAGACAAGGCCCGCCCGAGCCCGCCCGCGAACCCGGGCGGGCCGGGCTTTTCCTAGCCCGTGCAGTGCTCTAATGGAGATTACGGAAATAGGGGCCTATCTATTTAGAACGTCCTGTATATACGCATATGTATTTATTTTGCATTAACCTATTAAACAATAACTTTCAGAAAATATTAAAAAAAAAATAGTATATTAGTATTTCCCAAGAGTTCATAAAACCTATTCCAATAACCTAGATATTCGTATATAAACAAAATCTAGAATAAAATTTCAAGAATACTAGGTAATTATTATAAAAATCACTTTTTACGTAGTAGCTTTTACGTAAATATATTTTTTTGTATTCCATAAACATAAAACTATTATTTTTAATGAATCACATCAAATACGTCTTTTTGTTGTAAATTAGAATTATCAATATAGTTAGGAGATATATTCAAAAAAAAGATAGAAATGTTGTAGATATTTTTACAAATACCTTGCTAATTTAAAATATGATTTATACTAACAAAAAAAATGACAATCTGATTAAACTAATGGCTACCCACACATAAAAAGCAATATATCAAAACTTCTGGCTAGATCACACCTCTCAGATAAAAGTAAAGTTCAATAATCTTGAATTCAAAAGAATTTTGCAATTAAGAGTATCCATTACAATACAAAAAAAGGAGAACAACACAAGAATATTTGTTATTGACTACTAGTGTGAGTAATATATGAAAAGTTTGTGGTTTTGTTCAGGAGTGGATTCAGATAGAATTAGAACACTAGCTATGTAGATATTAAACAAAAAGAAAATTGAAATTATATAAATTTATATTTTGGAGAACAATTAAAGCTTAAAAATTTTTTTTTGAGATAAAATTTGAAACACGATTTTGGGAAATCAAAATGAATGACATTGAATTAAGAAAGAATATTGTAATAAATATTGTTTTAATCAATGCACGTTATATAATTAATTTATTTTGGCAACATTGTTTGCTACGACTTTTGATGTAGTTTTTGCTAAAAAGTAGGGGGAAAATCAGGTAACGCAAATATTCGTAATAATGTCCACATGTATAGATACGTCTCTGTGGTCCAGTTTGAGTTTTTTTTCGTCTTAATACATTAATCCTTTGGCAACATCCTTTGCTCATTTCTTGATAATCCATAGGTGGGGGAATGATAGACCGGGCTTGTTTTATAAGAGCAACAGTTAAACAGTGAAACCTAAAGTGAGCAAGTTTTCATTCGTGGTTGGTATCACTTGCACCATGGGATCAACATCTTTAGGGTTGCTTTACGTTTGGTGCATGTTGTTGATGCAGTATTGCAATTGTGAATCTGTTAAATTAGATGATAGTGTTACTATTGAAGGTAATATTTTAATTTTTTAATCTTTCATGATAAAATTTAAAAAATAAAATATTTCTTGAGATTTTAAATTAAAAAAAAAAGAATTAATACTTTTCGAATCATTTTAGCGGTATTAAAGCAAGTTTTTAGTTTATATACATATGCAAATTAGTTTACAACTTCACCATATACAATTCTAGCTATTATATATGCGCCAATAAAATTGGCATATAACGAAAACATAAAGAATAACTTTTTGATGTCAATAAACTATTCAGCATTCCTCTACAGTTACTGTATTCGCACTTATCGTTCAAAGCGGCTATTACATTTGGGTATGACATGAAGAGATTTTTAATAAGACGCCTGTATAACGGTACAATTTTACCTTGCTTGTTGATCATATTCATATAGACCGGGCGTCACATTTGATGGATTAATTGGATTAATAGATATGCGAGATATGTATTCAAATTAACAATAAATAAACTAGCTCCTTATATTCTGTACTGCATTACCTTTACACCTGTGTAGATCCTACTGTGGAAGCATTTATTGTCAAGGTCGCAAAGAACATTAACCTTTTGTTTATAAAGTATTAATCTATAATTTTTTTATGAAAAAAAGAAAGTATTTATATATTTATAAAAGATTTTTTTAGCTTTTCCTAATGATCGAGGGGTTAGACAAATCATTTATAGTGCTGCACCGATTTCAAACATCCCAGCACTTATAATCGAGACAGACAACGCTGTGTCGCAAAATCCATGTTTCACCGATAAAGGTGTGTTAGGAAGATGCATGTCGTTTAGGCAATGTTATCCGTATTTCAAATTAACCGAAGTAAACAACTATGACTCATGGATCTATGGAGTACAACAAACTTGCAGTTATTACACAGCGCAAGGAAGGCAGGTGAGTGACCTCGTTTTAAATAGATTCTTTCGATCGCGGAAAGCATTTTTTTCAATTGCAGATGTTTGGAGTATGCTGCGTCGAAATCCAAAAACCACCGGAAGAAGAAACATCTCAATTACCAATCGCGCAAAGTAATATTAATGGCTCAGAAGCTATTGGAGTTGTTAAAATTCCAGTCTTTAACAATTGGCCACCGCCATTACCTACTCACCCACCACACCACACCATCCCCCCACTTCCGACTCACCCTCCATCACCAGGATTCCCGGGTCTACCAACAGTTCCAGGAATTACGACGCAGAAACCAGCATGGCCTCCATCAACAACTAGACCACCGTGGCAAATTCCCGCTTCACCTTCGGCACCTCCTCCGAATGATCCCATCATTTCAATAGCTAGTTGTGGTGCTAAAAATGGATTTCAAGATCAAGAAAGAATCGTTGGAGGTCACAACGCTGATCTCAACGAATGGCCGTGGATAGCAGCTTTGTTTAATGGAGGAAGACAATTTTGTGGTGGTTCTTTGATTGATGATTTTCATATCCTCTCAGCAGCTCACTGTGTAGCCCATATGAGCTCATGGGATGTTGCAAGATTAACTGTAAGGCTTGGAGATCATAATATTAGGACAAATACTGATACACAACATGTCGAAAAGAAGGTTAAGAAGATTGTAAGACATCGAGGATTTGATCCTAGGACTTTGGTAAATTATTCGAAAAAATCTAATGAAAATATTTCTAAGATATTTGTAATTTTAGTACAACGACATCGCAATATTAACATTGGATACCCCAGTCGCATTCACAAAGGAAATACGTCCGATTTGCCTTCCAACTGGCAGCGCTGGACATGCTGGACAAACAGCTACTGTTATTGGATGGGGTTCTCTTAGGGAAAGCGGTCCGCAACCTTCTGTCTTACAAGAAGTTAATATACCTATTTGGAGCAACTCCGAGTGTAGAGCTAAATATGGGCATGCTGCTCCTGGTGGAATTGTAGACCATATGCTATGCGCTGGACAAGCAAATAAAGATTCATGCAGTGTTAGTTTAACATTTCTTTTATAAAATTCATCATTTTACTGATAAGAAATATATATTTCAGGGTGATAGTGGTGGTCCTTTGATGATTAACGATGGAAAATGGAAACAAGCCGGAATAGTTTCTTGGGGAATAGGTTGTGGAAAAGGCCAATATCCGGGAGTATACACAAGAGTTGAGAAATTCTTACCTTGGATCAATAAGAATCTTAAGTAATTCCTAAAAAGAAGCCATATTTTGCGATTATAATTTTGATGAATCTAGTATTTTTTTAATTTATTTGATGTATACGTGAAAATGTTTCCTATATAACAAAATTTTTAAATATAAGGCTGTCACTTGTATCTTCGTGTATTATTTGTAGACTCCGGAATATGTTTATTATATAAAATATAATTGCGAAAATAAATAAATATCCGTTATGTTCTTTCTCATGACCCTGTACATAGTTCAAAATTAAATATTGACATTGACAGTTATAATAATATATTGCGAAGATCTTAACTGTATAATTTATTAATAAATAACCATTCCTTTATTTTTCCGACACAAAAAACGTGTTTTTGTTTGGTCAATTAATTTATACGCTATCGTTCAAAAGTCCACCAAAAAAAGGTTACCTAATTAAGCATAATTTTTTAAAAGGAAAGAAATCTAGAGTAAATAAATAAGAAAATTCCACCCAGAAATTCCGCGTCAATTAAAATAATTATCCGACGTAAAAAATAGGTTTATACGAAAGTGTTAAAACAGTTAATCATCATTATCTAACGAAAGTTAATTACACGAAACTGTGTCGGGGTATATAATTTACAAACAGTACCAGCGTCGAGACATGAAACTTTGAAATATGATCTTGCTTCGGTATTTACCTAACAAAGAGATATCTTTGTCTACGCATCCAGAGAAGGCGTTATTGAGCTCGATTTTCAACACTAAAAGCGAAAATATCACATAACAAGCGATACACGATTGTTGGGAGCAACAAATGTATATAAAAATAATCGATACGGCAATTAAAAAAATGATTTATTCTTCTTCAATAAATATCGTTTGTTACATGCAATTACAGAACCTTATACCATATATACTACAACGTTCAAGCTATTGTATAATTATATGTGGTAACACTAACGACATCTTTTAAGGAGAATTTGCATTAGCAATATTTATCGGTACCATCGGTACATGTGTATATTTACAAAGGATATGTTAATTAATACTGTAAACACATGATTTACATAAAATTGTTACAATGTGATTTCCATATTACCATTTGAGAATTGTTTTTTTTTTGCTTTAGATTTTTATTAATTTTTTAACAACAACAGCAAAGTATGCACCCCAATTTACACAAAATTGAACACAATAATTTGATAGTTCCGCCAATAAAGATAATATTCACATGTATTACGCTAAGAAGTTATTTCCGGAACACAATTATCTACGAAGTTAAAAAAAAATGCCAACATGGGGACACAACTAACCCAAAAATTTACACAAAATTGAAACTCTGTCAGCATCAACATTGCCAACGTTACACACTCGTTACATACAACATCCCTAGCTGCAAATATCGCCATCGCTCCTATAAGACGTGAAAAACATCACTGAGAGAGCTTAAGAGCAACCTATCTTTGCCTTCGAAACGAAAGGAGATCTTGAATTTGAAGACCTGGCTGGCTCGTTTGAACCGCAATTTGTTGAGCCAAGATCTGAACATGGCGAGGATTATGCAAATGAAAATTGCGTGGCCCAGGTAGAAGGTAGTGTCATCGACATTGAATCCAAAATTAAAGCTGTGGAAAAACAAACCGTCGTTCTTTGGAAAGTGTCTAACATCGATTTAGAAACCTAAAATCGATTACGCAACTTTAGATGGGAAGCGAGTGTTGAACGAGGTGACAGCAATAGAGATAAATCTATATAGATATACCTATTGCAGAATGTTCTCACAAATTTCAAAAATTGTTTGGATAGAGGACACGACACAGATCTTCGGAGGTGGGCTCTGCATACTAAAAATGATATTGATTATTCTTCGTTCATGGCAAGTCATTGGTAGATATCGGATTTCAAACAAGTACGTAAAATTGTTTCATGTAAAATAACAAAACTTATCACACGATCCACTTAAGCCAGTGTTGATGAATTATGTTCGACAAGCTTCAGATTTGTTAATGAAATTAAACCTCAGATTATTGGATAGGGCAACGTTTATAATACAGATGAGAGTGGATTCAATTTAAAGATATATTCCAGTGATGAGAAAAAAACAGGAGAAGCCGTTGTTCAACCTTTATCTTCTATTATAGTTACACTATATTGCCAACAATTGTTACCTCCCTTCTTCTTTGTGTTAAAAGAAACAACAGAACAGTTTGAACCACAGGTTCAAAACACAAGTTTTCGCCCTATTAACGTCTACCGAGTGATTCAGCGTACCTGTTCCAGTACAATATCTTTGTTGTTAAAAAAGGTATTGATTTCATTTTTTTTTCACATATTATGAAGTTAGAATTTAAAATGTTTCTGATATTATCAACGAGGTATCATTGCCGGTTTAACCGAAAATCGCATCAACTTTCGTATTTTAAATGGAATACTAGACTTTTTTATTGCCTATTCCATAGAGATTTTTTTTCTCTTTTCAATGAATAATACATGTCCGCATTCCTTTCGACAGTATCCTCAAAAATTAATTCAAAAGTTTAAGAGGTTTAAAAAAAAATATTTTAGTAGACTTTGGTTTTCATGTAGCAACCGCTGATTTCTTATACAGTAGGTTTCTCTCTTTTTGACAGTTTCAGTTATGCTTATTTATAATTTTCTAAGACGAAATGTATTTCACTAGGCTGGCGAGAAATTTAAGGCAGTAAGGTTCACTTAGACGAAAAAGAGTCTTTGCACAAAAAACAGCTACAGACGACAATAATTCAGACGTTGTTTTAGCTTTTTTAATATCGATAACATGGCGTACCACCATACAAAGTTCATTAAAAGAAAAGTTTATTTGAGGGAACTTAAAATCATTATAAAATTGTTTTTTTTTATTACTTTTATGTGGTGGAAAAATGTTACCTACAGGAATGCGATTGTGGCCGAGTTCGTTTTGAAGCGTCGAGTTCTCCGAGAATCAATCTTCTCCTAAATACATAAATTAAAGAGAAATAAAGATAGACTTTAAGAATTCAGAGTTTCTAATCGAACTCAGTTTGTGTTGGAAGCCTTTGGAAATTTGTATTTTTTATCCAATGAGGATTGTTAATTGACCAATAATGGCAATTGTGTGTGTTAACAATTGCTTTATTATTAAAACGGGATTCATCGTTCCACAATATTTTATTAGGTAGATTCTCGAGCTACTTCTAACCAAACAACAAATTCACAGTCTACGGTTTAATCGTCAGGCTCCAATGCTTGGTGTAGTTGTAATTTGTAAGCATTAAACTTATTTCTCTTTAATATGCTTTGAATTGAAGAATATTAAATATTACATTCTCTAGCTACCTGTCAGATAAAAATATCGTTGCCTTAGTAAGGAAAGCACGTAACTCCATTTCTTATCAAAAATGAGATTTAACTGCCATTTAATAATAATTGAAAAAAGGTTTTCGGAATTATTTTTCCAAAAAATTATTAAAAGGGTAAGTCAAATATTATCTACATTTTCGCCATAACAAGCTTTGAAGATTATCGTAGTGGCGGCCGCTTGCGCATGCGTTGAGTTGGCGCCTCTGTGGTCATCTATGCGGAATTTAATCACGATCCCGTCATTTGTCTGCTAGCTATAACAGCATAAGCATGTCAGCTCCGCTATTAGTTTGCACCAAAGAGAAACAACGAGCAGTGATACGATTTTTGTGGTCATAGGGTGTGAAAGGTGCTGAAATTTACCGGAGATTTTTGTCAAAATATGGGGACAGTGCTTTATCTCGTAAAAGCGTTTTTTTGCGGATCGAAATCTTTCAAAGTGACCGCACGAGCGTAACACAAAAAGAGGGAACATTTCGATCCACAAAAAAATGCTTTTGCGAGATAAAGCACTGTTTCCGTATTGTGACAAATGTCACCGGTGAATTTCAGCACCTTTCACACCTTCTGACCACAACAATCGGATCACTGCTCGTTGTTCCTTTTTGGTACAAACTAATAGCGGAGCTGACATGCTTATGCTGTTATAGCTAGCAGACAACTGACGCGATCGTGATTAAATTCCGCACACATGACCACAGAGGCGCCAACTCAACGCATGCGCAAGCGGCCGCCACTACGATAATCTTCAAAGCTTGTGTAGATAATATTTGATTTACCCTCGTACAATAGCCTCTAGAAGAGAAAGAAGAGTTTACATTTTGATTGTTTGAAACCCAAACAGTTTTTTTTTGTCTCCTGGTTTCCTTTTAACGCGCTTTTCTCACTAAGGTAACGATATGCATATGGATATTAAAACGAGCTAAAACAACCGCTGCATTATTGTCATCCGAAGCTGTTTTGCGCAAAGACGGTATTTCTTCTAAATGAACCTTGGCTCTCTTAAATTTCTCGCCAGCCTAATGAAATACATTTTGCTGGGTACGCGTTTCTCAAGAAAACGTTCTTGATTAATCTACAGGCAGGGCAGCGATTACGACGACACGACGACGCTCTTCAAACATTGAAAGCATATCAATTTGCTTTCCATAGATCGGTATTCTTCGATACATAAAGCGGGTGCTACATGAAAACCAAAGTCTACTAAGATAAAGATTTTTTAAAACCTCGTAATCTTTTGAATTAATTTTGAGGATACTATCGAAAGGAATATGTACATGTATGATATCCTTGAAAAGAGAAAAAGATTCTCTATCGGCAATAAACAGTAAAAAAGTATGGCATTCCATTTAAAATAGGAAAATTGATGTGACCTCCGGTTAAACCGGAAATGATACTTCGTTGATATCAGAAAAATTTTAAATTCTAACTTCATAATATGTGAAAAAAATGAAGCCAATACCTTTTTTTAACAGCAAAGATATTGTACTGGAACAGGTACGCTGAATCATCCAGTATATTACAGCTTCAACATCACGAACAATTCTTTTTATTATATTGAATTGCCTCGCGTTAGATTTAATTTATATACGTATGTATATGATCGAATTTGCGTAACTTCTACATTCTTTGGCTCATAACAGTTTTAATATTTGAAAAGAAAATGAAGAGAGATAGGGATAGTTTTTCTAAAGGGATATACTTGGTTTCACCGGAACAATTAAAATTTGGAAGAACATATCCTCTAATGTATTTAGGGTTGTCTCTATTGCAACTATCCCAATTGGTTCCAGATTGTACTACAACCATGAGGTTCAAGTATTAAATTTGCTAACTATTTCCAAATTTAAATAAATTAGGGTAAGATATTGATGTAAATTGCTAAGGGTGGTATTATGTTTAGGGGACTAGGCCACCCAAAAACGAGGTTGGTAATTTTTATAGGTCAGCCTATAAATCCACAAAGTTTTAATATTTTGTGAATTTTCGGGTTAGCTGTGTTCTCTTGCAAGTAGGAAAAAAATCTAAAATTTAATAGCGTCCTATTTCAATTAAAACATGCTGTATAAATGGAGTATTAATAAATAAATACGATTAAATTAAACTGTTCAATTCTAATATTAATAAAATAAATAGAAATTGTAATAAAGAAGATTTAGGATCATATTAAAATCGATTCTGTTTTGGAAAAAGCTTTGGTATCTCATTGACTAGCATAATTAAATTAGTAAGTCTAATAAAAATTATTTAAATCATCTTAAATGGATGAATGAAACGTTTTATAATTTTAGAAAGAATAAAAGGAAAGATAACAACAACAATTTTATTGCTTTCGGTTTGGAACTAGAGCTGGCCATTGTGCCGTTTTATACCAACATTAAAAAGTATAACATCCCATTTGATTTTAAAATGTTTGAAATTTATGCGGTCATTAAAAAAACGCTGTAGTATATAGAAGACAATTAGGATGTTTTTTCTTTATACCTAGAAATATAATTTACAAATAAAACACTGACAAGAAATTGAAATGATAATAAAAGAAGGCTTGGAACGTCAAGAATAATAGAAAGGGAAAATTATTATATATAATCTTTTGTAACTTATATACTATTTTATAGAATGGAAGAAAAAAAATATATATAAAATTCTTAAGGTGTAGGTGAAATGTATACAGAAGGGGGCCATGTGTTTAACATGAACCAAAATAGATATATTATATACAGTTTGAGGAAATATCTACAAAATAAATGAGTGTAAAGATATACTTCCAGGTTGTAAAGTATATTTACATCCCATATTAAAGCGTCTGTTCTTGCTTCAGTTCTAAGGCCCACACGTGCTGTGGCCAACCTGTGCGTCCTTTTGCTCTTCTCGTGCTGATCATATCTTCCTGTTTATAAAAGAAAAAGGAGTGAAAAAGACGATGGAAGAGAAGAGAGAGAAGGAAAGGAAAAAAGTAACATCGCATCTACAAACAAATAGAAAATGCGTGCAACTCGCAACGAAATACAGACTCATCTCAACACCTGACTTTGGGTTCTTTATTATTGTTTAGATAATTCGATTTGCACTTTCTGCTAATAAATTATCAAGCGACTCCCTTTTTCTTTCTCATCCCTTCTCTCGAATTAAATATCAATAAACCGAGACTGGCAGAAAGGCATATTGCATTCGAGAATTTTATTCTAGGAAATAAATAAACTTGTAGTTTCTGTTTTAAGTTCGAAATAGAGCATCTGAAAAATTAGATGTTATGGATATAATTTAAGGTATGTTTAGAAACTTTGCCTGGGCAACCAACTATAAAGGAGAATATATATTTAAATGCCATTAATTTAGTACCATTCACCAACGCTCAAATTAAAGGGAAATTACATAATTCTATGATGCAGAAAATCTAATTGTGGTATTAATGTAATAAGTTAGCACCCCCACGCAATAGATCTAAGTAAGATATCGTGTAAAGAAAACCAGATTACCCCAGGCACAAAATAAATTTAGAAGCCATAAACAAATTAAGTTTCAATGAATTCAAACAGCTAGGGCTGTCGGAGCTGCACGTGTCTCGTGTTATTATCATTGGATGAACTCAAGCTACAGTTTATTGAGTTAAATGTCGAAATAGAACTTGGAATATTTCTACGGAAAATAAAATATAGAAATCACTTACGGAAGTATCGCTTTTTGGCGATACTTGTCCAGAGGAGCATTCATTGACTTGCACGTGCGAATTTGATGATTTTCTACCACTCGTCGCTAATTCAGCTCTAAAACCACCAGCTGGGTCGTCAGTTTCCAAAACACCAGTTAGGTATGATATGTAAGACGTAGCTAACCTTAAAGTCTTGATCTAAAATTAATAAATCATCAAAAATTTCCTTTAATTTCCTGGGTATTAAAGGAAATGAACCTTTGACAATTTTGTATCGGCTGGTACGTTGGGTATGCAATCTCTTAAATCAGCATAAGCATTGTTTATTGATTGCGTTCTACGTCTCTCTTTTTTATTTGCGGTGTTTCTTCTTTTTACCACCCTTATGTAAGGCGTCGGTAAACGCTCCATTTCATTTTCTGATGAAACTGGAACGATATTATAGCCTAAAAGGTATATATTAATCAATTGAGATATCTTTCAAATCTTTTAATACAATGAAGAGTGCCAAAATTCTTTTCTACTCTTCACTCGTAAATATTACATCGATATGCTACTTCCAACATGCAAAAATTACCAAATACCTGATTTATATTGCGAGTGACAATGTTCGTTTGAGGGATATGAAATTGGTGTATAGATCTGATAAGGTCCGACGACGGGACTTTGTACAGGACCACTTGGTGACGGTGAGTCAGATCTTGGGCTACTTGACCAAAAATTTGACTCCTCATTTGGTCCTATACTGCTACCGTCTAAAACAACATCCACACCAAAAGAAATAACAAAAATATTGATGTGGTCAATTCATTAAGGTCTAGATATATTGGGCGTCATAAAATTTCAAAAACAAGCATTATCTTCATTATTTAACAGTTTTGAATATCTTCATTTTGAATACAGTTGAGTTCCCGCGTACCAATCAAATTTCAAAATGCAAATAGCGCCATCTGTATCTCTATATAGAGACCATAATCACTCTAATTGACATTTTGTAAATATATTATTATATTTGTTTTAACATACAGAAAAAGTTTCCTCTTTAATTTTTCTATTTGGTGGAAAAGTAAGTCATTGAGATTTAATGTGAAAAATAACTACATAAAAATTGAAAATAATAAAAATTATGATGTGTGTAGATTTTTGTGCGAAGAAATTTAAAAATTGTTGTATTCAGAATGATTGGGGATTCAATTTAGGTAAAATTTATAACATTCAACTTAGTAAAGTATTCCCAAATTTCTTAACGCAATGTATGTGAATATGATTTTTATTGTCCGCAATATTAAAGAAATGTTTACTGAAACTTTGAAAAAGAAAAGCTGGGGATAGTTTTTCAAAATTTATCAATTTGAACTGAAAAAATTTAAAAAATTCTTTTGTAGTTGGTGCCATTCAAAATTCCATCTAGGTTTTCTTTTTACCTTTCGAAACGACGAAGATATTGCCTGTTTTTGATATTCTGGGACATTCTTTATGTATCAGTATATTATTAGCGAACAACATGAGAATGCCTCTAGAAAATACAGGTGTAATTTAGTTCGAATCCTGTAGTTTAGGTTGAATGTATAATTAGCCTAGTGTATACATGGTTTAGTTTAGAAACTTTGTATACAATGGAAATCGTTGTACATTAAATTAAACTTCTGAAATTTATTTTAAATGCGTTATAAATAAATACAGCGTGTAATCATTTCTAAATATACCTTGAATTAATCTCGAGATGCAGTTATTACTTCGTAGTATTAGGTTTCCAACCAAAATACCAAATCAGAAAGTGTCAATGTATCAAATTTTAATTTCTGTTTTACTTTGGTGAAGTGTACATAAACATAGCATTCAAATTTACTCTTTATTGTAATGATGTTGTCAAAGCGGTTCCTTTGAACATAAATATATCCACAAAATTGACTTTTTCCCATAGGATGTATAGTAAATAAACATATAAAGATTATGTAAACAACTTTAAAACAGTTCTTCCAGAATTTTTTCTACACAGACTTTATATACAATAAAGGAAATCTTCTTAGCAGATTTCAAAACCATAATTTATATAGTTTTAATTCCATGAAACTATTATGAAATTAAGTAGAAATGGAACGAAAAAAAAATTATAGTCGTAGTGATTTTTGATCTTTTTTTATATGATTTGTAAACTTCACGATATTTAAACAATGTTTTCTGTACATCCTATTCATCGTCCATATAATAAAATGACGAATTTAAATACATTCAAGATTTTAGATTGGTAAATCGAAGCAAGATGTAAAGTAACAGTTGTTGAACAAATGTAGCATGTATAAAGCACTAGAAAAATAAACATTCATTTTATATCACACAATGTCACAAAAAGCTTTGTACTCTTATTACAGTTCCATATAAATATAATTTATATATTTTTTAATGATCATCTTCTATAGAAGAAGACAATGTTGTGGAATTAGGACATTTAAACGTATAATTTTTTCAATAGTAATTATATTAGAATATTTAGAATTTTCAGCATGTAATAAGTTAAGCATATTCTTATAAATAATTATTTAACATTAATTACTTACCTGTCAGAAAGGAATGGCCATACATTGATTGAGGTGTTCCATAAGAATATTGATAGACATCATGTCCATCATTCGTAGAACCACTAAATGACATTTTCCTTGAATTTTCAATCAATAAAAGGAAAATTCAAAAAAAAGAAACAAAAGAATATTTTCCCGCACTCCGTGATTATTCTTTCCGAGAAAATTTTTCCAAAATTTTCGGGTAATCACTTATTTGGTTTTCAAGTAACAAGAGATTGTAGACTGAAATACTGAAGCCTCCTAAAACTACGTTATTCTTATTTTAGGCTAACGTAGGCGGGGCGTTTGAATTTAACGAGGTTTGTATTGCTCGATCCTGAAAATTTGGGAGGAACTTAGCGACGGTAACACCCACAGTATAATATCAAAAATTATTCTAAAATCAATACGAGTGCTGTCCGACACCTAAGAATTAATAAGAATTATAAACACGGCAAACTCCCGTTAAAAAAAATTACATAAAAAAAAATAATAGGGAGAAAATTGTGCTTCGTACGTAAACTTTTAAAGGAACAAATAAAATTGGGTATTGTTTATGTTTTGTGAATAAAAAAATATTGATTAAATAAACTTAAGAGGTTGAAAAAAATGGGGAATCTTTCACAATGTACAGTGATGTACAGAAATAACTAAACGAAGAATTAATATTATCAAGCCCATTAGTAATATAACATCACATCAGAGGAGTTATAAATGATAAAGTGAAATAAAAGACAAGACTTTGATATGTGAATGTGTTATTGTTTGAAGCTATTAATTCTTAAAGAGATTTCAAGTACTTTCAACTGCATTTTAATGCATATACATGCATGCATTTAATATCCCATTTATTCTGGTTATACGAAGGATGTTTATGTAATTTTTGTACTGCATACGGAATCATCTTTTAAGTCTATTACATTTGCAAAGCTTCTAAAATGAAGCAAGAAGAGATTGTGGGGGTTATAAACATTAAATAATTCCATAATTTCAATTAAAGCTTCTTTTTGTTTAATACGATCAATTGTTTCATTTATGATGCGTAAAATAATAAAAAAAAAATATGAGGTCAATTTGGATTTGATTAATATTAATAAATCGTATTTATACGAGGCTGGTCTAAAAAGTTTCAAGTATCAGGCGTTGAAAGACACTTTTTTGGCAAAATTTCAGCCATGTTGGACGCTCGGTTGTTGCTTAACAGTGGTTTGTGTCAGTCGATGTTAGTGTTTCTATAACAATGAAAAAAAAATCGAATTTACCGGAACTTTGCATCATCAATTGCCACAGGCAGCTAAATTTAAACGTGGTTATACCAGCTTGGTTGATGATGAACATTCGGGACGACCAAAGATTGTAACCACTACCGATAACATCGGAAGTTCACCAAATGGCGCTAGACGACAGACGAGTTAAGATTAGAGAAATAGCAGAGATTGTGGGCATCTCGAAAAAACGTGTCATAACATTATTCAAGCTAGAGATCAAAATAAACTTTCTGCCGACATACTGCTGGATTACAGCAAAGCATTTGACACTGTCGATGATCGAATTTTGTCAACTTTGAGCTTCGTCGGTTGTGCGCTGTCTGCTATGAGTATGCTCGATTCATATTTGTCCGGTCGTTGTCAAAGTGTGCGTCTTCTCAGCCCTTATCTCTTAGTCGCTTAGGGCTCTATATTGGCCACCCCTTTGTTCTCCATTTATGTTAGGCGGTTGCCTTCTACAGTAAAATATTACCAGCTTCAGATGTACGCTGATGACACCCAGACTTATTTGTCATTTTCTCCTGATGATACTGATGTTGCAAGGGCATCAATTGAATATGATCTTAAACGGATTAGTAAATCTTCAAGAAATCATTCCCTATCTATTAACCCCCAGAAAAGTCAAGCTATTCTATTCGGCAAGGAAAAGGAGGTTGATATATACAAAGGTGTTTTCAATATTAGTTTGTAGAATAGGCGAAAAAATTTGGGGTATATCGAGGACCATTGAGAGGGCCTATGGCAATTTAAACATATTGTACCCTCATAAGGATATTTTTGGCATTAAATTTAGGGCAATGCTGTGTGAGATTATGATACTATATCTGTTTAACTACTGCGTGGAGATTCAGGGGCCCTGCTTGGATGTGATAGACTCGGCCAGGGTTCAGAGAGTGCAAAATGCCTGCATTAGATATATCTGCAAGAATCGTAAGTATTACCACATTTCGCGCAAAAAGTATGATCGCTATCTTCTGCGTACTCTGACCTTGTTCCATAAAGTACTAGTCGAAAAAGTCCTCCTTATCTTTTAAATAAAGTGACATTCACTCAGACATACATAATATTAACATTCGGAATAAGCACTTGATAGCTCCTTCGGTAATTGAAGTGACTTCACTTTTTGAGCTGTTTCACGTTCTGCTTCTACTTCCATCATAATCGACTACCTGAGTCTTGAATCGTTAGATGTTCGAGCAATCAGATGTGCACTATGCAGCTTTTTACATTCACAATAGCTAGCTTGTCATGGTTCTTTTTCTATTTTTGCTAATTGATGGAACACTTGCATTTTTTGGCAGTATACATATGTTGCAGATTTAAAATTTAAGCTAATTTAGGCAGTAGGCTTTCCTTATTGTATTTTTTTTATGTTCAAGAGTTCAGTGGTGAAACAGGAAACAGCAATACGTATATATGTATACCGTTCTCTCATACAGTGGTCACCATGGGAAAAAATTTCAATCGAATGAGAAGATCAGTACATTCGTAAAACGCCTATTTCGCAGAACAAAATGCCGATTACTATTTTGATGAATTAAAAAGATTAGAACATTGCTGGGAAAATGTATAGACTTACAAGGGGAGGATGTTGAGAAATAAAACTAAATTTGACAAAAAATATACTTATTTCTGTGTTAAGCTGGAAACTTTTCAGACTACACTCGTAAACTGCCTGGACGAAAAGAAAACAATCATTAATCATCAATGATCAATGTGTAAAATGATCAAAGAATATTTCCCAAGATATATACGTATGTTGTAGATTTTAGATTGTTGCAGATTTTAGATTTAAGCTAATTTAGGTATGTAGGCTTTCCTTATTGTTTTTTTATGTTCAAGAGTTCAGTGGTGAAGCAGGGAACAGCAATACGTATATTTGTATACTGTACGTCTGAACTGCCCCTTGGGATTTCCCTTAATTGGCAAAACTTGTATTTTGTTTTATCTCCTTTGTTCACTTTTACTTCTGAAAAGGACGATATCTAATTGTTTATTTATTTATACATTGACTGAAAATTTGGGCATGAAAAAGCTAACCGCACTTGGATGACGCGCTTGCTCACTCATGGCCAAAAATGTATTCAAATGAACATTTCCAAACCGTATTCAAGCAATAATGATAGCAAGGACTGTGGGGTATATGGCAAACAAAATATTCACGGTACATTCCGCAACACACAAATTATTAATTAACTCGGGAAGGCCTTTTCGAAGACACATGGGTCAACATCATCAGCCGCGTACCGATTGGTAAGTTAATTAATAATTTGTGTGGTGCGAAGTGTGCCATGAATATTTTGTTTGTCGTGTTCAAGCAGTTTAAGCGAAACAAGTCGGAGTTTTAGTGTCGATTAATAACTGTAGATGAAATTTGGATACACCTGAAGCCAAGGCATAGCAGAAACAATAGATTGCGAAACGGAGAATCGGCTCCGAAAAAGGAAAAGACTGTTCCCTCAGCCGGGAAAGTGATGGTGAGTATTTTTGGGATAGTCATGGAATGGACTATATTGAAAAAGGAAAAACAACAACAGGGGCATACTACGTATCATTACTTGACAACCTGAAGGTAAAAATTGTGGAAAAACGGCCGCATCAAAAAAAAGGAAGCTTTGTTCCACCAAGACAACGCACCGTCTGATATTTCAGTGGTCACCATGGAAAAAATGTCCATCGAATAAGAAGGTCAGCACATTCATAATTTGATGGATTTGATGGATTAAAGAGATTGGAACATCGCTAGGAAAATGTATAGACTTACAAAGAGAGTATGTTGAAAAATAAAACTAAATTCGACAAAAGAAATACTTATTTCTGTGTTAAGCTGGAAACTTTTCAGACTGCACTCGTAAGCTGCCTGGACGAAAAGAAAGCATAACCATTACTCATCAATGATCAATGTGTAAAATGATCAAAGAATACTTCCCAAGATTCTTTCTTTAATAGCTTCCAATATTTTAGAAAAAATGTGTATAATAATCAAACAAAGACAAGAGAATATAATCAACAATAATCGACTTTATTTACTATTACAAGGCATATATTGCTTATCCAAGTGCAGCTGAAAATGTTACGTACACAAACAGTATTAGATGAACAAATATTTTCAATAAATTTGTGTGGGAATAAAACTGTCACCAATTATCGAAATATCGGAATAAACCAAAGAAACCGTAAATGAAGACGAGAAAAAGGTTTTCAAAGTGGGAGGTATTTCAATCACACATAGGTCCAAAGTGGTACATCGAAAATTATTAAGTCTGACATGTTCTCAATAACATGAAATACATTTTCTGTATTGGACCACTGGCGCCACATAATACACATGTCCTTAGCATTCCCATATGTACTCGAACGCTGGCCACTTGAAGAATATGATAAAAGAACCGTTCCCTAAACGTTACGTCGCACTAAGACTGTTCTTCTCTAACTTTGTCGTCGGATCCTTCGGGTGAGATGTTTATGTAACGTAAAAAACGAACATTATCAGTGACCGTCGTACAATTTACGATTCTATTTTGTTAAAATAGTTAATACGTGTTATTTATGAAGGTTTTTAGTGTTCGCCATTTAATACTTTATCTATATTTGATAGCCATTTTTGCTTTTACACATAACTCTCACGAGGATAGGATATTTATTTGAATACGTATCAATTTACCATGTTTTTTACATCATTATTACTTAGACGGAGTTAAATGGAAGAAAAAAATACCGGATCACATCTAAATACAAATACAGGGTGCCTTAAAACAAACCCTACAAAAAATAAAACTTGAATAATGCAAAGATATTAGCAAAATAGTAAAAACATAATTTTACAAGTTCTCAGAATATCACTCGGGTTTAGTTAAAAGATAAAAACAGGTTAAGTACCAATGATTGTTTATAAAATACATCTACCAAGATGTACGGAAAGGAATAGCTGCAGTAAAATGAACGCCTTTGGTGGACTTACATTAAGAAATATATTTTTTTTAAAGACAATTTATTTATATGTGCAGATCGAATTGGTAATTACGTAAACAATACACACACACATATTGTTAATTTTGAAACTAATTTAATTATTAAGAAAACCACGTCACAAAAAGAATTTTATAAATTCACACCAGATATCGTGGACAATTTTGGAACCCACCATTTATGATGTAACTACTTTTATGTACAATCTTTCACTGTGAATGTTAACCCGACATTTAAGGAAGTATATTTACAAATCTTTATGCAGATAGTACACTGGAGAATGTAATTGTACATATGATTTTCAGAATGGAGAAGAAAGCCATTTGTGTGGCTTTATTGAATTATAATATACAGAATGATTTGTCCTAAGCTTTTTATTTTCAAATGTCATAAACTACATTGTATTGATATACAAACATACATAACAGGAAAGCATGGTCAATTACTCATTCCTTGTCTCTGCACAGTTTAAAATTAAAAATAAAATTCCTCCATGTTCCTTACAATTTACTTATATACTCTAGGACTAGTTTCGGCTTAAGCCATCATCAATTTAAAATCTAACTTTTAGCAATATCATTTATGAATATTTATTACGACTAAGTACTGCATATTAATTACAATTACCAATAAATTTTAGCTTTAGGTTTTTCCATGAAATGAAGTACAGTCACTTTAATTTATGATAATAATAATAATAATAATAATAATAATAACAATAATAGTTTATTCATCTAAGAGACCATAACAGGCATAAGACAAGTCAAAGATAAACAAGAAAGTAATAATAAAGACTACAACAAAACAAAGAAAGAAATATTGCTCATGTGCAAATGCTAACGTATTCAATAAGACATCTACTAATTTTATTACATAATTACAATATGAAATATACTACATACACGTCTGTCCAGTACGAACGGGATATTGCCTTTGTGAATGGCAACAGAGTATTCGAGTCTCACTGATAGATCGAATTCAATCGCAGTATATCATAAAGCGAGCAGCGGCACGCACGCTTGTCCGCTCAATCATGTAATTTTATTAGAGTTTGTTAAAAAGGTGGTACCGGATGGCAGTAGTGTAGCGGTAGCGGCGAGAGAGTTCAAAGCGACAGTACGTTGCACGCTGCACGCCAAATAAGTACGCGGAGATGGGACGCCCAAAGGGTGTAACGTTCCCTTCGAATGTGAATAAATATCTCAGGCATTTCCCTGGATTAGAATATAGAACTCGGCATATTTATTGCACAATATGCAATAGCGGATTGCTAGGTCGCGGTAGGTTTGAATGTAAAAAACATTGTAAAAGTAAACGTCATGTATTGAATTAAGAAACAGTATTCCATACTGGCAATTTTTATATGATTTTATTTTTATGTTGAGTGTGTGCAACATCCCACAACATCTAGTATCTAATGAACACTTTCGTCTTTTTTGGGCTAAGTACGTTCCCTCATGGAAGCTGCCAACATCTATGATCTACGCAATTACGATACAATTTGCCACGTGTGCAAGGTACAGTAAAGGAATGTATAAAAGACGAGTTGAGAAATAAGAAAATCTGCCTATGTGTGGATGAAACAACTGATGCTCAGAAACACAGCGTCATTCATGTGTAGCGCGTCCTTTAAAACGTGATGGTCCACCAGCTTCATTGTTGTTATCCAGTAAAAGGATTCAGAAAACTAATGCAGAAACCGTTGTTAGGATAATAAAAGATTCGTTGAGAGAATTTTGTATCACAGGAACCCAAGTCACAATGTTCGTTACTGACGGAGCCGCAACAATGCTGAGAGTTTGTAGGATGTTGAAAATATGCTTTCCGACTATTCTTCACATAGCATGCCTCATACATGCATGTCACCTCGTAGCAGAAACCATTCGAAAGAAGTATCCGATGGTGGATAAGTTAATAGCATCTACCAAAAAGGTGTTCATCAAATCTCCCAAACACATCCGTGTATTCAAACAATTGTGTCCGAAATTACCACCACCACCTCAGCCTGTAATAACGCGATGGGGAACATGGCTCCAGGCAGTATCTTACTATCAGAAATATTTTTCACAAGTAAAAAATGTCATCTTGAAACTTGATTCAAATGATTCTGCAGCAGTTCGAGGTTGTCAGCAACTTTTTTCCAATTCGGATGTTCAACAACAAATAGATGAAATTTCCATGAACTATTCTGAAGTTGCACAAGCTATTGAGCAATTAGAAAACAGCCACTTATCTGCACGAAACGCATTAAATTGCATAAACAATTTACAAGACGCTCTAGAAAACTTGATGAACACTATAGGAGTCGATGTTGCTCAAAAATTTGGTGCAATTTTAACGAAAAATCCCGATTTACAAAAGATTCGGTCTATGACTGAAAATCAAAAGTGCCCAGATGAGGAAAAGGAATATCTGACATTTGCAAATCTTACTTCACTGGATGTCGAACGATCATTTTCGAACTATACGACAACGTATTCACAACACCGTCGACGGCTGAATGAATCGACAATGGAAGCATTGCTGATGTTGCAATTCTACGCAGCTTACCAGGGCGGTTGCCAATTGCCACAGTGGACATCAAGACGACAGGAAAAGGTAACAATATTATTTTTCACTAATATTGTATATTACGTACCTACTTTTATGCGGTGCGCCACTGCCGGTACCACCTTTTTAATAAACTCTAAATATTATAATTAAGGCTCGACAAACGAGCGTCAGAAGCGTATCGCGCAAAAGTAAGTACGTGAAATACAGTATTATTAAAAAATAATATATTCTTACCTTTTATTGACGTCTTGATGTCCACTGAGACAAAATACTGCTGCCCCAAGACGGCAATAAAAGGTAAGAAAATATTATTTTTTAATAATACTGTCTCACGTACCTACTTTTGCACGATACGCCTCTGACGTTGCACTCGTTTGTCAAACCTTAATTATAGTTCAACGCCTTCTGACAAAATGTACTAATACAGAATTGCTGCGTAGTTTTTCTGTATTCTCAGATTATGTTAGAAAGTGCAGCTTCTTATATTCATTTTGTTGCTGCTATACGATGTAGGAGAACGAAAAAGTAATTCTAAGTAGGAAAATAAACAACGATTCATATAAAATTAAACTAAAGAAAAATAAATTCGATAATTATATAAAATAAATTGAAATTCTAACAATGTTGCTTTATTAAAGGGAAAAATCTCCTGGCAGTATTGAACTTTGTAACTTTTGTATTTGTTGCGTTTCACAGTACTTCAACTAATACCGATTTCGTCTGAAATTTGCCAGTTAAAGTAAGGTTCGCCCATTTCAACTAACGAATAAACCCTCGCTTCTCTCTCCTCCCGCTCGGGATGCGTTAGAGGGATTTGAGGCTGTTCGTCAATTTGTTGGGATTTATGGCAATTCGCAAAATACCATTTAATGATCTGTACCATCTCTGCGGTTGTATAAACTAACGCACAGAAAGACAAAGAGTGCGTTAGATAGGGCTCTCGGCGAGGCTGGCCGGCGGGGATAAATGCCAGATCGTGCTACGTACAATCTCTATCGCACCCCGGTGAAATGTGAATCAACGTGTATATGTGAAACTAAAAAATTCAAGTATATTCCTAAAAATGTTGTATTTTATACCTGTTGGATTGAACATGAGTTAATTCTTATAAGGTTGGATTCATGTATGATACTAGTTCCTAGTATACATAGCATATATAACTGCATTATCCCCCCCACTGTGACCACAAAATCATTAACAGAAATAACAAAAAGTAAAAGATAGATAATCAAGCTAGCTCTATTTCATTTGGATTTTAACGAAAGAATTTTTCTGCTTATAATTCTTTCAATTAGAAACGCGACGAAATGTTATATTCTCTTGTTAACGTCCAAGCTTATCTGTTTCTAAAATAAAAGTCCGAATGAGCATGGGGAATGTGCACTTTAAGGGACATATTATGGTCAGCAGAACAATACAAAACTACTAAAGTTTTATAATATTCTGCTTTTTTGTTTACCAAGAAATTGATAAAAACTTGTACCGTGGACGTCTACGCTGCTTTTCCCGCGTTGTTAATTTAATTTTAAATGTTCATTCACTTACTACTTCTCGTATTTGAGATCCAACGAAAATACCTTCTGTTATTTTTAGGAACTTTTCTCGAAGGTATTGAAAACCGTCATCTTCGCAATCCAATACCTTAACAAAGTTTTTCATGAGCCCCCGTTTTAGGTGTAGAGGTCGTATATCTTTTCTTTTTCAACTAAAGAGTAATATCGTACATTGTCTTTTACTGGTATAAAATCCTTTCGTGGTGGCCACTCCTCTTTAAGGTAATGATTTTTCCTGTTACGATAGTCCCAAAGACAAAGAAAGCAACAGTGTTCGGTTTAGCCTGATTGTATGCACAAAATAAGTGCAATAACTTAGAAATCCGCACAAATATTCCAGAAAGAGTCTTCGTACTTGATCTTTTCTAACAGGTTTTGATGTTTCCGTTATTGAAACTGCATAACTTATTGGAATGGAATGGTAAAGGTTTCCATTATGTAACAAAAGTGATTTCAGGCTGGTCTTTGAAGTATCTGTGAATAATCTCCACCATCTGAGGTCATGATGTATTCCGAAAGCTTAAATCTCACTACGTTAGACAAAATTGCCGTCCATGTAACCAAAGCCAATACTACAATTTTTCGAATAATACCTACTTTATATATGCTATTTAATTTTATCAGTTACTGACTATGGGTAAACAATTTCTTGGTCAATCTTATTGAGGTATTTTTACCATTAGATTCTAGCTGATGATAACTTCAGCCGAAATTAGTCCTAGAGTATATAAATAAATTGTACTGTTATTTTATTGTACTGTGTTATTTCACTGATATTTAATGTTACTATATCTTAAATAAATCTATTAACATCACTGTAACTTACACACATATAGTAAAATTAATAAATAATACTAATAATAATTTATTATCCAACAGCAGCGAATGTTGCTAATTACCTTTGTTACTTAAACCAAAGAGTATACATATGCATATATATAAAGATAAACAATAATTATTAATTATACAATAATATTCAAAAAAAAATGAAAGAAAAAGGCATATCCCTATGCATAAATATATACGTAAAAAGAAAAGAAAAGGAAAAAAAAATTATATAGACAAAAGGAAAAAGAATTGTCTTAGGTTGCTGAAAATTTCTCCAGCAAGAGCGGCCTTAATGAACTTAAAGAAATAGTAAACATATCGATATCGTGACAATACTTATTTACGCTGGCACAGATTGACAGTAACGGAGAATGAAAATGATGGACAGTAGAAGCGAGAGGAAGATAAAAAAGTTGAGGATGTCTAATATACAATCTAGGAACATAAAAGTCCAATAACTGCAGTAATTCAGATATCTGTAATGCATTACTTATTAACTTATAAGTAGAGCAACGCAAACTGCGCTGAAAGCCAGTGGCGAACGTATAAAAGTTTACACTAAATAAACATGGCCGGGACAATTCGGTATAAGCGTCAGTATAACTGAGACTCGAAAGCCGATCTCTTGTGTATGCATCTACGCTGTCGTATACTATATCGTTGTTCTACGTTTGTTTTGAAAATGTTTCCTACGTCGCGAAAACGACAAAGTTGGACACAATAAGAGAATTTATTGCAAAAATGCCTGATTTAAAGTGTGATGGCGCTAAAATTCAATGTGTAGTGTGTAAAATAGATTTAATGTGTTGGTCGAAAAGTGATTGTCTACGGCACGTAAATAGTGCAGGGCATGTTTCAAAAAAAAATTCCACACGAGATTATGACAAATTTAAATTTAATTAATGTGTTACCTTTATTGCATGTAATTTACCATTTCATTTACTAAGGAAAAAAGCATACGTCTCATTTTGGAATGAATATTCGGACTTTAAGTGAGAGAACATTACAGAGAGTTGTGCCGTCTGCTCGTGAGCATGTCGAGAAAAGAGTTAAATCGGAGTTGCAAGATAAAAAACTGTGGTTATGTGTGGACGAAACAACAGATCGTAAAAAACATTCTGTGGTTAATGTAATGGTACCCACAATGGAACCACATCGACCGTCACCCTCAATTTTACTAGCTTCCAGACGAATACAACAATGCACTGCCGAAGTAATTTTAATGTTGGTGTTAAATACATTGGAAAAGTTTGAACTTTCAACAAATCAACTGTTGATGTTTATGAGTGATGGTGCCGCAAACATGCTTGCTGTAGGTCGATCTCTTAAAAAACATTGTGCTAACTTGTTGCATATTACATGTAAAATTCATACTCTCAGTCTCGTAGCAGATAGTATCAGAAAATGTTATCCCCAGGTAGACGCTCTAATAGCACATACAAAAGCTGTGTTTGTAAAATCCCCAAAACGTATTCGGGAATTTCATAGACTATGCCCCGGTATTCCTGAACCACCACAACCTATTCTTAGTCGTTGGGGAACATGGTTAGAGGCTGCATTTTATTATCTTAAATATTTTGAGAATATAAAGAACGTGATTTTAGAATTCGACCCAAAGGAAGCTGCGGCTGTCAAGGTAAGCCGCTTGAAATTTCAGGATAGTCAAGTTAAAACAGATTTGAAAATTATTCAGAACAATTACGTGGGACTAGCGGATGCGATAGAAAAACTACAAAATGCTTCGGTGTCGTTAGTGGAATCTTTGCAAATAGCGCAACATGTTCACGCACAGCTATGCGCGATAGAAGACGCAAGAAATGTTTGTGTTTTAGAAAGGTTTGAAAGTGTTTTAGATAAAGACTGATTTTGGCACATTAAGACAAATTTGTGAAGGTGCGTCAACAGAACCGTTAAGTTATTTGAAAGATTATTTTACTTACGCAAATATAACGTCACTAGATGTAGAACGTTCGTTTTCGGCATACAAAAACACTTTTTCTTCACGCCGCACTCACTTTGCCGAAACAACTTTGGAAACATATCTAATGTTACAAATATTAAATAGACATTATCCACTTTGTGATTTCACGGAGGACTCTTAAAACGGTAATTGTTTGAGCACGTATCACATTTAATTTATTTTGTGTAAACTTTTATGCGTCCGCCACTGGCTTTCAGCGCAATTGCGTTGCTCTACTTATAAGCGAAGATTATTTCGGATATGATTCTACGTTTGTCGAAAGAAATATAGTTAAATTCTACCAGTAGTAACGGTAACCATGCGGCAAAAACGTTCGATGGGCGCGATAGTAAAGAGTTTTCAAAAATTTTCCTTGAACCCTCTCAATCATATCAGTGTATTTAACGTACGTTGGGTTCCATATAACCGAGCAATACTCAAGTTTCGATCTGATGAATGCGCTGTAAAAACTCACAAGGGAATTGTTTCCTAAACACGTAGTGTTTCGTGTAAGAAAGCCAAGCATTTAATAATTGAGAACAGATAGATTCTACGTGCAAGTTAAAAGTTAATTTCGCATCAAATGTTACACCAAGGTCTGGGAAGGAAAAACAACGAGCTAGAGATACATTACAGAGACCGTATAGATAGGTAACTGTATTTACTCTCCTCGAAAAACTCAACACTTTACACTTACCAATCGGAACAGCATCGCACCAGGGACGCTATGTCATTCCGCAAGATTTTGCAATCTTCATCGGTTGTAATCTTACGGAAGATCTTTAAGTCATCTGCGTATAAAAGACAGTCAGATGAAATAGCGTTTGTGACATCATTAATAAATACAAGGAAAAGTAGAGGACCCAGCACAGAACCTTGTGGTACACCGGATTGGAAACGGTATTTAAGGGAGCTAAAACCATTGTATTCTACGTAGTTAGTCCGACCATCCAGGTAACTACCAAACACCTCAATGAGTTCAAAAGAAATACCAAACTTGTCCAGCTTATTAAGAATCATAGTATGCTGTACCGTATCAAACGCCTTACTGAAATCGGTGAATATTGTGTCTACTTGATATTGATTATCCATAGCCTCAGAAACAAAATGAACGAAGGAGCACAAATTCGTAGCAGTTGATCTTCCTTGGACAAATCCATGTTGAATGTTTGAAAGATGCTGTACAATATGATTATAAAGAGGTTTATACATCACAAATTCAAATACAGTGAAGTTCGTATATAACGAGCTGGGGATATAACGAGCGCTTGGTTGTAACGAGCAAATTAAAAAGTCCCCGTCGGAATCCCACATAAACATGTATTGCTGTTCTGTTATAATGAGGTCTGATATAACGAGGGCTCGCATATAACAAGGGTAATTTTTGGACCCGGACAACTTTTCGGTCGGCTATAACGAGGCGGCGACGAAGCGACGAGGATGCGTGCGCCGTTTTCGACATGCTGGCCTTAATGTAGATGCTGATTTCACGGAAGACGACATAATTCCTGTCGCCCAATGGCTCTTGATACATAAGGATGAAGAATGGGACGTAGATGATCTATCCAAATGGGCACAAAGCAACAACATTTCGGAATTCGATCATATTGATCTACGAGAATACGACAGGATAGATGAAAACCTTGAAGTATTCGAAGTTCCTGACGATATTTTGCTTGCGAAGTTGGAACATTATGGTATCAGGGGCATAGCTAATGACTGGTTCAGATCATATCTAGTCGATAAAAAACAAACCGTAAAACTATTTAGTATTAATAGTTCAGCATACTCATATACAACAACAAGAAATATTGGCGTACCACAAGGCAGTATCCTGGGTCCTCTATTATTCTTAATTTTTATTAATGATATGTTTGAAAATATTTCCAATAGCAATCAGCAAATTGTGTATTATGCCGATGATACTAACTTGCTGTTTAGCGGTGTTGACTTTCCTTGTTTAATTCGAAACGGCTCAATATTATTAAATTTTACGGGACAATAGTTTCAAATAAATCTTTTACAGATAAATAGAGATAAAACGCGATGCATTTTTTTCAAATGTAATGAAGGTACTGAAACTCCGGGTAGTATAGCCTTAAATAACCAAAAACTTAAATTAACCAAACATTGTTCTTTCTTGGGTGTTGCTATAGATGATACGCTAAAATGGGATCAACAAATAGAGCAGATATGTGGGAGGCTCAGCGGTGTTTACTTCGCATTAAAAATATTAAAGAAAATAACAAGTTTTTCAACTATGAAAACAGTGTATCATGCCTATTTTGCGTCAATCATTAGATATGGAATCATATTGTGGGGATGTGCGTCGAATGTGGAACGCGTCTTCATTTTACAGAAGCGAGCGGTACGGGCACTGCTGGATCTGGATTACGGTGTCTCTCTTCGGTCGTTATTCAAAGCGAACGGTTTATTGACACTATTCAGAATTTATGTGTATGAATGTGTTATCTTTAATTTCAAAAATAAAATAAATTTCAGGAGGAAGGAAAAAGTGCATGAATACGGTACTAGGTTCAAAGCTAATTATAATATTCCAAAACACAGATTGACAAAATTTACAAAAGGTGTGCAATACAATAGCATAATGCTCTTTAACAAATTGCCCGACAATATAAAATCTGAGACAAATTTTAGAAAATTTAAAAGGATGACACATCCATATATATGTGATGTTGAACCATATTCGCTGAAAGAATATATTAATTACTAAATTTATTTTATTATGAAATGTGATGTAAATATCTCACTTAACTGCATTTCTGTTTGACGCCGGTTTCTACTTGTGTGCTTTTTTCTTGTAAGCTTACATTTCAGTAGAAATAAAGAACATTATTATTATTATTATTCAAATTATCCAATTCATCATTAGTCAACCAGATGAGGACATTGACGAAGAAGATATCGCAACTGCAGAAGACGGGGATGAGGAAACAGAAATCCCTACGACACAAGAAGCTATGGATGCTTTGAACACCATAATATCGTATGTGCAGTTTGTTCTCCCTGAAGAAGAACAGTTTTTGAATGCCGCAGATAAATTTGAAGGAGTTTTAACTTAAAAAATTCTAAGTGCCCGAAGCACACAGAACAAAATAACTGATTATCTTGCGTAAGATTCAAAGTTTAGCTTTCATGTACATATCTTTCTGTTTTTGCAGAATAAACTTTTCAGTTGGCATGTGTATTTAGTTTTTAATTATATATTCTTAAAAGCGCGCAATTTAACGTATAATATGTACACGAAAATGAAAAAATCTTTTGTAGCGAGCGGTCGTATATAACGAGCAATTTTTATGGTCCCTTGGTCCCTCCTTATAGCAGAACTTCACGTATTTTGGCAAAATTAGATATAATTGATATCGGTTTATAATTCCTAATCTGGTCTTTATCACCAGATTTAAATACGGGAACAATTTTTGAGCACTTCCAAACCTCTGGAAATTTCCTCTGATTCAAAATCAAATTGAAAATATGTGAAAGTGGGAATTGAAACACATATTTGCAGTCTCTAACAATGAAGGCAGGGACAGAATCGGGATAAATAATACAGAATAACCATAACAGAAAAAATCTAAAATAAAATTGATTATTATTACTTTCATATCCATTCAGTATTATTTAATATTCAATTACGTCGGGCGAATTTTCTTGAAAATAGTATTTTTACGTGAAACTTACCACTATTTTTACATGACTCTTAGTCTTACAAACATATCCACATATTTACTGACTAAAGTAGAATTACCTTAAAAACCGACCAGTTGCAGCGTAGAGTTTATGAAATGGAAAGAAAATGTTAACCTAATTACCAAGTAAGCAGCAAAGTAAATAAGTGATTGTAACTTTACTGGAAGTTATGTAAATTCACATTCTGATACTTTAATTTTACTCATTACGATGTGATCACACCTAAATAAAAATGCTGTGATACTGCATTAATCTTACATTTTTGACTTGTAATTTTTAAACACTTTTTAGTTCGATGAAAGATTATTCAAATAAAAGAAACATTCTTCCATTTTTATATAACAAGGCGGAACTAAAATAGTAAATCAGTAAAATAAACCATTGAATTATTGGACACAACGAAAAATAATTGTTTTGATTCTAACTTGGAAAGAGGTCAACGTACACATATAAAAAAGAATTAGGTCTTCATAAATAATGATAGCAAGGACTGATGTAAGGCTCCCTCGGCCCTCGTTTTCAATCGAGTTACCGAATAAATCTGAACGAAAAACTAAAAACTTTTTCTTAATTCTACCATGCTTGTCTATCCCTTCTCTCGAGGAAAAAAGAAGGTCTTTATATTTTTCTAGAATTTATACATCATTTTTTTATTAATCAATATTAGTAAATATAACTTTGTCACTTGTTTGCGTTTAAAAAGCAGTCATGCAACCCTTTTAAGTGCTAAATTTAACTTTTTTTTCCAGGAAATTACAAAATTCTACATCATTATTTTTCAAATTATTGGAAATTTTAAAGGAAAAAGTTGCCTTATTTTTTAATATTTTACCAATTTTCCAACACTCTACTACAGCGGTTCCCAATTTATGGTTTACCCCCTCCCCCAGCTGTTTTACTAGAGGTCCACGGTCCAATTGTAGAATTATAAAAAAATAGTAAAATAATATAAATAAATTACTTTAAAAAAGTTTTAAATTTTAAATTATCGCGTGAAAGCACCGCTGTAACGTTATTCTTTTTGTCACGAAGACGCATTTGCTTTATTTATTTATTTTATTTATTGTAAACGTAAGAATATTGTCCTTTGTCATAAAACAAAATTACATGAAAGAATAACACCCTTGCGTTTATAACAAACGAAATAAATAAAACACAAGATTTCTAGAACATATGGCCATACTTCTTTCGCAAAATCTAAGGAAGACTTTCCCTTTCTTGACAAAAGTAAGTTATGGATTCGGAATCCATTCTCTGCAAAAGAAGGCATGGCGTTGGATGACAAGGAAGAAGATTTCATTGAATTAGTTAACAATGGTGATTCACAAATTGCATTCAAGGAAAAGAAAGTGGCTGACTTCTGGGCTTACGTTGCCAATGAACTGCCCCAGCTCGGGAACAAAGCTTTACAGATTTTGATTAAATTTCCAACTACCTATCTCTACGAGCAATATTTTTATCACTGCTCCAGGTAAAAAATAAATCAAGAAACAGGCTGCTCAATTTGGATGGGGAGCTACGTGTAAAATTGTTAAAAAATATAAAACCAAATTTATGTTGTGCCTATAATATAATCTTTATGAATAAAGCTTACACCTTTTTATTTAGTTCTCAAACGTATTATTTGGCTGGGGCAGAGGTGCATGACAGATACTAAGATCTTCGGGGGTCCACGTCTACATGAATAGTTGGGAAGCTCTACCCTAACTTCATCTTTTTTTCATTCTTTTATCACTCATTTTTGAATCATTCTAATTAAAATAAACCTGTGTAAAAATGTTTCTTTATACAAAAGTCACCATTTAAAAGTAATTCTATTACAAAACATTTTTTTTAGATAGATATTTTTAGGTAATTTAGTATTTTTTATTAATATTTCATTCCATTCTCATACCTGATTGCTTACCTGAAAAAGATTTTCCTTTAACATTTCCCAAAAACGTTCGTGTGTGCATCATTTGACATCATTTTTTAAGAACAAACAAATGGCAAAGTCAAAATTTACCATACGATGCGTATTTTTTGTGTGACATTGTATATCAGAAACGCTATGTCTAACAAGGAAGATGTTACTTTATTCTGGTTGAAAACTTTTACTATTGAAAAATTAACTCTTAAGGAGATAGATAGCTGGAACTTTAATCATTTTAATGGGTGTAAGATTGTTTAAAAATGGAACAGAATAGATATAAAAATGGTAACAAATAGTTCTACTCTTCACTACCGTAACTCCTTTTGACGTCCCTTAAATAAGATGTCACGTATTTACCAAAGCTAAACTTCATACCGATGAGCATGATACTTTTTTCCTGCTAAGAGTATCGCTTTACTAAAGCAAAGACAGGCATTCTTTCATAATTAAACAAATTTTCCAGTATTAAAAAAAGTGTCAAATATCACAGCTTGAGCTTGAATGAATAGCTGAATGAATATGAGCCTACTTTAAGGCGTCAATCAATAACATGAGAGTGGCGTATCATTAAAAAAGTATAAAAAAAACCTTTACTATATACACTTCGCTATTTGTTATTTTAATATTTTAAACAGTATTTCCGGAAAAATCTACGTTATTAACTTAATCGCGGATACTACAAAAACAAAAGCGAGATGGAGACTATATTACACGAAGAGGAAATTAAGATTAGGAACGAAATTTGGCATCTTTGTTTTTATGTGCTTCGCGTCATGGTTCGTATCGCAACATAAACCAGATGCCTGACATAATCAACTAAGTAAGGCTTGAGTACCTTGTACCTATATTAGCTTCTGTATAATGCTTCTGTTTATATATTTTATCTTTATTAAATTTATCATTTGCGTTTGACTTTAATTCCATTCATACTAGCGGATCTTCCTCGAATAAATGGTTTAAAAATATTGCTTTTGTTTAGATCTTTCATATATTTCTATCTGGAAACTATTTTATTTTTAGCTGAACATGGGAACATTTCCAAAAGCAATTCTGAAAATTTAGAATCGATTTTGGAACGTTCAGAATGACCCAAATTCATTATAAAGTTGATTCTTTCAATTTAAGAGGGATTAACACTTGAATAAAATTCGCATTAATTACCATATAGTAACTTCATCTATCACGGTGAAAATAAAAAGAATAAAGATCAATTTAAGTTATTTGTCTAACACCCAACGCTGGCAAAAACCTACACGAAAGGATTAGAGTCTGATTTGCGTAACAGTAGGGGACATTATTGCAAGAGACCACCTAGTGAAAATCGCGTAAACATGGGGTATAAAATCCCGGGACATTTTCGAAATCAACACAGAACCCGACATGGATCGTTCAGTATACACATTTTGTACTCTTCTCCTGATTTTCTACACAGTTATTGCTGATAATAGCGTAAGTAATACATCTTTCTTACTATTAAACGAACTTGCGCCTTCATTTTACGATTTAGAACGAGAAAACGATAGACGAGTACGCTAAACGAAAACAGGTATCCCCATTATGGTTTGGACCTAGATTGGGACGCAGAAAACGAAATCAACACTTTGACGACCTGGAAATCTTGCTCGAATCGGAGTGCGACGAAATTGATGAGTATATAAGATCAATCCCCTGGTCGATGTTCGAAAGATGTTCCATAAACGGTAAAATTTTGATAATCAAATTTGAATTCACTTACCTTTTACTGTGTGAATTTTCAGAGGACAAACGCGACAAACCGAAATCGAAACAATTTAGTCCACGACTCGGCAGGGACTCGGACGAGGATTATTTGGGATCGTCCAATGACAGATGGTCGCAGAATTCCGAAATTTTCGTGAGATCGCCGCCTTTCGCTCCAAGATTAGGCAGAAGAGTTTTGCCGTTTACACCACGTCTAGGTAGAGAAACCGTTGTTAGTTACTAATTTAATCGTATGTAGATACTAATGTAGTAAAATATTAAATAAAGTACTTACTTTCAAACGAATTAAACGGTATTTTATTGGAATTTATACAAAAACAGATCAATTTGACAGATTTACTAACGCTATGGTTTTAAAAATGCCGATTTGAAATGTTTACGAAATCTACCTTACCGACCAAGGTAATTGCCGACCGTGCATCGTATTATTCCACCTTGTAATATAGGCTACCCAAATTTCAAAAATAAATACAGTTTGATTTATATTTTATTAGATCAACATAATTTTATAAAAGCTATATGGAGTTTATTATTCATTGCAGAGGTGGTAAAAATAAAATTAACAATAGATTCGAGAAGAAATCAATTATTTAATGAATTAATTAAATAAACAATTATATAAAAAACATGAGTTAAAAGGTACTAGGTGCTACTATTACATCATTAAATTAAATCAATATAATAAACTATTTAAATATCGTTTTAAATATGAAATAATTACTATTTAATAAGTAAAAACTAAAAATACACCAACGCTTTCTTCAACCAATGTAATAATTAGTTAAAATTAGTGTGTACTTTAAGGAATGTAATACTATTTTAAAATAAACGTTTTTCGTATGAAAATAGACTATGAACGTTTCCTTCTAATTGGGCTGAGTATGACCTCATTTCGAAACGTAGTTCTCCAGAATACATCATATTTCTATAAGAGAAAGCATTGAGTACAATTATCATTAAAAGCCACTACATTACCTTAGCTCAGTCAATGATTTGGCACCTATATCCTGGCACCCATGTCTCAAGCCGCATTGTAAGTAAGGTATAAATCTTAAGCTGGAACCCTTATCTACAATAGAGCCGCTAACACCTTGAGCTACTTTTAATTTATCCATTTCACTGCAAGAAATATAATTTGGGTACATCTGTTTTTGTTAAGTTTCAGAGGGAATTACTTATGAAAATATCTATTCATAGCCGAACCCATGGCATCCTTACGATCCATAGCCTCTAAACTACCCATACCCCTATATTTTTTCAGTCTTACACCATCAGAAAAGAAATACTCCCCAGGAGCTTCAGAAGTTCCAGCTAAAAGTGAACCCATCATCACTAGAAAAGAAAAAAAGAACATACAAATGAGGTCCTTCTTCTCCATATAAGAAATTAAATTACCTGTAGAAGCACCAAGTGACAAAGCTTTAATTATGTGACCTATAGATTGTATTCCTCCATCTGCAATAACCGGAACTCCAAATTTCCTAGCATACTCAGCTACTTTATAAACTGCGGTTGCTTGGGGACGACCAACTGCCATTACCTCTTGCGTAATGCAAATGCTACCACTTCCCATACCTACACGAAGTGCATCAACCCCAGCGTCAATGAGATTCTTTGCTTGGTTTATTGTCACAACTAAAATGTTACATTTTTTTTTCTCATTTAGTTTTATAAAATTACGAAATTAATCTTACCATTTCCTCCAATGATTTGGAGTTGGGGATATGTTCTTTTAATATATTTTATCATTTCGATTTGGTAAACAGAGTTGCCTTGAGAAGAGTCCTATTAAATGTAAATTAAATTGTGTAAATTAAGATTATTTTCATCTAGCTTACCAAAACAATAACATCGACTCCAGCTTGAGCAAGAAGCTGTAGACGATGTTTATCTTCGTCTCTCGTACCAATAGCAGCTCCAACTATTAACTGTTTATTGTCATCTTTCGAGGCGATTGGATAGCTTTTCGATTTTTTGAGATCAGTTCTTGCCATCAGTGCCAAAAGGTTACCATCAGCACTGATGATTGGCAACTTACCTTTTTTACTATTCTCTAAAATACTGTTAGCTTCAGCTAATGTTACACCAGATTGCGCTGTGACAAGATCATCCAGTTTAGTCATTACCTAAACAATAAAAATTAATTGTCGAGATAAATTAAGCATAAAGTAATACCATAATGGGAGTCGTACATTTTCTAATTTAATACTTAGATTATCATTTCCCTCTAGAAAATCTATATCACGAGAAGTAACTATTCCTACCAATTTACCACCTAATTTCCCATTTTCCGTAATCGGTACTCCACAAAATCCATGCTCTTTCTTCACTTTTAATACATCAGCAACCGTATTTTTCGGACATAAAACTACGGGGTCTCTAATAAATCCATGCTTGTATTTTTTCACTTTATGGACTTCGTTAGCTTGATATTCGGGTAAACAATTATGATGAATGATTCCTATACCACCGCAAAGCTATCAAATGCAAAATAGGCTTTGAAATAATGACAAATAAAAATTGATACTGGAATTTCGTACCGCAATTGCAATAGCCATGTCAGATTCTGTCACAGTATCCATTGGTGATGAAACAAGTGGTGCTTTAAGTGTAATTTTCTTTGTTAATTGTGAACTTAAGTCCTTTAAAATAAAGTTACGGTATCAAATAAGATTTTGCTTTGTTACACAAATACATACCACAGATTCAGCGGAAAAATTTATGAAACCGGGTAATATAATAAAATCGCTGTGAAAGGAATCAAATAAGACTCACAATTTTGATTTCCAGACAAATACTTACTTGTACGTTAAACCATGCCCAGCATTTATCATCTGCTTAGCACTCATACCATCCTCCAATACAAATCCATTACAAAGGCTCTCTACACCATTTGCCATTCTAAAACGAATCTTTTAAATAGTAAACGTGCATTTGAAGATATTAAACTTATAAATACTCACGTTTTAGCCTATTTAAAAACCGCCCACGTGGATTATAGGTTATGTTAAACAATAAAAGTTTTTCGCTAGGTAATTTAATAAATTCCAAGTAATTAAGTTAACGTAGCATAAAAACGTAATGAGATTTTACTCCTGCGGCGAAGATCTTTTTAAATCATTAATTCTTAAAGCGTGTACCTACGTTGCGATGCGTCTACATTGAAAACAATAAAAATTCTACGATCATCTGCGATGTTGGACTTTTAGGTTGCTGTACATGCCATTCAAATTAAACCTGACACATAAAAAAAATATTGTTGAAATTACAAATTATAATAGTTATAAATTAAGTATACATGAAAGTATTAGAAAATTCTTTAATTTAAAAAATGAACGCATTAAAAGTATTTATTTGTATGTCATTAGGGAAATTTCAACAATTTGCAAATTTGTATTGGCATTGAATAATTAGCAAGTCTCACAATTGTCAAAATATGTGGTAAATATTTGGTCAGGCTATTTTTAATGTAATTCTAATTTAATTATATTGAATTTCCCTTCTACTTACTGGAAATAAACGTAATATTTTTTGTAAGTACCTGTACATGGTTATTTGCCCTTAAAGTACGACCAACCCCACCGTTTTCAATTATTTTTAAATGCCCCTTAAGGCATGTTTTTACATAATTTTTTTTAAATTAATTTTAATTGGTTCGATTTATTTTTATGCTTATAGATTTGTAAATTTAAATCGCATCTTCTTTGTAGAACCCAACCCCAAAAATAATTCGATTCATATTGCTGAGGTGGTGAAGATATCTAGTAGACTAACTTTAAGAGAAAAAATATGGTATGTATAATATTGTTTGTTATTTATATTAGTGTTGGGCGATTATGAATGATATAATCGAGATATATCGATTATACCCGAATAATCGATCATTCGATTCTGGTTCAGAAATCATTCATTATTCGTTTCGACTGCGCAGGAGCACACAAACGGATTAAGATTTGAGATCTGTATTCGAAACTTCGAGGTTTCGAGTTTCGAAACAATTCACTCGTCTCTTAGATTCTGTCAAGTACTCGTGGAAAATAATCGAAATTGTTAGTAAATTTTGAATGATGATTTCGAATGATCATTCAATTATTTTAAACGATTATTTCGATTATTGAAATATATCGATTATGCCCAACACTAATTTATATATATATTTTTTAATGTTTTGATATGTATTCAAGCAAGTATCATCGGGAAAAGAATATTTGAACCGAGGACCAGGTCTAACACTTCCAACTTAGGCTTAGTACCGTAGGAAATTACCAGGAGGTCAAGAAGATGGAATTTGTATGTAGATTCTTTTTTTTAGATTTGGTTCATTGAAAGTTATTAATTCAGGTACTTTTGTTTATTAATGTACAGGGGTTCGCAAAAGATTCAGAAGTTTTTTTCTTTAAAATATTTCATATAAAACAAATAAATATAGACAATTTTATTTCGTTATATAGACAACAATAATTTTTATTCACTATTGTTAAGTAATATGCCCTAAATAAGCTAATCATGTATATATCCAATAATATCAAATTTCTGAACTACAATAAAATTCTATTAAGTTATATTTCAATTATTGATGTGATAATAAAAAAAAAATGATCTAAGAGATGTTTAGGCATCCTAAAGTAGCTAAATTAAACATTGAATTTATTTAACTTTATTTTATTAATCGAAATTAACCCTTTTTGAAGTAAATCTAAAACATTTGTTTCGATCAATCAAATAGGTGCCACTAAGAACTATTATAACTGTCAATGCAATTTAAAATGTTATAATGCCAATATTAGAAGCTTTTTGTAGTAAGGTTTTATTATAATTATTTTTAACTTATGTAATCTAAAATAGAAATAAATACCTTGAATATCCTTTTAGATTGGATATCTCGAGCAGTGCAATTGCTCCATATTTTCTGGTCAATGATGGTGAGCATGTTGAATCACGATTTTCAAGCTAGATATGGCTTTCCACCAGATGTTATCCCACTTAACGATATCGAAAAGGACCCGGGTCCCGATAATGATATTGAGGTAATCGAACAAGACTACCCCATCGTAACTCATGTTGTCGAACACAAAACAGTACAAAGTAAATCTTATAATGATGACAGTTCGGAGGAGGAGGCAGGTCCATCCTTGATTGTAATACCTGTGATGGATAGAGTTAACTACTTCCGATTTGGGTACATGCACCCCCATGCTGTTGTGATTGAAACTTCATTAACTAATGTGTCTGATGATGGAATTGATGAAAATTAAGATGTAACAAGATAATATATAATTTATTTTAATATTAATGTTAGTTGTAATATAACTGTTGTTTTATTAAGGATTTAAAATCAATAAATGTATTTTATTATATTCTGAATATAACCTTTATTTTGAAATTAACGACATTTTTACAAGGCTTTCATAACATACAAACAATTCTTTGAACAAAAATATGTAATTTAACTTAACTGAACATAATGCCACTTATCTATGACATCTTCAACTGGCAACGCTTGAGAATACGGTGGTGCCTCATCGATGATAACTGTAGCATCAGGGCTGTGAATCCTATATGGGCTATCGAGGACAGTTGTATTTAGGCATGTGATACTCTTCGGGTTTACTTCATTCATAACAAGTCTCTTCCAAAACCTATTAAGCTGCTTTACTATGTTCTGAGCATATGCTGGGCCACGTACTTCCCCAGCAATAGTACCATAATTTGCTGTCTTTCCTTCTACAACTTGGCCGACCTTATACCATTCGAGGGTAGCTTTCATTAACCCTGGGAACTGGTTGAGAACATCAGAAATATCATTCACCTCAGAAGCTAGTGGATCGTTAGTATCGATAGCCACGATTTTCCAACCAGTCTCGCCTCTTAAAGCGATAGTTCCTAATAGTTTAACTTGGAGGACTTCTCCTAAAGTAGCTACGCGAAAACCAATCTCGATGACTTCCATTGGCATATTGTCGCCCTTAACCCCAGTACCATCGTCAACTAACTCGGAACTTTTAAAAGTTTGAGGAAGAACGCAATAATTCCAGATATAACCGTGATGGGGGAAGCAGTTGGCTACGTAACGCAATTTTCCTTTTTTAGACTCTTGACGGATAGGATTGAGAGATTCCTTCATGCAAAGTTGAAATTTTCCATTGCCCCATCTCGGTCCCAGCACTAATACGTTGTAAACGTTAGCTTCACCCTTCGGATAAAGTGTGATATCGTGCAAAGGAGATATCGGTCCATTTTGATCAGTCATAAACATTCGATATTCAACAGAATTAGGAGCACCACGTTCAACGCCTGTGAACGACATCTTCTCTTCCGTAGACATTTTTTAATACTGAAAAAAGCGACGTTTGTGTTCTCTCGTGTATTGTTTTAACGTTCACGCCAACTTTGATTACTGCGCAAATACACACCTGCAATTTGGCGCGAATGCAAACATGGCGGCGTATTCAAATTAACGAAATAAAAGAGAAAAAACTTAACCAGAAACACTTTTATTATACGATAATTATTTACACGTAAAAATAATTCTGACGAATGCAAAATTTACCACTGTATGGTTTCATCTAAAAGAAAAGAAAAAAAATAACAAGTTTCACAGCACTTTGTACTTAATAATAATAAAAAAATGCTGACAAACCTTCAGTAACTGCCCTAAACTCAGCTACCCAACCAGTACCTCCGTTATTAAAGCTTGTTTGATATTCGACATCTATCCGATTTATCGATTCAAATACTGGTATTTCGTCCTAAAATATTCAGTAATATATCAAAAAACTGTCGCATTATATCTGTATATGTAGTAATTATCTCAGGTACATGTTGTTAAAACAATTTTTCAAGAGCTAATCGATGTTTTTGGATGAATAATACTGAAATATGACTTTTTAATCTATTCGATTGGATACTCACCATTTGGCACAGTGTTTGTGTGTTTACTGTATCATCCCGATATGTTGTCACTAAGACATAATCGGAGTAACACGCTGCTTTTATGTCAAATACTACAAATCAAAGTAGATAAATACATAAATTAATTAAAAAATTCGTAGTGGTAACCTGTAAATTTCAAAGAAATCCTGAGCCCATATGGCACAGTTACGTTCCAAATGCAATGAGAAATCTCTCTGTAATTATTGGGATAGAAAGGACTGGTGAATAATCCTTTGTAATTGTATATTTTTCCTCCACAACCTCTACCTGTGAATTAACATAAGTTAGCCAAACAAAAGTCTTTTGAAAGGTAATTATTTACCTTGTGTAGTGCTGGTGTAAATAACGTCATAGTAAGCAAAGGAATAGTACTGTTTAACAATTCTAACTAGCAATTTATTAGAGGTTGAAAATATAGGGTTTGGTAATCCGTAATTACAAAACGAACCTAGTTTTGTTGCGGTATTCACAGCTCCGTCATATACCTAAAAAATATGCAACTGTAAGACTTGTGAAGCCAACGAAATATATAAATTTACCTCCATTTTATTCTTAGTGCAATTGAGAGTATTCGAAGACATCCCAAAATGTATAAAATATAACGATATTGTCGTATTTTCCGGTGTTGTTATGGTAAAATCGCAATTGGTAATATTATTTGAATACAATCGTCCTTGTGGCGAGCTGTAGTTCCTGCAAGTTCCAACTGCAGCATATTCTAACTTGAATCCTTTACCGTGCTGTCCAGAGCCGCTGTAAAACGAGACGATAACATCACCTTCACCGGAATAATAATCGAATTCCGTAGCTGTTTGTCCACAATACTGATGAACACCTAGTGGTCCTCTTTTTGCCTATAAAAAATATTTTAATTATGTTTGAAGTTGTGTGAAAACACAAAAAGACAAACTTTATGCACAGTTCCTTTTTTGCCGAAATAATAGACAGTTTGCGATCCTAGACCTTCATCGATTACTCGCCTATTCTGGAATTTAACGAAAGTATTGATATTAAAAAAAAAATATTCATCTCGGTACTTACGGCCTTGTCTGCGATTTCTAGTCGATCCCCAGCGCATGGCTCCATTTCATCGGTGTTAGGTCCAAGATCAAAGCTTAAAACTTTCAGCGCTAAATGTCTATAAGTTATGGTAGAATTAATCTTCCAAATACATCTTATATTATCAGTGTATGGGTTGGGGAAGTTAGGCGAAATTATGTACTTAATTTCCTCAGTAGCCATCAAGGTGGTAGTACCGCAGCTTGCTGTAAAATCAACGAGAATTATTTTGAAAATTGATTATCTTTGTATCATTCACATTTAATCGCGGATACTTGGAATCTGAACTTGTCTTTTCCACCTTTATTATCTATGGTGGACCATTGAATAAAGGCATCAGATCCTGCAGTTGTAAACGTTGTTACGGTTTCGATGGTGTTGCATATGTCCTCAAGCAATTCAGCAAAGTGTGAAGCTCCACTTCGTATCTGAAAGAGATAAAATGTATTGATCAATAAAAAGATAAATTTATAATTAATGTAGTATAACACCTCTAAATGTGATATTTGGAGACCGCCAGTTAGTCGGCAAGATGGTGCTTTTTGGACGTCGATCTTTACGTAATAATCTTCTGGAGCATCCACTATCCATTGACAATCGAGCGGACCTTCTAAGTTAGGATTTTCAATGGTTTTCTTTTCTTTTCCGTCTAAAGGTACGATACCTCCGCAACCTTCTGCAGGACCTGAATTTTTTTAACGTTAATAATCTTTTCATGACAAAAGAAAGTATGAGTTACCGTATGTAAAGTATATTGATGCACTGAACACGTTTATTTTGGAGTTGTAGGATCTATACGTTAATACCATTTTGTTCTTGGATGATTTAATAATTGGGACTGTGCTTGTTAAATTACCACAGAGTGTTGCCAGTTTAGCTTCTCTGCTACTATTCTGGCCATCGTAAAGTGCTACGTAGTTATACCAACAATATCGCGAATCTTCTGTATAAATTTTATCGAACCTTAAATAAAAAATAGCATTGTATCTTCGTAAGTTTGAAGTTACTTAAGTCCTACTTAATAGCGACGACCTTGTTCCCAGGAGCAGTTATGTTCCATGTACATTTATAAAGTTTAGTCAAAGTTTCTGGGGAACCTGCAGTATAATCAGGCGAAGACACCGTCGTTGGTGACGTAATATCGTATCCGCATTCTAAAATGTATGAATATCAAAGGACGAGAGGTATATTTCCTTGAAAATTATTAAATTACTAACCGTCTGTCGTATATGAGAATAGGAAGCCAGATTTTCGTACGAACAAATCAGTTTTAAATCGGATGGATACAGCGTCTTTTATAGTTATATCTTGCGGTTTCGTACTTCCACAATACGTCTTCGTTTTCAAGTTTCCGTATAGAGAGTAGGATATCGTGAGGCTGTCGTATGGACAATTTGGTGAGCCCACTTCCAGCTCAAAATGTTCGAATTTGATAATTATATGTTTGCCAGGAGCGGTAATGTTATACCAACAGTCTAAGTTATCTTTATATTTATTTGGGTAACCTGGACTCCTAATAAATTGTTCTTTGAAAGTTGCAGTGAAATTACCTCCACAATTCAGAACCCATTTTGCTTTAAAACCAGATCCGGTATTCTTCTCGTTACTTCTAAACTCTACCTTCATTATATCCGAGGTAGAATTTAAATAATTCGGTTTTACTCTTCCGCATGTTCGACCTAATGAGTACCAATTGTCATTTCTAAAGTCCCATACCTAGAATATCGCACGAATTAAATGAATTTCGTCATTTCGATCGGTACTTCTTACTTCAACGTAGTCACTCTGGCACCCATCAGTTTTTTCAAGATGGAATCTCTCTAGGAACTCTAAACCTATATGATATCCTAGTTCTCCGCGTATTTCCCAAATACATTCTGCATTGTTTGGGTAATCTTCTGGATAACTTGGAGTTTGTATGATTTTATTAGTATCATGGAAAATACCTCCGCAACCTCAAAATCGAAATTGATTAGTGAGAAACACGTCTCGAGTTAAATGAACATTCGCTACCTGTTGAAACTGGTTCGTAAGATAATTTAAATGAGCTAATATTCGCTTCAGAATAATATTCTATCCAGAGGTAGTTTGATTGGGATCGAAATACACGCGGTTGCGTATCATGACAATACTTTTTCAATCTTGGGCTAGAATTTAGCTTCCCGTTGTGTATAGTGATGTAGTTTTTAGTACAATCACCCTCCAAAACCATGTCTTCGACCTTCAAGTTAATTGTTTGTTCTGGTGATAATTGTATTAACCAAGCGCAGTCTACGTTAGTTGAACTTTTCTTCGGGTATCCTGGACTAGTGATGTTTCCTACTTCAGCTGTAATTATGCCTCCACATTGATAAGTGCGGTAACTTATGCTGAAATTCAAGGGAGCACGGCTTGCTTGATTCGCTATAATTTCGGTTATTAGAAAAGGGTTCCTGACAATATTTTCCGTTTTATTAGTGCAAAATTGCCCCAACATCATGTCGTCTTCTATAATTTAATGAAAAATAAAATAAATAGTTCTAAAAAAACGGAAATTATTCGCTAACTTACTGCCAGCAGTAATTGTTACACTAGATGTAAATTTACACGAAGACAATAGAGATATTCCGGGAATATTAGCGTTACTAACGGATATCTTTAACACTAAAGTTCTTGGACTAGCATCACTGTCCACTCTTTTCCATATGCAATGGTAGTATGTGCAATTTTGTGGTGAATATATAACACCACTTGGCGAAGAAAAGTCAGCAATACATACTAAAAAGAATCTAATTAGTATCTTTATAATTAAAACAACTATTAAAACGAAATTTACTTGACGGCTGGTCAGAAGTGTAGCGCAGCTTGAATCCTCTATGATTTGAAGAGTGTATAGCCCAGAAGAACACCGACATCGTATTGTCAGTTGAGTTGATGTACTTAATTTTATCGTTAGGCTTGACGAATGTGATATGAGCAGCAAAATTATCAGAGTTCGAAAATGCCAAACCCTGTGAAGGGCGTGTAGTATCAAAATCTAAATCCAATATCTCGACCTGTATCATTTTTCCTTTAGGCACTTTAATCGTCCATTCACATCTCGTTGAGAACATGATGACAGGATATCTCGGCGATGTGATTATACCAAAATCATTTTCTAAGCTACCTCCACATTTCTCCTTACTCGTTTTGAATTTCAACAAAAATCCTGCAGCTGGCACGTTTCTATCGCTAGTTATAAAACGAACTTGAATCTTATTACTTGCAGTACGTATCTCGTCGGTGTTATTGTTTTTATAACAGTACTTCCCGATGCTGGTGATATTGTTATAGTCTATTATTGAATGCTCGGAGATCTCTACGTAATCTACAAGACATAATCGCGAAGTGTATACCAGCTCCAACGTGTCAAACGAGAGGATGATGAAATGGCCTTCGGGACCCACGATTTCCCACGTACAATTCTCTTTCTTAGGATAACTCTTCTTGTTGTTGAAGTATCTTGATTTTATATCGCCTGTTGTATCCCTAATTGTTCCGCCACATTTTGCTATGCTCGCTCTAAGTTTAAAGCCATTTCTAGGCTCTTCAATATCCGTAAAGAACTTTATAAAGATCATGTTATCTCTTGACACAATAGTACTAGGCATGCTCTCGCAATATTTTCCTATTAAAGGTGATAAGAAGGTACCACCATCTCTAATTTCAACGTATTCTTTATCACATTCTGGTGTATCAGTCAGATCAAATCTTTCAACAAAATCTATTTGGATAGATTCTCCTGGTATAGCACTTATAACCCATTTACACTCGGTATGTGGTAACGGTATATTTGGATAATTCGGCGATGATATGATAGTCGAATTATCTAATGTAGATAAGCTAAAGGTAGCATCGCAATTTACCGATACTTCTTTGTATTTCATTGTGAAACCTCGTACTCTAGTCTTCGTCTGGAACTTTACATATAGATGGTTGCTTATGGTCTGCAAAGTTGGAGGTGTAGCATCGCAATATTTCCCATCACCTAACATAGGTGATGAAGATGATTGGCCATTTCTGAGGAGGATGTAGTTATTACATTTAGAATCTGCATTTCCCCCAATATCGAATACCGTGAATTGGATCTGTATCGTTCTTCCAGTACGTACTGATATGTTCCACTGGCAACGTAAGCTGTACAAATTCGAAAATGTAGAATTTGTAACGCTTATAACACCACCGGTTTTTTCAACATTTCCTCCACAGGTTTCCGTTATCATCGCATCGAAACCGGTACTATTTTGATAAGAATCAGTTTTAAACACAACCTTCATTAAGTTTGTAGTCTCAATTGTTTCGCGGAATGTATCGTTTGGTAAACAAATGTTAGTTAATAACTGCCAATCTTCCACGCCATTTTTACCAGAGTAAATTTCCACACGATCGTATAAACAAGGAAAGCGATAATCTAAATCGACGTTATAGAAATCTATTTGGAGATGATTTTCTGGTATCGTTGAGAATATCCACTCGCAATCTAAATCGTGTCCATATCCGTTCGGATATCCAGGCGATTGCAAAGTATAATTGCGAAGTGTATTAATGTTAATTGTTTCGGTACTACCGCAGGTATCTATATAAAGGAAAAGAAATTATTATCGATGCAACAAGCTACACGTTTCCTTACTTTTCTGCGGTTGCGAAGTATTAACTCTAATTGGAACCTCCAGCCAATCAATAGCAAATTTAACACCCCTACGCGAGTAATCAACGTTCGCATCGATGAACATAACGTTTGAAAGTGATGTGAAGGATGTAACTGTTTTACTGCACAATTGATGTAGAAGAGGAGCATCCGAATCATATCCATCATAAAACTGTAAGATATAAATGATTATATTGAATTATATTGTTAGCACCAAATTTTTTTCGGTTGAAATTGAAATTACCGATATTGTTGCGGAATAACAATAATCATCGTTACCAAAAGACATTATCAATTCTCTTATATTAATTGCAATTGCATTTCCAAACTTAACAGTAATCCTCCACGTGAAATCTTCCGATTTAACATAGTACTCAGGATATAACGGGGAATATATTGTTCCAGACGACTTAGTTAATTCAGTATGTCTCACTAAATAAAAAAAAATTGGTGAGTTTTAAATGCAAGGATATGTAAAAGACATACCTAAGAAGTACTCCGCTTTAAATCCTTTTGTGGTGGTAGCCACTTCACCTACATCTGGCTTACTGCTTCTGAAATATAGCCATAGATTTCCAATAGCTGATACATTAGTTGGTGCATTGGTTCCACAATAAACGCCGATTAATTCTCCATTATTATCACCTTTTCTTATTTCCAAAAAGTCATCATTACAATGTTCAGATTCAACAATATCGAATGATTCGAACGTCAACCCAGTTGTCACGGCTAAAATGTTTCGAATAAAAATAGATCTTATCGTGGGGTTACTGCAAGAGCTCGATAAGTCCTCAATCGCTCAAATTGAGAGAATGAATTATAAACGTTTGGTCAGTTACCATAAATCACTAGTAAACGGACTCACATATTACGATCCAATACTGGTTTAAAGGTATCTGTTAGGACTTATCTGATTTTGCCTGCAAATAGCACTTAGATTTATGAATAAGGTTCGACAAACGCGTGCTACGGCAGAAGCGCCGAGAGGGGATTTTGGTCGATGCGAAGCCAGTGGAGAGTTTAGTCATTCGATAAGCGTAGAAGTGAACGGTCGTTCGATAATTATTTTGTAGTATTTTGTCGCAGTGGACATCAAGACGTCAATAAAAGATAAGAATATAATATTTTTTAATAATACTGGATCTCGCGTACCTACTTTTGCGCGATACGCCTCTGACGTTGCACTCGTTTGTCGAACCTTATTTATGAAAGTAAAGGTATAAATAACTAAAAATTGCCTAAGTAGACTTATCTGGTTTTTGCAGTAACCCCACATTATGTTCTTACTGAAAATTACTTACTATCACTTATATCTACAATCCATTCGCATTCCATGTTAACTGGGTAATTGTTTGGAAACTTGGGCGTTGCGAAATAGCCTCTTTCATTCTCTAAAGAACCTCCACAAGCTGAAAATATGAGATAAACCTGATAGAATTGAATTTAATCAAAGGCCAGGCAGTGTTTACCTGTACTAAGAGTTGAATAAGTTGCTTTGAAACCCATATTCGTCTCTATGTATAATACAGATCCTGTACTTGTCAACATGGATGGGAGAACTTCACAATAGGTTCCTATCAAAGGAGCGCTGTTATTGAAACCGTCATAAATCGAAATCCAATGTATCTCGAAGTCGCAATAATACCCCGTTGTATGAGATATTGTTAGAGATACGTGTTGAGCTGAAATCGTCATATTATAAATCGATATTCTTGTATTAGATTTACTTTCATACATGGATCAGGCGCCATAATTATCCAATGGCATAAGTCATTGTATGTAGTTTGCAATGGCTTGTAATTTATGACACCATTAGTCTCTGAGTTCAATATCGCACCACAAGCCTAAAGATTGAAGATAATCGTGTTGCTTAGTTTAAACCCATCTGCAAATACTTACTGTTTTGTATGTAGCTTGAAATCCTTTTGCGGTCAAACTTGATAAATCAGAAGTCACCATTTCGACAAACATATGATTGTAAGTCGATTTGTAAGTGTCATTAGGCGTTTTGTCCCCTAATAAAAAGGCTAATACCGGATAAGCTGCACTTGGCCCGTTATAAATTTTGATGTAGGTATAATTGCCCATTTTAACCAAATCTACATCCTGGAATGTTAATTCAATAACGTGATGATCCTCAATTTCAATCGACCATTGGCAGGTAATTCCCGCATCATAATTTTTAGGGTAGTTTGGAGATGTGAAATGCCCATGATCTGCTTTTAGGACACCACCACATTCTAAAATCATTTAAGTTGATTTAAAATACGATATTCTGAATAGAGTTCATTATACTTGACGCTTTGAATTCGTAACTTCCTTGGAATCCAACTCCTTCATACGAAGAATCACTTTCAAATCTTACTAACATGCTATTGGCACTACTAGTTATTGTAATTGGTTTCGTCATATGACACAATTCGTTCATTAAATGTGATTGATCATCGGGACCATTATAAATCTACGTGAAAACGTTAGAAAAAGGTTATTTTTGAAAGAAATTCCAATTTACCCGTATAGTATCGTAGTTGCAAGCTGTAGTTGGTTCTATATCCAATTCTTGAAAACTAACGGCAACGCTATATCCATATGGCGCTTGAATAATCCAGTCGCATCTTACGGATCCAGGGTAGTGATTGGGGTAGTTCGGTGACTCAAAAGTTCCACTGGGATGTGTGAAAATTCCACCACATCCTAGTGTTTGAGAAAATATAGCTTCTCTCGAAATTTATTTCTTTGTTTTCTTACCGAAAATTTGCCATTCTAATCGAAAACCATCACCCATAAGTAAATAATCACTGACAAAGTGAACTTTAGTAACATTGCTGTTAATTGTTATAGGCGGTGGGAGCGTCTCTCCACAAAATATTTTCTTTATCTCTTCTTCTGTATCCTTATCATGATATGTGAACTAAAACAAACGGAATTTAAAAATATTCCTATGTTGAAGATGCGAGCTCTTACTTCAACATAATCAAAATTACATTTTTGTGGGTCTGTGTAAGACATCGATCTCTCTAATTCGAAATGAGAGAACGTTATGTTAATTTTATTTCCTTGAGGTACGCCAATACTCCAAAGGCAGTCTTCATTCTGTGGATACCTGTTCGGGAAATTTGGACTCTCTATAACCCCTTGGAAACCAGTAACGGTATTATGACAAACTAAAATGTTAAATGTAGTTAAAACATTAATATTTGTTCGAATGTTCGATTATTAAAACCTGTAGAGTACTGGATTTGGAAACCACGACCTTGAAAACTAACATCAGACCTGAATTTTATCAGCATATAATTGGAAGTTGATCTTAAGTAGGGCGGATGCGTCGAACAATATTTTCCTAAAGACTTTCCAGATAAGTCTTTACCATCGAATGCCTAAAGTAAAAATGTAATAATTTTTATAAAATCTTACGAAATTGAAGCCTTACTTCGACGTAATCTAGATTGCAAGTGAGATGAGGCTCTAGGTCTAGATCGGCGAAAACGACTTGTATGATGGAACCTGCATTGATAGATATTTTCCAAAAACATTCCGTGTTCTTACTATATGCTTCTGGATAATGAGGTGATATTATAGAACCTGAGGGTGAGGTCAGCAATCCACCACATCCAGTTGCCGCGGACGACCAGTAAATTAGGAAACCTTTAGAATTTCTTGTCATATCCGTTTTGAAGTGTAAGTAAAGCTGATTGGCATGCGAATATATAATTTTTGGTATGGTATTTCCACAATATTTTCCTATCAGTGGGGAAGCGCCAGTACCACCATTCCTTAAAATGTTAAGTTTAGTAAAATGGTAATTCGTTTCAACAATGCTTTTACCGTATCTCTAAGAAATCGTATCTGCAATTTGAATATGATTCCAGCTGGAAATCTGTAATATTTAACATAATCTGTTTACCAGGTTTTACGTGTAAAATCCATTTGCAGTCTCGGTTAACTGGATATGGTTCTGGATATCTTGGCGATTTTATAACGCCAGCGTCGTTTAAATATGTTCCACCACAAACTAGAAATTTAATTCTTTAACGTTTTAACGTCATTTTTACTAGTTAAATAACTCACTATTCTCTTCCGCAATGAATACATAAGACGCTAAAAAACCATCGCTGGAATGTGACGAATCCGTTTTAAATTCTATTCTCATCGCATTCGAACTACTACGTAACGTTGGTGGTGTATTTGAACCACAAAATCGTTCGATGAAACCATTACCAGAAGATTTGTCATTATCGTCATATAGAGCAACGTAATCATAGCTACATGGGTTGCTTAGTTCTAGCTTGAAATTAAGAAAGGTCAACTGTACAACGTGATTTGAAGGTGCTTGTATCACCCATTTACAATTTGCTTCGTTAGGATACGTTCCGGGATGGTTTGGTGATTTTATGATGCCAAGATCTTGAGTGTAAATACCACCACAACCTATCGATTTTATGATTTTCATCTAACAAACTATATTTAAATCATAGTTACCAATATCTGAAGTGGTATAGTTCATGTAATAATTTACATTAGAAGTAAACCAAAGAGAAGATTTTGCGGTTATTGTCAAGTAATTAACAGTTGACGTAACTGTTCTAGGCAAAACTGTAAATGAATTAATTGTCGCCAAAAGCGGGGATTCTTTAGTGTTACCGTCTCTAACCTAGAATCATAATGAAGAGAAAAAGGGATTACGCAAAAGTTTTTTATTGGTTACAGTAACGGTAGTTCTTGGTACCCGAAAGAAAAGTCCACCCGATCGACCTACTGTCACAACAGTAAGTGTAATAACTTTTCCTGGCGGCTGCTCAATTTCATAATGGCACTCCAAATTTAACCTAGCGGTTGAAATGGCTGGTGATTCTATAGCACCGGTTGGAGCTGTGAATTTCCTTCCGCAAACTGAAGATAATTAACAAGTTGATCTACAGTCCAGCAAAATTTTAAGTTTCAAAAATTACCTGTGCTGTATCTTAATGTAAATGTATCGGATCGTTTCCCGTAGAATACAACTAAAACTTCATTTCCCAAAGAAAGAAACGGTGTTGGTATTTTTTGACCACAGTATTTACCTACCAAAGGTGATTCTTTTGTTGGTCCATCATATATCTGCGTTTGTCATATTTTTCCCCACAATTTTACTTTTAAAAGCAAACATACTTACGCCAACATATTCGTTACAGTGAGATCCATACCTATCAATTTTCATAGAAGTGAACTCTAATTTAACTCTAATTCTATTCTCTAAGCTAATTTTGTATTCACACTCTGTAAATGGAGATCCTTGGTACTGGGTTGGTATTACCGGATTGTTGATTACCCCACTTCTTGTAGTGAATGTACCGCCACAGCTTGGAATTCCTAAATCCATCGATATTAAATATAAAATATATTTCGAGGAAGATAAAGGACAAACCTGAGACTACCTTGTAGGATATTTGAAATCCTGAATATGTATATTTCTCATTTGAATGAAAGTAGATGATAACATTGTGAGATGGTGAGGTTAGCGGTGGTGGGTGTGTTGTGGTACAATATTGGGAAAACCTGTTACCTACTTGTACTGAATCATAATAGAACTAAAAGAAATTTGTGAAGGGCATCTCGTAATATTTGAAGGAGTTATAAATTTTACCTCTAGGTAATCTCCAGTGCAGTTAACATCCTGGCCAATGTTTAAAGTGAAGAAATGGAATTCAAGTCTGTTCGTTCTATCCGTAATTATCTTCCAATAGCAGTCCCTGAGATAGCAATTAAATATTTGCTTACAGAAATAAACGTAAATATCAATATTTTACCTATTTAAAGGATAGTTCCCGGGATATCCCGGTGAGTGTATGGTTCCATAAGATGTCGCAGTAATAGTTCCACCACAAACTGTAAATTTAGAAGAAGCTGTATAAGTATGACCTACCATTTGAAATTACCATACCTGGATCTATTGTTGTCCAATTTAAAGAAAATCCATATCTAGCTAATTTTGAATCAGATCTAAACCATATATAAACTGAATTTGTTGTAGTTATGATAGTACCATTTTTAGGTAATTTTGAACCGCAAAATCGGCCAATATTATGTGCTGCCGAGTTTCTACCGTCATGTATCTAGAAAAAAAGGTTTGTTATATTTGCCTTCCATTGCATGTATTTCAACGGTATGATAATACTTGAACCCAGTCGTACGGGCATTCATTAGCTTCCTCTACATCAAATTTAGTAAATTCCAACTTCAAGACTTTCGTTTTATTGGTCTGAATGACCCAAGCACAGCTTAAAGCGTGATTGTATTGTTGGTTTGGATCGAGAGGGAATTGTAGTACTCCTTCCATGTCTTCCAATTTACCTCCGCAAGCTAAATGAATAGAAATATCTTAAATCCTACGCCTATAAAATCAAAGTATCATACATTGCCTCTCCGTTTGGCAATTATTTCCTGTAAATTGGGCCGGACATTTGCACTTGTATGACAAATTAAAAAGATCGATGCATGTACCGCCATTTCCACATGGGTTTGAAAGACATGCGTCTTTTCTGATATTGCAATTACGTCCTGTATATTTCAAACGGCAAAAACAGACGTAATCATTGGTTACGTTATTAATGGAACATGTACCATAAACACAAGGATTAGGATTGCAAGGATTAAGTGATACGGATGACTGTACGCAACCATTAGCACCTATTCCGTTCCCGACATAACTTCTTGGGCATATACACTCAACGTAAGAAGCGCTTATACCTAAAATAAAGCGATTGCAAACACTTCTATGTATATAAGTGCTTCAATTTTAAACATAAACACCTACGTGGATTATCTCTACATTGTGCTAAAGGATGACAACCACCGTTATTAACATTGCATACGCTTCCTTGGTAAGTACAAGTGACACCATCACCAATATATCCAGGTGGACATAATCCGCATCTTCTAGAACCCTAAAAATTTTAATTAAAATGAACGTTTTAAATTCGCGCTGAAATTTTAAACGAACCAATGAAACGAGCTCTTTACACTAACGACCTCTATAAACAAATTCAAACTTCAATCAACTATATCAAAATGCCGGTTGTTGATGCAGTTTGTGGTAAGTTTAGTATAAAGTATATTAAAAAAATATTATGTTGTGTTATCTCATAAATTATAGATTTCCTGTTGCGCGTAATGAATCGCATTGGAAAGTTTGGAGATTATTTAATGGACGTTTTACGACAGCTGATTTTACGAGATTATTCTGAGAAGGACCCGCTGCTCGTGAATAGCACGGATATGGTTGTTTTAGATTTAATACGGGATGTCCCGGATTTTGGCGAGATGCGTGAAGGATTCGTACAAATTTTACCACCTGCCGATGTTATAATCGCGAACGTCAAATGATCACGTATAATTATTGGTTATGTAATAGTATACAAGTGGCTCCTAGTTTGTGGTTTTCCAAATAAAGCTTATAACGAATACTCACTGGAGTGTTTATGCATTGAACTGCGGGGTTCAGACTACAACCGCCATTAAAGACAGCACATTCATCTATATCATTACAGTAGTATCCATTACCAGTATATCCTACAAAGGATATAAATAAGATGTTTATGATTAACATATTTAAAATTAAAGTTATACCTGGTGGGCAATGCTCACAATAGAAGGAACCAGCTACATTAATACATTGTACTAGTGGATTTGTTGAACAAGGGAATTGTTTAGATTTACATTCATCTACATCAACAGCACAAGCAGGGTTTTTACCATCTGTAGTCCACCCCTACAAATGCAAGTTATTTAGTGGAAAAGGTAAGGTAAAAAAAAACATAGAATTCAATAAATTACTTGATCACAAATGCATTTATAACCAGCAGCCTGTGGTACACAGGACCCATGCCAACAAAGGTCATGACCACTTGCATAACAATCAATAGATTTTGTTGTGCAATGTGTTCCGAAGAAACCAAGAGGGCAGACACACCTAAAATAAATTACTGTGGTATATAATATGTTTCAAAAAGAACTTGTATGTCAGTACTCGTAAGATCCAGGTTTGTTTATACATGACGCCCCATTTTGACAGCCTAAATCAGTTCCAGCAAAAATAGCACATTCATTAACATCCTTTTCACAAGTGGCTCCTTCCCAATTTTTAGGACATATACACAGAAAAGCTTTATATAGATCTTGACAAGTACCGCCATTCTGACAAGGGTAACTCTTACATTCATTATTGGCTAAGGACATCATCATATTTCTAATATTTCGCTGCATTATATTCAATCTTCTTCTAATTCTCGTAAGACTAAGATCCTAAAACGTATTATTTTAAAGTTAAAAAATATTACTGCAGAGTAAATACGAACACTTACATTCTTTTGAGTATAATTATTAAAATTCTGTTCTAAAGTATTGACATTTTTAACAAAATCTTGATCCCATGGTATAACTTGTTGATTGTTAGTATTATCGGCTCCAGATGGTATACTTGGTTGTAAATTTGAATTTTTTAAACTATCGATTAAACTTGAAACGTTTTTCAACTAAAACGATGAAAACTATTATTTTGACAGAACAAAATTTAAATCCTTACCGATTTTATTAATCCCACAATATCTTCATTATTTACTTTAATACGCCCTTCGCCAGATACTAAAAGGTTTATATTCTTATGTCGCTCGACAGAAATGGATAGATGACCATCTCTGGTTAATATTCGCGGCCTGCGTGTTGTTTTATTATAAAAAAAAATTAAAGAAGTTATATCATACTTACTGGACTTTAAGGGCAAATATTGCACAAAAAGCACAATTTAGTATTGCAAACCAAACTAAAATATTCCAACGCATTCTTGTTTTAATTTACAAACATTTTTACACCGGCTGCTTCTGAACTGAACTAAATCACGATACAATGTCCATAATCAAAGTTCCTAATTGCTGGAGAATATTCAATTTCACCTTATCTCGTATGGGCGTTAGAGGTATTTTATTACAAAAACACGAAAGCAGTTTAATATTTCTCGAAATTTTGCCTTGTAAATAAAAAAAAAGTTAAATAATTATTTTATTTATTTAATCCTTACTGTTACCCTGACAATACAATCTACAGAATATACATTACATAAAGTATAAAGAAATTCATCGTTAATCGCAACCTAAAGCTGTTAAATTTATACAAAGGTTCAGAAGCATCGGTTGCGTTACAACACTGAGTAGCGATGTCTACAACTTTCGGGTAATAATCGTTCCAAAATTCGAAAACTTTATAATTTAATCTAGAAGGATCACTCATATTAAAAGTACGATCAACGATTAATATTCCAGGGTTTTCCAGAGTAAAACGATCCCATCTTATAGGGTATGGAAAATTCTCAGCAGGATTGGAATATTTAGCGAAGTTCGTCCAAAATAGCATAATAATGTCTGAAGTCCTCTTGTCTCTAACATCCCATTCTTGTCTCGTGGGTAACGGTGACCAATATGGGATACCCCATACATAAATCAAATCAAATAAATGCGGCACAGACGCCCAATCTGGTAATCTTTCTAACACTAAAGGAGTACTTGGCTTCATATCGAATCTGTACATGAAAGTTTCTTGATTTTTGCTACTCATGTAACTGGCAAGTTGAAAAGTGGACGAGGCAACTTTTTTTTCAGTAGCAAAGTCTATTACCAACTTTCTTAATATTTCAGTGTCTTGAATTGGTACTGCAGGTCTATAACAGAACATTATAGAGTCCGTTATATGATTTAAATTATAAGAACAACTATCACTCTCGTTGATTGGAGGTAGATCCCAATTTGCTATCTCTGGTAGTAAATTGATTAAATATTCTTCAGTAGCGTTCACCGAAAGATCTTGCTCGATTAATTCTTTCAAATGGAGGACGTATTCCATATTTGTGTATCCAGTTAATAAAGGAATCCTTTCGAAATCGCCTCTAATGAAATAATTCTTCAAAGGTTCCGTGATAAAAGGTAAAGTTCCGTTATGGAAGTCATATGATTCTATTAAAGGTCTCCAGTTAAAATCCTGCGTATATTTTACTAAAGATTTTCCATCTACATTCCTTAAACATTGCATCATCGCGTCAGATGGTGTTCTAAGGCATCCGTAGTAAGCTACTAGATCATCTATAAATTGTTCATCATCTTTAGGCGTTCTCAAGGTGTTAGTGTTAAAAATGCCACCGCTCATAATAATTGCACTCGAAAATAAACCTCTCGAACCCGAATTGACCATATGCAAAGCAACGCTAGTTCCTCCAGATCCATACCCCATTAAACAGATATTGTCTGGATTTCCACCAAATTCTTTGATATTACTTTTAACCCATTGAATTGCGGCTTGTTGATCTAGTAAGCCAAAATTTCCAGCTGCTTCCGCATCTAAACTCGTAAAAAATCCCATTACGTTCAATCTATACGATAACGTAACGAAAATTATTCTTTGGCGATGTACTAGCGTGTATGGGTTCCATATTCTTGGATCACCACTGGTGAAATTTCCAGGATGAATCCAGGTGACTACAGCGAATCCGTCCGGTGAAGGTTTACCTGCGATTAAAGGAAAGTTGTACATAGTTAGTATTGATCTTCTCGGACGCATGTTTCGAAACAAACGTGGGATCTTCTAAAGAAAGGTAATCAATTTAATTTGCGTCGAGCATATGCGTTTTCAAGTACATGTTTTAATGAATGGGAGGAAAAAAAAAAGAATGTAAGAGCATTTTCCAAAAAGCAATTCATGTAAATTGCTTCGCATTAGGTTTGAGTTAATCACTGCGAAATATACTACGAAAATTTTACTTTCTTGCAGTGTATTAACGGGATAATGGCTTCTTGTCACGCTACAAGCAGGAGTTTAACGCGGACCACTTCCGGTCCTACACTGGCATTGGTTAGTTTTTTTTTTTCGGATTCCAGTTCGTAGTATTCGATTTTATTGGCCGAACATGACGTTGATTTCCAAGGTTTTTGCGTTTTAAACTCAGTTAATAATAATTCTGAGTCATTCCCCAAATAACTCGAAATAATAAATCTAAAAACGGATATGACACTTTTAATTAACAGTGGTGGTTGAAAAAAAATGCCTCTATTATGCCTTTACATTTTATATTTTAGCGTAACATTTTCTCTCTAATATTACGCAAACGTTGACTACAAGTGATTTGCATGTGAATAGTTATCATGTCTTAAATCAGTAACAGCCATAAACACTTATTGCAGTTCGCTTGTTTCTTATTCAAGTACAACTTTTCTGTTTTTAAACTGTTTTATAAATCAGCATGATCTGATGTAGAGATAATTACACCTGGAAAGTGCCTTTATTGCCCCTCCCATATATAGTGAATGTGTATATATTTTTATTAGAAATATAAATACTGCTTCTCTATTAAGGGTTTTGCTTTGCCGATAACATCAGGATTGCGTGACCTAACGTATATGATCAGAACGCTTGGAAGAATAACACTGCATTGATTGTTGAAGGCCTGAAAAAGAAATTATTCTTCCAGGCCACCATGCAATGCATAGGTAAAGTAAATGTATGTATGACGCTCCCATGCTTGGAGAAACTGAAATCATTTGCATGCCAAAAGTGCAATTGAAGTAGAACATGAGATAATGCAATTTTCATGCTTATTCTACAGCCGTGGAATATTGAATATATACAGGCTGGCGTTAAATTTGAGAACGTGCGTATTATAGAAGGAACCGATTAGCGATTATAATAAAAAATCTTTTGTTTATTTAACTAGATGGATAAAAATGAAAACGCTCAAAAATAATTAACAAGTTCTTCGTCTTCTTTTTCTATAATTATGTACGTTAGCCATTCTAACTGCTCCCCGTATTTTATTCAACTACCTACTCTAACTTGCCTTATTAGCAATTCATCGTTATCTACGTAAACCACTAACTACGTTTGATATTACGAACATGTTCCTCGCTAATTTATGAATTCCCCTTTTGTGGTGGAGTATTTAACGTTGCTAGCACGGCTACTTAAGAGATTATCTATGTGCATATCAAGAAAATGGCCAATTACGTTTGAAAATTTGATTTAATCCGTTTTTTTAACTGAAACGAACTTACCATATGGAACGAAAACATTCAAGTATAAACAATCCTCTGAACTATCAATAGCAGAATCACTTATCAATCCCATAAAAGCCATATCTTCAGGTCTATATTCATCCAGTTGAAGACAAGGTTTGGCGAATTCTGTAGCGTTCCTAACATCTTCCCACATAGGCAGGCTAATATTCGGCGCAGCAAATCTCAACTGTCCAACTGGAGGTTGAGCGTATGGTATTCCCAAAAAAGCGTAAATTCTTTGAGTTCGTATTAAAGACATCTCTTTGCCCTGTAGAGTTCCTTGAGGAATTGTTACCGTTAACGGATTTTGAGCGAGACAAGCGTAAATAATGCATAGAAATTGAAAGTTGAATTTACAAAACATGTTTTTTACCGCGCGTAGGTGACTAGTGAACGTCTTACGTACGCGTTTAAAAGAAGTTAACGTCCAAACTGGAACTGAGGGTTTGAATCAGTGCACAATGTTCGAGCGTGTTGCGTGCCAAACCCCTGTCTAGAGTTCATGCAACCCCGATCAATTTGAAATATATATTTAAATGAGTAGACTTTTGCATGTTAAATTATACTGAGATTTTTTTGTCAATTGCACGCATCACTACTTAATTCATTTCATCACTAACATTTTCTTTTAATATATACCCTTGTCAATAAACAATTTTATCTTGCACAGAGAAATCTACAATTATAAGCACGTTGAAGGTGAAGATACATTTGTATTCGAATCGACCAAACATTGTAATTTGAATATTCCAAAAATATACAGCTATACATAGATTATGAATAAATATTTAACAAATGCCTACATTCTATTTTCGTACATTTTTGCGCTAAAAAAAAGCTAAAAATTACCTTTATATAATGTTTGCATCAAATTTCGGATTTTCAAACATTTGAACATTGTCACGTCATTTCTGCAGCTTACAAAATCTCTAGTAATACGTTACGAGATTACAGCGGACCTATAGAATCGATTTCCACAGCCTCCGATCACCAACTTCGTATACTTTTTCAGTTATGAACCGAAAAAGTAAAAAAAGTGACAAACTTTCCGAAATTTCTGAGTCCTGAAGCCATAAGAATTAGAAGATAGGCTTATTTCGTATTTATTGAGCATTCTTGAATACCCCTGTGAAATTTTCATCTTCAAATTAAACATCGTAGAATATTGATCAAATTACGCCCGAGATTGGTTTTAAAATTCTAGACTATTTACTCTGAAGCATTCTAACGATTTTTCAGAAACCTATGAAGTCTCCAGCAGTACGTTTCTAAATGAAAACGGAGCTGTAGAATCGTATGCCAACACCCTTGTTCCTCTATTTCTCTTATTTCTTGAGCAACCTCCCAAAAATGTGAAAAAAGCGGATCAAATTTTTCGAATCTTTTGAGTCCTATAGCTACCAAGCCGTAAGAATTAGAAGATTGCGTTTTCTTAGTTCGATTTAGCTCGTCGAGATCTATAAAATGAGCTCTTGTTTAATTCTGTATTCCTCTCAGTTGGTGAGGTATGAGTAATTAAAAAAAATCCCTTACGAATATTTCACAAATGTCAATAATTGATATTTTTTTCTTTAAAATTAGATCATTATCTAAGAGAATTAGGCTTATTTCGTACTTATTGAGCATTCTTGAATACCCCTGTGAAATTTTCATCTTCAAATTAAACATCGTAGAATATTGATAAAATTACGCCCGAGATTGGTTTTAGAATTGTAGACTGTTAACTTTGAAGCATTCTAGCGATTTTTCAGAAACCTATGAAGTCTCCAGCAATACGTTTCTAAATGAAAACGGAGCTGTAGAATCATATGCCAGCACCCTTGTTCCTCTATTTCTCTTATTTCTTGAGCAACGTCCCAAAAATGTGAAAAAAGCGGGTCAAATTTTTCGAATCTTTTGAGCCCTATAACTACCAAGTCGTAAGAATTAGAAGATTGCGTTTTCTTAGTTGGATTTAGCTCGTCGAGATCTATAAAATGAACCTTTGTTTAATTCTGTATTCCTCTCGGTGAGGTACGAGTAAATAAAAAAAAATCCCTTACGAATATTTCACAAATTTCAATAATTGATATTTCTTTCTTTAAAATTAGATAATTATCTAGGAGAATTTGGCTTATTTTATACTTATTGAGCCTTCTTGAATACCCCTGTGAAATTTTCATTTTCAAATTAGACATCGTAGAATATTGATAAAATTTCTAGACTGTTAACTTCGAAGCATTCTGACGATTTTTCTGAAACCTATGAAGTCTCCAGCAATACGTTTATAGCTAAAACCTTGTTCTTCTATTCCTCTTATTTTTTGAGCTACGTCCCGAAAATGGTGAAAAAAGTCAATCCGAATTTCCGAAACTTCTCAGTACTCTAGCAGTCAAGCGATAAAAATTGGACGAATGCGCTTTTTTTAATCATATTGTGCTTATCGAGGTCTGTAAAATAAGCCCTCATTTAATCCTCCTATCGTTTCAGTTCTTGAAATATAAATAAATAAAACGCGGAAGATCTTATTGTGATAATTTCATCCTATCCTATAGATTTTGACCTGCTGATAGCGAAAATTATACTTATTTGATACGATCTTTAATACTTATCAAGATTTGAAGTAAATTTTAAATTAACGCCAGATATTTCAAATAAAAAACAAATGAGGGCATCTTCCCGTTAGGTGCCTAACTTCTCTTCATTGCAGCCGATAAGGTAGTAATTTAATATACTCAACGATAATATGGCGAAGATTGTTGACTTGTCAGATTGTTGTTACTGTAAATAAAAGGAGTTTTAGAATTTCTTTTTATATTTGTCATGCTAAATTCAGCTACAGGGACAATGTCGAATAGTATATCTTATGGTAACGAAAGGTCCGGTACAAGTGCTACTAGTTTAGAACCAGAATATGGAATTGATCCAGCATCAGGAGGCTTCTTCCACGCCGATTCAAAGAAGTACACATAAAAATTGCCACTTTTCATTAGGTTAAAATCGTAACATGTTTCAGGCATGACGACCTTAAGGAAATGTTGGATTCAAATAAAGATAGTCTCAAGTTAGAAGCTATGAAAAGAATTATAGGAGTAGGTGTCCTTTTTAAGCATTTCAATAAATGAAATCTGCCTTTTTATCCTTTTTAGATGGTTGCAAAAGGTAGAGATGCTTCTATGCTATTCCCAGCAGTTGTTAAAAATGTTGTATCAAAAAATATTGAAGTTAAAAAGTTAGTTTATGTTTACCTCGAGCGATATGCCGAAGAACAACAAGACCTTGCTTTGCTGTCCATATCAACATTCCAAAGAGCTTTAAAAGTAAGTTTCGAAAGGAAGACTTGAAACAAGGATATGCTGAAGGTGTTCTGTATGATTTTAGGAACCAAATCAGTTGATACGTGCTGGAGCTTTGCGAGTGTTATCTAGTATACGAGTTAGTATGATAGCTCCAATCGTAATGCTAGCTATTCGAGATGCTGCCCAAGATATGTCACCATATGTAAGAAAAACTGCTGCGCATGCAATACCGAAATTATATAGGTTCGTCATTTGATTTAGTTCTAATTCGATTTTTCAATAGCATTTATACTTCTTTCTTAGTTTGGATAATGAAACGAAACCAGAACTTATATTGATAATACAAAAATTATTAGCTGATAAGACTGTCTTAGTTATTGGTTCTGCAGTTATGGCATTCACGAAAGTTTGCCCGGAACGTGTTGATCTGATACATCAAGTTTACAGGAAACTATGCACTTTATTAGTTGATGTTGATGAGTGGGGACAAGTAATCATTCTTAATACGCTTACTAGATATTGTAGGACACAATTTGCAGATCCTAATTTACATGTAAGCATCTGTAAAAGATTTAAACTTGTGACGTTTTTAGTTCTTTCATTTTTTTCTAGGGTAAAGGGGAATCTGATCGTAATTTTTATGACTCAGGTTCAGACAATTCAGATAAGCAATCAACGCCATCCTTAGACCCAGATCATCGCCTATTATTACGTTCAGCAAGGCCATTGTTGCAATCTAGGAATGCGGCTGTTGTAGTTGCTGTAGCTCAGTTATATCACCATTGTGCCCCTAAATCTGAAGGCCTTCTTGCCGCGAAAGCTTTGGTAAGATTACTACGTTCCCACACAGAAGTCCAATGTATCGTACTTGACGTGATAGCTTCGATGAGTTATCAGCGTAAAGGCATGTTCGAGTATTACCTAAAAAATTTCTTTATACGAACTTCCGATCCTACTAGAATTAAATTGTTGAAATTAGATATTTTAACGAATATTGCTTGCGACGCTAACGTCAGCTTGATACTGAGAGAGATGCAGACGTATATTTTAAGTAACGATAAGCAATTCGCTGCCGCAACTATTCAAGCTATTGGAAGATGTGCCTGCCAAATTGCAGATATTGCAGACTCGTGCCTTAATGGATTGGTATCCCTGCTTTCGAATGGAAATGGTACGCACTGATGACTAAATCCAATTAACTTCTACATGTCTTTTTATTCACATTACAGAAGCCATTGTTGCTGAAAGCGTGATTGTAATCAAGCGATTGCTACAGACAAAAGCAGCCGATCCTAAAGAAATCGTTAGACATATGACGAAATTGCTAGATACTATTACAGTTCCGAATGCTCGTGCAGCTATACTTTGGTTACTAGGCGAGCATGCGTCAATTGTTCCGCTTGTAGCACCCGATATATTGAGGAAAATGGCTAAAAGCTTCCCTGAAGAAGTAAGATAATATTGTTATACGCATATTAATCTAAACCTATTCTTTACAGCAAGGAATTGTAAAATTACAAGTATTAAATTTAGCGGTAAAATTATACATTAGAAACGAAAAACAAACGAAAATTCTTTGTAAATACATCTTTACGTTAGCTCGATACGATCAGGATTATGATATTAGGGACAGAGCGAGATTATTAAAACCGTTTACAGAAGACACTAAGCTCCATACATTATCATCTCGAATAGAAGAAATATTCTTAGCACCTAAGCCAGCTCCACTTTTGCAATCACACTTTAAAGATCGCGAAGACCTTCAACTAGGATCATTATCGCATTTCATCAATATGAGAGCCATCGGCTACGAACCCTTACCTCCATTTCCAGAGGTTCCACCTCCTGGTGATGTGAGGGATGTCGAACCGATTGTGGAAGACGCCAAGCCTAAATCAACGGTAAATCACTTATTAATCAACGCCATGTTAATGAAGAAATAAGGTTGAATTTATTCTAGAAAAAGGAATCTTTTTCGTGGGTCTCGGGAAGCTCAGTCGCCAGCTCATACGAATCAGATTTCAGCGGATCTTCCTCAAGCGTAATATCGGAACTTGCAGAAGTCATGTAAGTGTTTGAATATTTTAGAATAACATTCTTAATATTTAACATTTACAGAAAGCAAGGTAAATACGAAGCCCAAACGTCATCGGAAGAAGAATCGAGGACAGTTTCAGAAGAGGAATCAAGTGCTGAAGGGGAAGAAGATCAAGAAGAAGATGAAGAATCTGAAGAATCCGAAGAATCCGAAAACGAAGATGAGGAGGACGAAGAAGATGACGTAATTGCCAAAGGGCAAAGTGATGCGAGTATACCAAAACCAGCTGCGATGACGCATAACCACCAGAACAACACCCAATCAAATTACTACAGTAAAAATCTAGATTTGTTACTCGATCTTAGCATGGGCGATGATATTATGTCTAGTACTCCAGTGATGATGCCTTCGAACAGTTTATTCACGCCTGTAAATAATAACACGCAAATAGAATACGTGGCGCCTCAATTCATCCCGACGAAGACAATCAATTTACTTGATAGGATCAGAGGGAAAGGATTGAGTGTCACCTATAAATTTAGCAGGACACCGCATATGTTCAATAGAACCATGGTCAATATCTCATTGACTTTCCACAATACTGGGAAGGAAGATATTAAAAACATTGCATTATCGCAAGAAGTATGATCTAGATCATCTACTATTTGATTCCTATAAAATTTGATACGATTTCTTTTTTTTAGGATCTACATATAGATACAATACAATCATTTGGTCATATCAGCTCCTTAACACCTGGTTTTAGTGTACCTGGATCTATGGGAATAGACTTTAAAGATAGAATATCGACTGTTTACTTTGATTTAGTGTCTTCTTTAGGTAAACTTATCTTCGTCAAACATCACTTTCCTCATATCCAATATTCCAGGTTCCTTTAAGGTATCAGTAGTTCCAACTGTAGGCGAATTGATGAGACCAATAACGATGCCGCTAGCGGTTTTCATAGCGGAACAAGAGAAATTGCGAGGAATGCATGACGAGTCTATTACGATCAAATCGAATGTTTCTAATAACATTACGCAGAAAATTTATGAAGTCGCCAATCTCGGTTTGGTTGATAAAAATAAACATGAAATGAGGTAATATACTATTTATTATTATTAACGCTGGCCACGAGCGGTACCGCGCATCGGCGTAGAATCAGTTCGGACCGAGAGGAACGGTAGTATTACTTCGTCTGCGGAGCAGTACGGACATTTTCGCTGCCGGTCATTTGCGCAATTGTTTATCTGTCCTAGAAAAATTACGATTTTGTCAGCAAAACGACCGCGGTCGGACATACTTCGAAAATTTATTGCAGAAATTCCAGACTTAATATATAAAGGTGCTAAAATTAAATGTGTAATCTGTAAAATCCCGTTAATGTGTTGGTCCAGACAACATTGTCTACGACACGTAAATAGTGAAAAGCATGTCTCAAAAAGAAATTGCGCACGAGACAATGAAAAATTTATATTTAATTTATGCGTTACGTTTATCGCATATAATGTAACCGTTTAATTTACTAGACAAGGAACCATTTATCTGCTTTTGGAATAACTATTCGGAGTGCAAATTACCAAGTCGAACATCGCTACGAAGAATTGTGCCATCTGCGCGCGAACATATTGAACAAAAAATAAAATCGGAGTTGAAAGATCAAAAATTGTGGTTATGTGTCGACGAAACAACAGATCGGAAGAAACATTCTGTTCTTAATGTAATGGCACGAAAATTGGAACCTCATCAATCGGCACCTTCAATTCTATTAGTCTCCAAATGAATACAACAGTGTACTGCCGAAGTAATTTCAAAGTTAGTGTTAAATACATTGGACAAGTTTGAACTTTCAACAAACCAACTCTTGATGTTAGTGAGTGATGGTGCTGCAAACATGCTTTCTGTAGGCCGATCTCTTAAAAAGCATTCTGCTAATTTGTTACACATTACGTGTAAAATTCATGCTCTCAATCTTGTGGCGGATAGTATCAGAAAATGTTATCCTGAGGTAGACGCTTTAATAGCCCATACCAAAGCAGTATTTGTCAAATCACCGAAACGTATTCGCGAATTTCACAGACTGTGCCCCCGTATACCAGAGCCACCAGAACCTATTCTAACTCGTTGGGGAACATGGTAGCAGGCCGCGTTTTATTATCATAAATATTTTGAAAATATTAAGAACGTGGTTTTACAATTCGATACAAAGGAAGCTGCCGCTATCCAGAAAAGCCAGTCGAAATTTCAAGATAGTCAGGTTAAAATGGATTTAAAAATCATTCACGACAATTACTTCGGTCTAGCAGATGCAATAGAAAAATTACAAAATCGTGCGGTGCCGTTAGAAGAATCTCTACAAATAGTGCAACATGTTCACGCACAGCTATGCGCGATTGAAGACGCAAAAAATGTTTCTGTTCTAGAAAAATTTGAAAGTGTTTTTGAGAAAAATTCTGATTTTGGCACATTAAGACACATTTGTGAAGGTGCGTCAACAGAATCGTTAAGCTATTTGAAAGATATTTTACTTACGCAAATATTACGTCACTAGATGTAGAACGTTCGTTCTTTGCATATAAACGCATTTTTTCCTCATGCCGTACTAGTTTTGCCGAAACAACAGTTGAAACATATCTAATGTTGCAGATATTTAACAGACATTATTCACTTTGTGATTTCACGGAGGACTCTTAAAATGGTAAGTGTTTGAGCACGTGTTACTTAATTTTTATTTAAAAAATGAGCGAAATTATTTGCGGCAGCAAACATCTCTATTAGCAGAATAACTCTAGTGGAACGCGAGGCCTGGTCGACTCTACGCTGCTGCGCAGTACCGCTCGTGGCCAGCTTTAATCATTATTATTATTATTAAGGGAGTAATGCGTATTTTCAATCCTAGATTTGCTGGGGAAACCCTGAAGACGTCAACGTTAGTTCTAGTAACTGTACTCTACGAAAAAGACGAGAAGATCACGTTAAGAGTGAACTGCGACAAGTATCCTTTCGGTACAATATTACTCAACGAATTGAAGTCAGCTTTGCAGTAGTATTTATGTGAAGCCTGTTTGAAAACGAGAAATTACGTCCCGTTTATTCAGTTTACATAACCTTTCCTGCTTGAACCTGTGTAATAAAAGAAAAAGGAGAAATACAAACTGTACGATCTATTTACACTACTACCGCTTGATATTCTTGAAAGATAAAAAAAATATCGTTATATCATTGAATTGTTATTTGAGCCCAGGGTGCATCCTGTGGATGTTGTTATGAACAAATCTCTTCCATCATTTTTAATATTTATCATTCGATCATCAGGCAAAAGAAGTTTTGTGGATATTTGTATATGTGATGATGTTGAATGTGTTTTCGTTTAATTAGAATGTCCATACAATGCCATTAAATATTCGTGAACAATTTGCCACAATATCTGTTATTACACTTTTAAGGTACTTAAGGTCAAGTTTTTAAGATGATTCGTTATATATTGATTACTTGGAATCTTGTATAAATGACATACAACTACTTTTTGAATAATTAAGAGGAACTAACGAAGCTAATTAATATATATTTATTCTGTACATACTATAAATATATAGAAAAATGAAAGGAAGTTTGTTTTTTCTTTGTATTTTATATCAATTTTATATATCTTTTTTAATTTGTTGTGTTAGATTCGCGCTGTATAATTAATTCTATAAGGGAATGATATTGTTATCTCAACAATATTATTCTTTAAATAAATATTTAGAATATTTTTGTACTATATTTCTGAGAGAACTTTAAAATGTATTATCTGCAGTTTGCAATAATAAAATTACGAAAACAAAGCATTGTTTTATTTTTATCAAAGCTATTACGGTTAAATCTTTATAAAACAAGCGCTCTTTAAGGCGGACAAATACTATCCGTTTCAAAGAGATTTCACTGTATGTATAACTTACTTTAATTGATCTACTGTTTTCTAGTTAAGCCGAGGCCTTTAAATTTTCTTAACGCTTAGGGACAGATTACATTCTTTTTATTGTGAGATTTTTGTTTATTACATATTGTCGAAATAAAAGCAATTCTTTTATAGGGAGATGCTCGTGCAGTGATTATATCTCCAGCTCCTCAGAGTTGGTCATTCCGAACAAACCAGAAAGCTTTGGAGAGTTCTGAGCATATTTTCCGTCTAAGAGCTAAGGCACTTATTCGTGAAGCATATGACAGTTATTTGCACAATGTGGAAAATTCCATTATTAATGATAGCTCCAGTTTTTGGAAATTTACATTTTGCATTCTATAGCGGGACTGAAAGACGGGATGACCGCCAGCCACGACCTAATACCGAGTTTCCTTGTGCGTGATTGTGGAAATGTATTTGTACAAGCTTTAAAATCCATATTTAATTTGTCTCTTCGCACAAGTAACTTTCCGTCTGTCTGGAAATTGTCAAGAGTTTGCCCGGTTTTCAAGTCAGGCAATACGAATGATGTACGTAATTATAGACCCATATCTATACTATGCAACTTTTCTAAGGTATATGAGGGTGTACTGTATAATCATATTAGTACCCATATTTTCAGATGTATTTCAGATTGCCAGCATGGTTTCGTACCTAAGAGATCGACAATAACAAATCTGTTTTGTTTTACTCAGTTTGTTTCCAGCATTCTGGATGAACACGGTCAAGTAGATGTCATTTACTTGGATCTTGCTAAAGCGTTTGATCGACTTGACCATGCAGTTCTACTTGCAAAGTTGTCGGCCTTAGGTTTTTTTGACTCCCTAGTTTGCTTGCTTAATTCCTATCTGGACAGACGGCAGCTATTTGTATCTTATAAGGGATATGATTCACTCTCAGTATTTGCGACATCAGGAGTCGCTCAAGGATCCAGGTTAGGCCCGCTATTGTTTTTGCCTTTTGTTGATGATTTAAGTCGACTCCTGAGTTGTACGTTCCTCCTTTTTGCGGACGATGTTAAATTATTTTCACCCATTCTTTCCTTGTGCGATACTATACGTCTCCAAGAAGATTTAAATTTAGTGTACGAATGGAATATTGCAAATAAATTAGGTCTTAACATATCCAAGTGTAATGCAATGTCTTTTACACGTAAAAAATCTCAAATTGTGTATGATTACCACCTTGAGAGTATACGCTTGAGCCGTCCACCTACGATCACTGATCTAGGCGTAATTTTCGACCCTGAATTGTCATTTGGTGCACATATTGCAGGGGTTGTTTCGGGTGTCAATAAAATGTTGGGTTTTGTGTTGCGTACTTGTAAACAGTATGCGGCGTTAATTTGGAACCCGATTTATTTTGTTTATAAAACACAGCTCGAAAATGTCCAAAGATTTTTAAAATATACCTATTTTCGTACACAGAAAGCTTATCCTGAACGTGGTTACCCGCAGGAGCAGTGTTTCATACGTGTTATATATAAACACTTTTTAATTTGTTATTTCTTTATTACACACGCTACACTATACAGGTCGCCATGTTACATCTGGTTACATCTAACACTGTTGGTGCTGCCAACCTCTACAACATAGTTACACTATGTAACATCTCCTTTTTTCTTTTTATTTTACAAACTCTTAAAACTAATTTCTAAATCTAAACGGTTTCACTACGCTTCGTCCTGACCGAGTCTTGTAGCCATTATCAGTATTCACTTTATCACTTTCTTGACTCACATTTACAAAATTATCATTATAAGGTTGTTTTTGTTCAATCTGTAATGGTTCTGTCAGTGTATGGTTTTGTTTCACAACAGGGACTTCAGTCACATCGAAATGTTCAGGATCGATCAAAGGACTATATTCAAAGGGATTTGGAGAAGCCTTCATAAAGGATGAATTCCTTCTATACACTTTTCCAAACTCATCTTTCACTAAATAAGATCTAGGAGTATCATGTTTTGATAAAATTTCTGCAGGAACCCAATGATTCTCTTTTTCAGCATGACACTCTGACCTTGCTCAAAAGGTAACCGACTCTTTGCATGTTTATCATGATTCACCTTTGCCCTTTCTCTTTTCTGTTTAAGTTTATTAGGGTCTATTTTGGTTCGTTCATTCAATATTTTATTACAAACTGGTAATGTGGTTCTCAAAATTCTATTGTTGAGAATTTGAGAGGGAGATACGTCCAAACCAGTCAGAGGCGAAGTTCTATATTCGAGCAACGCTAAATGAATATCAGTGCCGGAATAATTGCATTTTTTAAGAATACCTTTCGATATACCAACAGCTCGTTCTGCCAGTCCATTTGACTTAGGATAATGAGGACTTGACGTTACTAACTTAAAACCCCACTCTCTTGAAAATTTTATGAATTCTTTAGAATTGAATGGCATATTATCAGATACTAAAGTGCTTGGAATCCCCTGATTCGAAAAGATTATTTTTAATTTGTTAATAATTTCACAAGCTGTTTTATATTCAAGTGGAAGTATTTCCAACCAATTGCTATAATAATCTATAACTGTTAAGTAATCACGGCTTGCATATGTAAAAATATCAGCGGCAATTTTGTTAAAGGGAATTTTTGGTCTTTCATGGGGAATTAGGGGTTCTCTTTGAACAGCCTTACTATACTTTAAACACGTTTTACATTTGAGTACAAAATTTTGAATATCCTTCGACATACCCGGCCAATAAAAGATTTTCCTAGCTCTAGCCTTAGTTTTCTCTACTCCAAAATGTGCTTTATGTAATTTTGACAACATTTGATCTCTTAATTTTGATGGAACTACTAATTTGTAATCATTGAAAAGAAGATTATTTCTAACATACAAATTATTTTTAATTTTCATGAAAATTTTGAGTTCGGAATCTAGACTCTGTTTTCTAGTGTCAGGCCATCCAGTATTACAAAAATATATTACTTTACTTAGAACTGGATCCTTTTTAGTTGTTTTACGTAACTCTTCTAATCGTTCTTCAGATATCGGTAAGTCATACTCAACAGAGTGTACAACATCCAACATGTCTGCATCATCTTTAACTTGCGATTTAATGAATGACCTTGATAAGAGATCAGCTATATACATATATTTCCCAGGTAAGTATTCAACTGAAAAATTGTATTTTAATAGCTTCAACTTTAGGCGTTGTAAACGATTACTAACTTTACATATGTCTTTCTGATTTATCGACACTAACGGTTTGTGATCAGATTTAACAATTATCTTCCTACCATATATATAGTGATGAAATTTATTCAAACTGAAAGAAATTGCTAAGTATTCTTTCTCTATTTGAGCCCACCTAGCCTCTGTTTCTGTAAGACTTCTTGAACAAAAGGCAACAGGTTGCCCATTTTGCAACAAACATCCACCTACGCCATGTTGGCTCGCATCAGTTTGTATTTCAATAGGTAAAGTATCATTAAATATTTGCAAAGTTGGTGCTTTAGTAATTAATGTTTTAATTCTACCAAAACATTGAGAATGTTCTTTAGTCCATACCCACTCAACATTGTTTTTTATTAATTCTCTCAAAGGAGAAAGCAAATCTGACAAATTTGGTAAGTACTTAGACAAGTAATTTATCATACCTAAAGTCTTTAATAAATCTTTCTTATTTACAGGTTCACCTAATTCTAAGATGGCTTGAATATACTGCGGATCAGGTTTAACACCTTCACCAGAAAATATCTGACCTATATAACTTACTTGACTAACTTTGTACTGTACTTTATTTTTATTAAACTTTACACCAAAGTCTTCAGCTCTTTTAATTACTTGTTTTAGAACTCTATCGTGTTCTTCCTCACTTTCAGCACCTATTATAAAATCATCAAAGTATATTCCAATGGGTAGATCCCCAAAATGTTTTCGTTTACTCTCTGAAAAACTTCTGGACTAACTGTTAACCCAAAAGGTAACCTTTTAAAAGAGTATTTGCCAAATGGTGTTATGAATGTACAATATTTACTACTTTCCTTGTCCAATGGAACATGATAAAAAACCTTCTTTTAAATCCAATACAGTAAATACCTTTTTGCCTTTCAATTTCAAACCTAACTCTTCTATAGTAGGGATTGGAAATTGATCGGGACAAACATATTTATTTAAATGTACTGGATCGAGACACAATCTCAATGTACCATTTGGTTTTTCTACAATGACAAGGTTATTAACCCACTCGGTTGGTTCCTCCACTTTTACAACTATACCTCTATTCTCTAAATCTTTAAGAGCCTCTTCTAGTTTCGGTTTTACTGTATCTGGTACCCTTCTACAAGAACTAACTACAGGGACAGCATTTTACTTAATACAATTTATACTTGTATGGAATTTTACCAGTTCCCTCAAATACATTTCTGTGTTTTTAATAAATTCTGCTTCTTTATTTATATTTGATACTTTATCAACTACCTCAACTTTTTTCACCAAATTTAATTTTATGCAAGTATTTAAACCAAGTATAGGCATACTATCGACATCAACCATTACAAATTTCACATTACAGACTTGACCTTTTATATTACATTTTAAAATGACTTGTCCTATTGTTTTTAATTTATTATTTCCATAAGTAACTAAGGAGAGATCACTTTTCTCAATATTTTTACTTACTTCTAACCTTTTGAATATTTTTACTGGTAAACAATTGCAGTTTGCACCAGTATCTAATTTAAATACAACATCTTTGTCATGAATCTTTACAACAGTTGTCCACATACTTTTATCATTACTCTTAGTAGTATTTACATTATCTAACCTAACATAATCAATATAAGTTTCACTATCAGTTGACGATACTACAGCTTGTTCTTGTACACCATGTACTGTTTTTTATTTGACGTGTTCCTAATTGACTTATTTTTTTCTTGACTTTTACTCTCATTTTTAACATTAGTATCAGAAAATTTGTTTCTAATTTTACAACCTACTTGAAAATGATTGGGTTTATTACAGTTTCTACATAATTTACCATATGCGGGACATTCTCTCCAACCATGCTTTGTTCCGCACTTGTAACAATCATATACATTTTTACTCACAGTTTTTAACGATCTATTAGCTTTACTTCTTATAATATTTACTTCAGCATTTGGTCTTAGTCCTTTTATCTGGAACTTACTTGCTTCTGTAGCCCGGCATTGTTTTTCAGCTTCCGACAAGGACAAATTTGAGAATCGCAGAAGACGTTCCTGTATCGACACATCTCTTATTCCACTAACAATCTTGTCTCTTATTAACGAATCTTCTAGGTCTTGAAAATTACAGTTTTAGCCAACATCTTAACATCAGTTAAAAAATGATCAAAATCTTCATCTTCTTCTTGTACCCTTGTGAAAAACTTATAACGACCATATGTTTCATTTCTTAGTGGCTTACAGTAGGTTTTAAACGCTTTTATTACTGAGTCATACTTCTTTTTGTCTTCTTCTGTTAGTTTAAATGTATGGTAAATATCCTGTGCCTCTTCACCAGCGATGTTTAAAAATATTGCAATTCTAGTCGATTCCTCTTTTAAATTATTACCAGTTGCAGCCATGTAAATATCAAAACTTGACAGAAATTTTTCAAAACTCTGACATGCATTTTGATCAAATACAATACTCTTCGGTGGCTTAAAAATTGATGACTCCATCTTACTTTCTTTCCCCCTTTATTTTTTTCTTTCTTTTTTAACACTTCTTGCAGTTTAGCTTTTACTCTATCTACTTTTCTTACTTTTTATTATTCAGTGTTAACCCACTACTGACACCATGTTTCATACGTGTTATATATAAACACTTTTTAATTTGTTATTTCTTTATTACACACGCTACACTATACAGGTCGCCATGTTACATCTGGTTACATCTAACACTGTTGGTGCTGCCAACCTCTACAACATAGTTACACTATGTAACAAGCAGTTACTAACTATGTTTAATATGCGATCCTTAGCTACTAGACGCTCTGTGCATGGTTTAAAGTTCCTATTTAGTGTTATTCACGGGATTATTCACTGTCCTCAAATTCTGGAGGGTTTGTTGTTTTTGGTGCCTAGGCAATCTAGTCGATATCCCTTAACCTTTTATATCTTTACTCCGCGATCAAATTTAAGTCCCCACTAAGATTTATTTGTGAAACGTATAATTGTATCAGCTCAGCATGTGATATATTTTGTTGCAGTCTGGATAATTTGATTCAAACCTTTCTCCAGCGCAATACTGAGTAGTTAATTTTTTCGCATTTTTGATTAGCCTCAAATAGCACGCACTATTACTTATTACTTTTTGTTTATTTGTATGATCTATGTGTAGCATTGTCCTTAATTTGGTTAATACTGTTGGACAATAAACCATTATTATTATTATTATTATTATTATATTTTGAAGGACCATTCGGCTTTTGGTAGGGGGACGATCTCGAAGTCTCCACAACACGTACTAACAACGGATTCGCCTAGTTTCCCGTCCTTGCGCAGGTATTCACGATATTAGGAATGGATAAGTCATCACGATGTTGAGAATTTCCAATGTGCCAAGGTGATAACGTAATCACCCCAAACATTTTGTTTTGCGGTCGACCAAGCCAAAACGTTATACACGTTGGCTCAGGCTTCACGGGGCTGCGAGATATATTGTACGTAGCGCGATCTGGGATCCTTGCATTTATCTCCGCCGGCCAGCCTCGCCGCAACAACTGCCGTAACTGTCTGTGCGGTCGTAAGGTTCTAACAAGAGATCGTGGATTTCGAGTACATTATGTTAGTTTATACAACCGCAGAGATGGTACAGAATCATTAAATGGTATTTTGCGAATTGCCGTAAATGCCAACAAAAAACGAACAGCCTTAAATCTCTCTAACGCATCCCGAGCGGGAGGAGAGAGAAGCGAGGGTTTGCTCGTTAGTTGAAATGAGCGAAACTTGCTTTACTGTGAAACGTATTTTGAAACGCAACAAATACAAAAGTTACAAAGCTCAATATTGCCAGGAGATTTTTCCCCTGAATAAAGTAACATTGTTAGAATTTCATTTTATTATGCATAATTATCGAATTTATTTTTCTTTAGTTTAATTTTATAAGAATCGTTGTTTATTTTTCCACTTAGAATTACTTGTTCGCGAAAGCGTTGAATTATAATATTACGTGATTGAGCGGACAAGCGTGCGTACCGCTACTCGCTTTATGATATACTACGATTGGATGCGATCTATCAGTGAGACTCGAATGCTCGATTGCTATTCACAAAGGAAATACTCCGCTCGTATCTGGACCAACGTGTATGTCAAAATAGGCCTAAGGCAGGAAGTGTAGACCAACAGTGTGGTATTTAGGTCCAAAGAACTTTTCTTGCAAAGAACGCCCATTAACATGTTTCTAGCTCTTGATATTTTTGTTTGACCCAGTTAATGTGGAGACTTCAAGTAAGGCGCTGATCTATTAAAAGTCCTAAATAATTTATCGAGGGACTCCAGGGAACTATCAACAGTCAACAGATCGTATGCAGGTCTGCGTCGTGAACCCGATAGATACGCTTTTTGTCTCCGTATAATATAGATCTTAGGCACGTAGTGTAAATTGATAATTTAGTTTTTAAATCTAATGTGGAGTCGCTTGCCAACAAAACCATCGCTGTGTTCCTGGCGCGAAAAAAATTTTCTTTTACATGGTTTATATATGTTTTCTACGTCAGTCTATCAAAAAAAGACTTGGGTATCTTGTAGAGGAGCTCCACGGGATCTCCAGTTTTACAGGAGGTAATCTTCTCCTTCCGGTGAACCTCATCACCGCGCTTTTGTTACTATTCACGGAGTCGCCAATTCGACTAGTCTGTCTAACGCAGACGTCTCTGCTAAGAGTATACATCGCTGTGTCGTCCGCATATATAGACAGCTGAACTTGTTGGCAATGGAGAATGCCACTGGTGTATAATATGAATTATTCAGGTGCCAACAGGGACCATGGTGCCAGACAGTATCAAATGTCTCTCTATTGAAAATACATATTTACAGTAATAATAGCTGCGGTAGGAGCTGAAAACGCTAGTAATACGAAATATATTTTAATTATTAAAAAAAATAGATTAATTAAATAAATACCATTAATAGCTTTTTCAAATTCCTTAATAAATGTACAATAATTTTAATATCATTTCATAGAATACCTATGTTATTTATAATTGTTTATTTATTAATACAAAAACGAAAGCCACGTAACACACGAACTACCACTCACGTGTTACACAACCTTCATTAACACAGCAGTTGATTTTATTCTTTAGCATATAATTTAACATATTCACTAACTTTCTTGTGAAATTCTTCTTTACTATTCCTATACATATCTGCTGCTTCTATATTCAGCGGGTCATCAAAATTTAACAAATCCTATAAATTATCTTTTACATTTTAAATGTTTGTAGTATATTAGGAGTGAGAACCTTACAGTGAAAAGAGCATGTAATCCCCAGACGACATCGTTTAATCTCCTAATTGGGGACCATCCTAGTCCATCTACACTATGTTGTCTTAAAAGCGATAGGCACACCTCACCAGTCTCATTTATATTTGGATGCCATAGGCGTGTAATACATTTAACAATTGGTGGCTAAAAAACGATTGAGTTACGATTAAAATTATATTTATGCAACAACAAAATCCTATACATACAACCATATTGTACTCTTCAGTTACTTTAACAGAAAATTTAAAACAACCATCCTGCCAATATCCTTCGGTAGGGTTTACTTTTAAAATAAAGGAACTTAGATCATTTTCGTTATCATATATTACAGTACAGTTGCTTGGAAGTAATTGTGACATTTCTTGGACCTCGCGTGTTAATAGCTTGTCCCTAATTGATATTCTATTATTTGAATTGGTGTTATGTTCTTGTTGTTTTTTAAAACGCGTGAGCATGATCATAATGCACAGGTGAAGGCAGTCAGTAATAAATATGAAAATTTACTTAACATCTAAAGGAATACGCTTGACAACTAAAATCACAAGATTAGATCCATTGATATTTTTAAAATATTATATTCGTTAAACATAGAACGATACTTTTACTTATCTTAATTTTAAGGTTAGTTTACTATATACTATAGTGAACTTAGTTACTTAACACAAACAAAACTACAAAAACAAAAAAGCTACAGAATTATTTTCGAAAATTGCATGCAAATAATTAATTTAAATCTAATAATTAAAAAAAAGCGATAGTCTAATCGTTATACTTATATTTAGAGATTTTTTTTCATAGACAAAATTGTATTAGCCAATTAAAAACATTTATTCATGGCGGTAAATTTAAACTAACAAGGTTAATTTGAATACCGTGTAGTTCAAGTAAAATGGTACACACACAAAGATTAAATAAAAAAACAAATATCTAAGTAAAAAAAAAAAATATATTAAATTCAAATGCTTTGGTGTATGATTAACAATTCATATAGCTACAAAACAAATTCAAACCTTAGCTAATATAATTGCAGTCCTTGAAGGTATATACACCTGAAAACGAAACAAATTAGATTCAATATCATTAAGTAATTTCGACCTTACCTGCATAGAATATTTTCTACCGGCGTATCCCTCAGACTCTGTTTGATGAATAACACTAGTGTCAATACGATTTTGACCTCCATAAACCGTATCATCAGATGATAACACGATTTTGTAAGAGCCTTTATTGTTGACACCAACTTTGTAGTCACTGAAACTTTTGAATGAGTGGAAATTAAACACGAATACCAATCCAGCTCTTTCAAAAACGATAACTTTGTCATCTTCATGTTTCCATGAGATGTAACCAGGCTGACTATGGAGCCAGCCGTATTTTTCCTCTAAATGGTTCATAGCTGCATCAAAAGCGTTTAGATATTTATACTTCAACAATTCATCATCTACTAGATGCCATTGTCTTCGAGCATAGTGGTATGAGCTGTTATTTCCTTCCCTTGGAAAATCTAACCATTCTGGGTGACCAAATTCGTTACCCATGAAATTTAAGTAACCTTCTCCACCTAAACCATGAGTAATTAATCTTATCATTTTATGTAAAGCAATTCCCCTGTCTATAATCAAAGATTGTTCTGACATAGTGCTCATATGGGTGTACATTTCCTTATCCATCAACCAAAATGCAATTGTTTTATCACCTACTAAAGCCTGATCATGAGATTCTGCATAAGCTATATTAGGTTCCATCCATCTTCTGTTTGTTAAGGTATGGATTATGTTTCCTATGTTCCAGTCTTCATCTTTTTGCTCTTTTAGCATTTCAATCCATTTATCTGGGATCGCCATGGCTAATCTATAGTCAAAACCTAATCCTCCTTCAGTGACAGGTCTGCAAATTCCAGGCATTCCGGAAACGTCTTCAGCAATTGTTATATGTTGCGAACTTAGCCTATGGACAATATAATTGGCCAACATTAAATAAACAACAGCTTCTGTATCAACATTAAGTCCATAATATTCATCATAGTTGCCACTGAAGCCTTCGCCTATACCATGGGAATGGTATAGCATCGATGTAACACCATCAAATCTAAATCCATCAAATTGGTACTCATCTAGGTACCATCTTAAGTTTGATAGTAAGAATTTCAGAACTTCAAATTCCGAATAATTGAAAAGACGAGAGTCCCACAGAGTGTGGAAGCCTCTGGAGTCGCTATGGAAGAAGCAAGCGTCGGTGCCGTCGAATCTATTTAGACCATCCATCACATTCTTACTTGCATGAGAATGTACAACATCCAATAAGACAACAATGTTCATCTCATGAGCTTTATCTACCAAGCGCTTGAGTCCTTCAGGAGTACCATAGCGACTAGATGCTGCATAGAAACTAGTAACTTGATAGCCGAAACTAGCGTAATATGCATGTTCCATTATCGCCATTAATTGGATAGCATTATATCCTTGCTTTTTAATTCGCGGCAAGATATTTTGAGCGAAATTATCATAGCTACCTACGCCTAATTCAGATGTTGCTATACCAACATGGCACTCATAGATTCTTAAGCTTTTTGGCCGCTTAACTTTGGAATTTCGAAATAAATGCCTTTCAGAAAATGGAGGATTCCAAAATTTCTGTTTATATATTGTCCCTTCGGATTTTGGCGGTTCCACAACGTACGTTGCCCAGGGTGATAGTCTATCTTCTTTGGTACCATTTTGAGTAAATACTACAACCTGTAATTAAATATGATAATCTTTTATTTGACAAATTTGATTATTTTGAGGATACCTTCACTTCAGAAAGATGTGGAATTCTGCACGAACCATCGCCATTGGGATACAGAACTAATTCCCATTTGCCGTAGCCTATGTTTTTGTAGGGTAGATTATCTCTATCCCAATTATCTTAAAACGAAATTAAATATATTAGCAAAGGAAAAAAAGAATTGTTCTTAATGGGCTTACTGAAATCTCCGGTTAAATATAATGCTCTAGCTTCAGGTGCCCATTCCCTACAAACTATCGTGTTATCAGGTTGAACTCTTATTCCGTAATATTTGTAAGCTTGCGTAAACTCGTCAAAACCTCCACCATGCTCATCTATTTTATCTTGGATATCTCTGAGGCAAGCATATCTGAAATAAAAATAATATTTATCGCTTAAAAACTGAGATTTTTAGAAGCAAAACTTTAAAAAAGGAAAAATTGCAAATATAGTAAATCTAAGGAAAGAGTACCGCTAATATATAATTTTTAGTTTATGTTCAGAAATACATTTACTACATATATAACAAAAATTTGACAGCTCAAACAGGTAAATTTTACGCACAGCGCATGCGTAAGGCATACTTATAGGTAAATCGTGACAAACGGTTGCACCCGCTGTACATACAAGGAATCAAGTGGACGTTCGGTTATTATCGGTTGACCGGTGTGCATGTAACTGATCAACCGGGGTGCACTCGGGTGCAACCGTTTGTCACGCTTTACTTATAGGAATGAAGTGAACAAACTCTTGACCGGCCTTGTATATACAAGTATTATTTACATGGATTTTAAAAAAGCAGGCGGTTTATAACCTATGACGAAATAAAAAATCTATAGTTTATATTTGTCTGATAAAAAACGATTTCTGAATTGTATTATTGTATTTGAAAACTAGACATGGTAACTCGATTCTATTCACCTATTTTAGTTTATATCTTTGAAATATATCTTGTAACCGCTGATATCAGATCATGTTATTAAATAACAATTCTATTTACGATTCCAATTATATTAATTTACTCTAAGCAAGCGTCATTTAGATTTGACATTGGATGACCTCTATGTTGAATAAAAAAATTACAAGGATAATTAAATCTTTTACCTTCTCCTTATTTCACGTTCATATGGCTTCAAAAAAGGATCCCTTTCGAGAAATGTGTTGATGTCGGGTACGTCCACCTCCATAGGGTCCATTGATGAGTATTTTCCTCCCATTTTGAAAAAAATACTAATGTTAAAACGATTTTAATAGCAAAAATCACAGAACTTTGAAAAAATGGTTTAACATATAGTTCGTGTTAAACTAAGTGCCGGTTATCGGCTAAGTATTAATTAAAACGGAATTATCAAAAAACTGTATCAAAGTGAGAGCATTTGAGACATTTAAATCCTTTAAGGTTAGTAATGTCAACAGTGTATCAGTCTAACAGCGCGTTGCAAAAGGTGGCGGGAGTTTGCATGTAATAAAAAAGAATTCCTTTTTTAACAAAATTCTTTAGAGCTTATTTTTAAATAAACACATACAATTTTTTATGGGGTATTTATCCTTTTTAAAACCTTAAAACTTTCTGAAATGATTTGAAAATGAAGAAAATCTAATTTGTGCTATTTTCAATAAATGAACCTGTATTTACGTAATATATAATACGTATTTATTATTTCTAAAAAATTCCGGAGTAGAATGAAAGATCTCTTAATTTTTTTTACGCATAAACAATCGTTTTAAAATTAGAAATGTACAATTGAAAGAAATAAACGATATATACATAGCAATGATTTCATTGTTATAGCGCGAAGTGTAATTTGAGTTGCCTATCTATAATAGAATATTGAGCAGTGCATAAAATGAGTCAGTCAATAAAAGAAGTGCTATATTTATAAGAAGATGCATTCGTATTAATTTTAACGAAGAAGCTTAGGTCTCGTTGTATTTGGAAGATGTTTAAAGCAACTAAAACCGGTGACATGGAATTTGGACCATTAAGGACCCTAGACGATTTCATATTAGAATCTGCAAGATTCCAATTACCCAACTTTAAAGATCTGGATAAATGGGGTAATCGTGTAACGAATAATTTACTGTATTATCAAACTAATTACTTCTTAATGGCATTGTTGTTCTTTGCTGTAATTGGGTAAATTTTTAAACGATTAAAGTATATAATTTATTTAAATAATAATTTTAGGGTAATTCATCCGATTAAAATGATATACGGAATCTGTGTCTCCTCAGTACTCTTACTAATATTTTGGTACGTCACCAACGAAAGCTTAACAGCAAGTCAATTTAAAAGAAAACACCCAATCGTCTCTTTAATTTTGGTATTTGCTGGAATATACTTGGTAATGAATATGTTAGATTCTCTATTAGTATTTTTCCTTGGGATATTACTTCCGTTCTCAGGTAAAAATGTCTTGTTTCTTTGAATTCTTTTTAAATTATCGAATTATTTAACATTTATAGCAACTTTCGTTCATTCTTCATTGAGATTGAGAAACATTAAAAATAAATTGGTAAACCAAGCTGAAAATTATAACTTGAAACAGACACCGATGGGTGTCTTCCTTAAAGGACTTGATTTGAAACCAGATTTATTCTGATCGAAGGTGTAAGAAAATGACTGGATAAAATATGAAGAAATATGGAAAAACGTTGAATGTAAAGTATTGCAAATTGTGAACCAATAATAATATGCTTTAATTGCTATTTAAAAACAATGCAACTTCTTTTGAATTCACTTCGAATATTTTACATGAAGTGTGAGTAATATTTGTATATTTAATTTCTTTTTTTTTGTAAAGCTACGATGCATTCTGTTATCAAGATTGATATTCTCATTTTTTATTCGTGAACTAACACAATGAAATTAGCATTTTATTCGTTGATAAAGTTGGAAGCCTAGATGGTGTAGTCACGGGAAGCGATATTAATATATGGGGGACGTTTGGCCAAATTTTATCAAAATTTAATTTTATTTTCGGGAAAGATCTTATGGTATATGAATATTTCTTACGCCAACTATACAGTATGAATCTATTTATAATTTAGAGATTTTTTTGTTATGTATTAATAAAGATTTAACATTAGACTCTAGCTGATTTATAAAATTTAATTTGTTTTTTGTATTATATCTATATTACATAAAAAATCGATAAGAAAACTATTTTTGTTTCATTTTTTTAACCACCCTTTATTAATTAACAATAACAAGATTACAAAAAAATAGTCTTCTCTTCTGTAAGTTTATAGTAAAATGGAATAAAATAAAATAAAATGTATGTATATAAATATATATATAATGTATAAAAAAATCATCTTAAAATTTCAAATTATTGCTTATCTCAGTCAGTTTCTTGTCTGGCAAAATTCTATGTGCTTCAGTATGTAATCCGAATTGCTTCAGAATTAAGCCCATTGGAGTAATCTTAATTTCAAGCATTTCGACTTGATTTGCAAGCTTATTTTTAAAATTCCTTAATCGCAAGGAAGCGTGAATAAAAATAACTAAAAACATAACTTAAATAAAAACAAAAAAGTAAGAGGAATAAACAAATAACTACCTGAAACTGGGAAAAGTAAGGCAACTAATAATACCAATATGTTATTAAGCATGTAGTAAACAAAATATAAAGCAAGCATTACTGCAATGATAGATACATTTCTGTATTCGTTTCTTATGTACTCTAGCCGACCTGAATTGTTAGTAAATCCTAAGTATAATAATGTTGTTAATATGCATGTTACTGTTCCAGATGCAATTTCCTTAGGATGTATCACCCTTAAACATTAATTAACATTTAGTAAACAATATATACATTCACGTCACTTACTTATTACCCAACAATGACAAATAGGAGTACATAAAGTAGGAAATAATTAGTCTGATAATATAACAAATTTTTCACAACTCTATTACCCCATCTTTCAGGATGTTTTATGTCAGGAATCTGGAATCTTGCTGATTCTAGTAGAAAATCATCCAGACTTCTTAACGACGCTAGTTCCACATTATTTTCTTTCAAGTTTGACATTTTTCTATTTAAAATCACAGAAGGAACTATATAAAAAAATAATTATTTGACAATTATTGATGTCATTAACAAGGTACTCAATTTGAATCACTTGACGTTTGACAATGGCGCCACCTATGAGAGAAATGTTGAGGTAGCCTTGTAGTTTTTTAAGGCTGTTTTACGTGACGCGCAATTATGCGCATAAATCAACAATATTATTCAATATTCAAACAAATCAACACCGGGCAAAGTTATAAAGAAGCCACATAATCATTTACTTGGGAAATAGAGAATTCAAAAAAACAAAGTACGCATGCGTCATACATAATTATGGATACATTTATGCGTGGTGTGAATAACCAGGGGCGTGTTCGAAAATTCAATAGGTAGTCTCCAGGTACGCCCCTATCGGTTCGAAAATAGCGGATAATTTGCTCTGGAGAATGTTTACCTTACTTTTCGAACGCAGGTAGATGCTCCACTGCTACCCAAATGTTACCGACCTCCGGACGTCGGGAAAAATTACCCGTCATACGCAGTGTTACTTTATTCGTTAAAAAAACCAAAACAAAACTTTTAAAGGATATATGTGAAAGGGTATTTGTTGTAATATACATGTTTATGTAAGAATATAAGTAGTTAATATGATAAACATTACGCTATATTTAAATAAAAAAAAATAAACATAAGAGGTATACAAGAAAAAAACTTTTAATAGAAACAGAAAAAATATGTAACCGAGGTGCTAATGATTACAACCCATTTTTTTCTTTGCAAATCCATATTATATCAAACCATAGAGGACATACAATTAACAAATTTCAAAATATTGAAATCTAACCTAACTAACAATATTTCAAACTTCACCCAATTCCAGCATTCATCGCCCGTTTGCGTTCGAATAGTCAGGGTAGTAAAAATCACGTGACCAGTATCCTGTCTACCCAGCTTTTTCGAACACACCTCAGGCTTTACGTAGATTGCATGTATAGGATACACCAATAGTACGAGGGCGTGTTGATAACTAATGCCTCCATGGCCATAACTTTTATAATGATGGACCGGACAGTGTCAAAAGTGGTTTGCCATTTACCTTAACTCTTGGTACATGTCTCCCTAGTGGAGATTCTCAGCAACATCGCGTTTGCGCACAATAGTTCTAAAAATGGCGACCGGCATGGACGTGCAGTTAAAGCAACGAGCTGTCATCGAATTTCTTACTGAGGAAGGTGTAACGCCCATTGACAACCATCGATGGTTGAGTACCGTGTACTGAGATGCGTGCGTTGATGTGAGTACTGTTAGATGGGTAAGGACTGTGAAAGACGAAAATCCTGCTAAAACGAATCTCCAAGATCAGGTACGCAGTGGCCGACCAGTGTCTGCGTGTGGTGAAAGGCAGGTGGCTCTCGTGGATGAACTGATTCGTGAGAATCGACGGTGTCAACAAACCGACATTGCCAATAGGGTGGCTTTTTTACAAGAAAGAGTACATCACATTATCTGCAATATGCTGAAGTACAGGAGAATATGCGCACGTTGGGTGCCCCGAATGCTTACTGATGAAATGAAAGCCAATCGAAAACAAATTTGCGAACTACTTTTGACTCAATATGAGGCAGAATGTGATGCTTTTCTCCACAGAATTGTGACCGGCGACGAGTAGCGGGCACATCATTACGACCCTGAAATGAAACGTCAGTTCATGGAGTATAGCCATAAGGGTTCGCCACAACCGAAAAAATTCAAAGTTCATCTGGCGGGAAAGTCATGATTACCGTTTTCTGGGATTGCGATGATGTCGTTCATATGGAATTTTTGGAACGTAGCTGTACTGTTAACTCCGAAGGATATGTTAACACCCTAACAAATCTGAAGCGACGGTTGCGTAAGGTTCGTCCAAAGTGCCAATTCTGCATCATGACAACGCTCGGCCTCATACAAGTCAGAGAATGCGTATACCACTGTTAGAAGCTTGGGTTTCGTTTTACCTCATCCACCTTATAGCCCAGATTTTGCGCCTTGTGACTTTTTCCTCTTTGCGAAGCTTAAGGAACATCTCAAGGGCAAGCGTTTCTCTTCGGATGCAGAGATGATAACGGACGCGCGAAAAAGGTGCCGTGCGAAGACTTTAGACTTTTTCCGTGACGGATTAGCGCAACTCGTAGTACGTTGGCGTTAATGTATTGCTGTCAATGGCGATTATGCGGAAAGGTGAATATATCAATGGGTAGAGGGCAGTTTATACTATCATTTCACACTTATATGTAAACAATATATCTATAGCTAATAAAGTTATAGCCATGGAGGCATTAGTTTTCAATACGCCCTCGTACGTCCGTCATTGCTCAGGCTGTATGCTATAGATAGCAATTTGATATTTCGGGGATATTGTGACATACTGGATGTTTTATATAAAAATGGCACAGTAAAATTCACTTTTTTAAATAAAACAACCTGTATATTTTTGCATTATTAAAGATCCCTAACTACACTCCATTCATTCCCAAATTATGAAAGTAATTCGTTTTGTCACATATTCCATAGAAAATATTCCATCCAAACGCTTTCAAATTTAGCAATAAAATTTGTTGTGTGGATTGATAGAAATTGGGTAACGATGTCAGTTAATTGTTTTTATCACCGGAAAATGATTCCTCTCCATTTTGTTCAATTGAAAATCCTATATATTGTGGCTAGAAGTGATGCAGAATTATGTTCTGCATCAATCCATATTAGGTTTCCCTATACCTATTTTTAGCGGTTTTTACAATAATCCAGAATAATCAAAATGTCAAAGTTGTTAATGCACCCAAAAGATTATCAAGTTAGGGGCTAATATGAAATGAAACAAATGCCAAGTTGTCAAAGTATGAAAAGTACACTGAAGAGCGTTCATTTGACATAAAAATGAATTACTCGAAAAATGATATGGTAGATATGATTTTCGTACTGCGCTGAGCAAAAAGGAATCCAGAAAAGAGAATTTTTGAAAAACTAGTGACGAGATCTATTGATACGAGAAATGTCGTTTACAAGAAATGTGAATGAACTGTTGGCAGTTACTGATGTTCCAAATGCAAGCCAAAGAAAATATAAGTGTGAACGTAGGTGCAGGTTAGATTAGATTGGTACTCTTGATCTATTCCACAGCGACCTTTTCAGATCTATTGTGGTTTCTCTATGATTAGATCAATTACGTTAGCTTTGCTTTTTTCACCAGACCCAGCAGCCTTGTGAGTGATCCTTCTACGTAGGTTTCGGCTTTTGGGTATTCCGAGCCCATTTCTGAGAGCCATATTCCTGCCAGTGCTGTGCGATCGCACAGCAAAATCTTCCTTTGTCGGGCCTAGGTTGCTCACGTTTTTTGAGCATACAGTCTCCTGTTAGCAGGCTTACTATTGTTCTAATGAACTGTTTGTCTCTGTCCTATCCGAAATTGCTTGGCCTGTCTCTGACCTGGAATACTCTTCCATGAGTCTTGAGATTTCTTATCTTTCCATTGCTTAGTAGTTGCTTTAACTACCGTATATGCTACGCCTACAGAGTGCTTTGGGTTTTTGTCAGTAGTTGGCGAGCCTACACGGGCTAATTCGTCTGGCTTGACAATCCCTCGATGACTTTCGTGTTCTGGTACTCAGACCAGGGTCACCTTAATTCAGCTACCCAGTGTATTGAGCGTATTCGTGCAGTCCTACACCAGTTTCGACTTCACCTATGTGGAGTTCAGTTCTTTTGACTGTCTAAATAGATAGCAATAGATTGATAATTAACTTCTTGCTTGTCTAATACACCCCAGCACTGCTGCTATTTCGGCTTGAAATACTGTGGCGCTTAACAGGTGTAAGTGGACGATCTGTTCTGTGAATATTAAAGAAAAATCGTTTAGATCCTTATCATATTCACTTGCATCAGGAGCTTACTGAACAGGCATTTTGAAAAACGTTTTCAATTTTGAAAGTGGAGCAATTATAAGTTACAAGAAAATCCAAGAAAAGGTGTTATTCTCCGAAGAAGCAACTTTTCACAAAAAGAGATCGGTATTTGCGATTAATGGATCAGCAACATCGGAGGAGCGTTACCGTGGGGAGGTATAATCGGCGTTGTAGTACTTTGTTTCGAAAATAATTTAAATGGAGCTATGTACGAGGGAAAGTCAAATATTATCTACACTTTCGCCATAACAAGCTTTGAAGGTTATCGTAGTGGCGGCCGCTTGCGCATGCGTTGAGTTGGCGCCTCTGTGGTCATGTGTGCGGAATTTAATCACGATCGCGTCAGTTGTCTGCTAGCTACAACAGCATAAGTATGTCAGCTCCGCTATTAGTTTGCACCAAAGAGGAACAACGAGCGGTAGTCCGATTTTTGTGGCCAGAGGGTGTGAAAGGTGCTGAAATTCGCCGGAGACTTTTGTCACAATACGGGGACAGTGCTTTATCTCGTAAAAGCGTTTTTTTGTGGATCGAAATGTTTCAAAGTGGCCGCACGAGCGTAACACAAAAAGAGGGAGCTGGACGGCCGTCAACCTCGACCACCGACGACAACATTCAGCAAGCTCGAGAGACGGACGTAAGAGGATTTACCGTACCACCTTTTTTTTTATAAAACACCCAGTATATGGGAATGTATTTTTTGAAGATGCACAATAGCATTATACCAGGTGTCCCATGATATGATTGCCACAGCTTAAGGATATGTTGCTTAAACAATTTCAAGTCAAAAATGTCTAATAAACATATGCCCAAAACTCTATCGTAACTGAGCTACAAGCATTTGAATTTGTTTTAAGCAGAAAATCGTGAGAACACAGAACGTGTTTCTAGGATTATGGATGCGGCAGAAAATATTCGTGCTGATCCTGAGACTATTAGCAGAGCCACCTCTTCAGTTCTGAGAAGAACTCGAGTGTATACAGCATTTGGGTGAACAGTTTGAACAATTAATGCGATAAAGCAACATCTTTTTAACTGATCTTCAATCAGATTGTACCTGGTATTTATTCAGATTTCAAATGACCCTGATAGAGTTTTGGACATGTAAGTTTATTTTAAACAAACAATAAAAAGTTACATTAATTTACAATAACAGTTACTTCACAACTCAATCGTAAAACAAAATAAGTCTCTCCGAATACAACATTACTTTACGCGCGTACACCACTTGCCGCCATTCCATCTACTCCTCCTCCTCTCGTTTACGTCACTCGCGGCGCCAATTTGAATTTTTAAAAGTTATTTTGGTTTCTTACACTCGGCCACCCTGCAAGTAGAGCGTCCTCGCTCGTATGTTTCACACATGTAGTCTTGCAATCTCGCTGGTTTTTGAATTAGTCGTTTCTTCCTCATTGGTTTCATCTCATCGACATTTTCACCGGTTCGGTTTTGTTTCTTTTCTCTTTCACTGCCACCCTCTTCTATTGCGTATTCGTCTACTTGATCTTCTTCGTCAGTTCTTTCTTCTCTATCTTCTTCAATGTTTTCCTCATCTTCTTCATCTCCATCGCCCTTTTCTTCCGTGTTGTTCTGATCGGTATAATCTTCTTTCTCTTCTTCTGTGTCATCGTCTTCGCTTTCGTTGTGGTTGTAGTAGTTCCTCATTTGGGACACATGGGCAGTTATAGTGCGTTTTCGTCTATCATCAATTTCTTTGATTCGGTAAGTGTCGGATGGTAAAACTTCTAAGACAACATACGGTCCCTTGTATTTGGATTGTAACTTGGTGCTCTCACCTGTTGCCTGTACGGCTGCTTTTATAACGACTATTTCGCCAACTTCATATGTGTGCCCAACATATTTCCTCTTATCATACTGCTTCTTTTGTCCTCGTTGTTGCTTTTCGATATCTTCCCTCGCCTTTGCTCTAATATCTTCATAACTTCTGTAGGTATTTCGACTAATCAACGCATTCATTCTTGCATGTTCCAATGACGGATTAAAACCCATCAACATCTTATATGGCGTCTGTCTGGTGGTTTTATTGATAGAGGTGTTCAAATCAAATTGCACTTTCTTCAAAGATGTATCCCAATGCGTTTGATCTCGCATTTCTGCTTGCAAAACGGGTACTATGGTGCGGTTTACCCTCTCCACCATTCCATTTGCCTGCGGGTGTCTCGGTGAAATAAATATTAACCGTGCTCCCTTCTTGCCAATGTAGTCCTTAAATGACTGTGAGGTAAAACAAGTCCCTCTGTCACATACTATTGTATTCGGTACTCCATAATCTAATATAAACTTGTCCATATATTTAATTACCGCTGAACTTTTCGTAGTTTTGATTGGAAATAAGTTTACAAAACGACTGAAAGCATCAATAATAATGAATAAATATGTATAACCCCTCGTCGACTTCACAAACGGTCCTAAGTTGTCTATATGTATTCTTTCAAAGGGTCCAGATGGCGTTGGAAGCGGATGGAGTAATCCCGGTTTTCGTCCTGTGGCTGGTTTGTTCAAAAGGCATTCCATGCAACTAGCAATATGTCTTCTCGCATATCGACGCAATCCTGGAAACCAATATTTTTCTTGAATTCGATATACAGTACGATCTAACGCGAAATGTCCAACTAAGTGATGATTTTTAACCAGCACACTTTTTCGCATCGAGTTGGGCACAACGAATAAGTCTCTGGATTCCCCGTTCACTACTTTATTAATGTACAGTTTACTGTCTATTAATTTATAATTTGTCACTAACTCTTTTTCTGCTGCAGTTCGCTCGCGTAACGGATTTCTAAGAATGTTCATGCAATGTTTTAAACGTTCATCACTCCGTTGAATAATTCCTATTTGTTCGTCTTCACTAAATGTGACTAGCACATCAAGTCTTTTCACCAACACATCGTCGTAAGTATCCTCTGCTGGTTCTACGGGTGCTCTGCTTAAGGCGTCGGCATGGGACATCGCCGTTCCCTTTCTATATTCCAAGGTATAATTGTATTCTTGCAATATACTAAACCATCGAGCAGTCTGGGGATGCATCGTCTTCTTAGTGTTGAGGTACACGATCGCTTGACAATCAGTTATTATTTTAAAGGAGATTCCAATAAGTAAGCCTCTTAATCTTTCTATGCTCCAAACAATCGCTAGCAATTCAAGTCTCGACGAATGATAACGACTTTCTGCTTCGGTGGTCTTCTTAGAGACGCAGTAGGTAAGTCTGAGTTGGTTGTTGTCATCTCGCTGCATTAATATTCCAGAAAGTCCAACAGAACTGGCATCGGTGTGTAATTCGGTAGGTGCTTTCGGATCATATAACTTCAATACTGGTTCACTCATTAAGCATAGCTTTAGCTGCTGAAAAGCTTTGTTGCAGTCTTCATTAAAATCGAATTTAACATGTTTTCGAGTTAAGTCAGATAACGGTCTAGCAATTACTGCGTAATTTTTCACATATCTCCTGAAGAATCCGGTAAGTCCTAAAAACCCTTTCACTTCGTGGACGTCGTTTGGTATTGGAAAGTCAATTATCGCATTAATTTTCCTCAATCCTGGTCTCAGTCCTCTTTCCGATATAATCATCCCCAAATATTCTACTTCTTTCTTCCTGAATTCACATTTCTTTATATTAAGCCTCAATCGCGCCTTTTGAAATGCTTCCAGAACCAATTCTAGTCGTTCCATTAGTCCTTTCCAATTTTTAGCAGGTATAATTACGTCGTCTAAATAACAACTGCAAATTTTGTTTTTTAAAGGTCCCAAAACAAGGTTCATCAATTTTACAAATTCATAGGGTGCATTGGTTAATCCAAAAACCATTCTTTTGAATTCCCCAGTTGTATCTGCTGTTATGAAGGCTGTCTTTAAAGCTGCTTCTGGTTTTAACGGTATCTGCATGTATCCATTTGCTAGATCTAGAGTAGCAAAAATAGATGCTCCTGCCAGATATTCAAATTGTTCATCTAGGCCGAGTATCGGGTAATTTATTTTTACCGTCTGACGATTCAATTTCCGGTAATCTACTACTAAACGAGGGTCGCCGTTTTTTCTACGGACTAGTAGAACTGGAGACGCGCATGGACTATACGTTTCTGTCACAATTCCACATTCCTTTAATTCATTTACCAATCGAGCTATCGTTTCTCTATCCTCCACAGAAGTCTTATATGGTGCACATCGAACAGATTTTCCATCATCTACAATATCCATTGTCATTAAATTCGTACAGCCCAGTTCTCGTAAATTTAATGCGAAGCAGTTCCTATAGTTTCGAATGATATTCATTAATTCTAACTGTTGCTCCTCGGTGACGTCATTTCCTACTTGAACCATATCTAAGGTAATATCTCCCTTAACATCGTCGATATTGTCTTCGCCAAGAGTTTTGTCATCAATCTCGTTTTGTTTTAATATTTGGCCATTTTCGCAGATCAGGTCTTGTTCACTCGCATTTAAAACTCTCATCATAACATTTTTACCTGTATTCACCTTTACTTCACAAATACTCTTACTTGGTATGTTAATGGTTTCCATAACCTCGCATCTCTTCTCGATAAGGTCCTCTACATCTATGTGTTTGAATGGTTCGTCACCAGCAAAGCCAAAATATAATGCATTACCCTTCTTCATATATGCAAGTTGATCTCTCTCCGAAAAAGTTCTGCCTAATAACAAGTCTGTATTTTGGGCATGATCAGGGACAACTAAAATTAAAACATCATCTACATCTACACTATCTACTCGTATCTTAGCTGACATTTTCCCAATTGTATATAACGCTGGTTCCTCCAAATTCCCGTATCCAAATAGCGGTTGACGATCTTTCTCAAAAGATAAATTATGTCCAAGCGCAGCACTTCTTTTAATTGTACTGACAGCGCTTCCGTTATCTACGTATGCTACCAGTGAAATATTGTCATTAAGAATAATATTCTTGTAAAATTTTGCATTGTCGTCGACTTGGATATCATCTTTCGTCACAATAGATGTTTTACGATCAACGATTTGTACGGTTCTTTTCGGTTTGTCATTTACTTTACTAGGGCATTGGCTAGAAATGTGTCCTTCTTTTTTACAATTGTAACAAATGATGTTATTTTTACATTGTTTTGCAATGTGTCCCTGAAGACCACATTTGAAGGATTTCTTGTCTGTTCTAGCCTCCTTTACAATCCCTTCTTTGTTATTCTCTGTCGAGTTATCTCGAAATTTATTGTACGGATTTGAGAACGATGCTTTTATTTTTTCAATTTCCAAAATATCATGCAATAAGTCGTCGTAATCAATATACGCCTTCGTGGCCAAAGCAACGGCAATCTCCTTACGAAAGAGCCCAGATAATATTTCGTCTTTCGTGTCGGATATTGTCAGTCCGATTTCTCGGCACAAATGTAGTTTTTCATAAAAGTACGCTGCAACTGACTCACCTTTATTTTGGTGCTTTCGCTTCATTTCATCCCATTTATCGGATAATTTGCGTCCTACCTTATAGGTTGCAAGAAATTCCGTTTTAAAATCGGTCCACGAATGTATGCGTTCCACTTTAGTCTTGTACCAGTGTACAGCCGGTCCTCGTAAATGTGCTCGAGTCGTCTCTAGCTGATACACATCGGGCCACCGATTCAATATCGCGCTCGTTTCGATATTTCTGATCCACTCCTCGGCTTTTGGGATATCCTTATCTCCATCGAAGAACCCAATCACCTTGGATAGATCTGGCATCACATGAAATGTTTGACTAGTTTCACTCCCGGTGTTACTGGTTTGCGGTGATAATCTGTTTAACATTTCATCGCGTTTTCTCCCTTCGGCAATAAGTAATTCCAGCATTCGCTGCATACAGAACATATCTGATCCTTGATTTTGCATTCTTTCATTTACCTCTACTCCTTCACCCTCAAGACTATCGTAGTTTTCCTCCTGGGACATTTCGTCTTTTACTCGTTTTATTTTGATACACCGAAACAGTTCTAACCGCACCACTCTATTGTTCCAATTAGGCATTCACTATCCCGCTTCTGAAGATGTAAGTTTATTTTAAACAAACAATAAAAAGTTACATTAATTTACAATAACAGTTACTTCACAACTCAAGTAAAACAAAATAAGTCTCTCCGAATACAACATTACGCGCGTACACCACTTGCCGCCATTCCATCTACTCCTCCTCCTCTCGCTTACGTCACTCGCAGCGCCAATTTGAATTTTTAAAAGTTATTTTGGTTTCTTACAGACATATGTTTATTAAACATTTTTGACTTGAAATTGCTTGAGCTGTGACAATCAGGTGGACATTCGGTATAACATGCCCAAAATATCAAAATTGCAGCCTAGCAGCCCGAGTAATAAAAGACGAACTTACTATTGCTGCACTGTGTATAATAGATTTCGTTCGTCATTAGAAATCAAAATATGTTAAAATCAAATAAAATAATGTTGTAATGAGAATATCGTTTTAATAAAGGAAGTTGGGAAAATAAGATTTATAATGATAATTATTTGGAAAATCTCACGTTAAATTAATTGTTATTAAATGATTAACTTAGACGTAACTTATCACTCTTATCAGTGTACAAGATTCAAGTCTCTCTATTTATAGGTGATATAAAAACACGTAATCTTTCTTAAATATATTTATTTATATTGTCAACGTGGAATAATCTTTTGTGATACAAATAAACAGGTTGCGGAACAAACCATTTAAACATCTTCACAGTTGAGAAAACATTAATTTAATTGACTATCTTGAAAAAATGTCAAATAATGATACATTTTCTCAGCAAAAATATAATAGTACAGTAACAGATCGTCACAACCACGTCTTTAGTATCAACTTATTAAACTTTTTTTAAGGCAAAATAGCCGTTTTGTTCTCGTTTAGTTTCATTTTCATTTTTAAATAATCGTTATTATTATTCTTATTATTATTAACAACTATCTTGTTTACTTATTCATCCACCGTTATTACAACAAATGTCCCTTGCTATATATTATGTATACAGTAAATATGGAGGTCTAGCGCATCACTAAATAATGTATAAGAAGAAAGAGAGATATACAATACAATTATCTATAGAAAGGCGTCCAGATAAAACAGCGAAGCAAATTAGAGCCCTTGATTCTTAAAAAAAACTTGCCTATCGTAGAATAATACTGCATCTTCCACAATTTTTCGATGGACGCCTGTGACAACAAGGTAAAGGCGGTAAATTCAAAATTACAACCAGAAATTACCGACTTTATTTAAATAAAATATTTGGTGTAACGTTCCTTATTTGCTCCTATTTAAAATTTAAATATATCTTGGCATATCACCAAGTTATCATCTTCATTTTATTGCTAAAGAGTTTGAATTGAACTTTCTTATTGACTAATTTCCTATTCATTGTTTCTTTTATACTATATACGTTATCTTCGCTTGAATCTAATGTAACAACAAGTACTTGCGATGAAACGAGAATGCCCCTAATAGATTTGTATCGTAATCTATATTTCTTTATGTTTAGGTTCATATGTACATATATAATTATAATAACATTTATTAAACATTCCCTTTTTTGTGTAACAATTACAATAATTTACTTATTTAAAAATATATTCATAAAAATAGAATCGTTTACCCCATTTTTCACTGATTATTAAACAAAGAATTTATATACAATTTATTATAATTAAGAACTAGAGATATAATATAAACATTAAGGGGTATGCTCTTTTCCACTAAAGATATGTATTATTTTTTTAATTTAATTAGGTTGTTTTGATTTTAAAGTTCTATTAGATTACTCTAAAAAGATAACAATTCAATATACACTTCCCAAACTAATTTATTTTCATTTGGTTCCAAATAGAGAAAGTTGAACGTTTGGGAAAGATTTAATTTTACATGATTTTAACAACAAATCAAGTATTTAATAATAACTATTTGATATTTATACATATATATGCATTAATTAATAAAAATTAGGGGATCCCGTTTCATTGTCAGTACTACCACCTTCGCATTCTTCAAATAACTATAATATTAATTGTGCCACTTGATCTTATTTAATTTGGTTATGCCTATCTAACACATAAACGAAAAAGAATTTGTAAAGCAATCTAAATTGTTTGGCTTCTACCAAGTCTATTGTATTTTTTGTATTTTTTTTTATAATTTTTCTTCTTCATTAATCTCCTACCGTTAAGGAACATTGGTACAAATTGTTTCTATCTTTAACAAAAAAAAAACTGTGCAACGTATCTGTTGTGCAAATTCATTTACATATACTATATTTATTTATATATATATATATATATGATTATCGACCTATTTATTCAGTACAATTGCGAGAAAAAATTATATGTCCTTCTTGACGATTTTGTGCTATCATTCGAGTCGTCGTTTTATACAATGTGCGTCAACATTTTGGAACGCGGGCGATTGATTTTATTGGATTGGGTAGGACACATAACTTTTTCTTTAGTTTCGCCTAAAAAAACAACGGGAGAAATCTCTATGTACCAGTTGTTCTAATAATTACACCATAATTAACAAACAATAATATTTAAGAGCTTAGATTAAGTTTAGAATATATGTTTTTTTAAGGTATCACTGAACACAAAATTTATTTTTGTTATTCATCATAAGAATGCCTCATATCTTCTTCGCTCTGTACTTCCCCTCCTTCCTCAGATTCAACTAGAATATGCTTTGTTCACCAGTTAGACTCGGCCAAATTGAAATACAATTTCGAGTCTTTCTAGTCGATTAAAGCATAAGCCCCAATCTTTAGGAAAAACTAATTTAAAATCCTAAATTTCACTAATTTACAATTAAAATTTATTCTTGCACATATAGACATAAAATTTGTGTATCATTTTCATTGTGTGTTTACAACAAACCTGCCCTTAAGTCTTTATTATCGTTTACTTTTTGTTTTCGCGTCTTGCATTTCGTAAAAAAATTATTGCAAGGTTCAACAACGAGAAACATCTAAACTAGTTGCCCTAATAATTACATCATAATTAATGAACAACTTCTTAAGGAGACCTTACGCGCAAATTTAGAATATATCTTATGGAATCATTGAACACAAAAATCCAGGGTCCACAGACGCTACTTTTGCCGTCAGGAACGCATGCATACAGAACAGTAAACTCTGTAAAATTGAACACTCTAACTCCTAAAATAAACCAAAAAATCAATTCAGGAAACTAGTAAAGAATTTATTATACCTTCGTCTCTATAGCTCTAGATTCGGAATCTTGAAAATGCAATTTCAATTTAGACTTGCCATCGTCAGAAGACCCACGTAACTGTGAGAATTTATACTGCCAAACTGGTGTTTTATTATCAGCTTCGTGAAGTGAGAATCCTAAGTTCCAATCCAATGTGAGTCCAGCTGTTCTACCATTGCAACTCACAGTAAATGTTTTATTCTAAAATAATGCGCATACGCTGTTAAATACCAGACCTAAATTGGCTCCTTCAATGACTACTTACTCCTAATTTCATTACAGCAGTACATACAGAGCAGTGCCACGCATTCTCGATTCTCAGAAGCTCTTGGCGTGTTTCAACTGAGAAATATCTAGAATCTTGCCCGGAAGTTTGTACCAGGAAGCAATGCTGCCTTTCGTCAACGTTTTCTGAGTCTTTGACGACTCTAAACATTGTTTGGTACACTTTAAACATCAAAGGGCATTTGCTCCAATCAATTACAGTTAACTGAAATGATAAAAAGGAGCAAATAGATCCGAATACACGGATAGAACCTAATATTTACAGGTGGTGTATCAAACAACATAAGATCGGTGCCTTTTAAGGCAAAAAATCTTGGTTTATAGTTCTGCCAAGGATGGTTATTGTTTAGAACACCCTCATTAACCCAACCCATGTATTCTATACGGTCAGATACACTAAAGTTTCGATTATATAACTTCATCTGCAAGAAAATATACAATATCTCCAAAATGTATTGCCAAAATCAAAGTCAATATACCTGTAAGTGAGTAAGTCCAATGATATTATCAGTTATATACTTAAGCCATTGTGAAAGTATAGCTGAATCATCACAATGTATAATACCAGTACTAATACCATTTAAACCTCGAACTTCGAAAGCATTTGGTCGCAATTTATCAGTCCCAAAAATATAGCGTGTGACATAGGCCATCATCAAAGGTAAGGTTACCATATCCACCCATCTAGTTTGAGGTTCTTGGTCAAATTCAGAGCAAATTGAGCTTGGTCTGCTTCCAGTACTGTTAGTAGCTAGCTTCAAACTTTCGTCAGAAGTTTCCTTATCATCGCTATTACTATCGGTATGCTGGGATTCTTTTTCTTCTACAATTTTTTGACATATTCATAATATTTAAATTTTTAAAGATACTTAAAAATTTAAATAATTAAATACCTTGCTTCTGGAGGAATGGTGTGGCTGCACGGTAATGTTTAACTGTTAAAACTACTAAGTCCCCAGCATTCCGTAAGATGTTTACAGCATCATCATGAGGACATGCAGTGATATATTCACCATTCACTTAGATAAAGAGATAGATTAGAATGAAATTAATCAGGGAAATATGTAAAGATACCTTTAATTATAGCATCGCCGACGAACAGTTCCCCAGTTTGATCTGCGGCTTGGCTCTTGTATATTCTTGATATTAGAATTGGTAATTTATGTTCAGCACCACCTTTGATACTTAAACCTAATCCTCCGACTTTTTGCCTTCGTATTTGTACCATCCTCTCCTGTAAATTTGTGATTAACTATAGAGAATATAATTTTAAAAATTTTAAGTTACTTTATTTTGAAATTTTTAAAATTATTGGGATAAAGAAGAAGAAGGAGATTTTAACTTACCTTAGAATTGGATGGTTTCGATTCTGGGTGAATAATCTCTTCTTTCTGAAGACGTAATACCTCCATTGATAAGTGGAGTCTTACAGGAATTGGCCTGCTTTTGCCATCGCTAACAGTGACCATTCCAGTTCTAACTTTTAGCTTTTGATCTATTTTCTCCTCAATTGGTGTGGTCATTCTAGTAGCATTAATCCTCATATTGAATCTTTACAATTAATGCAGAATTGGGGATCAAAATGGGTAGTTTTTTTTATCCTATTGGAGATTATATATTCATAACACTTACCCTTTTAACAAGTGTATAAATGCGGCTACACAAAATCGATCATGTTATTTTATTTATAATTTTAGCGCGTAGCTAATTGCTTAATTGAAGGTACAATGTCCTAGTATGTACGGCCATTTTTAAAAGGGGCAAAATAAATTGAATAACAAAATAAGGGTTTGTATCTTAAATGGTATTGATGTTTCAAAAGTTATGTACTGCAAACAAATACACTAGAGGACACTAAAGATTACATCTCAACCCCGCTAGAATTCAAATATTTGGGATCGGGGTAAAATAACGATTTTATTCCGGAAGAGTAAACAAAAAAGCTTGGAAATGGAACAGAATTCGATCAAACAAGTCCAAAACAAGTCTATCCGTTTAATGTGATAGTGTACAATAGCGGACAACAAAACTGGGTAAAGTAATTTTAGGGGTTCAAGTACCATGCTTCAATTACTTTTAAAAGAAGGCGTTTGATACTGGAAATTCGAAATACTTCGTTTAAGTACTTAAGGCTTTAAAGCACTTTTCAAGTGCTTCAATTAGTTTTAATGTGATTCAGGCACTTTTAAAACAGTTGAAGCATTTTTAGCAACCTGCTTCAAAAACTTTAAAATGAGTAATTTGTACTTGATATTTATATTGTCACTACTTGGTAATTCAAGCACTTTTGTAAATGGAAGTATTTGATACTCAGCTCTGGTGGATAATAATATTCTACCCTATAAACGCAATCTTTTTATTTTCATTACAAAATCATTAGAAATATTTCTTATACAAAGCGCTATTCACTTTCGAAGCCGTTGGCTTCTTAATAACATCAGAAATGAAATGACCTATTTCTACTAATTTCTTCAGATCAACACCAGTTTCAACTCCTAAGCCACGAAGCATATAAACTAGATCTTCAGTTGCGACGTTTCCAGAAGCACCTTTAGCATAAGGACACCCACCAAGACCAGAAACTGAGGAATCTGCAACTGTTATCCCGAATTCTAAAGCTGTGAGGACGTTTACTAAAGCTTGACCATAAGTGTCATGGCAGTGAATTGCTAATTTATCTGGAGTGGTTATTTTTAGGACGTCCTTAAGCATGTCCTGGACAGTACTCTTTGTTCCAACTCCTATGGTGTCTCCTAGAGATACCTCGTAGCATCCTAGATTGAGGAGAGCCTCAGTTACTTTTGTAACTGCTGCTGGTTTAATGTAACCGTCGTATGGACAACCAACCACACACGAAACGTACCCTCTAATTTTTAAATTGTGCCTTTTAGCTGCTTCTGTAACTTCTTTGATTCTTTGTACACCTTCTTCTGCGGTACAGTTAACATTTTTCTGTGAGAAGCCATCAGAAGCGGATGCAAAAACAGCTATTTCTTTGACTCCTACGTTTATCTAGAAATAATTTTATTTGAAATGATTGCAAAAACGATTATTTATTTCATACAGCTGACTCTAATCCTTTAACATTTGGCACGAGTACAGGATACTCTATTGAAGGATTCTTTGCGATGCCTTTGAATACTTTCGCGTTATCTGCCATTTGCGGGACCCATTTCGGACTTACGAAACTAAAAGGTAAAATAAATCATTGGAAATTTGAATTCGGTGCCAAGTATTTTAGCGAGTTGTCAAACCAAACATAGATACATAAATACTGCAGGAAACGAAGTTACCTTGTTACTTCGATTGTTTTGAGGCCAGTGTCTGAGAGTTTATTTATAAATTCTATTTTTATGTCCGTCGGAACATTAGTGGGTTCATTTTGAAGACCATCTCTTGGTCCAACTTCTACGATTCGTACAAATGAACTATTCTAAAAATATATACGGCGTTACGATTGGTGTACACACATAGCCACACACTTACTTGTGATAATCGACGAGCTGTTGTGCTTAAAAATTTATTTACGGTTAAAAGTCTTGGACATTTCATCACCGACATCTTTAAACAAATAATACTCTTTCATGTTTTCGAGAATTTTTTCAAAATTATACTTGTTGCTCGTCGTATATCGTGAAAATATTCAGAACGTTTATGACGAGAAGATAACGTAAATACAGTCGATGTAAAAGTAGTAAACTATTGACGTAGATAATTCATACATGAAGAACTTGCGTTGGTTGGGCGGCTGTTTTAGAAAATTATTTTTATCACATTTGTAGAAACGAGAACAAGAAATACTTGGAAAAGGAGTGTGAATACGTAATATTTATTTACATATTCATTTATTTATTAAAATAGTAATAAATTGGTAGATATAAAAATAAATTTATAATCGCGGTGCGACTTCTACCAATATTCTGAATATGTAATTATTATTTTTATTTTAATATTTCTATTAAATAAAGTGACATCTAACGTGAACTTGTTAAAGTGCCAGATGTGAGTAACGTGTACTAGGTGGCGCTGTCAAAATTAATATCCCCGCCAGCTGATACAAATTGAAATTATACTTACCTTTCAGTTAAATAAATTCATATGAGGAAAATGAATTAAAAACGTTTTTGTTTATAAATATTTATTTAACTTAATATATAATATTACAAAATGATTTTTTTGTAATATTTAACTTTATTTTATATTTTAATGATATATATATATATATATATATATATATGTATGTATTTTCTACGCAAAGTATGCATTAAAAAAGGGAGTTTTTGGATATTTAAAAAGTTTATATCCAACATTGTACCTGACTAATATTTGAAATATACTTATAAATTAAATAAATACAGGCCCATCTTTGGTTTTAGATATTAGTAATGAGTTAAAAAAATTTCGATTTTAATTAGAAAAAAGAAGTAGAAAAGAAAATAAAAAGAGAAAGGTGAGCAGTCGTGGTTCCATTTTTATTTTTAAACAAAAAAGGCACTAACCCAATGGACGGATTTGGTATTATTATGCTCTTTCCATGCATCCTTTCAGATATTCTCCATCGATTTCCTTTGACTAGATATGGACTGCTTTAAGTACTAAGTAGTATCACAAAGATTTTTAACTCATAGATTCGTTTGTTTCCTTTAGAAGGCGCTGTAAATAATACGATTAAAAAAAATGAGAATTTCTGTTCGAATTCTGTGTAAAGTCTGTTTCAATAGTTTATTTCTTATACAGTCTTTATTGAAATTGACCAACAAAATTAAAAACGAGATCTATTGAAACAAACTCATAAAGAAACGAGCAAAAATTCAAAGACGATTTGTTGTTTTTTATTTTTCTTTTAGGGAAAGTACATGTATATAAAATAAATATTTTCACCATTTTAAGGAACATGTTTTTGGATAAAATTCGACATACCTTTGGTATAATCTTTGGACATTGCTTTGTACATTGATAAATCAATTTTAATTAATTTATAGACTAGCTTAAATGTGAATAAATTTTTATGCTGTGTTTTATTGAAATTGACAACAATAATAATAATGGTGAAAATATAACTGTTAACAAGCTATTAACTTGCTTATTTTAGTAGAAAAACTAATTCCTAGACTTATTTCTATATTATACCAATATTAACCTTTATGTACCAAATTTTTGTAAAAAAAATAGACGATACCTACATACAAAAATTTGGTAAAAAAACTTGTATATTGTAGGATATATAGGAATATAATAAATTATACTTTACAAGGAGTTCTCTTTAAGAATAATTCAGACTAGACTTATATTCTATACTATGTTAGTATAAAATATATATAAATATATAATAACTAATGAATTGACTATCTAGTCTATGAGTTATATAAATAATATGTTTTATATATATATAACTGTATTGCACGTACTTTTGTAGATTAACAATAAACTTCTACAAAAGTTGACTGGGCAATCTCGTATTTTATTTAGTATTATTTTTTAATAGTTCATCTATATATATGTATAATATGTATCATATTTTATTGAGCAGAAATGTTATACTCATTAAGATTATGTAAGTTAAATAATTGGAATTATGATTAAGAGAAAAAAAATGTACTAGGTAATGTCATGATAAACTACAAGAAAGAAGAAATATGCATTAATATATACATTAGAAAAAATGCTTCTAAATTGAATCGAAAATTAAAATAATTTAAAGTTGTATTTTCATCTACAATTAATAAATATAACCTACTAAGATTAACAAGTAAAATTATTATCAAAAAACAGTTGAGTTTTGCTTTAAGAGTCAGGGTATTAAAGACACTCGTCTTGTTCTATATGCAATTTTAGCATCTCTTTTTTATAAGAAATGTGCTTATTAGGGTAATCTTGCTTCTTGCATTGTTGGAGCTTGAGCTGCCGCAGCCTGGTAAGGAAGGCCCGGAAAGGCAGTTGCTGTTGCAGCTGGTATAGTCGGAGTTTGAGGTAATGCTGCATATGTGTATGGCATGTAACTAGCTGCACCTAGAATGTTTTTGTACCAATCAACAACAAGCAATGAAAAATAGAGATGTTTTTGTTGTATAATTCCTCCCAATTACCGACTTGTTGGCAGTTTACGCTGCCAATCTTTTAAAATGCGTCATACCAAAAATGTATATCTAAATTGCGTCAATAAATAAACTTGGCAACTGCAACAGACGTTTGCGGCTTACAAGCGAAGGTAAAGGTATAAAAATATTTGCTTAAATTACTATTCTCGAACTTTGCTCGTCAGAATTTTGTCATCATTTGAAGGGGTTAAATAAAAAGTACATAAGTGTGTCTTAGTGAAGATACAAGTATCCGGTTTTAGCTAAAGGCCGATCGTATAATAGCATCCTGTAACAATTTAAACAAAAAAAACGATGAATTTTAAAATTAGCGGAATAAAAAGCTACAACAGGCTATAATTCAATATGGACGTTATTTGGGGTTTTCATAATGTTAATAGTGATTTGGTTTCTAATTTATATTTTTATTATTACAATCCTTTCATTTACCTGCTGCTCCAGCGTAAGGCGTGTAAGCATCAAAACCGTTCGGATATTGACCGGTATAGGGTGCTGTAGCTGCAGCTGCCATCGCAGCCGCATTTTGATATTCGTAAAATTGCGACGTGGCCGCCAAAGCGGCCGCATGCGATAGTTGCGTTGCTGGTAACGGCATCAAACTTCCAGGTGCCGTTGCTGCCAGATATGGTGATTGGTACATGTACCCCGGCATCCTGAAAGTATAAATATGTTGTATTACACTAAAAATGATCGCACATACCGAACACAGCACGCCAACACCAGAAAATATTAAAAAAACAAAAAAAATCGTTCAAGAAACATGAGGTCAATGAAATTGTGTACAGGGTGATTCTACTATTAAAAAAAAAGACAATTTCTATATTAAACCATATATTATTATTAGCTACATTAAAGTTCGCAAAAAAATCCTCTGTTATTTTACATACAACATCAAGAAGTATTAAGATATAAGTAAATCTTTGGTTATTTGAGAAGAACAGAAGTAGGAACTTATTTTAGTCGCATTATTAGTTTCAGTATATCTATTCGAAAAATAAAAAAAGAATATAGGGTTAGAGGAAGATACTTTACATTTTTCTCAGTCGTCATTTTATTTTTAAACCCTGAAATGTCATTTAAGGTTAGCGTCACTGCGAGAGTATATTTTTAGAAGTTTCATTAACGAAAAATAAATTTAACAAGAGTTATGGGCGTGTAGAATATCCCGTTAAAAGGTTATCAAGATACAATAATTGCATACAATAGTCACGCTGTATATATTTTCCATTTGTTCTGGTAATTATCCATGTATTACGCCATTGTTTAAAAATTATATGCAATTCTAGGGCATGTTATTATTGTATTAACCCACACCACTATCTTTTGAAACAATTGGTCATAATCAGCACTTGAATTGATTGATATATTTTATGAATACCCTCATAATTGCATTTTATTGTATTGAAAACAACCTTCAATGTGGAAAAAATTACTCGATTTAATTATTGTGGGGTATTTAGAAACTATAAGTACGTCTATATGCTCTAGGAGAAATGAGATGACACCATCCGAATATATAAACGTTGCCAAGTCTATTTTCGTCCACCAGTTGAAATTGTTTTATTCGTTTTTGCAAAAGCCGTGGAGAACAGAGCACGTGGCAGAGAATATCGGTTAAGTAAAATGCCGCTGGGGTAGTACACCCTATCTAAAGCTACTATCACCTAATTCAACCGACGCATAGGGCGATTATAATAAATTATTGATGAGTCCTTTATGTTCATGTGCATGGCATTACTCTGCCATCTTAGATTTTTTCCGTTGACAAGGGAAATAGTCGATATGCGGCTGCATTGTGTACGGCGAACGCTCAAAATGAATACAGGGAAATAATTTCAACGCTGAACTTAGTACATTATAGAAAGTAGATGCATCGGCAAACTAAATTGTCTTCTATCATTTGGATTCATTGATTTTTCTATAAAGCTTTCATATACGTTTTAATTTGTTTGTATTTTTACTCAAAAAAACAACTATGTACATTGCCAGTCATAAGTATTTGGGCACCTCAAATTTCAGGGTAAATCGTTAAATATTTAAATGGAAATATTAAAATATGTATTCGGTATTTAAATATACACAAATATGCAACTTTAACAATTGAAATGATTTGTTTGACCAAAATTTTAAATTCGTCCATGTAACCTCCTTTACTTTAAACGATTGCGTGGTATAATCGATGCATTCTTATTCGAGCCCATGCTGCATGTAGTTTGCTCCACATGTCATCTGCTGAAGTTGGAGCAGTTTTCTCACTTTCCGATCGAGTTCTTCCCATAATAACTCGATGGGATTCAAGTCCGGGCTTTGGGGTGGCCATTTCATGGTTGTTAGAATCCCTTCCACTTCCAACTGTTCTAAATACTGCTTACATAATTTTGAAGTGTGTTTTGGGTCATTATCTTGTTGGAATTCAAAATTCTGACCCAAAATTCTTACACCAGAGGGTATTGCACTTTCCTCCAAGATGCGTTTGTATTTCCCTTTTCTCACTATGCCTGGAATTTTGGCGAGATGTACCAGCAAAACAACCCCAAATCATTACCAAACCACCGCCGTGTTTGACGGTAGAAACTGTGCATTGCTCTAATGCACGTTCACCCAAAGATCTTCTTAGAAACACTCGTCTTCGCGAACGGAAAATCTTGAATTTAGATTCATCGGTTCACAATACCTTGCTCCAATCTTCTACCGTCCAATTTCGATGTTCACGTGCCCATTGTAACCTCTTTTTCTTATTAGTTTGGCGAAGCAAGGGCTTTCGCATCGCAATTCATCCGTGATGGCCGGCTTTTTGCAGACGGCGTTAAACCGTGGACACGCTAATCGGCTTCGGAAGTACAGCATTGATTTCTGCGGCGATTTCTGTAGCTGTTTTTCTTCTATTTCGCTTGCTGAATACCGCGATTGCAATATCTTGAGCTGATGTTGTCGCCCTTGGCACTTCGTACTTTATTTAGAAAACTGCAACTTTCACTGTATTTTTTGATGCTATTATCGACAGTAGATGGATTTAAATGTAATTTTCTAGTAATCTGACGATTGCTTATGCCTAAGTTATGTTGTACTACTATCAGAGCACGCGTTTCAATACTAATTTCTTTCTTTTTCGGTATGTTTTAAAATTTCAAACGAAATTATAAACACTATTCGTTAAGAGATGCCGCTACTAACATGGAATGATAACTGAGCATAATCTAAAAATATTACTTCAAATAGCTTTATTATTAGTGTTGGGCGATTATGAATAATATAATCGAGATATATCGATTATACCCGAATAATCGATCATTCGATTATGGTTCAGAAATCATTCATTATTCGTTTTGACTGCGCAGGAACACACAAACGGATTACGATTTGAGATCTGTATTCGAAACTTCGAGGTTTCGAGTTTCGAAATAATCCACTCGTCACTCGGATTCTGTCAAATAATCATGGAAAATAATCGAAATCGTTAGTAAATTTCGAATGATGATTTCGAATGATCATTCGATTATTTTAAACGATTATTTCGATTCATTCGATTATTGAAATATATCGATTATGCCCAACACTATTTATTATAGTTTCATGATTCATAGTAAAATTATCAACTCTTACAATTTTAAGAAATACGCCTTTTGTTGTCGCTACTACCTGCGCTTTTATGAGGGTATTACCTTTTATACAGATAAAAGAAGTATAATTTAAGTGAATCTGACTAATTATTAGCTTGCTATTCAATAATGGCTTTCTAAATACATTCTTTGTATACAAAAATCTAAAATCCAAGGGTCCCCAAATACTTATGAACAGTAGTGTATATGTAATTTCGATTTGATCGACTAGAATCCGCAGCGATACAAACACTTCCAATGGATACACATTTTTTACCTGTTTACTCATCAAGCAAAGTATATTCTGTAATAATCATCAACTGTGCCTGTAAACATACATATTTAATCCCGAATTAGGCTGTCAATTCTTTTTTTAGGTTGTCAATATTATGTTAAACAAAAAAAATATTTTTAGAGTTTCCTATATAAATATTCTTAGACATTCCGTGTAGTTATGTTATAAATCGAATATTTCATTGATTTGAGTAACTGCAATAATATCATTATCAATTTGAGTTAATTCGGATTCGTTGGCGCTAAATCAACAAATCCTGAGGTAACCGATAAATATAAGACGATCTTGGGCTATAAAAACATATTGGATCCGCCTTTTGACTTTTTTTTTTTAATAAACAATTAATACTTAAATATTTAACGAAAAATGTATGTTACAATTAAAAAAAGAAAATAGTATGTAAAATATAATAAGTTAATCTTCTAAAGAATACCAGCCCTAGAATTTTGGTAGCTAAATACAAGGGTTGTCTGAAAAGTTTCAAGCGTCAACATGAAAATGATATTACTAGTCAAAAATATTCTAGTAATATAATTGCGCATGCGTTGAAAGATACTTTTGAAAATTTCAGCCATGTTTCTGTTAAGTTTGTGTACATATGTATAATTTGTCAAATAGTGATCACTAGAGTCCGGTAACTGGAGAGCAAGCGCAGGGGCGGTGTGACTGTGTTTAGGTGGGCGGGGAGGGCTGGTCGATTATGATACGACACGACAAATCATCATCACTCAGTTCAGTTTAGCATTGGATAGCCCATAGGGTGTGTTGATTTTATTGATACAGACGTAGTTATTAATTGTAGCTTTTAGTGAACATGTCGAAGGCTAAAAAGCGACCCTTTCAAGACATAGTAAATAAGTTTATTTCTGACTTTCCCGATTTGTTTTACAACGGGAGTAAGATAGTTTGTAAAGTGTGCAAAATACATTTGATGTCAAATAAGAAGTGGAACTGTACAAGACACGTAAATTCCGCACAGCATAGAAAACGAAAATTGGGCATGCCACCGAGAAGTGCATTTTTTTTTTAATGTAATTCTTATGTTGATAAACTGTAATTTGCCACTAGGCTTACTCGATAAACAACCGTTTAAGGACTTTTGGGACAAATACAATCCCGAGTTGCGGTTGCCAACGGAGAAAACGGCACGTAAGCATGTTGCATTTGTACGCGATGACGTGGAAAGGAAAATGAAACGCATATTGAAAAAACAGTTTGTTTGGTTATGTGTTGACGAGACAACAGACTGTAAAAAAAATTCAATTGTAAATATTATGGTAGGCATACTAAACCCTAGTAAACCTACATTACCACTGTTACTAGCTAGCCGAAGACCACAAGAGTGTACTGCTGCAGCAATTACGAAGGTTGTACTTAGTACGTTGGAAAAATTTCAAATTTCAAAAGAGAAAGTGTTGATGTTTATGAGCGATGGCGCAGCGATAATGCGTTCGGTAGACCGTTCTCTTGAACATGGTTGCAAGTGTTTACATGTTACGTGTATAGTGCATGCTTTACATCTTGTGGCAGAAACCATTTGACAAAGCTCTCCCGAGGTAGATGCATTAATAGCAAGCACAAAAAAAGTATTTTTGAAATCTCCCAAAATCCTACGATCATTTTACACAGAGTGTCCTGGTATTCGTCAACCGCCGGAGCCAATTCTTACACGTTGGGGAACATGGTTGCAGGCAACTTTTTATTATGCTGAACATTTCAAAATAGTAAAAGCTGTTGTTGCACAATTCAATCCTACCGAAGCTGCAGCTACTAAGGAGAGCCAGTCGAAATTTCAAGATATTTCCGTTGAAATAGATTTAAAAAATATTCGTAGCTACTATATAGGATTAGCTGACGCAATAGACCAATTACAAAATAGATCGTCATCATTATTGGAGTTTCTGCAAACTATGGACGGAGTGCATACACAGTTACTGACTATACATGACGCAAAATATAATCGCGTTTTAGAAAAGTTCGAGAGTGTGCTACAGAGAGATCTCAATTTTAGCACACTAAAACAAATTTGTGATGGTGTATCGAATAATCCACTGACTAAGTACAAAGAGTATTTTAATCATGCTTGTATAACATCGGTAGGTGCTGAACGCACTTTTTCAAAGTATAAACTCATTTTCTCACCACGGCGAACATCGTTCATCGAGGCAACTGTGGAAACACATCTAATGGTGTCAACTTTTTGCCACTCTTATCCATATGATGTTAATACTGATAATGGTGCTTCGAGTGTTTCACTACTTTTCACAAATTATAATTATGTATTAGTTCTGTTATTTTTTTCTATTTTCTTACTATTGTTTTTGTATACTAGGCAGGTACGGCTATGGCACGGCTCCCTGTTGCCGGGCTCTAGTGATCACTTAACCGTACCGAAATTAGAAACTACGTGTATTAATATCCTATACCCCTCGGTTCAACTAGACCGTTACCTCCGATATTAAACAAGACCTAACAGTTCTGACGTCAGCAGGCTGTGACGTATATTGTCTAAGGTGAATCAGCCATAAACGCTTTTACACCTTGAGTCTTTGCGTTTTGAATTGGTTTATCCAAATTACATTAGTTTTATTAAAAAAAAATACTGTGTAGTGATATTTTCGTGCTTTGTTGGTGATATCTGTAGTGCTTTTCTAGTGTTGTATAAGCGATAAAACCTTTTCTGAAACAATAAAAGCAGGGTAACCTAAAAGCGTGACTCGGACGGTCTATTTATAGTACTGTGGCATCGGCAGTTTTGTTTGTGAGTTACATTTTGTAAAAGAAATTATTAACTATAACTGTAAGTTTAAAAAATCCTAGGCTTAAAAGCGATGCTATTCCAACTCAATTCCCTAACTGTTCGTTGGTGAAGATTTTACTGTTCAAATAGTTTTATATTCTTACGTTATATTTAACAAAATTATTTTTGAACATGAAGAGATGTTTTTACATGTGTATAATAAACGTTCTGTTTTAACACAATATCACCGAACATAGCCATTTGGATACTGATATATGTAAATGTCATATTCACAGCAGTGAACGTATTGCAACAATTATAATAACTTGTTCTACAAATACCCTACTTAAAAATTAGTAATGATAGATAGGTAAAACACCACATAGTAGGAAATTAAAGACCCTGGTTATATAGCATGTCTGTAAATTTTCTCGTGAAATTGAATAAAATTTCGAACAAAATTGCAATTATTGTATCATTTCAACCTTAGTTTCGTCCAAATACATGTACAATTACAAATAATAATAATTAGTCGATTAAATATCAACCACAAATACATCTTTCACGAAAGCGGTGCTTGGTTACGTGTTTGGTTTTTGCTTTGAAACGTTTCTTTAAAATAAAATCGAATGGGATGCGAAGAAGGGCTCAATTAACGATTGGCATCCTCTTTAAACCGGAAACCCTTCAAAACTTAAGAAAAAAATACAAAAAAAACGATTCCTTTACCATTTAGGCTAATATCCTGCATGCCGATACATCACCTAAACAGCGTGACGTCATCGAAGAGCGATAAGCCCTTGTAGTCTCGGTGGTAACGACTAGACCCGGGATAAATTCAAAACGAGTCAAGAATTGGATGTTCAACTCGAGTTAGTGAGTTAAATACTCGACCTGTTACATCACTAATTTTGTCAGTTTAAGACGAAACTCCTCGAATATTCTTGATGAATCTTATGAAAAACTGGCGAGGCTGGGAGGTATTTTTGACATGGAATTGACATTACATCTCCTTCCTTTCTGTAACCTTCTTTCGAATATGATGATAGAGAAACACGTACATTTTTATTTTAACACATTTGTATTCGAGATGTGCAACAGTTAAATACAAGAAATAAGTTGTAAAGAGAATCAAAAAATAATGAACGATTTCAACAATTAACATCTGTTTAATTTTATTTACAATTTGTTATATTTTCAAGGGCTTTTCAAACCATCTCAGTTAACATTTTTGTAAAGGGAGTTACACTATGGAGGATAATCAAAAAACAAAAATGTTTACAAGTGCTACCTTTCAAATAGGACACAATGTTTGTAGAAATATTTCTTAATCGATATTCAGAAGAAATAAAGAGGAGATTCAGCAATTTAACTTCAACCTCTCTCTGCTAACAATAAAACAATTCAATAAGTGATTTCGAGGTGATCATTTAAGTTCCAAGATAAGCTATTTTACCGAAAGCACTATGTAATTCGACTTCTCAAATTTATCCGATGTTATTACGAAGTTTTGAAACGTAATCCAAGTTTGTAAACCATAATATCGTGTTACAATTACAATATACAAAATGTTAGAATAAATGTTTAGGGAAAGTCTACAGAATTTCAATTACGCGTAAACTTATTAAAGTACAAAGTATTTAAGCGAAAGCGGAAGCTGTTTAATTCGAATACGGAAGGACAACAATAATCTTTTCCGTGACGTTGACATATATCTTTCAATTAATCTACGCTCGAACTCGAACCGGCCACGTTAACGGAGCTGTTGTATGTTTTGCGAACCTGCAAACCGGAAGAAAATGGGTAATAATAATAATAAAAAAAACGACTGCCTCGTGGCCAACACCGATAGGCTTGTTAGGACTTCCGGAGCTCCCGGACTCGCAACCAGCCGCGCAAACGTGATTAGTTAGCGCGTAAGTCCGGATTTGCTCGGGACTCTAGCAAGATTATCCAATAGAAATGTGTTATCCGTACTAGTTCCCGCCTTCTCGGGAAATCCTCCATTCGTTTCCAGTTTTCCACAGAATTACCAATGCCAATTACTGGCTGCTATAGCCTAAAAAGCAGCTGTGCATCGGAAATAAAAATTGAAAAAGTAAGGAAACAGTTGCGTTGTACTTTGTAACAATGGGTATTTAATTATAAGCGATTTAAATTTAATTTATTCTCTTTATAGAACGATTATTATTTCTTTATAATTTGTAAATACAAAGGAATTGACAATTGCTCCGATATTCCTTTTTTGGCCCGCGCCAAATTACTTTCTTTCAATTCACCGAAACCTCTTCCATTTTTTCGTTGTTTTCTCTCATTTTTCTCGTGACGCATTTAAAAACGAGAAGGATAGAGAAAACATTGGTCCGCTGGCATCTTGGTTATGTGGAGGCGTTGAGACAACGTCCAAATGTCGCCACTGACAGAGAGCAAAGAATTCCGAACAGCTGCATGATCCCCACTAATGCAAACATGTTCGTGCGTGATAAAGCTGATCTATTTTCGACTTCGAAAGAGACTCTCGGCTGTCAAAGGAACTGAAGTCGGGAAGAAGAAGAAGGTGTAAGGTGCACACAATATGAAAGTAAGGCCATGGCAATGAAGAAGAGTTTTAAGATATACAATTTTTGCAGAGTAGTCTAAATTATTAGAATAATCTCTAATACAAATCTTATATTGTCAACACAAAATGTATTTTTAGAAAGAATGACACCTTTGGGACCGGAATCTAGATCACTTGTTATGTTAGTGTTTCAAACTCGTTTACTCCGTCTTCAAATAAGCACGAATATAAAATCTTTTTCTTAGATATTTTTTCCAAATAAAATTGGACATCGCAAAGTGAATTCGTGCATTTAAACATATTAATACGAATTCACTGGTTAGAACCACGAACAGCGGGTAAAATTATAAAGCGATTATGTATTGTTTGCGGGCTGAATTTCATACGTGTATAGTACAGTAAAAAAGAACGCTTTTACGAGGAGAATGTCATTGCTTAATGATGATTAGATAAAATTTAATGGATTGTGACCGTGGAACTAGTGGTGTCACTTCTCCTAATGACCACCGATGTTGTCTGTGGATGTATACATACATACCATATATGTAGTACATATTATATGTATATATATGTAAACGACGTATGCTTCGGTGTATATGCCCCCCTCGGAAGGTCGATATCGATTGAATTTAATAAGAAATAAAGAAAATAAAAGGAGAAGTCTAACATTTCTTCGTTTCGTAGAGCATTCGTTAGCCGATGCAAGTTTTTATTATCTATTAATCCGTCTGTATTAAAGGTAGTTATATATAGAATTGCGTTAAAACAAGAAATCTAGGCCATTCTGTTTTGTACGCAAAAGCTTTGTTTACGCGTGGATAGATTTAGATATAAAGATTTACTAACTACGTTTCATAATTAATAAAAAAAAGAAAACCAGGAATAATATAGGTCAAAATATGGAACCTTGCGGAACGCCTGCTTAAACAAATAAAACAAGCTACATATATACAGCTTTCAAAACTATAGAAAAAAGAAAATAAAATGAAAGATAAATTTCCGAATTTTCTAATCCATTCAAAATTTTTATTGCACCAATAAAAACACACGATTACAAACAGCAATACTAATCAAAATATATAATTACACATATGGCTGGTGTTGCCTCTTGCCTTTTGTATTATTTTTTGTTTCTTAAAATAACATATTGCGTCACATGTAACTCCATCATGTAATACCAGAACGAGAAAACAACATCGCTTTTTCCCTAAATGTAGTTTAATTAAATATCCCCTTTTGATTTATTGAAACATTCAAGATCTCACATAATTTTGGTGTTATTGCGCCATATTTATTTTATTTTTAGCATCTTGTTTACTAGGCAAATTGCAGGCGGATAAAAAATTGAAGAAACGAAAATAAAAATATATTAACATTTCGCTTTGTTTCACAAATAATTATTACATTGGAACATTGCTTGTTGGTTTTATGACGTTTTTATTGCATTTTTAGAAGTTGTACTAAATTATATGAATCGTTTATTTCAGAAAGAGGCTAAGTTAAATTTCTAACCATTTTGAGTTAAACAATGTTTTATAAAGTACATAGAAATGCCTATCTGCAATAAACACAAATGCATGTAACTGGTAAACATTTGCTTCCGTTTCTGCATTAAACAATGTAACAAAGTTTCATTGTCACTCTTTAGCGCTTTGCTTACTAATAAAAAATTGATAGATTGATAACTTGATCAAAAGTTGATAAGAGAGGTTCAAATTCTTTTGTTTTGTGAATTTGCGTGTTGTGGTATTTTACGTTAGTTTCAGGGTATTTTGTAAAAACATGGTAGATCAAATTGATCATAGTGAACATTCAAATAAAGATACAATAATTCCTGTTACGTAGCTTCAGAATTTATTAATAGTTGTGCTAATCTTACATTCTCACTTAAAATGCCCAGAACCTTCGGAACAATGACTGTACAAATGCCCAATCAAAAAGCATACACTGGTAAAGTACCAATCCTACAAACTAAGATGGAGCATTTGAGCAGAATGATGCCTTTGAAAAAGATCATCTTGAATTTTATAATAAAATTCTTGAGTGACATACCAAAGCAAAAACGCAAAAACAATGAAAATTGAAAACTAAATAGAATGTATCTTTATTAATTTCTTTATGCTTCTATATTAAACGTTATTAAAAAAACAATTATTTGCAATTCAGGACTTTATAAACAATAATATTTTATAATTTTTGCATTTATTGCTGAAAGGGTATAAGTGCAACTTTTGTTTTTCATGGTAACTGACTTTTTGAAGTCCTAATAAGTGTTTATGCATTATTAATTGATGTAATATGTAATATACCAGATAGTGAAAAATAACACTGGCCGACACCATTCTTGTAATACAGTTCAGCCTATTATTTTTAAAATGCTAATACCCTCCTCATAATAGAAAAAATATCCCAAAAGTCCTAACACGTACCATTTTGCAATACGCACAATAGACAGGAAGTCAAAATGTTAAATATGTGCTTCTTATAGACCCAAAAAATGTTCTTTTGTCTCCTTTGCACATTAAACTTGGGCTCATGAAAAACTTTGTGAAAGCTATGAATAAAGAGGGTGAAGGATTCAAATACCTAAGGCAACTCTTTCTCCAGTTAAGTGACGCCAAACTTAAAGAAGGAATTTTTATTGGTCCACAAATTATAAAATTACTGGACAATGTGCATTTTAAAGAAAAGCTCAGCATGCAAGAACTTAGAGCTTGGAACGCATTTTTAAATGTAGTGAGGGGCTTTTTAGGTAACAAGATTGAGGAAAACTGGTCAATCAACTTTTAGACTCATACCAATTACTTGGTTGCCGAATGTCATTAAAAGTTCACTTTCTGCATTCTCATTTATGTTTTTTTCCTGAGAACTTGGGTGCCGTCAGCGACGAGCAAGGTGAAAGGTTCCATCAAGATATCAAAACAATGGAAATTCGGTATCAAGGACGATGGGATCCAGCAATGATGGGTGATTACTGCTGGTTTTTGAGGAGAGAAGAAAATACATTCAATGTGTTTCAAAAAAATGTTTTTGATGTTTGTATGTTTCTTAGATGTTAACTTAATAGAAATTATAAAAATAATCGATATATAGGAGTAAAAAAACTAGTAAAATCATTGTTAAATAAACAATAAATGGTACCGTTCTGCATGTGCTTTGTTTAATGTAACAAGGAATGCTTACGTGTTTTGACTTCTTGCTGGTCATTTTCGCATTAAGAGAGGTTCATTCTACTAGCATATGCTATTCTGCTTTATGTTACTAAAAAAAATATATTTTTTCGGCCAGTGTAATCATTCGCTAATATATGTTAAAATACACAGTGTTTCTTATTCTTCTCAAGAACACTAAAATGTTACTTAGTCCCTTTCTGAAATAAACGATTTATTTGTAAATTATTTAGAGAGGGGTCTGTGTCAGAAACATCGTTTTCTATCTCATCATCTTTTAAAAATCTGACAAAAATCTGGATATGATTACGATGTTTAAAATGCAACCATTTTAAAAATATTTCAAAGCATTTTTATCAAATTTCAATATAGGATGGTTTATAGTATATCCTACGTAAAAGAACTACGACATCTACGTTCAGTAGGTCTACAGAAGATCTAGCAGAAAAATTAAAGAAAAAAAACCGCACCGAGATCAAGCAGACACACAATTTCACTCGCTACTACACCGTTTTCACTTGCTGCATTGTAACACGACCACAGAATTATAATAATGGTAACAATAATAAATAAATAAAAAAAAAGTTAGAGAAGAACCAAGCACATCGACATCATTAAAGATAATTGTTAGTGATACGCATTAGTGTTACATTGCAGTAGTGAGTAACAAGAAAAAAAAATAGAAAAATTAAAATTAAATAAATTAAAGTATAAATTAAAAGTAAATTGTAAATTAAAAAAAAAAGGAATGAACATCAAAGTAGTCAGCCCAAAGTAAAAAAAAAATGTGAAAACCTCACAGCAAACATTAAAAAGACATCGGGCCGGCCCCTGTCTCCGTGCAATATACAGGATCATTCAAAATTAACGAGCATGACTTTAAAATGGCCATAATTTTCGTGATATTATAAAAAATACCATTGTATTAGGCTACCTTTATTGTGTGTTAATTTATAACAGATTTGGCTGCGAGTAGGAAAATAAGGTATTAAATTCGATTTTACTGATAACTATTCTAGAAGAAAGGAAAGAGAACCAATGGTAAAGAGTTGGTCAAGCTTTTACATAAATTATTTGCTTGAGTTCTGGAGTAAAAATCATCAACTTTAAAAAAAGAAATGTTGGCAATATGTGGAGAGTTAACTGATATATTTTTCTTTTTTTTTATGTGTTTCAAACAACAAAGGAATACAAACACAGGAAATCAAAATTATGTGTTAGTTGGATTACACCATTAGGGTTTCTCAGAAAAGTAAGATGAAATTTATATCAGCGTTGAAATTTTCGGACGATATGCAGAGGTGAATTTGAAGTTTCCCGTTGATGGTTTCTTTTTTTAGAGTTGATTTTGATTTTTGATAATCGGATTCCTCAGTAATACAGTGGCATTTTTGTTTTCGGATCTCTTTTTTTTTAGAGGAAAAATTTGGACAATTTAATTTCACACCTTCCAATTGAAATATCCTGTATGATTTTTATTTTAGATAATAAGTGAAACTCAATACTAATCAAAAAATTAAATCACACCCACACTCACAAGCATTCATCGAAGTGACTAACTCTTTACATTGAATGATTGAACGATGGAACTGGGAAACATCATCGTCATGTCAGCCAATTGCTAATCTGCAAATCATTTGGAATAACAAATCACCATCTGCCACAAGTAGCTAGAAAAATATGAGAAATATTGGTTACAGGACACGACAGAGTTGGTGATGTACAATAATCATAATTTGTATTGATTACATATCTGACAAGAATAATAGTAATCTATAATAGTAAAGTAAAGAGTAATAATGATGATAATTATAAAGGAAAAGTATATAATCATTAAGTCGCGTGCCTGAAGTTTAATAAAATCTTACTCACCCGTATTGTCCGGGAAGCAACGTTGGATAGCCAGTTCTAACGCCAGGGAAAGGGAACCCTACAACAATACCGAACTAGTGAGTAGGTTTACGTGATAATTCGACCATATGTGAATTTCCGGAACATCCTTATAGGTGTAACGGAAGTATATAGGGTGGAATCACTTTAAAAACATTCACCTGGCAAATGATACTAACCCATATACACACAAATAAAACCGAAACTTTTCCAAAAAAGCACTTTATACAACATTTAAATATCGAATAATTTTGCTTTCCCTATTGCAAAATACAGATTATTCATGTCTTAAATTTATAGATCTACGTGGGTGGTAGCTAGAAAACGTGGTATTTTCTCTCGTTTCTGGATCTATATGGCAAAAACAAAGTTTATATTCGTCATGTTAACTTATGTAGTCTTTGTTGGTGAAGATTATTCCTCTGTTAAAATTTTCTTTGTTAATAGATGGTGCGTGGGATCTTTTTTTTGATTTCGTAAGGCTTTGTTTGAATTAAAGTTGTCAAAACAAGTTTAATAATGATTTTGGTGCTTTTCAAATTGTTCGAATTAAATTCTTTTTTGGGGACGAATTGGAGAATTTTTTTTTTCTCAATAATTTGGACTATGAGAATGTGTTTTCCAAATTGTTTGAAGTGATTTCCTTTTTTTTTGTCGGTCAAACATTTAGATTAAAAAATACTTACCGGTTGGAACATTTCCTCGAGGTTTAGCTCCCAGAATCGCCAAATTAACGTTAGCTTTTCTTCCATCGATAATAGGATTTGGTTCCCTGCAAGCTCTTTCAGCCGATTGTCGATCTCCCATGATAACCTTTGAAGAAAAACATGCTTCAATTGCGAGCGCGGTCGGACGAGAGATTCTGTTTACTTTGAACGAAAACTTATAAATATACTAATAGTTTACTTACAAATCCATAACCCCGACTTTTTCCATTCGCGCGATCTGTAATGACAACCGCTTCTTCGATATCGCCATAGACAGAAAAGTGTTCCCGAAGAGACCTGTCCGTCGTGTGGTACGGAAGACCCCCGACGAATAATTTGGTCCACGTGGTGTCGCGATTTTGAACCCCGGTACCGTTGAGGCCGCTCGGCAAAAGACCTAGGCCGCTTACCAAGCTCTCAGCCTCAGTGGTAGTTGGCGTCGTGTTCTGCATAAGCATGGTCGTCGACGTTGATGTTTCTTGAGATGGTTCAGAAACTATCGGCCGGTCACTGGTTGCACGAGCAACACTAGGTCCTTCAGTCGACCTCGATGCTCTAGTTCCGAATGGATCTGGACGATTACCAAGAGGATTTAAAATATTGTTTATGTACTCTTTCGTAAAATTCGTCCGACGATCTCGCATATGTCTATATGTACAAACGCACTAAACACAAATACGCCACTGCTTTAACTAAACGTCGACAAATGCTAAGCTACCCCACGAAGCGCTAAACCCATAATGCACCTCGCTACAGCTTACACATGTTTAAGTTCTCTCTATATCTGCTGCAACTGTCCGAATCAACGCTTGGCCTGTTTAACACTGAAACTAATTTTAGATTGACGCTTTAGTATTCCGATGATTTTTCAAATATACAAATATACTAAAAACCCCCTGGTCTATATACTTTGACAAACGTTTCGACTCAACTTACAGCTGTTGATATTCTGATTCGAATACAACCCGAATCGCAGACTCCTGCTGTGTGTATTGCTTGAATTAAATGTGGTGGGGGCCAGCCTGATCTTACGCGCGCTTGCTGTATTGCTCAACTCATATATCTTTTAGGGGTGCATTATAATTAACTCTCAAAATGAATTGATTTGCTTTTATCTGACGCTACATCGTTGTTACTCTTTTCGGTTCCTCTTCATCTTTTCCCCGATGTACTTTGATCTTGTTTGATCTTATTTAACGTTCCCCGCGCTCTTATCAAGATACCACTCTAATTATTACCTACTACCATGTCATTAATTTCGGATTTCTAATTTTATTATTCTTGAAAAAACTTAAACGTAGGTATTCATGAATCAAAAAAGTTTTATCAAAACTTTGAATCTTGAATTGGTACTTTTAAAATCAGCAAAAATAATTTCTCGTTTTTTTTTTTTTGTTTTGAGAAAATTTCCCTAAAATTACCTATGTATTAACAAAGTTTTTGAAGATCGAATATATTTATTTTGAATAATTTATTCCGATCTTTAACATTTGTTAGATTTGAATTGGTAGTTTTAAAACCAATTGAAAGTAATAACAAGCAGTTTTTGAAAGGGAGTATTTTTTTGAGAATTTAAAGTTAAGAGAATTGGTTAAGACTACAAGATATACGATTTAACATTAGATATATTGCGTGTGCTTTTTATTAACAGTTAGATTCAAACAAATTTTATTTGAACAGGTTGCTATACATTCAAACAAGTTCGAGTTAGGAACGTTGGGGCTGCAAGGGTTAAATCGTCCGCGAAATTTAAAAAATTCCATCTTGGAAGTTTCTCAATATAGGACGCACTTGTAACAAGTAGAAAAAAAATCAGTACTTATAATAATATAATAATGGCATTTGCATTTTTTAATTGAATAAATGGGCCTTAACAATTCTAATACTTATCAGCGGATCTTTTAAGTAACCGACTGAACAATTAAGTAGTTTCCACAATTGGCATCGTGTACTCAAAGTATTAAAATATGTAAATTATTATATAAATTAATTTTTTATACTTTTTTAGGAGACTTATTTTTAAATTTTTAAAATTCGCGAATGATTTAAGTTGATAGATCCGGCAATAAAGAACGTATTTGCATGCATGACGCTAAGAAATTGGCGAATGTGTCCTTTATTGCCGAAAGTACCAACTTAAATATCCGTTAGTCTGTATTGAAAGTTTAATGAATGTATTTCTTGCTTATTAGAAACCGCGTTTATTTATAATAATTAAAAAATAATAGATTTAGTAATGTAATGTACAAATGCACACATATCCTAGCTTTGTTACATGATCCTCGCCAAGAATCGAACCGTTACCACCGTAATTAGAAGGCCTCACAGCTCTTCGATGACGTCACGCTGTTTAGGCGACGTTTCGCCATGCACGATATTGGCCTAAGCGGTAAAAGAACCTTTTCTTTTGCTTTTTTTTTAAGTTTTGAAGCGCTTCCAGTTTAAAGACGATGCCAGTCGCCAACTGAATCCTCCTTTGCATCTCATTCGATTTTATTTTAGAAAAAACGAACTTTCAAAGTAAAACCGAAACACATAATCGAGCACCGTTTTCGTGAAAGATGCATTTGTGGTGGATATTTAATCGACTAATTATTATTATTTGTAACTGTAGATGTATTTGGACGAAACTAAGGTTGAAATGATACAGTAATTGCAATTTTATTCGAAATTATATTTAATTTCACGAGAAAATTTACAGACATGCTATTTAATCAGGGTCTTTAATTTCCTATTATGTGGCGTTTTACCTAATTTATCATTACTTTTTCCATAATAATTTTTAAGTAGGGTATTTGTAGAACAAGTTATTATAATTGTTGCAATACGTTTACTGCTGTGAATATGACATTTACAGATATCAGTATACAAAATGGCTACGTTCGGTGATATAATTTAAAATATATTGTATTAAAATAGAACGTTTATTACGTACATTTAAAAACATCTCTTCGTGTTCAAAAATAATTTTGAAAAATATAACGTAAGAATATAAAACTATTTGAACAATAACATCTTCCAAATGTGTGAGTTGGAATAGCATCTTTTTTAAGCCTAAGATATTTTAAACTTACACTTATAGTTGCACCGGTCTTCGAATTTGTAGCTGTTGAAGAATATATAATAACTTCTTTTATTTACAAAGTGTAACTCACAAACAGAACAACTGACACCATCTTAGGTTAGGTTATCTCGTTTTTATAACACTAGACAATCACTGCAGGTATCACCAATAAAGTAGGAAAATAACACTACACAGTATTTTTTAAAATAAAACCAATGTAATTTGGATAAAATAATTCAAAACGCAATAAGAGATCCTAACATATGAAAACAACCGACTCCATTTTAGGTTGGGTGCCTCGTTTTTATCGCTTCAGAAAAGGTTTTATCGCTTGTACAACATAGGTATCATCAACAAAGTACGAAAATATCACTACACAGTATTTCTTTAAATAAAACCAATATAATTTGGATAAATCAATTTAAAACGCAGAGACGATCTCAGTGTGTAAACACGTATGTATGGCCTAAATATAAATACGTCACAGCCTGCTGACGTCAAAGCTGTAGAGCCTTGTATTGGCGGTAGTAATGATCGAACTCAAGACGTATGTAGTGTTTTTAGTCAGCAATATTGGCATTATTGGTAATTGATGGAGTAGCACACTATAATGTTTGTGTCATCATTTACATGTAAATGCATATATTTTAGCTTAGAATTATACATAAATATAAACTTTACGAAATCAGTTAAAATTATGTCCAATGGATAATTAATAACCAGACGCAGATAGGTTTCAATTTGGGTTCAAAATACATTTTATATGTAAGTAACAAGTTTTAAAAAACGAAGATTTACAACATTCGAGTAATCAATTTATGCATCAGTGTTAGGTTAGAATGGGTTAGATGGCTGTACGTGACGACATTTGAAGCAATTTTTTCACCAAAATTTATACCGATAAAGCTTATTAAAACAATTAAAAAATTGGAAAAAGATATCAAACTAATCTTAGGATTATTTACGTTACACACTAAAGTCTGTGCTGTATGCCGTGCTGTAGCATTGGAACTGTTCAAATCCACTACCTGCTGCGTTGGGTCTGAGAAAGATGCTTGAACAGCTTGGTAAACGAGTTCTAACAATTCTACAACCCATCGCTATTTTATTTTATTCAAAATATAAGCTTTAATTTTTTGTTTCGAGAACACACTTTGACCAGGATATTGAATCAAAAGATCTTTGGGACTTTGGATCGTGAACCAGTACTTCTATAAAACAATCAAAATCAAAGACGACCAAAGCACTTTTTTAGCCTAAAATCTTTTCAAGAAATTAAACTATAGGAGTCTCAAATTTCTACCAATCTTTTTTTTTAGAAAATCTTTGTGTAGGAGGTCCAATAAAATTTATTACTTCGTTCTAGCAATGACGCTAACTCCCTCAAAAATTATTTCATATGTCGCTATATTTATTGTAGAGAGAAAATGTTGTAACCGACTGAAAAAAATGTCCTAGTAATAATCTTCGCCAACATGAGTTTACGTAGGATACAACGACACGTGGATGGGGCATCTTATTTAATTTTAGACCCACGTATTGATAAAGATAACATAAATACATCACGTCGAAAATAACGTGAAAGATGTAGGTTTTGGACGCTATAATTACATAAGATGTACTTTTTGGTGTTTCGTTTTTAGATTTACATGAATTATTTAACCCTCTCGTGCGTTGTGTCTTCATATGAGGACTTCATTATTAAATTGATTCCCTATTATACCGGGTGTCCCAGATTCAATGTTACAAGCGATATCTTCCTTATTTGTAGAGATATAAGATCGAGCAAGGTGTCGTTGAAAATGGTTTGCAGAATCCTAAAAGCTATACTTTTTAAATCTACCACCCTCTAAGAAACCTCCCATAATCCATTTTTTCTTTTTTAATTGGGCCGCTTATCTTTTTGACTTTATGATTGAGGTACTAGAAGTTAGGAATAGATCGGTATAAACAAAAATTTTAGTTTAAATTTGGTGGTACGTATATAATTGTATACTTTGTTCGAACAAAAAAGATTTAGATATTTATTTCGATTTTCGAAAATAATTTACGTATAGTTAAATACGTAGCGAAGTAGTGTTGTTATAAAATCTTTAAAATGTTAAATTAATTATAATTATAATAATTTCTCTCCAAATGAATGTGTCGATATGTTATTAATTTATGGAGAATACCATAAAAGTTCTCGTGAAGCAGCAGCATTGGAGAACAATTTCCTAGCGTTAAAGCTAAAATGCGAACGGCCTCATTTCCATCAAATTTAAAACATTCTCATCATGTAACACCAGTTAGAACAGAAGAAATGCAAATAAATGTACTGGCTTATGTTGGATTGAATCCACATATTTCAGTTAGAATTGTAGCAGAAGATATGGGAGTAAGTAGATCAACAGTACAGAGCACTAAAGAGAGTTGTGTTCCAAACTTTTTGTACTTCAGTCATAAGAGATGAGGAGCGCAATTTAACAAAGTTGATTTGCGGGAGATTTCTTTGAGGGTGGCTTTTTAGAGTGGAGTCCCTGGCCATCGAATTAGCACCGCTTAAAAATATTATGATTTTGGGGTGAAATTTAAAAAAAAACAGTTGGTTATGTTGGCAATATTATTATTTAATTACATATAACATGCAAGTAAGTATAATTTGAACATATATTATACCGCCAATGTAGCTTTTTATTGTTTTTTTTTTTTAATTTCGTCGCTATTATGTCATACATCTTCAATATGTTGTTGTAATTCTTTCTTTGTAGTTGAGTTCCGTGTACTTACGATGTTCTTCAAGACATTCTACACATTTTCAATTGGGTTTATGTCTGGTAAATTGCTTGGCCAAGGTAGTACAATTTACTTCAACAATACTCTTTGCGTTTTTAATTAGCTTTATATTATCAACATTATGGTTATTTTCAAGCATATGTAGGGCAACGCTAGATTTGTCAAACCTTCTGAATTTGAGATGAGCCAAATGTTCTTTGTACTTAATTATTGATTGATCTTTCTATCTTCCCAATATACACTTGATCACAACCTTTACATGAAATTTTGTAAATTCCTGATTTATCCATGTTATCTACTGGGTCTTTGGAACTTCCTAAGAGGTTTTTAAGGTTACTGCTTGAAGAAAAAACAATCTCGCGGTAAACTTTAGAAAAGATTTTTTGAAGACCTTTCGTGTAACTTGGATAAAAGGGCAATTTAACATATTTCTTATTATTACGGCCGTCAATGCGTTTTAGTGTGCTTATATTTCTAATTCTTAATCTATTCTTATGTTTCTTAATAGTATTATAGACGACATCTTCAGAGAATCCGTTAAAGTTAGCAATATTGATGATTTTTTTTAGTTCACTTTGATATCTATCTTTAGTTAAAGGAAAATTGAGTAACCAGTGCACCAAAAATTTAATAGCCGAAAGTTTGTGTTCATATGAGTGATTAGAATCCTGTAAGATAAATCTATTATTACTAGTAGGTTTTCTATTTTTATTTCTTATTATTAACATGTCGAGGAAAGGAATCCTGTTGTTTTTCTCTTCTTCGTGGGTAAATTTGATAGAGGGAAATTTTGAATTAAGTTGTTCAATGAAATCCGTTATTGAACATTTGCTGGCGCTAAAGATGCAAAAAATGTCATCGACGTATCTGATCCAAAGCCGAGGGAAATAGGCCAAAGTATTCTTAGGTCGGTTTCAAATTTACCCATAAAGAGGTTAGCCATAAACGGAGATAACCTATTACCTATTGCCGTTCTTTCCGTTTGTTGATAAAAAGTGTTGTTAATTTGGAAAAAGTTAAATTAACCGGAACACTAGGTTCTCATGAAAAAGTTTTCCAAATTAGTCACCTCTAGCTAGCCGAAACCTGTCGAGATAATTACCTCAACTGAATTAGTCTTTTAGCAAAGAAGAGGTCGACTTATTTAAACAAAGGTTTGAAATAAAACCTGAAATTTAATAAGCCCCGGTTGAAGAAATTATAGTTGGCATAGAAAATGTGATCAGTCAAATTTTGGAAAATATGCAAAAGAATACACCTGACATTGCACGAAAAGATCAATCTGGAAGTCTAAAAAACAAAAATTGTTTTTATTTAAAATCCGACAAAGGTAACACTGTAGTCATCTTAGACAAAGAGGATTATTTTAATCGAGTCAACACCACTTTGTCACAAAGTTCTTATTTAAAATTATCAAAAAATCCTTTGTCTAAAATGATTACAGAAACCAAAAAGACCATGTTAGAATGTAGGGCTGTCATTAGCGATAATTAAAGATTTAGACTAACGGTACCAAACTCAGTACTACCTAGGATGTATTGTTTACCTAAAATACACAAGCCCGGAAAGAGTATGAGGCCCATTGTTTCGAACATCAACAGTCCAACTTACGTACTTTCCAAGTGGTTATCTGACAAATTGAACCAGTTGCTCGTACAGTTTCCCGGTTTGGTTATTAAACACTCTTACGCGTTCATTGAAAAAACACAAAGGACATTGAGCTTACTGACAAAGAAATTTTAGTATCGTTTGACGTAAGTTCACTCTTCCCTAGTGTTCCGGTTGATTTAACTTTGGAATATTTAAAAACACTTTTGTTAGATAACCAAATGGATAGAGAGGAAGTTACTAGCTTAATTTCTTTGACAAAACTTTGCATGAAACAAAACTTTTGCCAAATTAACAACACTTTTTTATCAACAAACGGAAGGAACGGCAATGGGTAACAGTTTATCTCCGTTTATGGCTAACCTCTTTATGGGTAAATTTGAAACCGACCTGAAGAATACTTTGTCTTATTTTCCTCGGCTTTGGATCAGATACGTCGATGACATTTTTGCCATCTTTGACACCAGCAAATGTTCAATAACGGATTTCATAGAACAACTTAACGCAACATTTTCCTCTCTCAAATTTACCCACCAAGAAGAGAAAGACAACAGGATTCCTTTCCTCGACATGTTAGTGATAAGAAATAAAAATAAGTTAGAAATAGACGTATATAGAAAACCTATTAGTAATAATAGATTTATCTTGCAGGATTCTAATCACTCATATGAACACAAACTTTCGGCTATTAACTGTTTGGTGCACCGGTTACTCAATTTTCCTTTAACTAAAGATAGATATCAAAATGAACTAAAAGAAATCATAAATATTGCTAACTTTAACGGATTCTCCCAAGATGTCGTCTATAATACTATTAGGAAACATAAGAATAGATTAAGAATTAGAAATATAAGCACACTAGAACGCATTGACGGCCGTAATAATAAGAAATATTTTAAATTACCCTTTTATCTAAGTTACACGAAAGGTCTTCAAAAAATCTTTTCTAAAGTTAACCGCAAGATTGTTTTTTCTTCAAGCAATAACCTTAAAAGCCTTTTAGGAAGTTCCAAAGACCCAGTAGATAACATGGATAAATCAGGAATTTACAAAATTTCATGGAAAGATTGTGAGCAAGTGTATATTGGGCAGACAAAAAAGTCAATTAAAATTAGGTACAAAGAACGTTTGGCTCATCACAAATTTAAAAGGTTTGATAAATCTAGCGTTGCCCTACATATGCTTGAAAATAACCATACTATTGATAATATAAAGTTAATTAAAAACTTAAAGAGTATTGTTCATTTAAATTGTTATGAAGGCGTGGAAATTTAGAAAAACAAAAATCACTTAATGAATTCAAATTTAGATTTAATTACAGCTGTAATTATAACCATGTGCAATGAACGGCTTCATTGAAAAACAAGGATTTTAATAACTCACGTCATCCTGACTATTTACATCTTAATTTAGGGATTATTTATTAATTTTCTTTAGATTTGCATTTTCGGCTTACTTATAGTCCTGTACAATGAGGCGGCTCATCAAGAAACACTTAAAGTAGAAGGAAATATATAATTAAGGATTACTATGACTATTTTAAATTTACATACTGCATAATTTATTTGCTATATAAGGTTAGTTTTTCACTTAGTTTGTTAATTCAGTTTTACTGCTGATGATGATAGCTTAGCTATCGAAACGTGCGTCCAGTACGAGTTAAATATTGTGGTAAGGGTTTTAGTGAACTGTTTCAGTGCCACAGATTTAGAGTACCAGATTATTCTTTATATTGCTTTTGTTCCATTATTCCGTGAACGAAATATAGTGGTCCCGGTCCTTCTGTTGTAATACACTACCAAACCATTAGTGATGGTGGGTGTTTAATAGGTTTGATCGTACATGCTTCTTTATAACGCTCTGAAGGACGTCGACAAACAAATTGACTTCTTCCTGTTAGCACTTCCAGCTGTGATTCGTCGCTATAAAAAATCTAGGAAAAAGTAAACTACTATGAGGATGAATTTGACCAGAAATACAGATTTCCCCAATCTTCAACAGTATTCTTTAGCCCATTGAAATCGTGTCACTTTCATTTTAGATGTTAGTGTTGGCTTCTTTGCCGGGCGTTTGCATTTCAAGCCTGCCTCATGACCAGTTTGATGTGATACACCCTCTTTTTATGCAACTTTACGTTGAGAGAACTCTCCCGTCTCTAGAAGAGCAGAAATTCGTGCTTGTTTCTCTGTCGTTATATCCTTCTTCTCTCTCATTACGATAATAATTGATCACGAAAATAGACGCGCACAAATAAAGTTAAAACTCTTTGAAATATAATTAAAAATGTGTGGAATGTCTTGAAAAAGATTGTAGGTACACGAAACGCAACTACAAAGGAATAATTAGAACAACATATTGAAGATGTATGGCATAATAGCGACGAAATTAAAAAAACAATAAAAAGGTGCATTGGCAGTATAATTAAATAATAATATTGCCAGCATTACCAACTGTTTTTTTTTTTTAATTTTGCCCAAAAATCAGGACTGTATATCTCTGCAAATAAGGAAGATATCGCTTGTAACATTGAATCTGGGACACCTGGTATTTTGTAAAATTCGCCCATGAGAGAGTTATGTTTATTTTGGAAAAATAGAGTATTTTTGTTGCAAAATATGGTTTGTTTTAAGTTTTAATAATGTTATCTACATAATTTTCAATTTTATTTTCATAATTTATCATTCTTGTAAATTCATGCATGAGAGGGTTATCGATTGTTAGCTTGGAAGTTTCAGTCTGTTAGCAAAATGATAAAAAGAATGATTTTGTTGATACTACAAAGTTGGTTGTTTTTGTAATTGTGAAAAGATTTATATTCGAGTGATTTCAATGACGTCGCATAGGAATAAACCTTTTTAATCTTGCTGGATCCATCAGAGGTTCTTTAGTTAGATAATTTCAAGCTCTAACATATATAGCAACCCCCAAAATCCGTACGAGTGTCTTTTTTCTATGTTATATACATCTGCGCTTGTTTAGTATATATATTTTCGCTACCTCATACTCTACGTACCCTCTTTGTATTGTTCCACTTGGTGTGTGCCCTATTCCGTTACCTCCACATATATTATAGCACTGAACACCTGGAACTTCACCCTCACCCTAATTTTAACAATTACCGATCACGAGCTCTTGCAGTTCTTCTACGTAGTAAAGATGCGAATAATAAAATAAAGCACTTCGTATCTATTGCGTTAAAACCTTCTTCTTAGGCTTTAGTGGTAGCTCCAGCGTAAATAAAATGTTTAAGTATATTAAAGTTCTTTAGATATATACATACATGTACATACCTATTAATGATAAGTATTCAAATAACAAAGTAACTTTAATATATGTATCTTTGTGTAGGTACAATATATATGTTTTTTTTTCTATTACTTAACTGTAGTTATATTCCCTACTGTCTGTTAAACAGCTGTTCAGTTCTGTGTATGTTACGTATCATAGGGAATATTGTCGTAGCATATGACTGCTGGTGATATGTGTACATTACATAGGTACTATAATATTATTCATGGGAGACAATTGCGAGTAAATTTTTTTTTGTGTTTTGATTCTCGTATTTCATTTAGATTTTCTTGAATTAAATGTAAAGATGGTTAGGGTTTTAAGATACCTTTTTAGAAAGATGATAAACTGCGTCCAAATATTTTGCTTCGCTTAAAAAGGTTTCAGATGTGTAATTTGGTTAATGGCGTACAAATTTAGATTTGTAATTTGCGCAAAAATTCATTCAATTCCTTGATTCTTTTAGCAACTGCGTAGATTCCAGATTATTTACGTAAACATAACGAATTATTGGGTGTAATAAATACGAAATACGACATCGTGCTTTGGCTTGTAATGAAATTTAGCGTAAAAAAGCCGAACTTATATACTGGAACCGTAAGAGAATGCCAAGTTCTATATATCAAAAATAAGCGTTGTCACAACATCCGTTATTTGGCACGAGACACGGGCTTTTTTTTCTTACAAGATGGCGAAATGACTACATTCTAAACTGTTTAATACGCCAAATCTAACGCAAAATTGTTTTAATTCGTGGGTAAATGAACGTTAACCCTTTACGCACTTCCATTTTGTTTCAGGTTTCTGTTTGATTTCAACTTCTTTGTATTATATATCTTTTGATTACCTAAAATCTAGTATCTATTATTTAGTACACCCACTACGAGTTTGTTTGTTTATTTATTCGTTTTAGAAGCTTGTGTTCCACTCTTATCTATTTTAACGGGGATCTCGCCCTGGATTTTAAACCGTGGTGGAATCGTTCAAAACTCCTTTCAATTTGAACGCAAAACGTATTTTAGGTTCGTTAAATTTATTTCTAGAAGGCCACCAAATAATATAGAATGAGCTAACATAACAAATTTCATAGTATATGTAATAACTGTGTGCCAATTTTTAATACAACAATAACAATACAAAAAATTCACGTAAACGATATTAGGGTAAAGCAGCACTTCTTGCAAATTACCTAGTAGTAAAGAAATTAAATAAAAATCTTTTTTAATTCAATTGTATTAACAAGAAAAAGAAATATACTGATTTTTAAATTACCGCCAAAATACCCGTGATGTCATTATATTTACTTACACATCTCTAATAGGAAACATAATCTCAAAATATTCTTGCGTAAAGAAATCAAAATAAACGTTATTATACGGTGTCATCCGTAAAGTATGCACCATATGCACAATAGGAAACTTCTTTATTATGGGTGTTTCGAAAAAAGTTATTCTTGATAAAAGTTTGTGCATCCCTTAAAATTAAACATGTACCAATAAAATATGGAAAATTATACGGGGTACGCCTGAAAACTTGATTGAGTCCCAAGAGTAAAGTACCCTTATATCAAAAAATATCGAAAAATGCTATTTGAAAAAGTTGTTTATCATTAAAAATTATCTCCAAATTTAAAGTCATGGCCACCTAAGTCAAATTTTATTTTTGTACATATTTTTTTAAATATTGTCTTCAAAAAACAAAATTCATTTAAAACAATAAATAAACAACATTATGTAAATAGCGTTTCATTTAAAAAGCCGATAATATTACAAATTGGCTAAATGTTAGATTAACTCGAGTAAATTTTTTTAAAAATGTGACAAACTTTTTTTTGAAGCAAAGTTCTTTTTGTCTTTGTTAACGCCTAAAATTGCTCAAAAAAATAAGTTTCTCAATACAAATTTACTGCATTTGTTTTGTGGACATTTCTCTGCCCAAAATAGTTTTTTTAAAAGTTGGCTTTGACAACAAATGAATGTTTGGCAGAAGGAACTCGTATTTGATAAACATGTATTTCGTCGTCATTGTTTATTTTGTCACTGTTTGATAACAAGTACTATTTAAATAATAATAATATAATTAATATGCTTACAAAGGAAGAGCAAGTTTTACTGCTGATGATGATAGCTTGGCTATCGAAACGTGCGTCCAGTACGAGTTAAGTATTGTGGTAAGGGTTTTAGTGAACTGTTTCAGTGTTCCAGTGCCACAGATTATTCTTTATATTGCTTTTGTTCCATTATTCCGTTAACGAAATATAGTGGTCCCGGTCCTTCTGTTGTAATACACTACCAAACCATTAGATATGGGGGGTGTTTAATAGGTTTGATCGTACATGCTTCTTTATAACGCTCTGAAGGACGTCGGCAAGCAAAGTACTATTTAAATAATAATAATATAATTAATATGCTTACAAAGGAAGAGCAAGTTGAGGTTATTTTGTTGTGTGAGGAAAATACTTCACGCAGAAAAATTGCAGAAATGTTTAATGCCAAGCATCTCAATCGCAGTCAGACTACAGTAGCGTGTATTTTAAATAAATTTAAGTAAACGGGCAATGTTAACAACGATTTAAAAAAATCTCACAATGCTTCAAAAGTAACTACACGAGTAGAAGAAGAGGTATGTTTAACAGCGGCGGAAAATGGTAAGGCATCAATTAAACAGATACCGACATCTCTTCATATACCGCGTGCTACTGTACAAAGAACCCTTAAAAGAAATAAATTTAGAGCTTTTCAACCAAAATCCATAAATACTTCAATGGAAAGATTTTATTCCAAGATTTGAGTTTTCTGCGTGGTTTCAAGAAGGGTATGAAGAAAATTTACGGCTTCCTATAAATGTTTTATAGACCAATGAAGCAACATTTTCAGAAAATGGAACAGTAAGTTCACAAAACCTTATTGCCAACCGATATCTACAATTTTTGCAAAATTTATTATCAATTTCAAATCAAATGCCACATATATAAAGAGATAGAATTTGGTATCGGTGGAGTGACCGTTGATTGTAGCGTAAGAATAAGGCGATTTTTAAATGAAACATTTAACAGAAAATGGATAGGACATAATTCAGAGTTTTCTATCACAGCACGCTCACTAGATTTAACCCCAATGGATTTCTTCTTTTGGGGTTACTTGAAAAATAAAGTTTCAAGACACCGTCCGTTTAGGGATACAGAGGACCATGAAACCGGAGCATATTACAAATGCAGTTAACGATGTGTATTCTATTGAGTGAATGTGATGTGCTTCTTCGTTTCTTCCTAATTTTTTCTATGAATTTTCTTTTCATTTTTGTCTTCAAAAGTTTTCTACAAAAATATCTAATTTTATATTGTTTGGAAAGGAATTACAATATTGCCAAATCTTACACCGATCTTCTTCTTGTTTTAAACGGAGACATCCGAATATTTTATTTCCATATTTATGTAGACAACACGGAAATTTTAACCTAAACTGGCATTTGTATGGCGAAAGAAGTCTCGCTTTTGATCATTCGATAAATATATATTTTTAGGAGCAAACGGAGAAAAATCCGAGCTGGTCATGTGTCCCTCTAATCTTCTAAATTTAACGTACACAACTCTGGGTTTCTAACAATGTTATATACGTACGTTATATGTTAAATCTAAAATACTCAGAGAGAAGAAACAGCAGGCCACCTTTCTGGAGGTTAATAAAACGCTCGCATATTAGTGCAGTAACGAGAGATACGTTACAAAAGATATTAATGAACATTTGTCCGTCAGCGAAGCTGTCAAATATATTTTGTTTGTTTATTTTTTATTCACATGCCATCCAAACATAACGTAAGGAATATTACTGAGTAGCAAAAGTTAACGATTTTATGGTTATGGTTCAATAACAACTCGAAAATTTAGAAAACATAAATCGACGGAAGCAAAATCCTTTCGAGTTATAGTAACAAATATTGTCAAAGAAAATTAAATGTTATTTAGCAACAATTTTAAATAAAATAAGCAAATGATCAATTTATCGTGTTAACAGCGTTAATTTTCGAATATAAAATGATGTTATAATGGCTGGCGAATGTAGGAAATTTAAAATTTGATATACGAGCAACAGCTGAACGTTTGGGAATATCAAAAATAGACTCGATTGGAACTTTTTCAGCTAAGACAAGTAATTAGACGAAAGGCATATACAGCTGCTACACGAATACTAAACGATTTTTACTTCCTCCTTTACAACCGAAATAGAACTTGTAGATCATCACTACGACTCTGATAAAGGCTCTCTGTATTGCTCAAAATACATCAAAATATGTAAGTCGTAAGGTTAATTTTAATTTCCTCAAATAATAATTAAAAGTGTATTATCAAGATTTTTTCCTTTATTCTATTTCGATCGGTCAAACACGAATATCTAAATTACACCCAGGACCTTATCATTATACTAATTACTCTGTAAATCAATTTATTTCAATATATCGTTCATACACATCGGTCACTACCAAATACGGATAAAGGGGGTAATTTGGGAAAATCGAAGTCGCGGACTATTCGTGTGAAATGTGGGTCGCTGCTTAACACTCAACGGAAACTATTGAACGCTTTTCCTTTATTATTATTGTCACGACAAAAGGGGAAACTCATATTTTATCTTCAATTATTGTAAATTATTAATAAGTTTTTGTGTTATGCGTCGCAGATTTCCCCACCTCTATTGGAAAATCCCCCTACGACTAATGGCTTATGATGTTTACGTATTGGTAATGGAAAACACTTGGGGAATGATTTTAGAATTTGTTCACCATATTTTAACCAAACCAAAAATTGCCAAAGATAGATGAGACAATTTTATCATTAAATGAAGAATTTCCAAGAAAAGGAAAGAATTTTTTTTTATTTTTTTATATTTATTTCGAAGTATACAAAGGTATACAAGAAAAGTCAACAAAACTACATAATTTTAATTATTTCAATATTCGTTTAACGAATACGGTTCTAAATTAACTAAATATTCAAACAATCTGCTTTTCAATATTCTTAAATTGTTGCTTGTTTTGATGAACAGCGGTAGTTTGTTATACAAACGTAGACTAGAATAGTACACATTCCTTTCTGTTAATGTTAACCTATGTATTGGGTACAAATAAAAGTCATCTTTTAAACGAGTATTATGTACGTGATTGTATTTAGATTCATTTTTATTCATTTTATTTTGAAACAAAAAAATTATGCAATTGTAAATATATAGTCCATAAAAGGTTAGTAAATTATGGTGTTTAAAAACGGTTTTTAGACTGTCTCTACTTGATAAACCGAAAATAACTCTAAGGACTTTCTCCTGAGCTAGAAAAACTCTTTATACTTCTGGAGATTGACCCCAGAAAATGATACCATAACTCATGCGTGAGTAAAATATACCATAATAAACCGCGAACAGATCCGGAGTATTAAATATCTTTTTTAAAGTTTTAAATCCAAAGGTTATCGAATTAAGTTGTTTACTGATGTTATCCGTATGCACTGACCACTTCAAAAATTTGTCAATATATAGACCTAAGAATTTGGTTGAACTGGTTATAGCAATTTTCCTACCGCTCAGTTCAATACAAGAAGGCCTTGGTATTGCTGCAGAAGTTCGAAAACCAAGCAAAATGTTTGGTTAGATTCAAAGCTAAGTTGTTGTTAAGAAACCAGTTATCAAGTACACAAAAGTAACTACTACATTCTCTGTTCAATCAGATCGTTGCACAACATTACTTATATCATTTGCATACAGATTAAATAATATAGGGCCAAGAACACGTCCCTGTGGTAATCCTTTTTTAAGAGGAAGAATTTGTGATCGTGAAGATTTGCCATTCTCAACCAATTGCATTCTCTTGTTAAGGTACGAATGCATGAGATCACTCGCAACCTCACGAATGTCGTACATATCAAGTTTGGTAAGCAGTATAGAGTGATCCACATTGTCAAATGCTTTGCTTATGTCCAAAAATATACCACATGCTAATTCGCGGTTTTCGAGTATTGACAGAACCTCATCGGTATACTGAAAAATAGCAGTTTCAACTGATTTTCCTTTTGTGAAGCCGTGCTGGAAACTGTTAAGTAAATTATGTTTTTTAAAGAAACAGAGAAGCATATCAAAAATTAAATATTCAAAAATTTTAGCAAAAATTGCAAAGAAAGAGGTCTGTAGTTACTTAATTCATTAATATCACCTTTCTTATATATAGATTTAACTATTGCCACGTTTAGTTGCTGTGGGAAAGTTCAAGTTGTAAAACAATAGTTTATTAAATGACATAAAGGGTAAGAAATATGTTCAATACACGATTTTACTATACAAGTGGGGATCCCATCAATACCCGCAGACCGCTTTAGAACACCTATATATCCGAATAAAGAAAATAGTAGGTTCTAAATTAGAAAGACCTCGTTAGCACATCAATTTGTCAAGCCAAACAAGTTACAACACGTAATGAAACAATATCTTTAAATATTAATACGTTGATCATAGAAATATGGTTTTGAAACAACAATAACACGCTACATTGAGTTCCTCTACATACAATTCAGCCCGCTATTTTAATTATTGATAGTGACCAAGAAATTAAAAGCACTTTCTATTAAGTACTTTATTTCTAACAAACATACAATCATTAATCCATCACCAATATTAATGCCTTAAAAAAATAAATACATTTTAATTGAGATTAAAAGTTTTCAGGATAATTTACGTCGTACTGCTGATTATTGTAAAAATTACTTGGTTGTAATAGTTCTTGTAATCGTCTGATAATGGAACTTTTAGAATACTGGCTGTATAAGTTATCCAATAAAGGTGCTAAGGCATCTCTACCTGGTCCACTAACTGGAGGATATGTTATACTAATATACTCATTTCCATTTGAAGGCCCATAACCTGTTTGACCAGGAACACCGTATCCTGATTGAATAGGAGGGCCATAAGTATATCCATTAGTATTATTATTGACTCCTTCAGTAGGTGCTGGTGTGGGAGTTGGTGTGGTTGAAGTACTTATAGTTACAGTAGGTGTTTCTGAAGTTGAAGTATCAGTAACTGTAGTATCTTCTTGTCTAGCGAGAATATTCACGCTACTAGGATAATAATCATCATACTCGTCTTCATTGTCCCTATAATCGCTATCATAGAATTCAGGTTCTTTGTTAATTGGTCTTCGATTTGGTCTATTCCTCGTCTTTGTCGGAGGTCTTTTCTTTCTACGGTTAGCTTGCTTATCAAAGATATAATCGTAGGTAGGTGTGGTTGTTCTTCTTCTAGTTGGTCGTCTCCTATTTCTGGAATCATCATAATCATGGATTGGTCTTCTAGATCCAGCTCGCCTTAGGAGAATCGTCCTTGGAGTCGTCCTTCTAGATCGTTTATTTGTACTTAGGCCATCGAAATCATCCATAGTTGAAGATTCTAGCTCCTCTGGTGAAATCGTAGTTAAGATTATTGTGATATTCTGCTCTTCTTGGTTGTTAATGCCGTTAATGTCGTCACTAGTTGAATTTACAAAACTGTAACTAACATTAGATGCCTCAGCTTCATTGTCTACAACTTCACCAGATCCTGAAGAGTCCAATTCACTTTCTGTGGTACTTATCGAATTATCTAAGCTCAATTCAACGTTATGAATATTACTTTCCTCGAATAAAGGTATTTTATTCTCGTTAGAGTTCTCTGACTTATGATTTGTACTAATTTGCTGATGAGTATGATCTTGTACAGCATCTATATCGTCCCCTACATTTTTCAAATGAGGTGTTTCGTGTATATGGATAATTTGTTGCTGATTCAAAGGAGGTGGTTGAATATGAGGTGAAGAAGTGGTTAGCTGATTATATTGTGAATATATATTATTTGGTATAGGGTTCCAAAGTTGTGGTATTGATGGTAGATGATTATAAAACGGCTTCAAAGGCATCCACGGTGTTTGACCATAACCTAATAGGTATGGTTTAGCTTGGCTAGCTTTGGATAGAATTGTAGCCGCTAGGAGAAGACCAAATAGAGGAGTTTGAAAGGTTCTAGGTTGACGTGCATTTACATCACTTGGAAAAGTAGCTGAAAAAATATTTAGTAAGCTAAGATGGATAAATTAAATCGAAAGAAATACTTTGTCCCAATATAATTTCAAAGTATTAATATAGGTATGTATGATTTACTAACTTATAAGTAATACTTACAATTGTTTGTAATATTTTTGTAAAGATACAATTCCGACATTGTATTTTCTTTAATTATTTTATTTTTAACAATTACACCTAACTGAATGGCTTTTCAAACTACACTGAAAGTAACGTTATGCTTTTAAAGTGTAGAAAGCAAAAAAAAATATGCGGGTAACAATATCATATCACCCCTATTGTTGCTAACGCCATTTGTTAAAATTTATCGAAAAGAAAAATTTTAAAAAGCGATTAAAATATATTAAAGAATCGCCTACTGTGGCTCCATCTGTTATTTTTCTACTGTATTATAAGCGAAATTCCTGTTTATTGATTCCCTCGTAGTGTCCATAAATTAGACAACTGTTTATACAAACACATTTTTCAAGACTCGTAGCAAAATCTAGCGGAAGTATCTAAAACTAACACGCAACGTCCCAAATTTAAACATTTTATTTTCATTTGTTTTATATAAAAGATGTACGTAAATAAATATGACGTTTTGAAGACGTGAAATTAACGTTACAATGCTTCTTCTTGTATATTTTTCTCGGCTTGATTAAGCTTCATTTCTTCTTCGGGAACTGTAGTAGTATTATAGAAATTAAGATTTTTTCCTAGAGACCATACAACTACATCGAAGATGATACCAAATGATGTTAAAACTTAAATTGTAATGGATTAGTTTTAATTAATGTATTTAAAATTTATTTACCTATAGCTGTTGAATTTAAATAAATTCGCATCTTAGTTCTGTCGTATGTAAAGCAGTTGCCACTCCAACCACAAGATTCGTTCCAAACCAGACATGTTGAATCTATAATAGTTCCATATAAAATAGGGCCGGGGATTAGAGCCATTAAACTTATCATCCATAAAGCAAGCCCTTGCGCAAAAGATTTGTCTTTGATATCAACACTCCTACAATCGTAAAGGCATTATAAAGGATTTTTCTTTACAATTAACTTTATGATTAATTCGTATGTACAGTTAGGTTAAAAATAATATCTATGTTAAGGAAAATAACCTATAGTTCACTAAGATATTGCTGATCCTTCCTGAGCTACCCATAAAATTTAAAACGAATGAGATACAGACGAATATAAAAAAGGTATCAAAACAACCATTTAAACACGGACCATCTTTCAAGATATTTTTTGGATCTGTGCAGGAGCAATCTGTAAAAGACTATAAAAAGTTTACAGAAATTATTCGCAAATTACCCTTAACATACCTTAATTCCATGTGTTTCGTTATAGACGGTTTTACAACCAGCATAACATGGTGAGAAGTATGTAGTTTCTGTTGAAATTTCACAAACTGGTGAATATTTAACGTCACAGTAACAATTTCGGTTACAGGAAGCGTTTAAATCTAAACTATAAAAAAATTGTGTAAGAAACAATTTTATGTTCTTCATTTATGATTATTACTTTTTGATATATTTTGAAAATGGCTGTATATCTTTGACGGTACAATTGATTTGCATGAAAATAAATTGACCTAACACAAAAATTGAGCCTACTATTATGTTCCAACCTAATAAATATTTTGGTCCTGGTTTATATTTGGTGATAAAATATCCTGAGATTAGAAACCCGGCAACCATTCCAACTAACATTGTAGGGCCTAGTTAAGAAAATGTCTGTTAAAAGAACTTTGATAGAATTTAATTTATTCACCTGTAATCACTGTATATGTTGCAGATTCTTGAAATTGAACTTCTAAATATTTACTTATATATGTAATGTATCCACTAGCACCTAAAATATAGAATATCCCAGAAAGATTGTTGTACATCAGTAGTTTATTTTTCAATAATCTTTTCAGAGCTCCGGGGAAATCTGAAACAAATCTAGCGTGAAAATCCAATGCTTCGATGTAGAAGCACCCATCAACCTTTAAATTTAGGTATATCTGATTTGACTAGGTTCTTGTACTCTGGTAAATATTGAGGAAACATGGAAACGAGTAATGAGAATATAAACATTACACTTCCTAAGAGTATCCAACCTAACCACCAAGCTCCTAGCCATCTGGGATCTTTTTTGTCTATAAGAGGAGTTTTTTGGGGATCTATGTAAAGGCTTAAGCAAATATAAGCTAGCACAAAACCAACTGCTGGACCAAATGTTCTTAATGCAAGAATCCAACCTGGAAATTTTTTATGTAATTTAATTGACTTTTAGGGGAAATTATTTAACCTAAGAATACTGGTATTTCAGTTTTCTTCGTATTATCGTCGAGATATGTTTGTCCAAGAGAAAAATATAGGGTATTACCAATCCCCAATATAAATTGGGATAAAAATACTAATATCAATGGTATTACGGAAAAGTCGGCGGTAGATTCTGGACTTTCACAATTCTCTTTCCGAAAAGTAGCCGCACAAAGTTGATTACTGTCAGATATATTTTTTGTTACGTTGTTAAGCATCTCCAGATCGACGTATTCCTTTGTCAAAGTTAACGCATCAGTTCCAGGACCGTATATGAAATGGGGTAAAGCCACTACAAAGCAAGATAATGCTGAGAATGCTACACCCCAGGCGATCCATCTAGGCCGATTCCGATGGGCACCGTGATAGGATAATATTAGAGATAATAGTATTTGACTTATTTCATTTCCGGTTAATATAATTCCTAAAAATAAAAAAAGAGATGTTCTTTATTTAGAATTGTATTTTACGTTTAAATGTTGTTTATAATTAAAAAAAAGCAAAGAAGTACAACTTACCAGTAGTTTTACTTGGGATTTTAAACCTTTTTTCCATAGTAGTTAAAGTTACAACCAAATAAACAAATGACATAGCTTGTATAGTCCCTAAAAGTCCATAAACAGCCATAAAACACTTTACGGTAGCGAATTTTCTTAGCCATATGGGCTTAAAGATACCAATTCCGCATGATCTATCCATGTCCATCACCGGTAGAGATCTGCACTAATACTACTTATATTATATGACAAGCGTATTCGATTGAATTATTTACTACATCTAACTCATGAGCCTCTAATAGTAATAATGATTTAGGGCATAGACTACATGAGTAGTCCGACAACGCAAAGCGGATTACGTAGCCGTTTCAATTTTAAAAGATAGCGAGCGAAGAAATCTTTGAAGTGTTCAAGTGCGGAACGAGGTACTTCGAACTTATGTTTTTCGAAAGCAATTTATCCTAATTGAAAGTAGTGTTAGTCCAAAAATTAATGATCGTGCGACCACGGTCTTACAACGTGGTCAAAATTTATCTCTACAATTTTAACAATATCTCCCCCACCTTTGAAACTAATGCTCTATGTAAATGAATTAGGAGGCTTGAGTGACTGCACTCTGATTCTCTAAATAAACCGTTTAATATGATCTTGACAAGGACAATACCTCATACCAAATTATACAGAGCACGAAATATGGGGCATGACAATAAATATTTTTTTGATAAGTCAATTTGGAAATTTGGAAAATTACCATTTCCTTTAGAAAGTTAATTTCAATTCCCATTTCAAATGTGTTACGTACTATTTACATGGTGTTTATCTACAGGTGCTTAGAAATGCAATCTCCTTATCAGGAAGATAAGATATTCGTACAACTGAGCCACTATCTGATGTGATAGATGTAAAACACCTACCGTTTTTCAAAGTTTTTTGTTTAGTAATGTAACTGTGTTAAGCTTTTGTTGGTAAAGAATATACAATTGTGTGGAATTTTGGTGGGAAAACAAAGTACGTACTTCATTAAATGGTCCTAATTCAGATATGCTCAATCTTGCATAATGAAAAATGTGTTTGAAGATAAGATAATAACGGTTTGTTGATTCACTCCGATTTACTATACATAAACATAACATAGTGAAGGAATTTTATGTATATTAACGATGATCCATCCAAGTGAAATTCTTCGTGCAAATTCTGATCAGCAGACAGAATTCTCTGCTCCAGTCAATAGGAATCGGAAGAGTTTAGATTGTGGGCTCACTGCTGCACCATGGTTAACAGAAAAATTGAATCTGCAAAGATTCGCCACCGCCAAAGTGTTTTTGACCGTGTTTGGTCTTCTGGGAATCTTACAAGGCGCTATGCTCAGCTATTTCCGAGGGACATCCCATATATGGACAGATCATTATTACTTAGGTGACAGAGCAATGAGTAAGTTAGAATATAAAAAAAAAAACATTTTCTTAACTTTAATTAATTTTACAGACTGGCTTATACATTTAAACGATATATTAGCTGGAGCTTTTGCGTTCATAGTTACACATTGGGGAAACAAAATCCATAGGCCATCATGGTTTGGTTGCATAGTAATGCTTCAAGCTGTAGCTTCGATTACACTGGTAGTGCCAGAAGTTTATGAAAGTCATGTAGAATCTGTTGGAAACAGAACAGGTACATCACTATTTTTTTTCTAATAATTTATAGGATTAATAATGTATTTTGTAGATATTACCAATTTGTGTTTAAAGACAACATCTATGACTCAAACAGAATTACGAGAATCCAACTGGGTAGCTTTGGCCGCCTTAGTAATCTTTCAGTTATTTTTCGCATTCGCGAGTATAGTTTTCTACACTTTAGGTATAACTTATTTAGATGACAATATTGAAAAAGAAAATTCCCCAATTTATTTAAGTAAGCACCTGATACAATGTTTTGGTTTTCTCCTATTAAATTTCTCCTTTCCAGTCGTCCCATTAGCAGCGAAAATTGCTGGAAAACAACTTGGATTATATTTATCTTGGATTCCCACATTGTTTAATAGCTCTAATGTATTTATTACAGCAAGTAAGTTAACAAAATCACAATCCTATTTTCCAGTAATTATTTCTAATTACCCTTTTTTTAGTGTGGTTGGTGTTATCCTGCCTTATAATGATATTTGGTTTTATAATAGTGTTATTCCCGCATAGTTTGCCTTCAACATTAATCGGAAAAGAAGTAGAAACCTTATTAAATTTAGCTAACAGCTCTAGGCAAGCTAACCAAAGAGAAGAAGAGGATGATGATGAAGAGGAAGAAACTCCAAAGCAAAACAGTAAATTCTACTATGTTAGTGCAAAATGAGTTTCGTATTAATTTACTTCGTTTCAGGATTTTTAACATCTTTCCTGAGATTGATCAAGAATCCTATTTTGGTAATCAACATATTGGCAATGGTTTTCATGCTGACCGCTTTAATTAATTTCGAAATATACCAAAATATATTCTACCAGTTAAGATTCTTTGTTAACGTAGGAAGAGATCTATCAGGATACAACGATCCACTCCTGGCACAAATTATAATGAATATCATCAAATATCCCTTCATTGCTGTATCTTTGTTAGCTACAGGATTAATTGTAGCTAAGACTCAACCTAGTGCAAGATTTTTAGCAAGCTTCAATGTTGCCATTTACGTAGCAGCAGCTCTGCTTTATGTTAGCTTCGTTTTTTCGCGTTGCAATGACAGAATTCACAGCGAATTTAATGACAGGTTAACAATACCTTTCTGCAGTAGTCATTGTATTTGCAAGGGTATACCATTTACTCCAATTTGCACCACTCAAGAGAATGTTACTTATTTCTCACCTTGCCACGCTGGTTGTAATACCGTAGATACTATCCGTGGGATTGAGGTAAGTTCGCAAAAAAAAAGCCATTTATCTTCTTTAGTAAATTGTTTGTAGATATATGGAAATTGTACATGTGGTGCTGACATTCTACAACAACAATCTGGCTTGACAGCAGTCGGTGGATCTTGCCAAAAAGATACTTGTGATTTATATTGGGCTTTTGCACAAGTTGCCAGTGTAATGGCTAGCTCAATTTTAGCAGCGTCTACTGTCACGAACTTGATGATCAATATAAGATGCGTAGCGCCTGAAGATAAGGCGCTAGCATTAGGTTTTGAAACCACATTATTAGGAATTTTGCCATTTATCCCTGGGAAATTGGTATATTCTACAGTTGCTGGTAAATACATTTTTGTAACCTTTTTCAAAACATCTACACAAATACTTTTTTATATTTTAGAAACAATGTGCATTGCCAGAGGTGAAAATCGATGTCTTTTTCATTCAGAATCTTTTGGGTTATTCTTTTCAATCACCACAGTAGTTCTAATGATAGTTTCTGCGATTTTAGCAGTTGTCGTGGTATTTTTGATAGGAAATATGAGCTTGTATGGTGAAAATGCAATTAAGGATGATTACGATATAACCATGGAGGATATGGAAGAGATTCGCCGTTCTGATAACGTTAATAGCAACTCCAACACAAACACTGGACAAAATACGAATACTTCTCAAAACGTTCCTCAAGAAACTGCGAGATTAACAACGAATAGGAGAAACAATGATAGTGATGATGATTTCTTAGATTCCGATTTTAATCAGGAATTAGAAAACAATACTAATCAAGATAGACAAGCGGCAAGTACAAACGCTGAAGTCCACAATGAATCTAGAAGCAGGAAAGCAAACCCAGAATTATTAGAATCTGATTTTTAGGTAATTTTTCTTTATTTATTATAGTACAACTACTAATTTACAATTGATTATAACTCATTCAGTTCTAATTCTACTTCTTCGTCAAATATCTTCAAACCTTTAACGAAATACCATACTCCTATGTCGAATATGGTTCCTATAGCAACGAAAGCAGCAGCTGTAAAATTTAAAGTATGTTTTAACATATCGCTGTCGTAAATCCAACAATTTCCTGTTCCTGCGCAAGTTTTACCCCAAACTAGACATGCTTTATCTGAAACGAATTTATTTGAGGAAAATGATAAAAATATATTTTGAAACAAACCTATAATTATGCCAAAAAGGATAGGAGATGGTACAAAAGCACATAGGCTCATCATCATGAGACCAAATCCCATAGCTACTGATTTATCCTTTTCCTCTACACATCTAAAATGTTACAAATTAATTTATTGTATATTTTGGACCCAGGTTAACCATTTACCTTACAGTTACTAAGAAATTTGATATCCTCCCAGTTGCTCCTGTGAACTTTAAAACACAAACCACTGCTACGAATAGATAAAATTGAGATAAACAGTCAACTGGGCAATTTCCACTTGTAGCAATCCCTGGAGCTGTTTTATTTTTAAAGTTCTTCGATTGTATACACGAACAGTGCGAATATATTTTAGTTTCATTTACAAAATTAGTTTGTGTACATCCAGCATGGCATGCTGAAATAAAAGTAGTTACTCCGTCTTCAGAACAAACCGGGTTATACTTTACATAGTCGCAAGAACACTTTCCGTTACAATGAGAAACTTGTTTATAACTAAAATTAAAGAAATCTAAAGATAATTTGGAGTTATTTCATAAAAAGGATACTAACTGTTCATTGTTTATTAAAGAGGTACTTTTATTGTTATCCAAACAACCTAGATAAGCGTAGGAAATAATACCAAATATTGATATGGCTCCAACAATAACATTCCAGGCTGCTAATGTTCTTGCTCGTGGCTTTATCTTTGATACAACTAAACCAGAAAGTAGAACACCTATGGCGGAAAATACTAATCCTGCTGTTCCCGTAATTAAACTTGATGCTGAAGCAGATTGCCTGTATTGGGTTTCTATGTATTTAGGCAAGAATATCCAATAAGGCATATACCCCAAAAAATAAAAGACAGCTGCGAAATTGTTCAACATCAGCGTTGGATTTCCGGTTAATCTTTTGAATGTTTTGATCATATCTAAAATTAATTGGCTGAAATTTTTTTATCATATGATATTTAGATAAATAACCTTTAAATGATATTGGTATTTCAGTTTCCTGCTTGAGTGAAGATGCATGGGAGATTTGCCTTTGTATTCTTCTAGCAGCAGCTCTTGGCAATTGTTTTGGAAATAGCGCAAGTAGAGAAGCAAACACAAAAATAATACCTCCCAATATAATCCAACCCAGCCACCAAGCACCAAGCCATCTAGGATCTTTATTGTTAATCGTAGGAGTTAGTGTAGGTGATATGTAAATTTTTAAACACACTGAAGCTAAAGCATATCCAATAGCTGGTCCCAGTGTCTTTAAAAAGTACGATATACCTGGAAAGAACATGTACAATATTATTATTTATAATTTAATGTAATTTGACTGAAGATAACGTGTATTATTTAATTATAATTGCTTTTATTAAGTACGTACTAATAAGAGCTGGTGTTTTTGACTTTTTAATGTTGTCATCCATGTAAGAAATTCCGAGCGTGTAATAGAGGGGTGCACCCATTCCCGAAATTAATTGAGCGGTAAAAAGTATTATTTGTGGCGCATAGCTCCCTTCCAAAGTTTCGCATTCGGCAAAGGTTTGGTTCCTGGCGAGGCAGAGGCTCTTTCTCTGTTCTTTCTCGAGCACATCTTTGGTCGTGTTCTCGTCGTACCTTGCTCCGAATTCCGTCGTTAATAAAAGGGCATCTTCGCCAGCGCCATAAAGCCAATGTAGTAATGCCGTCATCAGACAGAATAAAACTACTGTATATAAGCCTAAAGCCATCCAACGTGGCCTGTGCTTTGTTCCGGCGTAATAACTTAAAATCACCGATACGAATAGTTGACTAATATCGTTTCCTACTGATATTATTCCTGAAAAATTGAAAACAAATCAATACCTGTTAACTATTTCGATTAGGGAGTGGTCTAATAGTTTCTAAAAGTAAAGGGATGGCCCTATTTTATACGAAACTCATACTCTGTATGGGAATATCAGGATAATGACAAAGATACAACTTTCTCTTAACAATACGATGCGATTTCATCACAAAAGCCTTCTCCGTACATTTATATAGAAATAGAAGCTTCCCTGTTGTAGTGGAAGTTTTACTATTTCAACTATAAACTAACATTAATACAACTTTAATATAATGTTTTATCATTTAAAATATTTGGAAAATGTCTGTTTTCATAAGCGAGGAGATTGTCGAGATGCTTTTATAATACACAGTATGTAGTAGAGACATTTTGTTCTATTACCAACCTTCACTAATCAAAATTTCTAGTAATAATAAAAATTACCTGTAGTACGGCTTGGAATTTTAAATCTTTTTTCTAAAGTTGTAATCGTACCGCTGTTGTAAGAGTAACTTGCGGAAAATAAACAACCAACTATACCATATAACAAAACAAAAGCTTTTTTATTGGCAAATATTTGTAGGATGCCTCCTTTGAATATCCACCAACCACAAGTTGTTTCTCTAACGTAAGCTTCTTCAATAGCTTCCTGATCCTCATGAATAAATCGGCTGAAATTCTTTTCATTTTCCAAGGTCTTGCTTTTTCCACCATTATCTATCGTTGGTAACGAAATGTAATTCTTCGACATGATGTCTGAACGCACTTAACATTCGGTAGCACTTCAAAACTATTTTACATTATTATTTTGTAAAAACTCGAGATTTTAAGGTGATATTTTTGAGAATTTCAAGCAATTCAACGCGACATCTCAGTTATCTTATAGACGAACATTGTTAACAGTAAGGTAGCGTAATATTGTTAGGAGTGATATTTTAAAAGCAAATACGGATTTACCTTCAGATATGATTTATTACACCGCTAGATTATGACTTCAAACATCGACATGATGACTTTGTTCATATAAAAGACGCTTATTACCCTATTAACGTCATTTCGGATGACGATGTAGTATTACTTTTAAATTTTTTAATTAATTTAAACAATTCGTTTGTTTTATTCGCGAATTTTACTATAAACAGCAGCAAGGGCACTTGTCCGTAGTGCACGCTCTTCGAAAATATGTGCGAAGATAAACGACAGGAAACAACAGAGATGCACAATTGCCTAATTCAGTAATGACTATAGGCAGCTGAAATGCTCAATAATCTGCCGTTAAACTATTATTATTACTTTAATGTTTAATAGGATTGTTTATTTTGATCAAGTATAACAGTGTTCATCCTAAATGTATTCAATTAAATACGTAATAAAAATTATTACTGTTCGTTTTGTAATATTTTTGATATGTTGAAATAGGTACAGTGCTGAGCAAAAGTATTTGTTCGCAAGCTTGAAAGGAGGTAAGTCGTTACCGCCGATATAACAAGGGATCAGCCGTTATTTCTGAGAGAACACGGTAAACAGCTTTGACGTATTTTGATTTAGGCCAATAAACGCGTTTACACACTGAGACCATTTCTGCGTTTTGAATTGGTTTATCCAAATTATATTGGTTTTATTAAGAAAAAATACTGTGTAGTGATATTTCCGTACTTTGTTGGTGATACCTGCAATGCTTTTCTAGTGTTGTATAAGCGATAAAACCTTTTCTGAAGTGATAAAACGAGGTACCTATCCTAAGATTGTGTCGGTTGTTTTCATACGTTAGGATCGATTATTGCGTTTTGAATTAGTTTATCCAAATTATATTGGATTTATTAAAAAAAATACTGTGCAGTGATATTTCCGTACTTTATTGGTGATACATGCAGTGATTTTCTAGTGTTATAAAAACGAGATAACCAAACCTAAGATGGTGTTGGTTGTTTTGTTTGTGAGTTACACTTTGTAAATAAAAGAAGATATTTATGCTTCAACAGCTACAGATTCAAGGACCGGCGAAACTATAAGTGTAAGTTTAAAATATCCTAGGCATAAAAGAGATGCTATTCCAACTCAATTCCCTAACTGTCCGTTGTATTTGACAAAAAACGTGAAGATGTTATTGTTCAAATAGTTTTATATTCTTATTTTATATTTAACAAAATTATTTTTGAACACGAAGAGATGTTTTTAAATGTATGTAATAAACGTTCTGTTTTAATACAATATATTTTAAATTATAACGTAGCCATTTTGGATACTGATATATGTAAATGTCATATTCACAGCAACGAACGTATTGCAACAATTATAATAACTTGTTCTACAAATACCCTACTTAAAAATGATTGTGGGAAAAGTAATGATAGATTAGATAAAACACCACATAATAGGAAATTTAAGACCCTGGTTAAATAGCATGTCTGTAAATGATCTCGTGAAATTGAACAAAATTTCGAATAAAATTGCATTTACTGTGTTATTTCAACCTTAATTTTGTCCAAATACATGAACAATTACAAATAATAATAATTAATCGATTAAATATCCACCACAAATACATCTTTCACGAAAACGGTACTCGGTTACGCGTTTGGTTTTTGCTTTGAAAGTTCGTTTTTCCAAAATAAAATCAAATGGGATGCGAAGAAGGGCTCAGTTGACGACTCTTTAAACCGGAAGCCTTACAAAACTTAAAAAAAGCAAAAAGAAACCTTTCTTTTACCTCTTAAGCTAATATCGTGCATGGCGATACATCGCCTAAACAGCGTGACGTCATCGAAGAACGCTGAAGCGTTATCATCGATATATAAAGCTCTTCGATGACGTCACGCTGTTTAGGCGATGTATCGCCATGCACGATATTAGCTTAAGAGGTAAAAGAAAGTTTTTTTTGGTTTTTTTAAGTTTTGAAGGGCTTCCGGTTTAAAGAGTCGCCAACTGAGTCCTTCTTCGCATCCCATTTGATTTTATTTTGAAAAAACGAACTTTCAAAGCAAAAACCAAACGCGTAACCGAGCACTGTTTTCGTGAAAGATGTATTTGGCTATGTTCGGTGATGTAATTTAAAATATATTGCATTAAAACAGAACGTTTATTATACACATTTAAAAACATTTCTTCGTGTTCAAAAATAACTTCGTTAAATATAACGTATAACGTATTTATAAGAATATAAAACTATTTGAACAATAAAATCTTCACGTTTTTTGTCAAATACATCGGACAGTTAGGGAATTGAGTTGGAATAGCATCTTTTTTAAAGCTAGAATTTTTTAAACTTACAGTTACAGTTTCACCGGTCCTTGAATATGTAGCTGCTGAAAAATAAATAATATCTTAATGAAGGGAAATAAAAAGCAGATCTAATTTTCTCACAGATTCTAGTAACTATCAGGCGACAGGTTTCGTGTTCAAAAACACATCATCAGGTAAGCTACTGCACCATGAAAGAAAACAAGCAAATATACATAAGTGACCAGAAAATTGTAAAATTGCACCATAGTGACATGTCAACCGATTAAAATACGTTATGTAGTATATTATAAAAAACTAATCAATTGTAAACTATTCTAAAATATAATAAAAGAAAAAATTAAATTTTTTATATGAAAAAAAAAAAAAAGTGAAATTGTCTCCTCCTATTGTGATCTTATAAAATGAATATATTGATTTAAGGAAAAATTTTTTTATACATACAATTCATTAATCAGTGGGAGGAAGTCAAAGTTTAAAAAGAAAGTCTACTGCAATTGTACAAGTTAACATATAGTGCATAGTTGTTGCAAATAGCAACTATTTAAAACTTAAGACCTACTTTTTATTTCCCTTCATTAACTAAATACTCACACTTGAGTCACGATGGAATATTTAAATAATATCTTCTTTCACAAAGTGCAACTCGCAAACAAAGCATACAAAACAGCCGACGCCACAGTAAACAGACCGCTCCAGTCACACTTTTAGGTTACCCCGTTTTTATCGTTTTAGAAAAGGTTTTATCGCTTATACAACACTAGAAAAACATTGCAGGTATCACTAGCTAAGTACAGAAATATTACTACACAGTAATTTTTTTAAATATAACCGATATAATTTGGATAAACTAATTCAAAACGCAGAGACGGTCTGAATCTGTAAACGCGTTTATGGCTGATCGTTCACCTAAGACAATATACGTCACAGCCTGCTGACATAAGAGCTGTTAGGCCTTACAGCATCCTAATATCGGAGGTAACGGGTAAGTACATATTAAGTTTGAAGTTGATTCATCAAAGATTTCTTTTGGAAAAGAGGAAGTTATTTATTTTAGATATACTAGATTGGGAATTCAGAATAGCAAGCTGCAAGTAGATGGTAAAGCGCAACAAAAGTAATTAAAGCATATCAGCACCGCCACCAAAAATGCAAGATATAAATTATTACATTACGAAAGATGATGCTAATATATCTCATGATGATGAAATCACTCAATGGACATGTTTCTGCCTATATTACCCTTCGAAAGAGCACACAGTATATTTTCTGGCTAGATTAGATTAAAAAGGAGGTGAAGCTTTTCAGAATTGCAATTCGTTAATTATTAGATCATTTGCGAGATACTTTTCTGCCAGTATTGAGATTCGCTATGTTCCCATTCTTTAGTAGCTGCTTTAACTATCGTGTTTGTCATCCCTTCAGACCGCCTCTTGCGTTTTGAATTAATTTTTCCAAATTATATTGGTTTTATTTAAAGAAATACTGTGTGGTGATATTTTCGTACTTTGTTGGTGATACCTGTAATGTTTTTCTAGTGCTGTATAAGCGATAAAACCTTTTCTGAAACGATAAAAGCGTGACTCGGACGGTCTATTTATAGTACTGTGGCGTCGGCTGTTTTCCAACTATGTATACTAGGGATTGTAAGTTACACCTTGTAAAAAAAGATATTATTGATTTTTCAGCAGCTACAGATTCAAGAACCGGTGAAACTATAACTGTAAGTTTAAAAAATCCTAGGCTTAAAAAAGATGCCATTCCAACTCAATTCCCTAACTATCCGTTGTATTTCACAAAAAACGTGAAGATCTTATTGTTCAAATAGTTTTATATTAAATTAAACGTTCTGTTTTAATACAATATATTTTAAATTATATCACCGAACATAGCCATTTGGATACTGATATGTGTAAATGTCATATTAACAGCAGTGAACGTATTGCAACAATTATAATAACTTGTTCTACAAATACCCTATTTAAAAATTATTGTGGGAAAAATAATGATAGATTAGGTAAAATGCCACATAATAGGAAATTGAAGACCCTGGCATCCCTTTTAAACCGGAAGCCATTCAAAATTTAAAAAAGGAATGCAAAAAAGACGATTCCTTTACCGTTTAGGCTAATATCGTGCATGACGATACTTCGCCTAAACAGCATGACGTCATCGAAAAGCGCTGAGACCCTGTAGTCTCGGTGGTAACGGTTAAGTGCGTTCATGCAGTCCCACCAGTTTCGTTGATATAAACTATACAATTATCGCTTTTGTTTGTGAATTTTTGGCATCTACAAAATCTTCATTGGTGTATTTCTAAATGTAATTGGATTGCTATAGATCCTCAACTAGTTATTGTCACTGCTTTCTGATTCGATCCATTTGAGGACATTATTGTTACCTTTACTATTGGAAACTGTTGAAGACGTTTTTCAAATCCTTACATTCATGCAAACTCATTCATAAGTTAATGTTTAAAAAGGAAGCCACAGAGGTATAGATAAATATGTACTTTTTCAAAATTATAATTAAAAGATCTGGTTTTAACTAAAGAAAAAGGACGAAGTTTACGTGAAATGATGAGGAAGAAATAGGGAATATTTACGAAAACAAAAGGTAAAAAAGCACCAACAATAATAAAAGGAAAAAAAGCGTCGGAGCTCGAGGTTGGTTCCGTTTTTAAGTGGGAGTGATACGTCAGAAGGTGGTTCTTTTGTTTTGCTTAAATTTATCGATACAGGTTAAGGTGGTTTTTCCTTCGCTGCATCCCCACGTTCTTTTCAATAAAAGGGGTGGAATATAAGGAATTAAAAATAAATGGAAACTTTTTCCATAAGTCCTGTCAGATTACAAATAATGAAAGCTCGGCTCGCGTTGCGTTTAGAGTTTTAATAGTATTATGGCACATCGCGTGGAATTAGTCGGTATGCCAGAAGTATCTCGGGAATATTTACTCGTTTTTCCAAACGACTCGGTCCGAGACAATGCCAAAGAGATAGCGGGGGGTTACAAAAGCGTAGGGGGCGTCGTGGCTCTGAGGACGGGGCTCGTGATTTCGCTTTAATCCTCGTATAATGGTTGTGTAATTCTTCCAGCTCGAATCTCCAACCAACTCTTTCTTCGATCGTCTAATGTATTCAGCAAGAGCATTCCTCGGGTTCAGAGGACGACGATTTGTTTCGGCCTGCTTAATATTTTTAACGGTGCCGCATTAAGTCTTGAGCATCAGTAAGAAGATGGGGGCGGTGGATGGGGGATTAAAATGTAATAACATCGTCGTACTCTGGAAATTACATTTTTAATTTGAATAACTTATTTTTCGTGTTGATTTAAGCATTTGCCGAAGGAAAGACGGACGCTAAGACGTGCCCTGTCGGTAAAAATTGCGATTCCGAACTAAAGCTAAGTGTATAATGGCGAAGATTGGGGCTTAAAAAGTATAATGGGCTGAAAGGAGGTTAAATAATGGCGCGCGGGGGTCCGTTTTGCCATCCTCGCACGATCCTACCTTGGTTCTTGGCCTCTTTCATCGGCTTTCACACTCTTCTCCACGGGTTTCCTGGTTTTACCGGTTCGAACGATCAAATCTGATCACGTCCAGCGACTTGATCTTGGCACGTAATGAAAAATTACACGTTCGTTACGAGGAAAAGGTGCTAGAAGTAAAATAAGTTTTATGAAAACTAAATTATGGAAAACCACTGAACAAAGACGGCAAGTCTTTAATACGTTCTCGAAGAAAAAAAAGAGTCCTTTGCTTAGTGTATTAACCAACTTGACGGAACGAACTTTTAAGGGAGTAATTTTAGAGATTACTTTAAGCTTTGACATCATACTTATCAACTGTTTAACTACAAAATAGCTATTACATTCTTACTAAACACCCGTGAACTTTCCCAGGAAGTTTTTATGTAGAAATTATAAATTTTTCCAAAAATTTCCACGCCCTTAACTTTTGAACAATATGACGATTCCTTTGCGACCTAAAATTTGGGACCTGGATTTGTACAACTCCTATCTTGCTAACACTTTTCTTTTTTGAGCTATAGTACAAGAAATGTAAAAAAAATGTCTAAAATTTCCAAAACCTCTAGAAACTCCTGTCAAAACATAGGAAATACAGAATCGTCCTTTTTTTAGTTCGATTCAGTTCGTCTAATTCTATAAAATTAGTCCTCCTTTAATCCCTCAAGCCTTTCAGTTGACAAGATATGGAAAGAAGAAGAAAACATGAAGTGCGCTTATTTTTTGGGCGAGCTGCAGCTTTAAATCAAACATAGCAAAATTTCGAGAAAATCCCGTTTGAAATCCAGACTTGGTAACTTTGGAACTCTCCCACGATTTTTCTGCGGCTTACAAAGTCGCAGTAATACATTTCTAGATTGAAACGTACTTATAGGATCGATTACAGTAACGCTTGCTATCGCTATTTCTTTAGTTATCGAGTTAAGTTTAGTAATATAAAGCAAATCGTGCAAAAACTCCAAAATAGAAAGTAGAAATTTTCCAAAAGGTATTTCTTCTGATAACTTTCAATTCTTCCTAACTTTATATTCGGATTTTTAAACTCGGCAAGACTTTGCAGAAACGCGCAACATATTAAAAGAAGCATTCCAGGACGGCGCTTTGGGTCAAACACAAACTTATGACAGTTTCAAGAATGGTGGAACATCAATTCTCGTACAAACTGAGAGAACCTGGTTCTCTCGGAAATTTCTAGGAGAACCTTCAAATAGGAGAAGTATGTGCAGATCGTAGGTGAAAATTTGACATGATCGAGGAGAATTGAATTACGAACGGTGTTGTACACATTGTCCAAAACAATGGCAAAGGCGCTGGGCTCGGTGTTCGCAGTCTCAAGGGAATTACTTTCATGGTGACATAGGTGATTGAAATCCTGGTACTTTTCAATTTTATGTACCGCTACATTTTCAAGTTTCTCCACCGTAGTTTTTTATATTAGGGTGAAGTAAGGTATGTACGTGATATATTATGTATTTACACTTTTACATCAAAGATGAATGAACTTACAATATAGAAAAAAATCTTGGCGCAATGTCCAATGTCTGCTTATACGTATTGGAACTTTTTTATTCGGAAAATTCATGACCGTTTGCGAAAAAAAATATACAATGTTTAATATCACAGGGAGATAATTTCGTGACTATGGTATGTTATTTCGTGATACGGGTGAGGTAATTTCGTGAACTACAAAATTGAACGTTTATTGTGGGAAAATTGAATATCATTAAACATAAATAAATAATATAACACCAAAAGTCAACTTAATCCGATTCTCCACCACTCTGGCCACAAGTATCACACATAAAGATGTTTTCATCGCCTTCGGCATCAAGTGATTGGCATTTGACATGGTAAAACTGTTGACAGTAAGAACATTGAACCCATTCAGCACCATTTCTCTTTCTCGCACCCTCCGAATACCATCCTGAGCAAGTTCCGCATTCCCAATCATCATCTTTCAATTTGCTATTCTTGGTTTTCCCAGATTTCGTTTTAACACGGGCTGACGGCGCTGAAGAAGTAGATGACTGATTTACTGATGAATCTTCAACACCATCATTAAGGCATTTCGCTCAAGAGTCCCGTTCCTTCCTATTCGCTTTTAAAGGATGACAGACGGTTCTTTAGGAACAGACAATATTTGTCTCGATCTCTTCATTCTCACTTGACCCAGTCTGCGGCTACTCAGCAGTTAACAATGGAGATAGAGCCTCTTTAGATATGACATTTTTGTTATAAGGACAAATTCCTGTTTTTTGCAAAAAAGCTTGCTGAGTAGGCTGGATTCAAAATAGCATGAAAGTTTGTTCTATTAGGCTTTTCAGTCGGATGCTCCTTCATATAATCATTGAGGCTTTTTGACCAATGCGACTTAAGGGACTTATAAATACCAACATCTAATGGTTGGAGTAGATGGCTGGTGTGAGCTGGATAAGTGAACAAGTAAATGTCATTCTCCTTAGCTAGAGAAATAACCTGAATGTTTATATGCGACGCATGAGAATCCATAAACAATACCACAGGTCGAGCTGGGGGAATGGATTTTATAAAAAACTGGAACCTTTCCAGAAATATATCGCTATTGATCCACGCTTTTGGAGAGAGTTTAACCTGTGCATTTGAAAGGCAGTCGCGTTTTAAGTTGTCGTTCCATCGAACACCTCTAAAAATAATGAGAGGTGGAATCCACGTTCCATTTGCACAAATGCATCCAACAAGTGTGGAAGACTCCCCTCTGTCAGCATAAACCCTTTTATAAACATATCTTTTTCCCACGCAAGTTACTACCTTACTTGGTTTTACTACATAAGAAAGACCAGTCTCATCACAGTTCCAATATCTGTCTGGCATATTTTTGATCCCTAATGTATCGGGCTCTATTATTTCAGGATTGGCCATTGAAGCTCTGTAGCCAGCAAGATTTTCAAGGACGCGAGGCGTAAGGTTGTATCTGTTCTTAAAATGGGTCCGCCACCACTTACTTGCAATATCACCATCTTTATTCAGCAAATAAGCTCTCCCAGCTTTTTCCGCGAGTTGGTATGCTACTTTCCTAACCATCTGAACAAAATCCAAATCCCAGTTCTTGCATTTTAATAATGTAATTAAATAACCTTGTTGCCAAATCAGCTGACAATGCATACGGTTTTCCAAGTTTAGATACCAGTCTGCTGTTGCTACCTTCATCTTCATTTTTCTTTAAAAAGTCTTTCAATGTACCCCACGGCATTTCAGACTGTTTTGCTAGCTTTGTATATAGTACATTTTTGTTCTGAAACGAGTCTGCCGCTGCCAGAAGTTCTGGAATTTCATACGGCCGATATTTTCTTTTATTTGCAGGAGTTTTGGTCATTTTAAATTGCAATGACAGGTAATTTCGCGATACCTCTGTAAACAAAGCATATGTTGGTTTTTGGAAACACATTATTTCAAGAAACATGTGTGTAAATATTAGCAAAAAAATACAAGCCATAACAGAAATTCATCACTTTGAAAATCCCATTGGGTTACAATTAGGTTATCAATGAGTTGGACGAAAAAGGTAAGATAACTGCTTCAAAACCTAAGTTGTTGCTACGTAACTATACCGGCTTTCACGTTCAAAATCATACAGAGACAGTCATCCACTATCGACTCCGAAAATATCAAAGGCCTACCTTTATGATATCTTGCAGAAAATAAAGACAAATCACAGAAACACCGACGCTTGCAAATAAACTGCGTAAAAGTGATCACCAAACAAGAACATTTCCTATTCTGTCAACCAGACAAATAATTTGACAATAGCGACCATTGCACCATCTACTGTCGCAACACATATACGAAATTTCAGACCTCCAGTTGACTAGGTAAGACCGCGGCATATTTTATAAAATTTGTCACGAACTTACCTATCTCATGAAAATACCTTACTTGACCCTAATTATTTAAGAAAAAAATAGTTTTAAGTGTTAAGAGAATAAAAACCAAAATATTGTAGATATTAACAAGAAATATCTGTCGATATAATTAATAAACCACAGACTAAATGTAAGCGTTTCCCATACCACCTTCTTGTTAGGGCTCGACACAGTCGCAGTTCTCCCTTTCCGCCTCCAAAAAACACATCTCGACCCTCCGTACAGTTTTCCTTAAACACTCAAATGTACACATAGGGTCCAATTGATCTTTTTAATCACATTTACTGCAAGATTAAACGATAGTCGACCCTTATTTTTGCATCGTTGGTAAAAGGATGCACTCAATTACTAAAGTGGCTGCCACATGATTGGCTGTGGATACTGGAGCGAGGCTTTGATGCTAAACAAGAAGTATTTTTATTTCGCTCGAGTGGAAATTCCTTCCGCAATGGTTATGTATGTTTATGTCAACTAACTCTAGTAAAGTAAATATTGATTGGCCTGTGCAATGTAGGACTTTATTAGCGAAATTAACCTGCAAGCGCGTTCTATCGAATTTGCTAAGGCATTACTACTAATAAATCCCGGACCGTACTTCAGCAGTTCGGCTGTTCTGCATTTATTTGGATATCATCGCGTGGACGTTATAGTAATAGTTACTTAACTTTAATAAATGATATATGCACATGTATTTGTGATATTAACTTAAAGAATTAAATAAAAGGATGATTCTCAATTATGGAATTAATTAATTATTTCTCAAATCAAACAGATTTTTGAAAAATTCTTGAGTAGGTCGATTTTTAGTTCTATTTCATGGGTACATTATACATTTCTCTGTTCTTGAATTTTGATAAAGTTAAAATAAATAGGGATCACATTATATACAGTAATAAAATGTATAGCAATTTGGTTAGGAAAAGAACGAATCTGATTGGCTTAGTAATAATAATAATATGATTTATTTATCCAACAGTTACCCAATTATAAGGCTAAGTATAAGACATAACAAGATATAACAAATTGAATTGAAAAAAAATATTATCATAGTGTAGGTTTGGTGCTCGGCACATGGTTGCAACTGGAGATGCTTGTAGGAGATTAGTTCTAGAGAAGGGTAATTAGGAAGGTGGAAGAAGTGCGACAGGAAGTCCTGGGAGTACAGAAATTTAAACAGAAAAGGAGGCAAGGGGGATCAATCTGTCCATTACACAGGTTCCAAATAAATCCGGCACCCTGTATCTCTCGACGGTGGTTCAAAGACTGAACGTCATTCATCTCCAAAGTACTCCGTAGTCCACACCGCACTGAAGATAGATTCTAGTTTCTTTAAAAGAGGGGCACCTCAAGAATCCTCGTTGTACCTTTTCAACGTTTAATTGTAAATAAACACAGTGTGTGTAATATATATATATTATATTATTATAATTATTAATATTTCTATTATCTTATTTTTATTATTAAAGCGTGACAAACGGTTGCACCCGCAGAGGCGCCGTGAAAGGAGCTGTGTTTACTATGTACGTACATACAAGAAATCGAGTGGACGTTCGGTTATTATCGGTTGATCGGTGTGCGTGTACTATTTATAATGTTCGAGAAATTAGTGAAATCGTCCGGGGCGTACCGCGCAAAAGTAGACACAGTATTAATAAAAAAATAATAGATTGTAACCTTTTATTGACGTATCAATGACCACTGCGGTAATGTGCGACTGCCATGGTACGTCGCGTAGTATTGCAACATAAGCAATGCTTCCATTGTCGATTCGGTCAGGCCTCGACGACGGTCTGAAAACGTTCTCGTATACTTTGCAAATGATTGTTCAGCATCTATTAAAGTAAGATTTGCGAAACTAAAATACTCCTGTATCTCTTCTGTGCAGAATTGAATTCCACATATAGATCGAACCTTTTCTAAATCCGGATTTTTATTTAAAACTGCACGAAATTTTTGCGCGACATCTAGTCCTATAGGATCCGTCAAGCTTTCTAGAGCGGCTGCTAAAGTATAAGTATAAGTATAAGTATAAGTATAAGTATAAGTATAAGTATAAGTATAAGTATAAGTATAAGTATAAGTATAAGTAAAAGTATAAGTATAAGTATAAGTATAAGTATAAGTATAAGTATAAGTATAAGTATAAGTATAAGTATAAGTATAAGTATAAGTATAAGTATAAGTATAAGTATAAGTATAAGTATAAGTATAAGTATAAGTATAAGTATAAGTATAAGTATAAGTATAAGTATAAGTATAAGTATAAGTATATAAGTATAAGTATAAGTATAAGTATAAGTATAAGTATAAGTATAAGTATAAGTATAGTATAAGTATAAGTATAATAAGTATAAGTATAAGTATAAGTATAAGTATAAGTATAAGTATAAGTATAAGTATAAGTATAAGTATAAGTATAAGTATAAGTATAAGTATAAGTATAAGTATAAGTATAAGTATAAGTATAAGTATAAGTATAAGTATAAGTATAAGTATAAGCATAAGGATAAGCATAAGCATAAGCATAAGCATAAGCATAAGCATAAGCATAAGCATAAGTATAGGTATAAGTATAATTATAAGTATAAGTATAAGCATAAGTATAAGTATAAGTATAAGTATAAGTATAAGTTAAGTGAATTATCATATTTTTGCATTGCATTTTATAAAAATGTGTGAAATACCAAGAAAAAACTAGGGAATAGAATTGCGTCATTGTGTAGTGTGTAAGGTTCGCAAATCACGGTTCCCGATCATAGGCGTCTGACTGGGAAATGTGTAACCTTGTTTATGTAAGAATCTAACTATGATTTATAATTAACATAATAATACACACAGAGAAACACTTACCTACTAAATATTAAAATTCTGTACGTTTCTACCGACGCGACATTTCTTTGAGCCTTGTTCGCAGCAGTGAAAAAGTATTTTTATGTAATGAAAACGAATATAGAAGCACTGTTATTATAAGTCTGTCTTACTCTAACCAAATATGTATTTTTTTGTAACACCTTATTAACCCTCCTTTCGACTAACATCGCAATGCTTAATATTTGAGTATGTAAAATATTATTAGTATTGTAGGGTTAAATTTTGGTTTAACACAGACACTTTTCTCATCACTTAGGGTGTCTAGCTCTCTTTGTACGTTATTTACTATTTTCAAGGATTCGACTAACGGTAATGAAGGACTTTGCAATGTTGTGATAGCATTCGCTATTACTTTAGTAGCTGTTGAAAGTAGTTTATAAATGAATTCCAACTTAATAGTTTTGAAATTTCAATTGACTTACTTTGGTGGCAACAGCTTCTTTTGTGTCAAGTTGTAACATTAGAGACCGGAGTGGATGGATTTGTTGAAAATAATAGAACGCAGCTTCCAACTACGTTCTCCATCGGATGAAAACTGGCTATGGGGGTTCTGGGATAGGACACTGTTCATGAGACCGCCGAACTCGTTTGGGAGATTTAACAAATAGTGCTTTACTCCGTGCTCTTAGTTCATTTACATCTAGATAACAGTGGTGAACAGTTTCGGTTACGAGATGTAACGTACGTTTAAGCAAGCGGCCAGCACAGAGCATAGCTGACCCGCTAATCAGTCAGAAACATTAACACTTGGGTTGCCAAAATTTCAAACTTTTGTAAAATAGCTAATATCACGTTTTTAATGGTTTCATAAATACATGATTGAAGTCTTGTACTGGATATTAAATACAATTAAATATAGAGGTGACGATTTGCTTGGTTTTAAAATACTAACTATAATGTGCAGCGGCGGTTTCGTCATTAGGTCAAATGGTTAATGACCTCCCAAAAATATTTCCAAATAACAAAATACTAAAATAAAATACAAATCCTCTTTACTCCTTATAAAATTTTGTCGGTTGTTTGGACATATTTTTGGGAGATCATTGGCCAATTGACCTAATGGAGAAACCGCGGGTGATAACAATTTTTGTAACAATGTAACAATTTTTTCTTTGAATCCGTTGATTCATCTACAGTTCGTTTTACAATTTTTACCGAACATTACGCCGAATTATATTGTTTATTGTTATATTTGCCCCAAAACTTAAGCTATTCTTTTTGGATGTTATTAAATGGAATGTTACAAACACTCATCATAAATATTAAATCCTTTATAAATTCGGCATAGGATTTTTGACCGTGCTTCTTCCATTTACGCGCTATTGACATGTTTTTCACATCGTAATCGTTACCAAATCAGTAAATTCCTATTGTACATTAAACATCTTACACGAGATACATTATATTTAAAGTCTGGACATTTTGGAATAAACTTTCGAACGAACCAAAAGGATATCGACAGACTGATGCGATAGTGAAGTTTCTTCGCTTTTAGGTATGTACGAAGGTAAGTCAAATATTATCTACACTTTCGCCATAACAACTTTTGAAAGTTATCGTAGTGGCAGCCGCTTGCGTACGCATTGAGTTAGCGCCTCTGTGGTCACGTGTGCGGAATTTAATCACGATCGCGTCATTTGTCTGCTAGCTACAACAGCATAAGCATGTCAGCTCCGCTATCAGCTGGCACCAAAGAGGAACAACGAGCAATGATCCGATTTTTGTGGTCAGAGGGTGTAAAAGGTGCTGAAATTCACCGAATACTTTTGTCACAATATGAGGACAGTGCTTTATCTATGATCCCCTAGCACGAAAAGATTCAAGACCTCGCCATCGGCTAGGAAGGTGATGCTAACCGTGTTTTGGGACGAAAAAGGCCCTATACTGGACGACTACTTGGACAGGGGGACTACCATAAATAGTGCGAGGTACAGTAATTTGTTGGCGAATAAGCTGAAACCAGCAATTCGAAATAAACGCCCTGGTCTACTCTTAAAGAAAGTTTTGTTGTTGCAAAACAACGCCCGTCCGCACACGGCCCATAACACCATAGAAACTATCAACAGGTTGGGCTTTGATACCCTGGAACACCCTCCCTACAGCCCTGATCTCGCTCCCTCAGACTTTCATCTCTTTGGACGGCTCAAGGAAGCTTTGAGAGGTCGTCGATTTGCCTCAGACGCAGACGTTCGGGATGCGATGCAAAAGTGGCTTCATGACCAACCGAAAACTTTCTACCAGGAAGGCGCACGGAAGCTTGTGACTCGCAGGGTCAAGTGCATTGCTAAAGGTGGAGACTATATCAAAAAATAATGTATCTGTTGTACACCTATCTTTGTTTAATACAGTTGTAGAACTAAAAGTGTAAGTAATTTTTGACTTACTCTCGAACATAATAAATATTTTTATTCGTACGACACATGGTATTACTATAATATTACCCGCCCCTCTACACGCCCGTGGTCTGGCACCGGCTTTGCGAACTTTAGTCATGTACCTGTACGATCACATATTGGGCAAATCATTGCCTTTAAAACTTAGAGTTGTTATAGTATAGTTTTAGACTAGAACTTGCAGTTTCTTGTTAAGAATAAAAACCGTTTGCTTTTTGTTAATTTTTCTCAGACAATACTCTGTAAACGGTAAGAAGATGACCCATAGTGTGGGGTATTATTGTAATCGGAAAATGTTATAAAAACAAAATTGAGTAGTTTAAATTATTTTCAAAAATTGATTTGGAATCATAAATTTAATTCATTGGTGGAAAAAAGAAACAAGATTCACGTTAATACTGAACCTTGCGGCACTTTTTAAGTTACAATTAACTGACAAAACTAAACAATTAATATGCATTTAAATTATAAGAACTACAAAAGTGGAAAACGAAATATGACAGAAAATAAATGAAAAAGGAAGACAAAATCATCCCATACCACTCAACAGTAATCGTGTTTCATGAACATTTCATGTTTATTATCTTTCCTATCAGGATTAGACGGTATTACGCGGAGAAGGTTTCAGAGAGGAGACGAACCAAAGTACTTCTTCCAATCTTACCCTCTTTAAGAGATCTAAAAATTAAAAGCTCGCATTATTAAGAAAGAGAAAAAATGGAAAAAAAGCGGCAAACAGGAATTCATAGGTGTATCGTTCCTTTTTATAATTAAATTCGCTTTTGAAAAGGTACATTTTTGTCGCCGCGACCTATTGAAAAACGTTTTTCTGAATGAAGTGACGCAAAAAATAAAGAAACCAAGTAATTATTCATTATTGGAAATGGTTCGAAGGATTATTAGGTTGGTGATGGCGTGGGGGAGCTAAAGATTTTCCTTTTTTAAGTTATTTATTTATTTTTTTATCCTCCCTCTCGTTTTTAACCATCTCCAGAGCTCTTTTCTCATTTCGTCAGTGGGAAAAGCAAATCGGATTGTGTACATAATGTGAATTACAAATGGTACATGACGATCAGTGAACTGAAATCTTTGCAATTAGTTCCATCAAAGAATCTTCGGTTCTTATATACGTTCTTTACTTCTCTGAGAGAGGAAGAGGTTTTTCTGATACAAGAAGCGTATCATTAGTGAGGTTTATCGATGATTATTGCATGTACTTTGAACTTTTATGAGGAACTTCTAAGATATATTATACAATATGCTCATGGCAACGAAACTGTAAAAGGCGAAAAAACTTTCAGCCTTTGAAAACATACCTATTCCTTCTACGTTTGTTGGAAGTTGAAAAGAATACTAATACGCTTTAATATACATCTAGATTTATATATTTTTATAGAAGCAGGGTATTAACGAAATGTTCACGTAAATTATATTAGTTTACGACAAAGTCAACGAAACGCGAATTGAAGTACGATTTTCATCTGTCTTGTCGTCATATTGTTCAAATAATAATAGAAACATCGATCCACTAATACGATTGCCTCTGGGGAAATATTAGATGTTAAATGGTTGCAAAGTAAGGGTAAGAGATACTCCTTTATATACGCGTCTAACTATCGTATTAAGTTAAATTCGTGTTCTAGCTAGCAATTAAATAATCCCTTCAAAGCGCCAAGTAAACGAAATACCTTTGGGAGTTTATAAAGGATCTGCCAAGGCAGGAAATAATATATTGCAAAATTACTACCTTCTATCTTATACTTTAATGTAGATATACAGTTATGTTCAGTAGAATAACAATGATATATTCTAAAAGATAATAAGCAATTTATACAAAAACGTCACCATTTATTACAACACTAGGTAACAGCACCTTTGTATATGGCAATTTTGTTATAGGAAATCAAGTAGGATCCGATCCTTATTCCCACTGAAGTATTCGTTTGAAGTAACTGTTAAAGTTTATTTCAATATGATATTTTTATTAATTCTGCTGTAAAACGAGGGTAGCCTAGTAAGTTTTTACAAACAACCACTAGATTGAGATTTGACACTACCATTTTCATAAAATTCGACATTTGTTATTGTTGAAGCAGTGACAGAACAGAAATCGGCCGATTAGTACAGTGAACGTTTAAAAACAGCAATTTTGTAAAAAAATTGAAAATTTCACGTAAAGGTTTTCGCTGTTTGATTTTTTACGATTTTAGTAAAGGCCTAATACAACAATACTCTCTCGAATTGCTTTGTTCAACTTTGGGTAATGAAGCACCATCAGAAAAGACTCTTTACAACTGGTTTGCAGAATTTAGTTGTGGTCGTGGTCGTCAGACGTGAATTTCGTGAAGGTCGACCACACGCAGAGAAATGGTTTCTTGCATCAAGAAAATAGATTTTCATGCAAAAATCAGTCTCTATTCAAGAAAATATTTTTACTTTAAGACTATAACAATGTACAATATAAGAAAATAATTTTCTTGAAATTTCATTTGTATTAAATAAATATTTTCTTAGGGTTAGAAAGTCAAGAAAATCCAAGAAAGAAAAATGTTTCTTTCTTTCTTTAAATATTAAAGGTAGGAATGAAAAAAATGGCCCAGATCTCACAAAGTTCTATTGAGAAATTAGGCGACCAGTTTCTTGTTTAAAAAACACATCATCAGGCCTGCTACAAGGATATCCAATAAAAGAAATATTACAATAATGCAAAAAAACCTAAAGTTAATAATTAAAATTAGGAGCAAATGTATGAGCTAATGAAATAGTTCTTTTATAGATTATACGGTATAATTAAATTATTCCTTTAATAATGTAATTAAATAGGGGCTATTTTTATGTAGGTTAATAATTAACGAGTTAATATTTAACTTTATTTGTCCCTTTTATTATTATTGTTTATTATATATTAAAAAAAAAAACTATAGTTAAATTAGTACACGTGGTAAATAGTAATAAAAAGAAAAAAATATATTACATTAACCGGTATCTTTAGAAAATGTTTATGAATCGTTGTACGTTACAGGTTATATCATTGTATGGGTAAGTATGGTATCTGTATTCTGGTTCCGCTGCTACTATCTACGACGGTATGATCATAACTACTGGTACTAGGTGGCGCCAGGAAATATTCCAATGAGTGTTTTTGAAGATTAGTGGCATAAACTAAGAGATGTAAGAGCAATGGCAAAGAGCAAGAAGCTTTAATGCTTTTCGCTTCTCATATTGTTTTTGCCGATAGTGATTCCATCAATACCAGGAGCTATTTATTAGCATTACCTTGGTTATTGTTTCTAGGCACTATTTTCTTGTTTGAACATTATTCTGTAGATAACCTCTATTTTAGTCTTTTTAATGGATTTCGCATAATTTGACCCTAGTACAAAACAGGCTCGTGTCAATTGGTATAAGGAAATGCTCAAAAAATTCGGTAGAAAAACTTAGCAACAATAAACTGTTTGGGTATTCCCAGATGGACCGAATCCAACAAAAGTTGTTCGTTAACGAAGCACATCCAAGAAAATGATTACTTGTTTCTTTCGTTGTACTGGACATATCGCAAACACTGCTTTGGAAGATCGAAGAACAGCTAATGCTAAATGGTATATAACAATTTGTTTGCCAAAAGTCATCGATGAAATCAGGAAAAACAATCACGTTGCGTCAGCCTTCACCATGACAATGCCAGCTCTCACACAGAACGTCAAACTATTTAATATTTGAATGAGAAAAACATCGAATCGCCTAACGACTTCGAAAAAATGCGTGGACAGCGATTTTTATTACTTCAAAAAGCTGTTGAAGCTTTCAAAAACCATGTTTTGGAGATACCACCTTCAGAGTGAAAAAAAATTAAGTAAAATTAGCATCAGTTGGAAGTTTGGGGCTGGATTTCGACCACGGGCTACAGGAGGGCTAAACCAAACATTCCTGTTTAGTATGACTTTGGAATAATAGAGCGGACAATGAACATTACATTAAACGCGACTAGCCTACTCGAAATAAAATCACTCCTGGCAAAAAAACATATTTCACCAGCTTTTAGTTTCTAAAGACAACACTTTACTACCAATTCTTCACATAAAATTTCAGCTCGTCAAACAATTTTTGAAGGCTTTATATGTGTCATCAGAAGCTTTTCAATACACTAGAAGTATGTTCCCAAGTGGATTAATAGCAAAAGTTTAAGGTGGCATCTTCACTGGTCCACAAATAGGAAAAATGTTAAAATGCGAAGAATTAGAAAAGAAAATGCCATCAACAGAAAAAAGATGCCTTGGTTGCTTTTCGTAATGTTGTTGCAAGTTTTCTCCGTAATCACAGAAGTATGAATTATGGAGAGGACGCTCAGAATCTTTTGCAAACCTACAAAAGGATAGGACGTCGAATACCCTTAAAACTTCATTTTTACACTCTCATTAGATCTAATATAAGCAGTGTGAGTAAAAAGTGTGGCGAAAGATTTCACCAAGACATTCAGGGTACTAGGGAAGGTGGGATTAAAATATGATGGCGGATTACATTTGGGGTTTAGTTAGAGCAAGTAATTCTTTACATAAGAGGAAAAAGAAGTCAAGTATGAATTTTTAAGTTTCGAATTGGTTCAGATTATTACGTTTTAAGTTTTCTAGTGTTTGCATTTTAAATAAGTATTTATTAACAGTTGTAGGATAGAAGAATACCAGGAAAATGTTTATTTTGAAAGCTATTTTTTTTTTTAATTTATTTAAAGAATCTGCAAGACTTGACTTGCAAATTCGCCTGAGGATGACTAGTCGAAATCGATAGTTTAAAATAAAAATGTTCCTGGTATCGGAAATATAATTTGTATTCTTCTATCCTACATACTATGAATACCAAGTTAAGTAATTTAATTAATTTTATTGTTAACAGAAATTTGCTTAAGGTATCAAGCTTATGCTTCGTATATAAGCTTTTTTAATTAATTTAATTCCAAAATCATAAAAAAAATCAAATAAACAAAAGTTTTTTTTTTAATTTGTTGCTTTGTTTATTTTAAATACAAAATTACAAACAAAATATGTAAAAATCATTGAAAAAATTCGCACATTATGTAAAATTACATTTCCTTTTTAATTTGTATCTACGAGAAGTACTAATTAAACGGGGTCGTAGGGAGTTTAGTTTTTGAAATGTTAATGAAAGCGCAATTGGACAGGGTGCGAGTGTTGTGATATTATTACTTGAGGGTAGGGAGTTTGTAAATCAAGAAGGAAATCTTAGGTAGGATAAAGAAGTTGATAAATTCAGTCGGGCATATGAAACGAGTGGAAAGCAAGTGAAACGAGAGTTGTTCCGCGGTCGCCCTATTTATACAGAAATTGTAAGCTTAAATATGGCAGCAATTATTCTAAATACAGCATTAAAACCTTTTAGTCTAGATAGCTATTCTTTCCAGACCACGACGCCCGCCAGTAATGCGAAGGCTCCTTCTCCTTTGAAAATAGACAAATACAAAAGATTGGCTTTATATTGTTGGGGCAGCAGTAGGAGCATCAGCAGCAGGAGCAGCAAGGGAAAGATGAAGTCGGTTGATGAGGATGAACGATAAAGAGCCCGGCGAAGAGGAGAAGAAAGAAGAACAGGTGGTGATTTGAAATCGCTCCCGTTTTGCATAACAATCACCATTTAAGCGGACTCTATCATCACATTTTCTTTTAGGTTATTTACTGTGGAATATTAGAAAGCACTAAACCTGTCACAATGTAAACGACATTTTAATCACCTATGCCGAGTCCTAACCACTTCGCCCACCCACCTAACTCCAACGACCGCCAGCATCACCGCCACCACCCCTTTTTTCCTCGGTCCTTTTCTCTCCGATTTTCCCGGGTCTTCCGTCGAGAAATAAATTAATTTAAAGAAATTCTACTATCTCAGGGTTATTTTTCGTATACATTAAAGTCTTAAGCTTTAAATGAAGCCGGAATAAAAGCTCGGAGTCAAATGGCAAATACCATAAATTGTCGCCAGTGCAGTGGATGCGATGGTTCGAAGTAAATCCGTGTTCTTAATGAAAACGGCCGGTCTTGAACGTTTACTTTAACCATAAATCAAGAGTCTATCGGATACTGCATGTATTACTCGCATCTCTTCGCCTCTTTCGAGAATACGATACCGAATATATATGGCCAGTTTATTTGGGTGGATGCAGATTATCTGAATGGGGAATTTGCACATTTGATATACGACTGTCCTACTGATACTTTTCTCCGATGCAAAAAAATAAGAAAACTTTTCGTACATGTGTAGAAATTGGAATAACCTCAAACAAACTCAGATTTATCGAGATACTAACATCAATAAAACTGTACACAGGGTAGATAAGCTGAAAATGTTTCAAATAATACGTATTTCTTCTCCTAAAGTTCTAATAAGTATAGACAGAGCAAAGAACACACTCTGATGGAATTCTGAAACTTTGGAAACCAAATTCTAATGTCTTCGAATTACTTTTACTGCTAAAGTTAAAAAAAATATATCGGGGCTAATGAGTAGCGTATCTTCTTTACAACATTTTGAGAATGATTCTTTTTATAAGTAGAGTTTGTTAAAAAGGTGGTACCAGCAGTGGCGCACCGTATAAAAGTAGGTACGTAATATATAATATTAGTGAAAAATAATATTGTTACCTTTTCCTGTCGTCTTGATGTCCACTGTGGCAATTGGCAACCGCCCTGGTAAGCTACGTAGAATTGCAACATCAGCAACGCTTCCACTGTCGATTCATTCAGCCGTCGACGGTGTTGTGAATACGTTGTCGTATACTTCGAAAATGATCGTTCGACATCCAGTGAAGTAAGATTTCCAAATGTCAGATATTTCTTTTCCTCATCTGGGCACTCTTGATTTTCAGTTATAGACCGAACCTTTTGTAAATCGGAATTTTTCGTTAAAATTGCACCAAATTTTTGAGCAACATCGACTCCTATAGTGTTCGTCAAGTTTTCTAGAGCGGCTTGTAAATTGTTTATGTAATTTAATGCGTCTCCTGCGCTTCATCTATTTGTTGTTGAACGTCCGAATTGGAAAAAGGTTGCTGGCTATCTCGAACTGCTGCAGAATCATTTGAATCAAGTTTCAAGATGACATTTTTCACTTGTGAAAAATATTTCTGATAGTAAGATACTGCCTGGAGCCATGTTTCCGATCGCGTTATTACAGGCTGAGGTGGTGATGGTAATTTCGGACACAATTGCTTGAATACACGGATGTGTTTGAGAGATTTGATGAACACTTTTTTGGTAGATGCTATTGACTTATCCACCATCGGATACTTCTTTCGAATGGTTTCTGCTACGAGGTGACATGCGTGTAAGAGGCATGTTATGTGAAGAAGAGTCGGAAAGCATATTTTCAACATCTTACCAACTCTCAGCATTGTTGCGGCTCCGTCAGTAACGAACATTGTGACTTGGGTTCCTGTGATACAAAATTCTCTCAACGAATCTTTTATTATCTTGACAACGGTTTCTGCATTAGTTTTTTGAATCCTTTTACTGGATAACAACAATGAAGCTGGTGGACCATCACGTTTTAAAGGACGCGCTACAACATGAATGACGCTGTGTTTCTAAGCATCAGTTGTTTCATCCACACATAGGCAGATTTTCTTATTTCTCAACTCGTCTTTTATACATTCCTTTACTGTACCTTGCACACGTGGCAAATTGTATCGTAATAGCATAGATGTTGGCAGCTTCCATGAGGGAACGTACTTAGCCCAAAAAAGACGAAAGTGTTCATTAGGTACTAGATGTTGTAGGATGTTGCACACACTTAACATCAAAATAAAATCATATAAAAATTGCCAGTATGGAATCCTGTTTCTTAAATTCAATACATGACGTTTACTTTTACAATGTTTTCTACATTCAAACCTATCGCGACTTAGCAATCCGCTATTGCATATTGTGCAATAAATATGCGGACTTCTATGTATATTCTAATGCAGGGAAATGCCTGAGATATTTGTTCACATTCGAAGGGAACGTTGCACCCTTTCGGCGTCCCATCTCCGCGTACTTATTTGGCGTGCAGCGTGCAACTTACTGTCGCTTTGAATTCTCTCGTGGTAATGTCGACATCGTCTATGAGTTGAAAATTACCCCTATCCACGCCGCTACCGATACGCTACTGCCATCTGGGAATCATTTATGGCCAGTCTCACCGACATGTCTCAAATTATAAATAATTCTTAAAGCACTAAGTATCACTTAAACAAGTAAATTATATCCATGGCGTATATTTAATCAAGAAAAAATAAAGAATAATAAATCAAGAAAATAGGTTTTCTTGCAAATCAGTCTCTATTCAAGAAAATATTTAAACAATAAAAATGTGTAACCTAAGAAAATAATTTTCTTGAAATTTCATTTGCAGTAAATAAATATTTTCTTAGGGCTAGAAAATCTAAGACAGAAAAATGTTTCTTCCAAGTAAATCATTTAGTTTTAAGTTAAGAAAATATTCATATTAAAGGGAGGAATGAAGAAATGGTCCAGATCTCACAAATTTCTATTGAGAAATTATGCGACTAGTTTCCTGTTCAAAAGACACATCATCAGGCCAGCTATAAGGATATCCAATAAAAGAATAATTACAATAATTGAAAAAAAAACTAAAGTTAATAATTAAAATTAGGAGCAAGTGAATGAGCTAATGAACATTTTTTTTTATAGGTTACGGTATAATTAAATTATTTCTTTAGTAATGTAATTAAATAGGAATTACCTTTATGTAGTTTAATAATTAACGATTAATATTTAAGTTTATTTATCCCTTTTTTTTATTACTATTTATTATATAGTTAAAAAACTATAGTTAAATTAGTACACGTGGTAAATAATACTCCCTCTGTCCCAAATTATGGTATACATTTCTTAAAAATTCTCTAATTATAGAAATTTAATGGAGTTTATGTATTTAATCATTTTATGTTGATAAATTAATTGATTCTTAATAATTGTATGGTTGGCTGTGCCAAAAAACTAATGTTGGCATTCCTACTTGGCAGTTGAAAAAGTCAAATAAAGCAGCAAAGCAAATTAGTTAAGATTGTATAGCGCCTTGACAATTATCAATGTATTTTATACCTGTGATAATAAAGTTTATTATTATTATTATTATTATTATTATTATTATTATTATTATTGTTATTATTATTATTATTATTAAAATCAAAATTACACCCGTTGCGACGAAAATATGGAAGGTATACTTGAAGAAAGTAGTGGTGCGTGTATAAGAGACCGAAAAACTAAGCAATTGCCTTGTAACCAGCGTAATGCCATTTTACAATTCCTACTGGAACGTAAAGCCGGAAACAAATTGAGCCGCGGTGCTGTTAACGAAGCTGCCACCAAATTTGACATTACTTGATTAACTGTGTCGCGAATTTGGCACCGGGCCAAAGAACAATATGATAAAGGAACTCTTTGTGCCGATGGCTCAACTAAAAAAAAGAGGAAAGTGTGGTCGAAAAAGCAAAAACTACTCGAAAATTTTGAATAAGATCCGGGATATCCCGTTTAATCGTCGCGGTACAATCCGCAGTTTATCATTTGCAGCTGAAATTCCAAAATCAACCATTTTCCGCATATTTAAAGAAGGTAAACAGTTAAAGCGGAACCAGTGTGAAACCAATGTTAACAGAAGAAAACAAACTAGCTCGACTATCATTTTGCTTGTCGAAGGTAAAGGGAAACGGATTTTTTCATGACATGTATGATTACGTACATATTGACGAAAAATGGTTTTCCATAACTCAAATAAAACGATCGTATTATGTTCTGCTTGATGAACAAGAGCCTGAAAGATCTTGTAAAAGTAAGCGCTTTATTACAAAGGTTATGTTCATGGCTGCAGTAGCCAGACCGAGGTATGATTCTGCTAAAAAGCAATACTTTGACGGAAAGGTAGGACTTCGGCCATTTGTTTATCAAGAACCTGCCAAACGAAACAGTAAGAATCGAGAAAGAGGAACATTAATAACTAAACCTATCCAATCTACCAACGCCGTCGAATGTAAAAGAATGATCATTGAAAATATTTTGCCAGATATTAGATCTAAGTTTCCAGTAGCATATAAAGCAAAACCCATCTACATTCAACAAGACAATGCCTAACCGCATTCTTCTGATAACGATGTCGTTCTGCTTACTGAAGGAACAAAAGAGGGATGGGACATTCAATTCAAATCACAGCCACCAAATAGTTCAATGTTTCAGATCTTGGTTTTTTTTTTAAGTCGATTCAATCGCACCAGGAGTCGCCAAAAACTATAGACGAATTAATCGAATGTGTGCAAAATGCTTTCAATGCATTAAGTAGGGAGAAATTAGATAATGTCTTTTTGACACTTCAAAAGTGTATGGAGTCAACTATAATGGCTTCTGGTGGCAACAATTACAAAATTGAACATATAAACAAAGAAAAGCTTCGTCGTGAAGGACGCTTGCCTGTGCCGATAATGTGTAGTAACGAGGCTCTTGATATAGCCCGTAATTTAGTTTAGGTTTATAATTATCAAATAGAAATTTAAACGGGTACTCTAAAACTGTGGCACTGGAACACTGAAACAATTCAGTAAAACCCGTACCACAACACTTAATTCGTACTGGACGCACGTTTCGATAGCCAAGCTATCATCATCAGCAGCAAGACTGACAGTCACGTAAGGGTTTTAGTGAACTGTTTCAAATAGAAATTTGTTTAAATAATGTAATAATTCGTTAAAGTTAAGTTAAAGTTGAGTTTAAATAAAATTTATGGAAGAAAAATTGATTAATTTTGTTGTATACTATAATTTGGGACAGAGGGAGTAATGAAAAGAAAAGAAAATTACATTAACCGGTATCTTTTGAAAATATTTATGAAATGTCGTACGTTAAAGATTATATTATTCCATGGGTAAGTACGCCATCTATATTTCGGTTTCTATATTCACTACTCTCTAGCAAAGAGTATACATGTATGTATACTCTTAAATATATAAATATGTCAGTTGTTGTTTTTGAAGATTAGTGGCATAAACTGAGAGTTGTGAGAGCAATGTGGTCAAGAGCAAAAAGCTTTAATGGGTTTTCTCTTCTCATATTGTTTTTGCTGGTAGTGATTCCATCAATACCAGGAGCTATTTATTAGCATTATCTATCTTGGTTATTGTTTCTAGACACTTTTTTCATGTGTACTTCTACATTAAGTTCACTTTTGTTTGAATATTATTCTGTACATAACCTCTACTTTTAGCCTTTTTAAAATCACAAGCAATGTGAATAATTTACTGCATTATGTGCGGATATGTCGTACTGCTTTAAACAAGGTAAGCGTAATTAATAATATGCATTTCAAGACTTCTTAATGAAAAATGCTTTATTTTAAGGTTTGATTTATGAACAATACCTAAAAAAAGGTTTTCTGGAATTAAGAAAACTATTTACTATCCTTGAGAAAATACTGTTTTGTGTTATAATGGCCATTTGCTTATACCAATAACAAATGTCTTAAACAAAGGAATACAATTATTTCATTACAAGCGTATACACACTTCTCTTAAGCGGAGAAAGAAACGCTTTTTATTTAAAACAGTTATTGTATTGCGGAAAATTGAAACAGTAATTGTCTTGAATTAAGGCGGACAGCTTTAATACAAGTAAACGTTTCTCTACGTGCATGCACGTGGTTAGAAAAGTTAAAAATTAAGTTATCTCGATGAGATTGGCCATTAGACATCTTAACGAATCTTTGAGATGTTAGGAAGTAAATTGCTTTACAATTTTAATAAGCAAAGAGCATAATCTGAGTAGATTCTAATAACACTCATTGCGGAAAACCTCGAATGTATGCCTTGATTTGCCGTGGATGGATGGATGGTGAGCAGACTGTTGGTTTAGTTTCTTTGGTAACGTTTTATATGAAACATTTCTTCCAAAACAATACCACCTTTCACCAACAAATTGAAGGAACCGCAATATGCAATAATCTTCTTTTATGACTAATCTCTTTATGGGTATGTTTTAAAATTAATTCAAATCTTCCTGCCATTAAATTTTTACCTGAATAGCACACAAATAACTTACTTTTCTCGATATGCTAATAAGAAGTATATGTATATACATTGGAAATAGACACATATACCAGAAAGTATTGATAATTGTAATGACAAGTTGCATGAAAGGACTTCCAAAAATCATTTTTAATGAATGTCACCCGATAATAACCTCAGAAACATTTCAGGAAATCCGAAATACCAAAGAGAAACCAATGGATAAGTCAGGAATTTATATATCGTGTAAAGTATTAAGCTTGAAAGCTTTCATATATATTTTTATTTTAAAAGAACTGGTTTTTCTCATCTATAACAATCCAACAATGATCCAAATCTCGAAATCTTGTTTCAAGTGACCATTTAGGCTTCCAAAACAATATATAAAAAAAAACAAGTAAAAAAGCAGCTTTATTTAATCACAGTGCATTTAAATTGAATGAGAGGACGGGAACACAATCCTTAATCTGAGGGTTACATTTTCCACATCATAAAGACACCGTTTCCCGTTTTAAATAAACACAGGATTCCGGGCCATTTCCACAGTTTATACATCAGCCGCTCTCTGTGACGAGATTAAGAGAGCAGCAGAGGCAGCAAGGGAGACAAGAGGAGGGGGGTGAGGAGGAAGCAGCTAAAACAAAAGAAGAAAGTAGAATAAGAATAAGAGGATCAAGTACACGATAAATATTTATTACTTATCCTATAGTGGAAGGGCTGTATTGTTTATATATCCGTGCATAACGACAAAATGAATTTGATGGATACTACTTACATACTCCGGAGGTTCGAACCTTATCTGCATCTGATAATCCTCTTGTGGCAAGTGTCTGAACCACCCCCTTAAGACGCCGTGCGATACGTATGGGGTTAAGATTTGAGACAAGGTATGATCATGCTAATGCTTTTGCTATGCTTTGCCACCACAAGTTCGGGTGGTGAATTAATACCAGACGCATACTGTGACGTCTGTATAATACACGAATACACATAAGTCGATTAGGTAATTATAGAAGACGTACTTTTTTAACTTAGAAACAATGGCGGTTGATGACTTTTTGACGAGGAGGCGCGATTGTAAAAAATGTGATAAAATCTTACCTTTAGCTTACAATGATCTTTAAAAAAAGCAGGAACTGCTGACAAATTATTAAAAAATACACCCACTGCCCTGGTAGGCACAGCAGTGAGTATAATATGCACAAGGGTATTTATTTTTAATGTGTGTCTGAACGCCGTCCATTATTAATTCGTTTAAATCCTCAAAAGCTCTCAGAAATTCTGTCATTAAAAATATAATTACAATACAATTACCATCTGACACCAATTTGTTTCGTCTGTAGTTTCATCACAGAATAAATCGGAAATTTTAGTTTGACTAGAAATTTTTATTCTGCAAACAGCAAGCATAGAATCTAAAATTTTATTTAGGATTGCATTTGACGTTCTTTTAAAAACACGCATTATTTATAAATGTTCTCAAAGGGTCAGACCCAAATTAGCAGAAAAAACGATTAATTCCCCAAATATACCACGTAAGCCGGATTTTTCGCTGCCATCATTATCTCTTAGAGCCAGTTCAAAAGCACAACAAAATATAATATAAATTAATGCAACATATTAAACCGGCCGATCGGAAACAACTGAAACGCTATGACTAAATGCTATACCGCGAGACCGCCACATTCAGTATTTTTATTATTCGAAGTAATGATTGATTGAATTGGGGTTTTTACTAATTCCTAAAGGGCATTGTTAATTTTTGTCTGTAAAGTTCTTTATTTCGAATGAAGAAAGTTACTTATTTATCAAATCTGAGAATTATAATTGGCTGTAATTTCGAATAACACCCATCGATTTGGCAAGTTAAATGGACAGTATCGGAAAGCTCATGTTGCTCTGAGTCCAAACCAACCGTTTTTTCTTTGAGCAAATGAATAGAAAGTACATAAAAATCAGTTCAAAGGTGGTATTTCTAGATTATGTTCGAAGTGTTTTTGACGTTTCTGTACAAAATTTCGATTGGTAGTGCTGCATGCAGACTAAAAGTTACTAAAAATAACCACTAAATTATACATGATTAGCACTAAATTCAAAAACGAATTAGAAAATTAACTTGGGAGTTCTGTTCTCTAAGCAACACGAATTAATGTTTATAAATGTAAATTATCGTTTAAGAAATAATAATAATAATAATAATCAAAAAAAAAAAAGGAAATTAACGCGGGGATCAAAAAGAACTAGAGAGGAGATTAATGGGCACAACCCGCATAGTAGCCGTATACACGTGTTTCGGACTTGTTAGTCCTCATCAGTACGGCATAACTAAGAGCAAGGTGGAAGCTACCTAGGGACCACAACAAATGGAGCACGTCAGGAAGCCGACCACCAATTTGCAAACTCATGTCAGATGATACTCAAGTTTAAGCACAACCCAGTTATGCCGTACTGATGAGGACTAACAAGTCCGAAACACGTGTATATGGCTACTATGCGGGTTGTGCCCATTAATCTCCTTTTCTAGTTTTTTTTGATCCCCGCGTTAATTTCCTTTTTTTTTTTAGTTCTCTTTGCTGGGCTTGGATGTTGCGCAGGTTAGCCTTGTCTGCCGCGCGGCGGGACCAGTTGTTGTACTTAAACTTAAGTATCTTCTGACTTGAGTTTGTAAATTGGTGGTCGGCTTCCTGTGTATACGGCTACTATGCGGGTTGTGCCCATTAATCTCCTTTTCTAATAATAATAATAATAAAAATAATAATAATAAGTATACATGTCATAAATCCAAAAGAATATAGACAATTGTCATAAGTGCACAATATCACATAATAACAAACAAGTTTTATTTATAGTTATTAAATCAACAGTTTTTAGGCATTGCTGGATGTGCAACCCAAATCGAAAAATTCGTTTAATGAATATATACAGTGACGCACAAGAAAGGCTCTAATACTCTGCTTAAAACATTTTATATTTAAAATTGGTTTCAGGTTGCGAGGCAAAGCATTAAAGAGACGTTATCCTAAAATTCGGGGACACTTTTCTGTTAAGCTTAAACAATAAGGAGGTATGTAGAAATTACATTTAGATCTGGTATTATACTGATGAATATTGTTGTTACACAAAAAATCAGATTTATTTTTATAAACATATATAAGAAGTTAATATATATGGATCGCGGCAACGGGAAGAATATTCCATTTTAGGAAATAAGGTCTACATGACTGTCTATTATCAATACCTGCCATACATCTAATAATTCTCTTTTGTGCTAAAGAAACCTCCTTAAGAAAAGTTGCCCCACCCCATACTGTGATACCATAAGATAGTCTCCTATGAACATTAGCATAATAGTAAGATAGCATACTATTGTGTTCAATTATATACTTCAAAGTTCGTATTTGATAACATAAGGAATTTAGTTTACTAATAAGTTTGTAGCAGTGGCTTCCCGTGTTAATTTATCGTCAATACATAATCCTAAAAAGTTAAGTTCACAGACTCGTATTATATATCATATCACTCGAAGCAATCTTGAGATTGAATTGAGTCTTGTTTTGAGGATTATGAAATATAAGATATTTGATTTTATTAACATTTAAAAATAATTTATTTTCGGAAAACCGTATGTTCATAGCATTTAACAATGAATTAGCGCTATTTTGACTCTCTGATATATTATTGCAAGACACAACGGCACATCTATCGTCGGCATACTTGGTCAAGTCATACTCAGATAAAAAGTTAGTAATATCGTTAACAAATATTAAAAACAAAATTGGGCCCAAAATGCTTCCTTGAGGGACGCCTTTGTTAGGTAGGTTAGAGGAGTTAATATAAATTTTACTGCACGCTGATTGGTGTTGAACACCAATAAACTGAATTCTTCCTTTCAGAAAAGTTTCAAACCATTTAGAAACAACACCACGAATACCATACCAATTTAACTTTGCAATCAATAAATCATGGTCTACACTGGCAAAAGCACGACTCACATCGCAGAAAATACCCATAGGGAATTGACCATCATCTAAACCAAATACAACAAGATCGTAAATAGCGTGAATAGCGGTCATTATAGAATGACATCCTATATCCGTCCTGTTGTTCCGTTAAAGTATTATATACATCTAAATGCGAAATTAACCTACTCAATATAGCATATTCAAAAATTTTTGAAAACTGATAATTTTTAATATGTAATTTACTACCGATCTTATGTATAGGAATGACGCAAGACTCTTTCAATTTTTATGGAAACACACCAGATTCAAATGACAAATTAATCAAAAAAGTAATTGGAGCTATTAAACAATCTGATACTCTTTTCAGCAAATTACATGGTACCCCATCAGGCCCCGATGACGCTTTATTTCTTAATTTCTTAAATAAATCACGAACTTGTACCTCATTATATGGTATTGCACACATGCTATGAGAGATATTAACGTTATTAGTAATATTATGATCTCCAATGGAAATTTTATCCACTATTCTGCTAACTGATTCAAGAAAAAAATCATTAAAACTTTCTGTTACAATATTGCGATCATCTACAGTTCGACCGTCACATTCTAAAACAATATTTTCACATTTCTTAATATTATCTGACAACCCATTGATAATCTGCCATGCAGCCTTCGATGAATTAGAAAAGTTAGCCAATTTAGAAGCATAATAATTACGTTTAGTTTCTTTTCACAACAATTTGTGTTTTTTCTTTGCCTGTGATAAAGCAAAGGTAGTCTTAATATTAAAAGATATCAGAAACCCAGTTCCTTTATTTTATTATCTTTGGGGCACTAACAGGGAAACATAAGCACAAACAGGCCCACGGAAAAATACAACAGAGTACAAATTAGAGAAAAATAGTGACTATAGTACTAATAATTGTCAGAATTGCACTGCTGACGATAAACAAATACTTTGAAGGTAAGTAAGCTCTCAAAAACTACAATTCCAGAATATTGTATCGAACGGTTACATAATAATTATAAAGGATAATTTACATTTATTAACATTAATTCATATTAAACACTAACAAATAAATCTAGTTCGTTTTGTCTAAATTTTTACATGCACCACTACCAATCGAAATTTTGTTCAGAAATGTCAAAAACACCTCGAACACATCTTAGAAATAGCACTTTTTAAACTGATTTTTAAGTGCTCTTTATTCATTTGCTCAAAAAAGGAATGGTCACTTCAAACTCCGTGAAACATGAGCATTCTGCTAATGTACATATACGAGGGATGATTGTAAAATAAGGTTCCCAAAGCCCTACAGCAGCAATAAGACGTGTTAGGCGAAATCCGACAACATTGGCATGTGCAGCAGCTCTTCCACTCTATATACGTACCACTCATGTCTCGCTACGCCACTGTGTTGGCTAAGCAGCCGTTCGAAATGGAACTCCCGATCGCCGCTACCGCCAGGTGGGAAATTCGCGCTGTGATACGTTTTTTAAACGCGAAAGAGGTTTCACCTATAGACATTCATCGTCAATTAACCGAAGTTTATGGAGAAAAGTGTATAGCGGTTCAACACGTCCGCTAATGGTGTAGGGAATTCACTGGAGGTCGGACGGAAATTCACGATGAAGAGCGGAGCGGAAGACCATCAGTATCAGAGGAAATCGTTGAAAAGGTCGAGAGCATACTGCTTGAAGATCAGAGGGTCACCATTCGTCAACTCGCTCTTCGGATTCCTGAGATTTCCAACACCACAATTGAAAAGATTTTGACTGGCGGCAGAATTTTACGACATGGGGATACAGAAGTTGGAGCACCATCTGCAAAAATGCTTGGATAGAAATGGCAATTATGTCGAAAAATAGCCTAAGTTTTTACCTTTAAAACGATGTGTAATGTTAAGGAAATAAAGAATGCTGTCTATTTTTAAAAAATATGGGAACCTTATTTTACGATCGTCCCTCGTAAATCCCCAAATCGATGGGTGTTATTCGGAACCTTTACCGTTGAGGTCATAGCATACGTATCTCTTTTATTTTAATTTTTTCTTCCAAAGAAAGTCTATTAAGGTTACTTTTTAAAATTACACTAGTACTGTTCATTTTTAAGATTATCATAAACTTGTCACTATATAAAAACGTGGGAAAAATCTATACTAAACAATAACATTCCCTCTCGTAGTTAAACTCAGACTGGACGCGGAAACTGTGCGTCCCAAATGCCAGTACAATGGCTACACTGTGATTGGTTGTTTGGCCAAGCGTCGTACCGTTACCATAGTAACCACGGTCGCGATTTCAAGGTATGTATAATTTATTTCACAATATTGATCATGGAATAAATAGGAAGCCGAGGGATATTCAAACTGTATTTTCTCAATAATCACGTAATATATGTACATTTGAATAATTTTGTTTATGAATGGAATTTTTTAAACGATATATCAGGCAGCGCTCGCTGCCTTAAGGACACACCTTCCCTGCTTAGAAATATAATAACGGCACTCCAGGATTTTTAAGAATGTTGTCTTGAAGAATTCTGTTGTAATAATATTAGATTAACCATTAATTTGAATTTGGGGTGGGTATATTCACTGTAATGCAATAATTATCGAAGTGATCAGCTTTAAATAAAAAAAGAAGTTATAGAAAATAGTTTGAACCAGATTGGTATAATTTTGGTAAGGACTTCAAAGGACTTAAAATAAAGGAAGAAAGAAAGAAAAATAAGACATCAGCGGAAAGTGGGAAGCCACGAAAGTCTAGGGAGACAATAACGATTCTCCTACAGTTGGGCAAAAACTACAAGCAAATACCCACCTGAGAATAAGCCACAATCCAGAAGAATGGTATTCTTCGTACGTCTATGGAAGTGAAGATCTCGATGATGAATTTAATGGATAATCTTCAATATACTCCAACTTGCTAATAGTTTTATTAAATTTAAAAGAGTCTTAAATTAGCTACAAGTACAAAAGAGCAAGCACAAAGAAGTTATACAAAGAAATAAGGAAAGCAGAAATTAGCATGCATCCAAACGATATACCAAATTGAAGGAAAGAAAAAAAATAATTTCGTTAATTGATGAAATAAATGAACAAAAACGCTAATACGATACGATAATATTCAAAAACCAGAATCAGGAAGAGATAAGCCCTGGCGCACGCCCACATAGCTTAGCAAAAAGGCGATATAATATAAAAGTATAAAGTAGACAAGAACCAACCAAAATATAAAAATAAATATTCCAACAAAATATTTCCGTAATATTAGCAAAATAGGAAAGGATAGCTGTTAAGAGCACTTAACACTTTATTATTATTTTGTAAATTCAACGTTTTGTTTTTTGCCTTATTTTACACGTTAAATATTTTATGTATCTTATGTGTATTTTGTAAAATCCAACATTTCGTTTGTTTTACCTTCTTATAAATTCAATGTCTATATGATGGAGCTACCGCTAGCGCGTGTATTGGGAACGAGCGCTAGATAAGGAGTCACCGCCGAGGAAGAAAATAATAAACGCTACGGATAACATAGCGTTTATTCATCGCAAAATTTTTGTTTTCCGTCTTTCTTACTCCTGTAGGGGACAGCAGCGGGAGCAATGGATGCTAGAGGTGGTGTATCAATCAAATATATGAAATAACGAGAGCGTCTGGGTAGCCGTGAGTTGTATGGCATTTTTTGCTGTAGTGATCGGCTATTTGCTGTTGTCGCGCGACCAAACGTTCAGGCTCGGATAGGGTTTGTTGGCGGCTCTAGTTGCGATACATGTAAATGCGTACACGAAAAGTGTCCCCCCCCCATGCTAACTTTTGAATGATAGAAGCTAGTGTTTTAAAAAAAAGGAGCGGATTTCTATTTTTTGTCAACTAACTTTTGCCGTTACCGGCAGCTCAATTGTATTTCCGGTGTTACCGGAAGTGACGTCAACTTTCTTATTTTAAATAGAACATTTTAACATTTCTGGAAAGCTAATCGAAAGGCGAATCCAAAGTTACCACATACTAGCGTTGGAAAGGATTCATTTATAAGCGTGGGTCCCATACATATAGTGAATAATATTGGCGTCTATGTGTAAGCACGCCCTGCTCACTCTACAGTTTCTCTACACACATGCTAGATGCTAATCAGTCGTCTATCATACGTGCTTGAGTTATGAGCTCGGCTTCACTGCTGATGTCAAAAAATGCGTACATCTTACTTAATTTTGATAGTATTGATAACATTTAATCCTTGATTATTTCCAAATAAATACTTTATTGTAATAGTGCGGTATATGAAGCAAAGAAATCGTTTTCAATTAAAGAAAAAAGATAAATTCCAAGAATAAATAGAACCTCTCAGTATAAAATAACTAGATTACATCTTTTCATTTCCAAATATTCAATATAATAAATAATATCAAGTGCATGACAAAATCATAAATTTTTAAGTATAAATTGAATTTCAAAACAAAAACGTGTTTTCTTCAGGGCTTCATATGATTCTGGTGTTATTGGATTCAATATCAAGATGATCAACATCATTGGAAGTCTACAAACTTATTCTTCTTCTCTTTCCAAACTAATATGACTGTAACATGGATTATTTATCTCAGCTTTGAATCAGATACGTCGATGACATTTCTTGCATCTTTGACACCAGCGAATGTTCAATAACTGAATTTTTGGAAGAACTCAATTCAAAACTTCCTTCTATTAAATTTACCCACGAAGAACAAAAAGGTAATACGATCCCTTTCCATGCGTATCAAAAATATATGCTCAAAATAATTATTAATAATATAATAATAATAAAGCAATATACGTAAATGACGATTTACGACTTATTTAATAATATGGAAAAAATGATGAAAATTCAAAAATTATCTTAATAAAACGACTATATTCGGATATGCCCGAATATACACGATTGGCATCATAACGTCACGATATTTATTTCCACTCGATTTACCCGTTACCACCGAAACTAGGTCTCAGCACTCTTCGATGACGTCATGCTGGGTTGGTGATGTATCGCCATGCGCGATATTAGTATCAGCGGTAAAGGAATCGTTTTTTTGCATTCTTTTTCAAAGTTTTGAAGGGTTTCCGGTTTAAAAAGGATGCTAGTCGTCAACTGAGCCCTTCTTCGCATCCCATTCGATTTTATTTTGGAAAAACGAAGTTTCAAAGCAGAAACCAAACACGTAACCGAGCACCGTTTTCGTGAAAGATGTATTTGTGGTTGATATTTAATCCGCTAATTATTATTATTTGTAATTGTACATATATTTGAACAAAACTAAGGTTGAAATGATACAGTAATTGCAATTTTATTCGAAATTTTGTTCAATTTCACGAAGAAAATTTACAGACATCCTATTTAATTTCCTATTATGTGGTGTTTTACCTAATCTATCAATTATTTTTAAGTAGGGTATTTGTGGAACAAGTTATTATAATTGTTGCAATACGTTCACTGCTGTGAATATGACATTTACATATATCAGCATCCAAATGGCTACGCTCAGTGATATAATTTAAAACATATTGTATTAAAACAGAACCCATTTAAAAACATCTCTTCGTGTTCAAAAATAATTTTGTTAAATATAACATAAGAATATAAAACTATTTGAACAATAAAATCTTCACGTCTTTTGTTAAATACAATGGACAGTTAGGGAATTGAGTTGGAATAGCATATTTTAAGCCAAGGATTTTTTAAACTTACAGTTATAGTTTGCCCGGTCCTTGAATCTGTAGCTGTTGAAAAATAAATATCTTCTTTTACAAAGTGTAGCTCGCAAACAAAACACACAAAACAGTCGACGCCATGTTAGGTTAGGTTACCTTGTTTTTATTGTTTCAGAAAAGGTTTTATCGCTTATACAACACTAAAAAAACATTACGGGTATCATCAACAAGTACGGAAATATCACTACACAGTATTTTTTTAAATAAAACCAATATAATTTGGATAAACCAATTCAAAACGCGAGAAATGATCTGAACGTGTGAATGGTCGACGAACTACTTCAAAATACGTCACAGCCTGCTGAGTCAAAGCTGTTTAGCCTTGTGTTTTCGATAGTAACGATTTACCTCGTGTGTGGAACGCATTTATGTTGATGGAATTTATAAAAGCAAACGAATGTTTTAAGAATGTAGAGTGATTAGATTTAACCGGTAATTTTGGATAAAAGTGAGTTCAAAGAAGAAAGAACATAGGTTGGTATGATTTTGCCAGAAGACCACAAATTAGAATCAAACCGCAGCAAAGAACGATGGTTCTATGAAATAAATTTTAAGGATTAATTCCGAAGAGTTAACTGATTCATTTATATTGTAACAGAAGCAGTGCAACAATAACTTAAAATAATTGCAACGCATATGACATACGATTAATTGAAATTATTTGCTGGACGGATAACATATCGTTTGGTAAAATTGGAGTCGTGCAAGTGGCGGTAATGTCTTATTTCGGTTTCGCTACTGAATATATAATTTCGGTTTGTAAAGGAAGTGTACTCTAGGGGAATATCTCGCCTACAACGGTACCGTCTTACATGAGTCGTAACGGGCAATAACATTTGAAAACTACAAATCATGCCAATCCCACAAGATCTACCCTGACATTACATTGCTAAATATTTGAAATATTGTTATAGGTTATAGATACACACGGGAAGGAGAATGAATATAGCGTGCAGAGAAAATATGGAATCTTAAACTATATTTTCTCGAGGAGTATTTTTTAAAGAAAGAAAATAAAACGAAAACGTTGTAATAATATGTGCTTGAGACTCCTAGTCTAGATATTGATTTACATAAAATTTCAGACTTTATATACACAACCACATGCGGTTATAATAAAAAGACGGGAAGAGGCATATTCCTTTTTCCCGTTTTCCTTTTGAGTTGTATTCATTCAGCGGTAAATAAAATTTCTTCTAAAAAAAAAGTATCCTGTCTTAATTTTCTATTTTCACTGATCAATATATTGCGGTAATTAAAGGTCCTTGCATACATGATACTGGCACATGCGGCTATAAGCAAAAGAGGAGGAACAAACAATATTATAACCTGAGAGGTTGTAGTTCGACCATGCTATTACGGGATGTTTATTGGAAAATCAAATTTTCTACTCCACTCGGAGCTACTCCTTAAGAGAAGTAATACCCTTAGAGAAAACTAATTACCTACCACTAAACACAGAGCTCGTTCAATAATTTCAGCTTATGTTTATTCTAGGATGCAACATTTCACAAAGTTCTTTTTAGAGGCAACGACTGTTTAATTAAACATAAAAAAAATCAATTGATAATTGAAACTCATATAACATACGAGGATGGTATGAGAAGTACCCGTATTTGGAGACAGATGGCGAGTAGTGTCATTTTGAGAGCTGTTGAAAGTGAATAATTTTATGTATTTGGGGAATCATGGAAAAAGAACAATACCGGTCAGTGATTCGATTTCTTCTTTTGGACGGGAAAACGTCTTCTGAAATCAAAGACAAGTTGGATGCAGTTTCTAAGGACCATGCACCTTCGATGACTACCATCAGATACTGGTTTAATGAATTTAAGCGTGGCCGAACATCCGTTTTTAATGAGGAGCGGCCAGGTCTTCCTATTAAGGTGACTACCGACGATGATCCATGGAGTTCATGATATTGTGTTAGCACACCGCTGGGTGAAAATTAGAGAGATTGCTAATATGGTAAACATCTCCATTTAACGTGTGCAAAACATCCTTCACGAAAAATTGAGTATGAGAAAGCTATTGGCGAGATGGGTACCGCGTCTGCTGATGATTGATCGAAAACGAAATTGTGTTATAACTTCAAAGCAATGTTTGGACATGTTTACGCGCAATGCGAGTGAGTTTCTGTGGTGTTATGTGACTGTAGATGAGACATGGATACATCATCACACGTTAGAAGCCAAGGGTCAGTTGGCGAACTTGCACCAACGAAAGAAGGCGACGCTGATTTCATCAGCCGGAAAAGTTATGGCGACGATTTTTTGGGATTCGCAAGGGATTCGACGTTGAAGTAAAGGGCCTTTTTCTCTTTAGTTTAGAATCCCTTGCGAATCCCAAAAAAATCGTCGCCATAACTTTTCTATCTAGCGAAGAAAAAAATTCTCTACCATCATGATAACGCCCAAGTCATTGGCAATTACGACAGCAAAACTAGTCCAGTTACGGTACGAATTGGTGCCCCGTCCACAATATTCGCCAGATTTGGCCCCCTGTGACTTCTTTCTTTTTCCAAACTTGAAAGTGGCTTGGCGGAAAGCTGTTCGCGTCAAATGAATGAGGTCATTGCCGAAACGGGCCTATTTTGCAGAGTTTGACAAACCCTATTATTTGGATGGCTTAAAAAATTTGGAACATCGCTGAACTAAGCGTCTAGAGCTACAAGAAATAAATTTACTAAATGCTAAACAATTGTGTTGTCTTGTTTAACACATGCATTTAACATACAATCCTGGTATATTTTGTTTCTGACGTATTTTTGCTTCGTTTTATTTATTTTTTATAATTTGTTTTTTTCTTTTCCACTGAAAGAGGGGTATTATAAGATATTAATATACGTAATTTTTAATTTTAGTAAAGTTAAGTGTTCACTACATAGCAAATTACATGAGTTTGTATAAATGAAGCATGCCACGTCAGAATAAGTCTGTGGTATGAAACTTTTACTCTAAATATGGTAACAATAGGGGGGGCTCTTCTCTTTCCGCTGGGCTTAACTAGCAGGCTGCGATATTTTGAATGGAATTTTGCTTGACATTTTAACATAATTGTTTACAAGTTTGATTACAGTGAAAGTTGTCACTTGTTAGCTGTAATTTTTTACAATGTCAAGAGTGGCTTAAGCCGTAAAGAATGTTTTCAGGAAATTAATCGTGTGTTTGGCGGCAAGCCGTGTTCCTTAGCTACCGTAAAGCGATGGTACAATGAATTTTAACGTGATCGACTTTCCTTAAATGACAACTTTCAAGCTCCTAAGCAAAAAACGGCAGTTACCGAAAAGAATATTGATCTCGTACGAAACATGATTGAAAAGAACCGGCATGTTACTGCCAGGAGTATTCAAGCAACCTTAAAAGCTTATTCCTTGGATTCCCCACAATTTGACTCTAGTTCGAAAAGAAAGTGATATGGTGGTGCACTGGATCGCTTTGACAATGAATTTGGTATACATCATTTAATCGGCCCCAAAAGTTCTTCGTGAAAAAGCTGAAACAAAATGATGGTCGCCACATTTTTTGGAATTACAGGACATGTTTCCACTGTAGCACCGAAGGATCGTCGTACAGCTAATGCTGAATGGTACACCGCAATATGTTTGCCTCAAGTTCTCCAAAATGTTCGCAAAAAAAACATCCAAGAAGAAGGATAATTTTACACTAAGCTAACGCTCGAACGACTGAGTATTTGAGTGCCCAAAACATTGAAATAATGGTAGCCATATAGTTCAGACTTATCACCTAAGATTGGTTTTCACGGATGCAAAAATGCATTGACTGTGGAGAGGAATACTTTGACAAATTATAAATAAATGTGTTTTCCCAATAAATTGTGTGTTGCTTTACTAGGCTTAGCGGAAAAAGACCAACCCTCGTATTTTACTATTATAGGCATTATTTTCTTCTATTAACAAATTACACCCCGAGATCGACTTATATATATGACAGTCAAAACTATAATTAAGTAGGTACCAACAGAATGGATCTTCTGGAAACACTCTATATGAGTTCGGAAATGTTTTTATTAAATTCTGTACATTTCCTCCAGGGCAATTAACTCTAATTAAATATCGGGTAGGTATAATAGTCAAGATATTAGCGGGTGGGGTTGGAATTGTCGGGTCCAGGGCAGTTTACTCGCCGTTTCTGAACGAAGACAGTGTCAACCCTTCTTAAAATCCATTAGCTTTCAATAATAATGTCCGAAGTCGCACAAAGAGCGCTACAGCCGGTCTAAGAGCTCTACCGAGACTTATTATAGCTATATGCTATGCAACAATTAGCTCCATAGGCTAAGTATATTACTTGCTACTTACCTACGAGGCTCGGCATTAGAAGCTGGAACTCAATTATTCGTTGTATCGTAGATCCTTTGTCAGGGAACAAAATTTCGCCTGGCTCTATCTTAACATTGATCGAAATGCTTTAATAATTAATGAAATAAAAAGGGTTTCAACTAAAAACGCTGAATAATTAAACGAAACATTGAAAAACCTTCATCAATATCATTTTTAACAGATATTGGCCGCAATTACACCAAGAACATAAGGAAACATACTATTATTTTATGGAGATTGTCAAAGTGTTAAAAGAAGAATTTAAAGAAACATTTTAATCTATCAATTGGGAAAATCATCAAAAGAAAATTGGTTTTGAAAAAGAAACCAAAAATAAATTTTCAAAATATACCAAAATGCACCAAGAAACAAAGGGATGGGGTTGAGACCATTTCAAAATGATTTGAAAATTGTTTAATTATGAAAGTGTTAAAAGAAGATTTCAAAAAATTGATTTAGTCTACAAATTTGGCTTTGGAAAAGCTAACAAAATGAAATGAGCTCTGTAAAAGAAACCAAAAATCTAAAAAAATTGTACCAAAATACATCAAGAAACAAAGAAATGGGGTTGAGACCACTTCTAACGAATTTAGAAATTATTATTGATCACACTGGTTAACAAGGTTTTTGTCCCAAATATAAAAATGCCTGTTTCCTATGTATTTTTGCACGCTGAATTCATATTCACTTTCAAAATTGCTGCATCACCCATAGTTTTTGAGTTCCAGTATATCCAGGTAGCATAATACTGTAATTCTAAGTAATCTTGCGTCATGCGGAACAGGCAGAACAGCTCTCGACAAACTGGCCGGGAGCAATATAAGATCTTTGGCCGGTAGCACAGTTGCAGTAAATTGACCGGCTAGAGAACATTGCAGCTCCACATTTGCCTTGTTCTAACCATTGAGAAAGTCTGCTGTTGTGTTTTAAGTGTTGTGTTCATACCCCAAGTGCCACTGAAATACCGAGAAATTGTAAAAATAATCCAAATTCGTTCTGCTACGTCTTCGGCGAGTTGACTTTTAAAACCCAGAAACGCTCGTTTACACCGTTAGTTAGAAAATGTTATGAACTTTATTTTGGTTGTAAAGTAGGCAACCAGGATAAAAGTTGTGCCTCCCATATTTGCTGTGTCACATGTGTTCGGCTTCTCACAGCATGGGCAAAAAGTTCATGTCATATGCTTTTTGCAGTTCCTATGGTATGGAGAGAACCTAGAGACCACGTTTCGGACTGCTACTTCTGCTTGACAAATATAACTAGTATTACATCAAAATCTAAACACACTGTCCTAATTTACCATCTGCACTGAGACCAGTACTTCATAACGAGGAGTTACCTGTACCAGCACCTGCAGAAAACATGACTTTGTGTGATGATGAGTCTAGTGATGAGAAAGTACATCAAGTAGCAGAAGAAACTTTGAATTTGGATCCCACATTTGAACCAGGATGTTCTTCAAATGAACCGCATTTGCTGACTCAAGGAGACCTTAGTGACCTCGTTCGCGATTTAAACCTGTCTAAGAAGCAAGCCGAACTTTTGGGATCCAAATTGAAGAGCTGGAATCTACTTCAGAGTGGCACAAAAATTTCGTTTTATCATAGTCGTCATGCCAAATTCAATGATTACTTCTTCCTTGAAGATGACCTGGTATTCTGCAATGATATTGTCTCGGTTATGAGTGCACTTGGCCATGAGTATCACACTGATGAATGACGTTTGTTCATTGATTCATCCAAAGTTAGCTTAAAAGCCGTTTTACTTCACAATGGAAATAAATTACCCTCAATTCCTCTGACCCTCTCGGGCAATATACAACATGAAGATTCTTTAAAAAAAAAAATCAAATACGATGAATTTAAGTGGAATATCTTCGGCGATCTAAAGGTTGTGGCGCTATTACTCGGATTGCAATTCGGCTACACGAAGTATTGTTGTTTCCTGTGTGAGTGGGATAGTCGAGACAAGAAAAACCATTATGTAAAGAAAGTGTGGCCGACACGAACATTATAGACTCCAGGAGTTAAGAATGTCATCAACTTATGAAAAATTTCGTCAAAGCAATGGACAAAAACGGTCGCGGATTCGCGTATTTGAAGAATAAGTTCCCCAGAATCAGCGATGCTAAAGTAAAGGAGAGTATATTTGTAGGACCCCAGATCAGGGACCTGTTTCGAGAAGAAAAGTTCGATATACAGCTGAACAAAAATGAAAAATCCGCCTGGCTGTCATTTGAGAATATTTGTGAGAACTTTTTAGGCAATCACAAATCTGAAGACTACAAGAACATTGTAAAAGATCTTTTGATTTCGTATGAAACATTGGGGTGCAATATGAGTCTAAAAATTCATTTTTTAGACTCACATTCACATTTTTTACCGGACAATCTTGGAGCCGTCAATGACAAACATGGGGAAAGATATTTTGGACATCAAAAAGCGCAACCAAGGCAAGTGGAGTCCCTCTATGCTGGCAGACTATTGCTGGACACGGATGAGAGACGTTCCTGACGCTAAATATAGCAGAAAATCATACATTTGTACATTTTAGAAACATTTTCAGTTGTTTTATAAATAAACACATTATACAGGTTGTTCTACTATTTATTGCGTTGTCACTTAGAAACCCTGCCTGATAAAATATTTCTGAAAAAAGATTTGAGTTCAGCATAAAAAATGTTGCAAGGTTCACATATACTAATTTGCGGGACAAGAAAAAGTTTAAATTTTATTAACCAGTATTATTATTAGAGTTGCTCAATTTGCGCCAACAGCCAGTGGCGGGCGCATAAAAGTTTACATAAAATAAATGGTCAGAAATAGAATATAATACGTGCTCAAACACTTACCGTCTTGAGTCTTCCGTGAAATCACAAAGTGAATAATGTCTGTTAAATATCTGCAACATTAGATATGTTTCCACAGTTGTTTCGAAAAACCGAGTGCGGCGTGAGAAAAAAGTGTGTTTATATGCAGAAAACGAACGTACCACATCTAGTGACGTTACATTTGCGTAATTAAAATAATCTTTGGAACAACTTAACGGTTCTGTTAACGCACCTTCACAAATTTCTCTTAATATGCCAAAATCAGAATCTTTCTCTAAAACACATTCAAACCTTTCTAGAACACAAACATTTTTTGCTTCTTCTACCGCGCATAGCTGTGCGTCAACATGTTGCATTATTTGCAGAAATTCCACTAACGACACCGAAGGATTTTGTAATTTTTCTATTGCCTCCAGTAGTCCGAAGTAATTGTTCTGAATAGTTTTTAAATCCATTTTAACCTGACTATCTTGAAATTTCGACTGGGTTTCCTTGCTAGCCGCAGCTTCCTTTGGATCGAATTGTAAAACCACGTTCTTAATATTCTCAAAATATTTATGATAATAAAACGCGGCCTGTAACCATGTTCCCTAACGTGTAAGAATAGGTTCTGGTGGCTCAGGCATACGGGGACACGGTCTGTGAAATTTGTGAATACGTTTTGGGGATTTGGCAAACACTGCTTTTGCATGCGCTATTAAAGCGTCTACCTCAGGAAAACATTTTCTAATACTATCTGCCACATGACTGAAAGCATGAATTTTACACGTAATATGTAACAAGTTAGCACAATGTTTTTTAAGAGACCGGCCTACAGAAAGCATGTTTGCGGCACCATCACTCATAAACATCAACAGTTGGTTTGTCGAAAGTTCAAACTTTTCCAATGTATTTAACACTAACTTTGAAATTACTTCGGCAGTACATTGTTGTACTCGTCTGGAAGCTAATAGAATTGAAGGTGACGATTGATGTGGTTCCATTGTACGTACCATTACATTAACCAGAGAATGTTTTTTACGATCTGTTGTTTCGTGCACACATAACCACAGTTTTTTATCTTTCAACTCCGATTTAATTCTTTTTTCAACATTTTCACGAGCAGATGGCACAATTCTTTGTAATGGTGCTCGATTTGATAATTTGCAGTCCAAATATTTATTCCAAAAGAAGACATATGCTTCCTTGTCTAGTAAATTAAACGGTAGATTACATGCAATAAAGGTAACGCATAAATTAAATTTAAATTTGTCATAGTGTCGTGTGCAATCTTTTTTTGAGAATGCTGTTTGCTAGTTACGTGACGTAGGCAATCCCTTTTGGACCAACACATTAAAGGGATATTACAAACTACACATTGAATTTTAACGCCATCATAATTTAGGTCAGGCATTTCTGCTATAAATTCTGTAACTTTGTCCAATATTGGTCGTTTTCGCGACGTAGGCAACATTTTTAAAACAAACGTAGAACTACGAAATAGTATTTACGGCAGCGTACATGTATGCACAAAAGATCTGGTTGAGACTCGCAGTCATACTGGGGGTTGTATCGAACCTCCGCCACTGCCCGTTGGCGCTACTGGTGATTATTTTAAGGAAATGAGTATGTAGAAGTTTAAGTACTATTTCTAACTTTTGTTTATTCTTTCAGGTTTAATTATGAAAATGTTAAAAGAAGATTTTAAGCAATTGTTTTCGTCTACCAATTGGACGTTGGAAAAACTGTTAAAACAAAATTGGTTCTGGAAAAAAACTTGAAAAGAACACTTAAAGGAACAAATTGATTATTGAGTCCTTTTTCACAATACAAATTTTAGTAAAATTATATTAATACAGGTATTTATGGAAAATACCATTAATTTTCAAAGTCTAAACATGATATAATCTAACAAAGTCTTCTTCTTTTATCCATGTTATCGACCAAATACACTGTTACCGATTTTATCGCAACATTATTTATTCAATTTGCACAGATTACATTCTTTTTTAATTTGTTCGATTACCACCGGCATGGATTAAAAAGATATAGATTATGATTAAAGGATAAGTGTTTACAAAACAGGCGAAGAATTGATTGATAAATGTGGTTTTTTTGGATCAGATAGTTGTGTACATATGACATATATAAGTATCTTGGGGGCAAATTAAAGTTAATTGGAATTGAAGATTAATCTCGGGATATTGTTTCCTTTCAAATTTACACACATCACACAATTGACGTCTGATATCCTAAATTTTCCATTTCTGATTGGTCATTGTATTTTTTTATTGGATTACAATAACCGAAAAATTATGCATTGTGTGAAAAGGAAAGAATTTTGTTGGTAATTTCGATAATTTTTTTAAAAATCGGATTACACTTTCAAATTTTGCTTATCTTCTAAATTTCTCAACAAATTAATTGAAGTAGTATCAGTAGCAGATCCGATAATTAGAAAACAAACATCTCGAACAGGGTTTGAATCGAGGTTTTCTTCAAGATGACGTAAACATTAAAAATAAAAAAAAAATCACTAACGATATTCATCTATGAGATTACTTAAAAGATTTTTTAAATTTAAATAATACAAAATCCATTAGCAGATATATAAGTACATATTTAATTCTCTAATAATACCAGCATTTTTCTCTATAGCATGGTTCAGTCGAACAAGAGATATAATCTTGTAAAAAAAAGATTACATTACGTACTTAATCGAAATATTAAAGACTGTGTGCCTGGATAAGTGTCCCATTATTCCAAATTCCTCCCATGTCTGCATGTAGTAATGTAATTAAATTGAGTGATTAATACATTAAATTAATATCAATAATTCTCAAGTAACGGTATTAGATCAAAGCAATAATACGTACAGTAATCTCATGTTAGTGTTTGGCTTTAAGTATTTGATTAGTACTATCTCAAATCGTTGATATCCAATTTAGATATTAGGCCTTTTGTTAAGAAATATACTGAGATTTAATATATTTACCTAAGCCTATTCAAGCAGATCATATTGAAGAAAAATATTTAATTTAATAAAACTTATTTTATATATGGTTTCAATAATGATAGCAAGGACTATAAGGTACCACATAAACTGTTTAATTGACAATAGCAATCTATAAATTTCCGACATATACGAGGATGGTATGATGAATACTTGTGTTGAGGAAGACAATTGTTCCAATGAACTGCTCGATAGGCGGCGGGCATCTGTCCTCCGGTGTAAGTCGCCACGGTCTAGGGCGGCATGACTGTGTTTCTTGACGCTAGGGGGCGCCGGGAGAGATTTTCAGTGCTGTTGCAGACATTGGGGGCATAAACCGGGAGGTAGACATAATGCAGACAGCAGAGTGAAAGTACTCAGAGCCGTGCTGATTGCGCCGGGTAAGCAGAAACATGTCCGCGTTCTAGTGTTCTCTTCTGTCTGTTCGCATTATGTTTACCGGGAGTGATTCCACCAATACCATGAGCTATATTAGCATTATATTGACAATCTCTCCAATCTTCACCCGGCGGTCTACTAATACTATATCATGAAGTTTATGCATCATATCGTCTGCAGTCACTTCAACGGGACAACCTGACCGCTCCTCATCAAATACGGCCACGCTTAAATTCATTAAACCAGTATCTGATGGTAGTACTCGGAGGTGCATGCTCCTTATAACCGCATCCTATTTCTCTTTGATTTCTGTACTCGTTTTTCCATCCGAAAAAAGAAATCGAATCATTTGCTCACTTTTAACAGCTCTCAGAACAACACCACTCGATCGACTAAAGAATAATACTCACAGTCGGTAATGCAGATTTTGACACAGAGCGCTATCTGTCTCTAAACACGAGCACTTCTCATATCATCCTCGTATGTTCCAAATTGAAAAAAATGTATTATGTGGTGTAGAGTGTACCGATACGTTAATGTTTGTCAAATGGTTTCAAGTTTAATTTTAAAAATAATAATAATAGTAATAATAACGAATATTTAAATAACGATTATAATAAAATAATAATAATGACCATTAATTTCTCACAGTGTTGTATTCAAATGTACCCACAACAACATTGTGGCATATTTCTCTATATAAAGCGTATTATGTAAGAAAAAAAATATTACAAAAGCTGAAATCGTATTGTTTATATGTTAATCCAAATAGCCTTATCTGCACTACGGCTTACTATTTATTTTCTCTTTGTTTTAGGATTTTTTAAATTTATTGGCCTCTCAGATCTAATCTTTCCTATCTTGAAGGTGTTTCGTTGTTCGGGTCATTAATTTTTGACGAATGGTTTAGGAGGCAGGTAGAGATCTTCTGGACTAAAGGATAATCCTCTTAAAAATTATAATGTGGTCATGGACATTCTTCGCTTGGTATATAGATGATTTTAAATTTAAAATCGGTTTTGTTGTATTTTTTAAATTCATTTGATTGATTTTTATTTGAAAAACTCACAAATTATAGTTTTTAATTAAAAGAAATAATAATAATAGTATACAATTTCAATAAAGTAAAGTAGCTTTCCTTACTGTTTGGAATATCTAGTAAAATATATATATATATGTATATATAGTAGAGAATACATAACGAAGAAGAATATAGAAGAGACAATTTTAAACAAAATTATTATAGGAAATTTGTAACGTGAGAGGCGTAATATTTTTATATGAAATTCCTTGAAATAAGTTAGAAAAACATATGGGGTCAAATGTGTGCAAGGCATTTACAATAGTTTATTTTATTTTATGCGGAAATCTGCAGGGATGAATAATTTGCTGAAACCTTTGTTACTTGTGGGACATCCCTTAGACTGAGACCGCCTATTTACAATCAAAACTCCGCCTACACGAACTATTTCATTTGGGCATCTCGACGCTCTTAGAGGATCCAACGCAAGCGCCGAATATACAAAACTTCTTAAGAAAAATAATAATCCTATCTTTAAGAATTGTGTAATCGCTAGTAATACTTGTTTTAAGACCGTATAATCAAATAAACATCATCGTCTTAGGATTAACGATTTACTACGGGATAATATTAGGATTTCATAAGTGCGAAAATTTGAATCGAAGCAAGTTCGCGCCTTTATACGTGAGTAAGGGGTGAAAGATGCGCGCTTGGTTAAAAACGATTTTTACGTCTAATATTTATACAATATTGAAAGGTTGAGTATACATATTTGGTTGGTTAGTGGGTTGGACTAAGGAAAAGTGTTCGGTAGATGGATTTTTTTTAAAAGGCATATTTGCGCGTCTCGTGGCGCATGCAAGGGGGTGGTGCGATCTCTCCCTTACTAGTGCCAGGAGCGATGCTTTGAGTTTAGTTGTGTTCGTGACATCCAAGCGACAAGGTAGGTGCAGCAGCGTTATATCGGCTGCTATACCACGCTGACTCCTATTTTGACATGTAATACTCTACTACAACAAGTAACTACTCCACTACCATCACACCTATTGGTTAGCTGGCGATTTACAAACCCATTCTACACTGTTCAGTTTTATATATGAATTAAGTTTAAATGACGATGGACTTTCAAAGTGCAATGGAAACTTTCGCTGAAGCTTGGGTTGCCGCCAATACCAAAGGAACACCACTTGCTGAAATGGCTACACAGGTACCCCCCCAATTATTAAAAAAAAAATAATTACATACATAAAAACAGAAGTAAAGTAATAAATAAATAATGTAGTCCTTTAAAAATTAAATGCTTCTATAGAATTATTTATACAAGCATTCCTTTATCGAGAATTACATTAATATTTATATTTGTATGCAGATTAACTCTAGATAGGGGGAAATTAGAAATTGTATTTCTTAGAAAGGATAAGATATTTCTTAATATATTTTTAAATACCAACTAATTGTATACTAAATTATTAAGTAAGTTAAGTAAGAGATTAAATCCCCAGTGAAATTGTATGTAAATTCTTCTTCCAAAAGATTTTTAAAATTCTGAATATGCATAAATACAGATACAAAGAGTTAATACCTAGAATATAGAATTCTACGCAAATCATTCACTTAAAAATAATTACTTGTATTTAATTAGTCTCTCTAGATTGTGACGAATTAATAAGTCTACAATTAGCCGGTGTTAACGCATTTACCTTCAAACTAAAAGCAGCTGTTTTCCATACACATCGTATTACTTTTCGAAAAATCTTATTTCATCACCTGCATTTATTTACTTTAAATAACGCTACTATTCAACTCAAGTTTGTCGAAGTGATTTGGATATATTATTATTGCTATTAACAACAATAACAAAGTGTTAACCTTTTTCCTAGTTATTAGCTCTAGACATCATTTCTTCCTTATAAACAAACTCATTGTTTACTGAGATTTTTTTCCAAAAATAAATTGTCAATATTGTCATTCTATCGCAAGATATACCTTGTTGGATGATGTTGAGTATTATACTGGAAATATGTAACAGATTCTTTGGAGTATGACTTGTTTTCATCACCTGTTTCATCATTTCATTATATAATTTGAATTTTTTTAACCTCTAAAAATGTAATCCTAATGAAAAAATAAACATTGCAGATTATCCCTGAATGCCAATGCAATGAATAGAGTATTAGCTAATTAGAATAACGTATGAGTATCCAATATGATAACACTTTAAAAACTAGTTTTAGATTGTTTGAAACTTGAAAAATGCAGATAATTTTATTACGACATTCGATATAAAATCGTAATAAGTAAAACATAATTTTGTCTTCTATATCGCAACTTTTGTTTTAAAGAAATAAATAGATAATTAAATTACGAAATACATGCCCCAAAATATCAATATAAGAAATTGTACTCTGCAAAAAAATGTTATAAAAAAAATTTAGGTATTTCAGAACAATAACGTTGGCCCCATATATATATATATATATATATATATATATATATATATATATATACATTTCAAATTTAAAAATAGCTATCTTACATACATTTCCAGTAAAATATGCAGGTCTGCGTCAAAACCAACTGGAGTATAGTCCGACCCAAGAGTAAAATCCGATCTATTCCATTTATATAACGGTTAATCCGGGATTAAGTTTATCCAGGATTAGTCGGCGGTGAATGGAAAGCTCAAATCGATGAGATTGACCAAGCCGATATTATTATAACACGAAAGTCTACATACACATAGCGAAAGTTTAAAATGTATTCAAATTTTATACGCGTTAAAATTGGGGAATTGTGTTGAATATATTTTAAAATGAAAATTTTGAAACGTTCCTAATAAATGATATGGAATGAAACAAACTAAATTATTGATTCGCTGGAAAATATATTAAGAACCTTATTTATGTGTTACGTAATAATGGGATTTATTTACGGTAATTTGCTTATACTTTAGAGGATTTAATTTTTTTTCTAACAATAATAATATATTTCCCGGAATCAGTGTCAAGTAAAATTTGGGCTAATTCTAAAAAGAATGAATTTATTAAGCTATAAACACCGGAATAACAATAATAATCATGATAAAAAAAATAAGTGGGGTTAGGGTGAACCGTCTTCGATGAAAGCAATTCGTGCAGCCAGAAAAATAATTACGTTACAGTAGATGAAAGACCGGTAAAAACCTTCGAAGTGTGACACCGGAAAGACTCAATGTTTTACCTGTTTCCCCACTTGTAAACACTCCCCCAGCTAAAGCCTCCCTCGCTTCTTCAACAATGCCAACCGTTTTCCTACGGTAAGGTCAGGGTATTTTATGTATGGGTATACATATATGAACATATAAATACATCCATATTTGAGTTCCGGTTAGGAACTGTAATTTGTACTGTTTTTATTGCGAATTTTATAATTGCCAGGCGAAAATAAAAACCATGGGAGGTTGTAAAATATATTCTTATAGAGCACATCCTCTAATTTGAATAAAGCATACGTATGTAAGAATTGTTATGGAACGTATGTATGTTGATTATTTGATAGGGTTTTGATTTTATTAAAACAATAACATTTTATAACATGGATAATCTTTAATGTAGTCAATTTTACAATTCTCCCAGCTAGCGTAATCCTATGGCCACATCCGTTGGCTTTGATAAATAACATAGCATATTTTAACATTTCTGTTTATTTGATAATATTTATCAGAAGAATAAATAACTCTTAAAAATATAATATTGAACAATTATGGTCAAGAAACCACCTTATCTGTATAAATAATCGTGAAAATGGTAAGTTTGCGTTTTTAAAAAGATTTGTTTAGGCGCTACAAAGATTGTATTATTTCTATTACCGATTACAGCTTGTCATATTACTCGTTTAAATTATTTAATTCCTTTTCAAGCCTTAATCGCTCAATAATGACACTTAATTGGTAAAGATTCTGTCTCCTTTTCATAAGACCGGCTAAACATCCGTATAAATATACTTAAAATTTCCATTTTATTTAATCTTAGATTTAGATATTACATTTCACACAGTGTGCTTTCAGTGACGTTCGCAAATAACGTTCACTTTATTGGCTAGCAATTGATGTGATTTATGTGGAGCATTAAGTGGAGGAGACATTTTGTAATAATCAGTTGTAATGTTAAGAACGAATAATCTTATCGTCAATACACAGATTTCTAATGGATCTGCTGTTATTTTTAATGTTGATATAGATTTAATAACGCTCCGTTTTCATTACTAATAGCTTAATTCAATTTGGAACAAATTTAATCTGATCTGTCTCATGTAAAAAAAGGGAACTTACAGTACCGTGCAAAAAAGTACGGCTGATACATGCGACTGTCGCATGCGATAGTCGTTGCCAAATAAATTAAATCTTAGAGAACGCTTAAAACTCTTCAAATCCGGCTCTGTCTAAAATTAAAATAACAATCTAACTTTACGTAAAATCATAAAATAGAAGTAACGAAATTAAAAATTGCATTATGTTGCGTTTTTTTGGTACCACTATAGATACATCCAAGGTCGATGCTCTTATTTTACCTCTGCATACTTATACTGCTGGCACTTTTTGCAAAGTAATTCGTAGAAGTTTAGGTCTTGTCACTCATTCTACTTACACCAGATTCTTTTAGTCTGTGGCAGTGAGATTTTTGATCCGTCTGCCTGATAAAATTACACCTGTTTTATTTAATACAGTAAAATACGAGCGTAATCTTTCATTATTTGCTGAAATTTACCTAACAATATAAATCCTCGACAAAAGATAATAAAACCGTAATTTTATAATCTAGGTCTGTTTAACCCGAAAATAGTAAAAAGTTATTTTTGGTGAGCGTTTTCACTTATCATCGACAACATGTTATTTTATAAAATGTTATGTATGTATTTTACTTTAGAATTTCAGCGAAAATTTCAATGATTCAAAAAAGACCTACGGTATCTGTGAGATTATATTCATTTCAGTTTTATTGCATCTAAATATACTTTGGAAATTGGAAATTTTGATAACAATAACTAGTAATCAAAACAATAACTAATCGTTTCTCAAAAAATAACGCGAAGAAAATTAAACAATAAGTTCCTTATAATTGGTTATATTTTTCTAAAATACCTATCATTTCCTTTATATTCACATCTTTCCATTTTTCAAACATCAAAAGTAAAAACTTAATTGTATACTATAAAAACGTTTCTGAGAATTTACTGTATCAAAATGTAAATTTACATAATTCATAGTAAAATTACAGTTACCTATTTACTTATATTATTTTTTTTTGTTTTTTAATTTTGAAACTAGTTTCAAAATTGATAAATTTGTTAAAAAAAATGTATTTGTTAACGACGTGAAAGAATGTTTAGTTTTACACCAAGAACATTTTACAGCTATTTTTTTTTTTTGTACATTTTGTTTATAGATGTATTTTGTAAACAATCATGATCACACACATTTTTTCGCTTGTCATAGCTATACACTTGACGTAATTTTTACCCTCACTTACATATTGTTTTTTTTTATTGTTTCTTTAGTAAATTTAAATCCTAGTTTTAACTGTACGTAACGTACCTTCAACTAATAATTACAAACATATAGTGGACAAATTAAGTTATATTACTTGTCACTAATATAACTGTATAAATGAAATTAATTTAGTCCCAAATTAGAGACCATAAAGCCAAAAGTGACAAAAATAACTGAAAATGTAAAATTATTGCATATTTTAGTATATTGTCGGCATGTACCTGATTAAAACGATAGCAATAAGCGGGTAATAACATCAACAGCGATTACAATAACCATTTTTCATTTAATGAACTCTTAGAAGAATTCTCAAAATATTTTCGTATAAAATGGTACTATTGTTTGAAATTAAGGAAATCCGTTGGAAAATCAAAAAAAAGCCTCCTCTACGTGAAACAAAAAATCCAATACTTTGTCTATGTACAATCTTTGTACTAACAACGACAAATAATGTGAGCAATTAATATTTTTTCGGAAACAAAGCTCTATCATCTCACCTTTATTTTTTATCATCCCGGTCTAAAAAAAAAAAAAAGAAAACTGGACGGCATTGCGCAAACACAGCAATTATAAACGTAATTGATTTCAAGGCGATGTAATTATTTCAAAGCGATATTTTATCATTTCCATCAGCTTCCATGATAATTCCCTAATCATCGTCCAGTAAAACTAGCAATACCCTAAATTCTAAGTAATTCATGTGACGAAATGAATTATATTTTAATTAATTTGCGCTTGGAGAAAACACGTGTCTGTTCGATTATCCTATTTATCGAGGAAAATTGTATTTAGCCAAGCAATTGCTGTTGAATGATGGCATTACAATTTCTAGTTCTATTGAGTTTATAAAACTGGTTGATCGAAGCAGATAAATTTATATTGTGAATTTCTTTCTATTGAAAAACATCTTTATTTATATCCCAAAAAGAAGAGACAACGCAGATTACACAACAAAGACTGAAATATCCTCTTCATTGTAGAAAAAGAATTTCAAGAAACACGTAACACTCAAAGGATCTTTTACAGTATACAGCGTATGTTTTTATTTTCCCTAATCAAAAACAGTATTTATTCTGCAAAAACCTGTAAATACGGTACATTCCGAAACTAATTTCAAAGTTGGGAGAACCAATCGCGATGAAATAGAAAAAAAAATTAACTAACTGTAAATTAATTAACAAGTACTGTTACACAAAATATGTTCAGGAAAATATGTATAAAATATATGCAAAAATCTATTGTCTTTTTCTGAAATATTACCAAATTAACAAATTAAATGAGTGACTGTAGCTTTACTAAAGCTTATGGGAATTCACATTTTCTTACTTTAATTTTACTCAATACTGTAAATTCATACAAACGCTAAGGGAACTGATTGTCTTTATAGATATATACGGTATATATAATGTATACAGGTTGACTGTTACATAAACGTACATCTTGAAGAGTGTGTTAAGCCGTTACCAACGATATACAAGGCCTTACAGCTCCTCGATGACGTCACGCTGTTTAGGCGATGTATCACCATGCACGATATTAGCCTAAGCGGTAAAAGAACCTTTTTTTTTTGTTTTTCTTTAAGTTTTGAAGGGCTTCCGATTTAAAGAGGATGCTAGTCGTCAAGTGAGCCCTTCTTCACATCCCATTCGATTTTATTTTGGAAAAACGAACATTCAAAGCAAAAACTAAACGCGTAACCGAGCACCGTTTTCGTGAAAGATGTATTTGTGGTTGATATCTAATCGACTAATTATTGTTAATCATGGTCTTTAATTTCCTATTATGTGGTCTTTTACCTAATCTATCATTACTTCTTCCACAATCATTTTTAAGTAGGGTATTTGTAGAACAAGTTATTATAATTGTTGTGATATGTTCACTGGTGTGAATATGACATTTACATATATCAGTATCCAAAATGGCTGCGTTCGGTGATATAATTTACAATATATTGTATTAAAACAGAACGTTTATTACATACATTTAAAAACATCTCTTCGTGTTCAAAAATAATTTTGTTAAATATAACGTAAGAGTATAAAACTATTTGAACAATAACACCTTCAGGTTTTTTGTCAAATACAATGGATAATTAAGGAATTGAGTTGGAATAGCATCTTTTTTAAGCTTAGGATATTTTAAACTTACAGTTATAGTTTCACCGGTCCTTGAATCTGTAGCTGTTGAAGAATAAATAATATCTTCTTTTATTTACAAAGTGTAACTCACAAACAAAACAACCGACGGCATCTTAGGTTAGGTTGCCCCATTTTCATCGCTTATACAACACTAGAAAAACACTGCAGGTATCACCACTAAAGTACGGAAATATCACTACACAGTATTTTTAAAAAATAAAACCAATATAATTTGGATAAACTAATTCAAAACGAAATAGTCGATCCTAACGTATGAAAACAACCGACACCATCTTAAGTTAGGTTATCTCGTTTTTATAACATTAGAAAATCACAGCAGGTATCACCAATAAAGTACGGAAATATCATTGTACAGTATTTTTTTAAATAAAACCAATATAATTTGGATAAATTAATTCAAAACGCAATAATCAATCCTAATGTATGAAAACAACCGACACCATCTTAGGTTAGGTACCTCGTTTTTATCGCTTCAGAAAAGGTTTTATCGCTTATACAACACAAAATATCACTACACAGTATTTTTTTAAATAAAACCAATATAATTTGGATAAACCAATTTTAAACGCAGAGATGGTCTCAGTGTATAAACGCGTTTATATGGTCTAAATCAAAATACGTCACAGCATGCTGGTGTCAAGGCGATCAGGCCTTATATATCGTAGGTTAAGCCTGTTTTACACGCCGCGATTTATTGGCCAATTAATTGAACAAGTTCTTGGCCAAGAAACCGGTAGAACTATGCTGCCTTTACACGCTACAATAAATTGAAGAATTTTTTAGCGATCGTGAATTCTCGTTTAGACTCGTTAATACTTGAACGAGGGAATTATTACGTAGGAAATTTTCATCTGCTTAAAAAAATAGATTAGCAATCTGCTTCCGTCGAATGTTTTGACAGTTTTGGTATATGCCAGATTAGCTTAGGTTGCTTTGGTTTCGGTTACTTAATTCAAATTATCCATTACATCATAATCGTCGTAAATTTTCGAAATTTATCCTTACTTTACATTAAAAACACTAAACAAAATTCGTAAATACTTTTCTGTTACTAGATTGGTATTAGAACAGCAAAGTTGGTGAAAAGTTGTCGGAAAATCGTGGCAAAAATAGAGCATGTTCTATTCAATTCAATTAATCGTACGATAAATTGTTCAAGAAATCGTACCGTTTTTTGCTGTTTTACACGGTGGGATACAATCGAAGAACAACTTGTTCATTTAATTGAACAATAAATCGCGGCGTGTAAAACAGGCTTTAGAAGAACTGAATTGCAAGTGATTTAACCAAATATACAGTGTACAAAAGTCAGTAGTTTTTGAGATACAAAAAGTGTCATTTTTTTATATTTTCTTTAATTTTAAAAATTAGTGAAAGTATGTATTGAAATGTCTCAAAAACTGTTGAATTTTGTATAATGTGCAAGAGTAGTCTGAAAAGTTTCAAACCTCAACATGAAGACGGCGTTATTGAAGCTGTTGGACGCAAGGAAAATTTATTATCTGTTGTATATTGTACGCGTATGATACGTTTAACTTTTTGGCGAGCAATGAATGGTATATCATCTCTTGTATTTAGGGTGCTCGTTATATAGGGATTACGAAAATTATGAGTCATCTTTCCTTGGCGGAAATCTTCTTATATTTGAGGTTTATTGTAATAATACATATCTAAGGATATACCTATGAAGAGGCAAGCTTCAAGAAGAGAGATTATTCTGATCAACGTGGATAGGGTTATCGAAGGGTACTACGGGGAAAGGAGAGGGGGTATCAAGCGGGATATAGTCGGCGGTGGTTTCAGTTAAGATTTTTATATATATGTCAGTTCATTTCTTGATATGTCGGGCCCCTCGGAATGACAAGCATTATTACTGTATACTAAGGAATTCTGAAGCCTTTTGACCCCACTTAACCCAGATTAATATCGTCCGAAGTGTATGTAGTAGTGTATGGGCAAGTGAATTGACCAGATTTGTATTATACGTAGATCGTTGTATCTATATATGCGATGCATTAACTAATCACATCGATTAATGTTGTTACAGAGTCAGGCGTTGGCATTAACTAGAAGTTGTAAAACACCACCGCCGCCGGCAGCATCAACTCCCGTCGTTACTGGAGCATCTAGTCGTGATTCCACCGAAAGGACCTCGACACCCGTACATCAACGGTCCAGTACCCCAGTTGAGTCGGCCGTATCACCTCCGTCTGTTAAAGAAGAATTCGAAACGAAATCTGGTTCAGGTAAGGCCTTTTTTTGTCCGTCTATATGATATTTCGTGAAAAATAGTTATTATAACCTCTTTTTCTGCCTCATTAAACGCAACGCAGAGAAACGATCATTTATTTTTTTACTCTTAATCGTATTTTAGCTCTTTTTCTTTCCTCGATATTAACCAGCAAGCCCAAACTAACAAATTATTTTATACAGTTAGGTACAAAACTCAATCGGTCATTATAATTACCCTACAAGTCCTAAATTAACGAAACCTTAATAAAATCACTGTTAAAGGTGAATAAAAGAACCTTTTAAATAAATATCGCATCCATAAAATATGAAATAATACGATTTAGTAATCATATTATTGAAACAGTTCACTAAAACCCTTACCACAATACTTAACTCGTACTAGACGCACGTTTCGATAGCCAAGCTATCATCATCAGCAGTAAAACTGAATTAGAATACCCGATTAATCATGTTATTGAGTGAAGTTGGGTAAATTGTATCGATTTTAAAAAAATTTCTGTACACTCAAAAAAGTCGAAAATAAAACCTGGATAATAAGTAGTGTTGGGCATAATCGATATATTTCAATAATCGAATGAATCGAAATAATCGTTTAAAATAATCGAACGATCATTCGAAATTTACTAACGATTTCGATTATTTTCCACGATTATTTGACAGAATCCGAGTGACGTTTCGAAACTCGAAACCTCGAAGTTTCGAATACAGATCTCGAATCGTAATCCGTTTGTGTGCTCCTGCGCAGTCGAAACGAATAATGAATGATTTCTGAACCGTAATCGAATGGTCGATTATTCGGGTATAATCGATATATCTTGACTATATCATTCATAATCGCCCAACACTAATAATAAGTGAGTTTACAAGGCGAGTCGGGAGGAACGGACCAAACTCCAAGAGTGTATTGTATACGTGAAAATAATCGATTTTCATTTGTTGTCAAGTTAAAACTGAAATTTCGTTGTCAATCATGGCGTTCTTTTCATAAATGTTCGAAAATACCGCCATTAACCTCTAATCTTATGCATTGCCTACGAAGGGCGCCTGTTGCTTCATGTCTTTTTCTTTAATATCGGCTGTAGTATTTCTAATACGTCAAATTAGTGCATCCCGAATATCGACATTTATCTTGTAAACTTCATTTTTGAACTAGCTCCATAAACAACAGTTTAGTGATGTGAGGTCTGGAGATCTTGGAGGCCAACTAATGGGACCACTGCGACCAATCCAAAGCCCTGGAAACCTATCGTCCAAATATTGCTTAACCTGACGAGCGAAATCTGCATGTAAGTAGTGGTGTAAGGCGACTCTTCAAAATGCAAGGGCCAACTAAATAACTATGGACTGTACCACACCACATGTTTATCGAAAACTTGTGTTGAATATTACTTTCGACTGAGAGACAATTATTATTTATCGACCGACAGAATTCCACACGCTTAGCATAATCTTTTAGTTGTGACCTGTCGAGTAGCTTTGTTCAGATGTTGTTAACACTGGGAAGCATTCCGGTCTTACACAGTTACCAGGATTTCTCTAATGTGGAAACCGTTGACGATATTTTTTAACAGCAGCTGTAGCATTCCCATTTCAAAAACCATAACCAAACACCTCTTCTGCATATTCTAAATTTGAATGTAAGGCATTTTCTAACAAAATAATGTACAAACTCGAAAATAAACGTTAAATCACTGCCACAATAAATGTCATATGTGATAAGAAGCGAAAAAACTTCTAATGTCGAATCTACCTGATTTATTAGACGTATTAATTCGAAAACAAGGACAAATTTGGACCATTTACAAGAATGCTAGTTAAAATTTTTTAGTTACGCTATAACTTGAAAACAAATGCATATCGGATAAGAACGTATGAGTTTCTTTACATTATTTTCACATGTACAATACACTCCTGGAGTTTGGTCCGTTCCTCCCGTCTCACCCTGTATATATTGTTACATCTGCTATTAAGAAATCTGACCATTCCTAGATAATGAAAGGTATAACAAATTATATTAAAAGGTATTATATTTCTCATACCTGGTATTATCCATTTTTTGAGCGTTAAATTGTTATACATGAAATCTATACAGTGTTGTTTCTTGTGACACCAGACTGATCCAAAGAGCTCGTTACTAAACAAAGTAATTTAACAATTGCCAAACTGTCAAATCTCAATTCCAAAAGCGTAAATTATTCTTGTTGTTTATTGTTATTATATTCTCTCTCACTTTACCTTGTTCTGTTAATTGTTATTTCTTTACTTTATCGAACTTAATTGCAATTAATTAATTATGATAAGTTTGTTTAAATATGTTAGTTTTTGATAGATAATATGTCTATTTTATGGACTTTTTTGTGATGCTACTTTTACGATGGCTTCGGCACGAACCATGCAAAATTGCTGGATCAATTTTGCATGGTTTGTATTGTACAATAAAATTGTACAATAATTTAAATCATACGAGGGTAAGTCAAAAATTACTTACACTTTTAGTTCTACAACTGTATTAAACAAACAACAGACACATTATTTTTCGATATAGTCTCCACCTTTAGCAATGCACTTGGTCCAGTGGCCGCAAGCTTCCGTATGCCTTCCTAGTAGAAGGTTTTCGGTTGGTCGTGAAGCCACTTTTGCACCGCATCCCAAACGTCTGTGTCTGAGGTAAATCAACGACCTCTCAAAGCTTCCTTAAGTGGTCCAAAGAGATGAAAGTCTGAGGGAGCGAGATTAGGGCTGTAGGGAGGGTGTTCCAGGGTCTCAAAGCCCAAGCTGTTGATAGTTTCTATGGTGTTATGGGCCGTGTGCGGACGGGCGTTGTCTTGCAACAACAAAACTTTCTTTGAGAGTAGACAACGGCATTTGTTACGAATTGCTGGTTTCAGCTTATTCGCCAACAAATCACTGTACCTCGCACTATTTATGGTAGTCCCCCTGCCCAAGTAGTCGTCCAGTATAGGGCCCTTTTCGTCCCAAAACACGGTTGGCATTACCTTCCCAGCCGATGGCGAGGTCTTGAATTTTTTCATGGTAAGAGATCCTGGGTGTTTCCATTCTATACTCTGGCGTTTCGTTCCGGGCTCATAGTGATGAACCCATGTTTCATCAACGGTCACTATTCTGCTTAAAAATGCGTCGCCTTCCGCGTTGAAGCGATCCAGTAAGCGCTGGCAGATGTCCAAACGTTTGATTTTGTTTTCTGCTATAAGCATTCGTGGTACCCACGGCGCACACACTTTACGAAATTTTAGTTCATCGTGGATAATTTAATAGGCAGAACCGTGACTGATGTTTAAAGAAGATGCAACCTCACCTATGGTAACTCGCCTATTTGCTGTAACCATCTCTCGAGCTTGCTGAATGTTGTCGTCGGTGGTCGAGGTTGACGGCCGTCCAGCTCCCTCTTTTTGTGTTACGCTCGTGCGGCCACATTTCGATCCACAAAAAAAACGCTTTTACGAGATAAAGCACTGTCCCCGTATTGTGACAAAAGTCTCCGGTGAATTTTAGCACCTTTCACACCCTCTGACCACAAAAATCGGATCACTGCTCGTTGTTCCTCTTTGGTGCAAACTAAAAGCGGAGCTAACATGCTTATGCTGTTGTAGCTAGCAGACAAATGACGCGATCGTGATTAAATTCCGCACACATGACTACAGAGGCGCCAACTCAACGCATGCGCAAGCGGTCGCCACTACGATAACCTTCAAAGCTTGTTATGGCGAAAGTGTAGATAATATTTGACTTACCCTCGTATTATCTTCTGTTAAGGCAGTTCGTCCTGTAAATTTTATACTAATTATAACGCAAAGATATAATTAGAGTAACCTAAACTTGCGGACTCGCATAGGCGTCGGTATTACGGGTTAATATAAGAATACGAAAAATTCATAAATAACCTAAACCGGTAGAGAAGCAGGCATGTAGTGTCGACCTTAAATATAATCATGTTAAACCGCGCTGAGAGAGATTTCGTTTTAGTACCGGTTGAGCTGTTGCAGAGATTAGTCGAACGGTCAAGGTTATGTACTTACGTGTCGCTTTTGAAAATATAGCTGGTGTTTTTTGTGTGTTGTAGTATTATACCAAGTACATAATTAATGTATCGTTTCATATAGAACTAATATTACATACCTAAAAAAACAATGCCTCGTAATAGATTTGCTACTAATGTACATAAGTATGTGTCACTTTTTCCCCATTTAAAATATGACGGTAGTGCAGTTTTTTGCTTAATATGCAATGTTCGTTTGGCTGCATTGGTCAGAACTGATTGCCAGAGGCATGTCAATGGTATTAAGCATACACTATTCCTCATACATTTATTAATTATGTTTACCTCTTGTAATCTTCCGTTGTCGTTGGTGAGAAAAGCAGCTTTTAAACCGTTTTGGCGACAATACGTTCCAAAGTACCCATTACACTCACAAACAGAATTACAGAATCATTTGCCGCGAATGAAAGAGATGCTAGAAAATGTGTGTAAACGTGATTTGTGTTCCAAAAAAATATGGATTACCGTGGATGAGACGACCGATATAAAGAAAAAACAGTATTGTGAATGTAATAGCTCGCGTTTTATCTAGCGAGAACACAGCATCTCGATATTTGTTAGCTTGCAAACGTGTTCAACAATGTACCGCGGAAAATATTCAAAAAGTGATAATGAACGCTTTGAAAAAATTTAAAATTGCCCAAGATCAAGTTGTGATGATTGTGACAGATAGTGCAGCAACGATGTTAAGTGTTGGGCGATCCTTAAAAACATATATTTTCCTAAGTTAATACATATAACCTGCGTTTCTGCATGCTTTGCATTTAGTTGGTGAAGTTGTTCGACAACATTACGGAAACGTTGATCGGATGATTGGAAGTACTAAAGCAGTGTTTCGTAAATCTCCTAAACGTTTAAAAGAATTTCGTAAATTTTGTCCAGGTATTCCAGAACCTCCTGAACCAATTTTAACGCGATGGGGTACTTGGCTAACAGCAGCTTTTTACTATGTGATCCATTTTCAACAAATTCAATCAGTTATAATCCAAAGCAATTAAAGAAAGTCAAAGAGAATTTCAAATTCCTCAACTTTTAGAAGATTTAACAACAATATGTACCAATTATACAGTATTACTAGATGCCATCAGAAAACTACAATGTACTGAATTGTCATTGCAGGAATCATTAGACATAGTGGAGAGTGTAAAAAATAAATTACACACATTAAATGATACGCCAGGATTATGCGCTAGTCAAAAGTTGGTAGATGTTTTAAGGAAAAATCCCGATTTTAATACTTTAGAGGCCGTTTATAATAAGTGTAAGAATAGTGAACTTTTAAGTGTTTTTGAAAAACAGTTTCTACATGCAAATGTAACTTCCTTAGTTTGTGGAGAGATCGTTTTCTATGTATAAGAATATTTTTTCTTGTCGATACACAAGGTTTAAAGAAGTAACTGTGGAAACATATGCAATGATGCAAGTTTACAGTAGTTCACATCCTGATGCCTCTAATTTGTTGAATAATTAGCAAGTAAGTTTATTTATGAATTTTTCGTATTCTTATATTAACCCGTAATACCGACGCCTATGCGAGTCCGTAAGTTTTGGTTACTCTAGATATAATATTTCCGGCTGTACAAGAGCAGTATTCATTACATTCCACATTGTGTAGTTGTTGCAAAATTTACCGAATATTAAAATTAGGTACTTGATGGTTATCTTATGTGATCCATGCGGAGGCCATTGTAACATCGATAAAGTAAAGGAGAAACAACAATTAACAAACCAAGTTAAAATGGGATAAAATAATAACGAGCACAAAGAACGAAGGTATGACAAATGCAGGTTATAATAACAACAAATAACAAGAATAATTTACGCTTTTGGAATTGAGACTTGACAGTTTGGCAATTGTTATGATCAGTCTGATGCCACAAGAAACAATTTGGCGCTCTTTTCTAGCCAACTTTGCGTAACAACAAAAATAGATGACCAAAACCTATATTGCTGCATATGTAGTATCGTTGGATTCGTCTTTCGATTACCTTTCCAAAAACGTAAAAATATACAGGATGTTCTATTTAGAAAAAGAAAGTTGACGTCACTTCCGGTGAGACCGTAAATACAATCGAAATGCTGATAACGGCAAAAGTGAGTTTATAAAAAATAGAAATCGACCTATTTTTTCTAAAAGCGCTAGCTTCTGTCGTTCAAAAGTTAGCATGGGTGGGGGGGGGCACTTTAGGCACTGTATATTTAGTAATAAATGCATAATGGTATCATAAATTAATTTTAACAGATACCAGTACTACAAGCCATAAAAATAGCGATATATTTTGCAATTTGTACGACACATTTTAAAAGTCTGATAGGGTACAGGAGCAAGTTTTGTTAGTTAGGTAGTATGAAAAACACTTTAAAACAGTGGAAAAATTTAAATCAAAATCTCTTTTAAGTCAGCTCTATTAACAAAATAAAATTATGAAAATTGAGAGTTTTAAATGACCGCTAAAACACCTGTGACGTCAGAATAGTTATTCACACATTTGTGATAGGAAATATAACCTCAAAAAATGTAGAATATAGAAAATAATGCTCATAAAAATTATTCTAAATATTGTATTATGCCACTGTGCTAATCAACTTCGATTGAAACGTCAAAAAATTGCTATCTGGGGAAAAATATAAAAAACGTATGTAATCGCTTTATTCGTATGTAATCGCTTTATTATCGCTTTATTATATTATATCTAAAATGAAAATAAAATTGCATTAATTTAAAATACGAGTTAATAGAAAATGTTGGGCTTCATATATTTAGCATTAAGCGCTCCAAAATATTCGCCATAAATGATAATTACTATCACATTTGAAATAATACGTTAGTACAATTTGGCTGACGGTACAATTTATCCGACTTTACCTTAAATAACCGAGAATAGAGAATTCAACCCCGTTTAAAATGTCCTAGATAGCACCTGTATGTGATGTTCAATCGATCGATAATCGATTAATTTTGCACCACAAATAACACTCTACATCTCACTCCGATATCACTGCACATCTCTATAACTATAATTCGACACTTTGTAAAACTTCTTTAAGTAGGAATTTTTTATTGCGACTAATACGGGGTAAGGCGCCATAAATTCTCAGCCTGATAAAGTTTTTCCCTAAAAATGTCTTTCTGGGACGAGGTTCATGGGGTCGCCGCCATTCCATCGATTCCTTTTTGGATAAAGGATCATAATACAGAACCATTGTTTTATCTCCTGTGATAATGGACTCCAAAATCGCACACGTTTAAAAATGAGCGCGCAATTCGACCCGACGTTCGCGTTGGAGAGGAGAAAGAAGATGCGATATCCATCTTGCACTAACCTTATTCATACCCAAATGATTATGGAGAATTCGGCGAATACTTGTTTCAGAAATGTTAGGCATCACTGCTAATTCCTTCACTTTCAAACGGCGATCTCCTAATACCATTTCTTCAATAACTGAAATGCTTTGAGGCGTTATTAGTTCAATTGGTCGATCGGGGCACTCATTATCTTCAAGGGTCTTGACCCAAATGGAAACATTTTGCCCACCTTTTTACAGTGGAGTATGAAGGAGATAAATCTAGACTGCGTTTACTTTCGGAAGACACCCAAGGTGCGCGAAAATTGTCAGCTGATATATATTGACCGTCTTAAATATGTTGACCAAAATACGCGCGCTTTTTAAAAGTATACGAGAAGGTTAAACGTGTATTAAATTGTATATAATTGTAATTTTTTATACAAAACAAATTTAGATTCTGATAGTATTAACAGAGATATAATTTATAGTATTTAGTAATAGCATAAATCTTACTTATGTGTATATTAATGTATTTTTTCTTAATTTTTCATTTCACTTTATGTATTAAATAATTTCTTTAAAAGAAAAGTAGGAATATTCAGTGCTCAAAAAGAAATGTTTGGTCTGTTGTTTATAATAATTATATTTTTACTTAATAAAAAAGAGTAATCGGAAATGTAATTACACCTTTATTATTATACATTTAAAGATAATATATACATATTTAAATTAACTATATCAAATATAATTTTAATTTAATCATCATCAGAAGAAAAATCGAAATCGCTGTCACTGTCATCATCAAGGTTTATAATAAGTTCATCGGTAAGCTTATCCATTATGTGTTCTCTTTGTATATAATTTTCCTCAATATTCACTGCATGCCGACAAACATGTGACCATTCATCTTTTGTGATTTTTCCAAATTCTTCTTTAGCGAGTTCCTCGACATCATTTAGTTTAAAAGTTATATTTTTAGATGCTACCCTGCCCTTTAAAATTGCCCATATCTTTTCAATAGGGTTGAGTTCCGGATGATATGGGGGCAATCTCAACACTGTATGTCCATCTTTTGCAAATATAGAATCTATAGTGTAATTCTTGTAACTTGGTTTATGCATATGTACTAATCTATACAATTCAACTTTTGTCAAATTTTCATTAAATATGATGTTACGTTCACTTAGCCATTTTATCATTTCTGATTTTTTGCTGTTAGTAGTTGGATGTTTAACTGAGAGAACGTTGTGGTAGCTTGCATTATCCATCACAACAACAGATTTAGGTGGCAAATTTGGAATCAACCTGTTTTTCTAACCACCTTTATAATTTATGAAGTTCATATCGTCATGATAATCTCCACTTTTTTGGCCGGACTTATAGATCAACAAGGCATTATCAATAAATCCATGTTCACTACCTAAAACAATAAATATACAGTACATGCTAAAAATTTTAGAGGAAATTTTACTAATGTACCTGCATGTACAATTATTAAACGTTTCCCTTTTGATATAGGGTACTTAAGTTCATTGTTAGAGTTATCAACCCATTCATATGGAGTTGTGTGACTGGCATGGAGGTACGTTTCGTCTAAAATATAATACTTTAGTTTTTGAACATCAAATAAAAATTTATTTTGCTTCACCTGTATACACGATTGGTCGACTTTGTGACCGATAATTTGTAACATTTCGGATATATGAGGATCTTAGCTCACGTATATTTGATCTTTCCATCAAAAGCTTTCGGTTATCAGTAGTCTTCTTCCACCTTTTATTTGATAAATATATTAATTACTAAAATAATAATAAATTTGAATATTAGTACGTGCCTAAATCCTAATTTTAATATTAACTTTCTTAAAGAGCTGCGATTGCCTACAAAACCAGTGGTATCATCTGCCTGTATTTTATTATATACAGCATTTAATGTAGGCCTCTGTTTGTCAGTTATGTGAAAATTGTGAATAACCTGACGTAAAACTGCTTCCCCAGCATTATCCACAGTAGATTTGGTGAATGTCTTACAACATTGTCTTTTGAAGAACTGCCACTTTGCTCTGTTTCAACAGAATTACTCTTTCGAATAATTCTGACAACAGTACTTTTAGATATTCCCGTAGCTTCACTAAGAAATCTAAAATGTTACCTGTAAACAAAATAATGACTTCACTGATATATGAATATGTAAAAATAGTATTAAAAATACTTAAAAAAAATATTATCATACCTTCTGTCTTATATTTTTTAAAATAGTTGTAGACATTAAAAACAATGTTTCGTGATTGCTCATGCAAAACTTGTCTCTTCTTAGCGATGTTCGATGATTCGGACATTCTCACCTGTAACTTAATTATTTAATACAACTTAATTAAAATCTGTTTAAAACAAAATACTTACAGTAGAATATTACCCTAATCAAAATAGTTTTGAGAAAAACTGATCTTTTAATAAATAGTACGCCAATAACAATATTAAAAGTAGAGAGCACGAAACGAATTCAACGACAACACATCAACAACTGACGCCGAAATGAGGTAAATGTTTGTTAGTCTTACTGTAATACATAGCTATTTCTCTCGGTTAGCACCAACTTCTCTTTCTAATCCTAAAATGCGTCTTTGCGCTGGTGTCTTCCGAAAGTAAACGGACTCTACCATAAGCGCCATCTAAACGTTGTTTAACGTGATTAGGCGTATGTCCTTCTTTTGTTAAAAATTTAATGACCGCGCAGTACTCAATTTTCGTTACCTGAGACATTTTCATGCACTAGTCACGTTGTCTGTAATATATGTATATAGTGTAGGCCTTGCACTATGACGTATCGGAGTTTGAACACGCTAGAACCTGTATAAGCCTGTCAGGCCGAGAATTTATGGCGCCTACCTCGTACATTTAACACCTAGATTTCTAGTTGCTTTTGTTAAATAGATACTGCGTCTTTTGATATTCAGAAAGATATATTTCATGGCCTTTCTGGCAAATCAATTACGCAGTTTTCCTTTCAATAACAAGTATCTCAAATCTTAAGGAAAGGATTCTTTTCTGCCACTTTTTGTGATAAATCTTTACCGTTCGCTAAAAATAGAAGTCAAATTAATACTTCACTCTTGAGGCAAGAGATTTAATTGCTTAACTCGTAACATGTGTGGGCCTGTAACGCTGTAAAGGCATTGATTAATTTACTAAGAGTAATAGTAGTACTACTACAAGACTGGGGCAATATACATACGTATGTCGGTATTAAGCTGTCAAATTAATTATATTTCTCTATATGCTCTTAATATACAATATAAATGTAATCGTTAATTAATATACTATTAATAAATGGATAAAAGTAAGGTATGAACATAATAGCTATTTATGGTATAAATAAATAAAGACGAACTTTATCCACGAAAAAATAGTTTAGCACACGAGGCGAAGCCGAGTGCGATAATGTTTTTGAGTGGATAAAATTTCTTTATTCACGTGTATCATACAAATATTTTTTACAATTCCCCAGAGCCATCCATAGCAACGAAAATTTCAAAGGCAGCGCGAATTTTAATTTTTTTACTTTATTCACGTTGTTAATGGCAACGTGAATAAAGTGTTGTCGTAAACATTTTATTCATCCTTTTGATTAAACTATTGTTAATAATAAGATTTAATATATAAAATGAACATTTTATTAATAGGAATTGGAAAAATTAATATTACATATGAATTATATAACACCTAAAATATAAAAATGAGATGTTTGAATTCATGTAATATATTTATTTGGTGATGTTATTTTGACAACAAATTTGATTTAACTATATTTTATATATTATATTTGGAGTTGGGACAATAGTGATTGATTTTATTTTACATATTGGAGCAGGATCGCAGAAACCACAAGAGGTAATCCATCATTGGGAAGTTTACCTGTGGTATTTATGCTTCTTTAACAATTTTTTATGAGTAAACTTACAGTCGTCGCAAATTAAAAATGACATAAACACCCGCACTAATCCGTGTAGAACCGTATTGAGGTGAAATTAATCTAAATTCCTTAAATATTAATGTTAATATATTTTAGAATTTTATTTTAAAGATGTTCAAAGTAATTCACTTGGGTAATAATATTTTAATAATATTATCTCCTTTTGAAATACTTCCAAAATGCTTCCAAATTTCCTCAGACGACAATCTCGTATCTCGCAAATATTTTTTTAAGCCCATCAAACAGCCAAAAGACACACTGCCAAATCAGGTGAGTAGGATGGATGTTCTATAATTTTTATTTTTTTTTTCACCCAAATATTGGATCATGAGTAAAGCGTAACAAACGGTTGCACCCGCAGAGGCGCCGTGAAAGGAGCTGTGTTTACTATGTACTTACAAGGAATCGAGTGGACGTTCAGTTATTATCGGTTGATGGGTGTGCGTGTACTATTTATAATATCCGAGAAACTAGTGGAACCGTCCGAGGCGTACCGCGCAAAAGTAGACACAGTATTAATAAAAAAATAATAGATTGTTACCTTTTATTGACGTATCGATGACCACTGCAGTAATGTGCGACTGTCATGGTATGCATTGTCGATTCGGTCATGCCTCGACGACGGTCTGAAAACGTTCTCGTATACTTTGCAAATAATCTTTCAACATCTAATGAAGTAAGATTTGCGAAACTAAAATACTCCTGTATCTCTTCTGTGCAGAATTGAATTCCAGATATAGATCGAACCTTTTCTAAATCCGGATTTTTATTTAAAACTGCACGAAATTTTCTAGAGCGACCGCTAAATTGCTGATGTTATTTAACGAGTCTTATATAGACGAGTGAGTATTTTCTAACTGGGAAATAGTTTGTGTCACTACAGAATAGTTTATGGAAATGTCATCTATTTCTTTTTGAACGTCCGAATCGAAAAAAAGTTGTTAACTCTCGCGAACCGCTTGAGAATTAGAAGAATTAAGTGTGAAAGTGAAATCTTTCACTTGGGCATAATATTTGCGATAGTAAGATGCTGCCTCGATTCATATTCCCCATCGCGTCAATACAGGCTGCGGTGGTAGCGGAATTTGCGGATACAATTGCTTGAATACGCGGATATGTTTGGGAGATTTCACAAACACTTTTTTGGTAGATGATACTAAATCATTCATCCTAGGATACTTGCTTCGAATTGTTTCTGTTACGAGATGACATGCGTGTATGAGGCATGTTATGTGAAGAGGAGTCGGAAAGCATACTTTATACATCCTACCAGCTTTCAACATTATTGCGGCTCCGTCAGAAACTAACATAGTGATTTGGACTTCTACAATACAAAATTCTCTTAACATAATTTTTATTATGTTTACAACGGTTTCGGCATCAGTTACTTCAATCCCTTTACTGGCTAACAACAAGGAAGCTGCATTACGTTTTAAAGGACGCGCCACACTATGAATCACGCTGTGTTTCTGGGATTCGGTACTTTCGTCCACAGTGAGCCAGATTTTTTGATTTCTCAACTCGTCTTTTTTACAGTCTTTTACTGTACTTTGCACATGTGGTAAATTGTACCGCAATTGTCGTTTTGTTGGTAGATTCCATGATGGAACATATTTATCCCAAAAAGACGAAAGTTTTAATTATCTACTAGGTTTGTGGGATGTTGCACGTGCTCAACATGAAAATAAAGTCATAAAAAAAATCCCATTTACAGAATATGTTCTTAAATTCACAAACAGGGACGTTACTTTTAATATGACTTCTACTTTCAAATGTCGTGCGACCTAGCAACCGTTATACCTCAAAATTTGCAACGAATGTGCGAACCTGTAAATTCAAACCAGGGAAACGCCAAATATATTTCTTCACATGCGATGCAAGAGGTACACCAGGCTTACGTCCCATGTTTTCGAAAACACACAATAAGAATTCGATAAATAACCGAACGACCAAACTCCTCTATGTCTACCGCATTACTGAACATCCACATACGTACATACACCCCCCCGTACAGGCGTCTCTGCGGGTGCAACCGTTTGTGACGCTTCAATCATGAGAGCTACGGTATGGGATGATGCATCATCGTGATGCAACACATTACCCATCTGAGGAACTCTACTAAACACCTCAGGCAAACATTTTTCAGTGTACCATTTAGCTTTAACTGTTTTCTTGTTCATCCAATTTAGTTACATATGTCAGGCCCGCACTTCTAAACATACATAACTTTTTTTTTAAACCTAGCTGCTTCTTTGTCATTGTTGGACCCATACACAACTCTCTCGATGGGTACAACGAAAAACGGAGTATATGTTTCGTCACCCATCATAATTTTAGGAAAAAAATTGATGGCGCCATTCATCAAAAAAGTTTCATTGAAGGTGATGCGGCACAAAACGATCGATGTTCTGTCACAACATACGTGTCGCTGTTGTCCTCTTCAACTATTTTCTTAACAGCAGCCATATTTTCTTCGGTGACGGCCGTACGAGGACGTCCTGCTTCTTCCTGATGCTGAACACAACTTCTTTTCCGTTCAAAGTCTTTGTACCATCGGTAAATTGTAGCGATAGAAGGTACTTTTTTATTGAAGGTTGAATCTAAGCTTTCCTTGCACACGTAAGCGCTATACCTTTTTTGAAATAATAGTATATCATGATTCGAAGGCGCCCTCTAGACAATTAAATTTTTTCACTTCTGTCAGCACTTAAAAAATTAAAAACTTCGGTTCTAACTAACGCAAATACAACTAAATCAGAACTGACAGATAGAGAGTTGCCCCAAACAACAATAATATCGGCTTGCCCCACGTACATACGAGTAACAATTACAACCCGTATTCTTGATTTCTTCTGATATAATGTTGAGGCCGTGGAACAATGAAGATAATTTCAGAGAAGTGAAAAATGAACCTTCTATTGAAGAACAAATTGTGGACATAGAGGACCAACTAGCTAAGCTTCAAAGAAAAAACACAAAACACATTCATCTGTTAAACGACGCGAAAAAAATTGTTTTAAACGTATATGGGGGAGAATGCAGAAAGATGTATCTTTTTGTCAAATTCAATTGAATTTTTTTGACGAGTGACGCTATCTCCATGTTGAGTCTTCAATATTCAGACTGCCGTGCAATAGTTTAACACAAGAACCGCCGAGAATTCCTCATACCTGGAACCTCCGCCCCGGCCAAATTGACCGGTGATCAAAACTCAATTTTGTTTCGACTGTTTTTATTAATTAACATAATTTGTTTGTACAAAAGGGTATATTTATTCTGAAAATATAAAAATAACTTCTAACTTAACTTTGGTTTTTTAAATATCGTTAAAATTTTTTGCAAAAAGTTACTTAAATCCACATTTCCCCATATGTTTTGTTACAGTTCTTCATTTCGTTTCTTTATTTTCCACATTTCTCTTCTTGACATGTAGTCTTTTTCGAGATTGTTTCTGCTTTGATCCGCCTGGTAAGTTCTTGTTGCATTTTTGGGTTTCCCCAGCTCCCCCCTTTAGGGGTTTCTCTTTTACTGGATTTTCGAGAGTTCTTCTGCCCCAATTTCAAATGAAGTCGCGAGTTCCATTTTTTTGCCAGTGATGTCTTTGTTACACAAACGCATTCATGAGCAAGATCCAATATATTATAAAAAACATGGTGGCCATCTTCTTTAGGGTGCCTTTTCCCCTGTAGTTCGGGCCCTTTGATCTACTACGCAACGCCATATTTTGTGCTATTTTGTATAAACTGTTCAGGATTTTTCTTTGAACCAGTCAATGAAACTGTTTGGGTTGCTCTTAAAGGAGAACATTTGTTTTTTTGGCTTTTATGCATTCAAAATGCAAAAAATTTTCTTTTCTTGGAATAAAACAGTTTCATATAAAAGAACCTTTTTTTTTTGATTACTTCGAAAATTTTTTTTTCCCCCCTTTTCACTTTCCCAACAATCGTGGTTTTTTTATTTTTGCTAATTTTTTTGGGCCAATTTCCCCAAACTGGTAAAAAAACTTGTCCATTGACACTTTTCTTCCTTTCTTGGTGTAAGGCTTTAATAATTTTAAAAGACGTTTTCACCAAGTGGTTTGTCCTATTGGTCTCAACCCTCTTTTTTTAAATTTAGGGAAGGCATTAAACCCACATATTTTGCTTCAGTGACAAAAACAACCCAAAATTTTAATCCCAAAACTTATCCGATTTTTTGGGACATATATTCCCGTAAATTGAAAATTTTGTTTTTGGTAGGAAAAATTTGTTCGTCTATTTTTTATTTTTTCCCCGGGCCCCAAAACCCAAATTTGGCAATTGTAAGAAATTTTTTGCCATTTTTCAGAAACTAAAGCAACCTTGTCATTTTTCCTCTTTTTTTCTTTGTAACTTTAATCGAATCTGAGATACGCATGATTTCTCAAAATTTTGTTTCTAAACATCTTTTTACTAATTTTTAAGGGAAAAGGGTACCCCCAAATTTTTAGACCCAAAAGGAATCAAAATTCTAAGTGCGGGAAAATCCTAAACACCCCGGGGGCGTATAGAAGGCAAAAAATGGATTCTGGATCTTTTAAAAGATAATTGCCAGCCCTTGCCCTGTCTAGTTGTCTTCTAGCTTCACCCTCGGCGCTTTTTTTATGCGTCTCAGCATCGAGTCATGGGATAAAAATTTCCCAAAAAACTATCACTTTTTCTAGTTATTTTTTGTTTTGCATAGCCTTTTGGGTTTTTGGGATTGTCCCGGATACATTGGGTTGGGTTTTTTTCTGCCTGCACTACGCTGACTCGCAAAAATTTACTTGCTTTTGGGGGAATTGTTTTTTTGATTTGCAAACTGCCCCCAAAGTTTAAAGGGAAAACCCTTTTTTCCCTTTTTGTTTCTTTTGCTGGCCCCTTTTAGAACGAACAGACGTTTTCACTTCCTGCATATTACTGGAACTAGCGCTAATCACTGCAACCGTTACATCACAAACTGTGTCATTGTCAGGTTCATCACTATTTTGTTCCTCACTCGCAACAACTCGAGAACGAATTTCGTTTTCACTGTCCGTACTAACTGATTTAGAATCATTCTCTAAATACGCTAAAGCTTGTGCAGCCGAGAGGCTTTTACTGGACCACATACTGTTCAGTCTAACTAAACAGGACGAATGCACTTTCAGGGTACTACTGATCTTTTTATATGTTCACAATAGTGCAGGTAGTGAAATTTGCAAAATATTTTGTAAGTCTGCGCATGTGCGACACTAGAAAGAGCACGAGTAGAAACAGGTTCTTTGTCGAGGCCAAGGCTGAACATGTCTAAATATTTAGTTCTTTCAAATGTTGCAACCAAGAAAAAGAATTGAGAAATAAAGTTTGTCAAAACATTTTTTAACGTACCAGTCAACTTGACCGGGGCGGCCGTTTAAGGTAAAATTTCCCAGAACACCGCTTAGAGTTCTACAAAATATAAATTTTGTGAGAGCATTGCCGAACTAAATAGGAAAAGTCACATGATTTCAAGATCATATCAAAATTAAATCCGTTGAAAAAAAAACTTTAAAATTGAAAGGCGGTCAAATTGACCGGTGCGGCGGTTCTAGAGTTAAAGGAAAGAAGCACATTAGATACTGAAACAGCGGGTCTAAAGGAAGTATGTAGAATCATTAACTGAAATTCATCAGAACAAATGTTGTAACTGGGTTACAGAAACGAAAAAGCAAAGGGTTTCTGACTGTTCGTCGTAAGCTCATTTTTGGAATCATCAAAACTAATAAATTAGCAGAATGTCGTGTTCTCATTGCTGTCAGAAAAGCATCCGCAAAATTGTAGCCTCTTTCAAATATTTTCGAATACGGTCCCGATCGACAATTACTACTTGTAGAGGTTCCATCCCGCATAGGTGCACTCACAATAGCTGACCCTTATAATCCAATTACTTTTTATTGCCGTCGTTTTTAAATATCTTCGCGACGACTATACGATGTTACAATTGAAACGGGTAATATTTATTGGTTATTTTAGCGATGCTAAGTATAGTAAATAATCTGACATAATTCGAACTAGAAAAATTAAGCTTACAACAATGTTTCAAAGCTATATGTAACCAAAATAATTTTCGGCAATTCCAATTTCAGAGCGTATTAGCGCTTCTGTTCGCGGACAACGTTTTCATTATTAAACATACTGAATTTTTAATTTGCTTCTATTACTTACATTTGTTTGAAATTTCCCAAAAAATCTATTATTTTCGAAACCACAATGAAATATTAACCGGACCCTATAAGCTTTGGTAACGGCATGGTCTAAATTATTTATTAGACCATGGATTTTGAGGAAGAAACTGATCCTTTCTTATAGGTAATACTTTTCACGAAAAGAAATACCTTGCGAACTGTGAATATTAAAGTTTATTTCGAAGAATTCAAAAGCGAGTGCCTGGATTGTCCGCTGGTAGTATGAATAAGAAACAAAGACAGACTGACCATAAATCAAAGTTTTACGTTTCAGACATGGCAGACGCAGCGGAGCAACAGACGAATTAAATATAATAGTAGCAGTGGTTTTGGGAACGTTATATAAATGTACACTTGCGTCCAAAACCGATAAGAATCATAGGCAAACTCTCTTAAAGAAGTTCTAACTTTATAGACAAATTTTACGTAATTATCATATAACAATTTCTAAAAACTCTTTTATAGCTTTAATTTTATAATTTGTAACTTGAGAAGGATAGATAGTCCGGAGATTGAAGTATTAGGTTTTATCCTTTGTCAAATGTATTTTGTATTTTATTATACATATAATATACAGAATAAAATTATTTATACAAAATCGTTTTACCGTATTTATTACTGGTGTCACACTGATGCGTGCCAATGTATTGTTTGAAATAACCCTACACAGAAAGAAGACTTAAATTTATCACTTTTTAGCATCTAGGGTTGTTCCACAATTACCACACTGTTTTGGAAATAAAATTCTTAACGATAAAGTACTTAGATTACTTTAAAATTACAAAATAATTCTACTTTTTTTAATATTACATTTTCCTAAAATAGAATTAAAGAAGAATAATACTCAATAAAGTTCAGTGTGCCCCTTTAAAAAAACAATATGAATTAAAAAATATATCTATAAAAGCTTTTTTATGCATAAACAAAGGGATCCCCAAAGTTAATGATCCGCTCCTGGATAAAAAAATTAAATAAAAATCATTAAAATAGAGGCGTGCAAAAAATTCAAACATATACATGTTTTTCCAAGTGAGAATAGATTTTATTTTAATTTGGAAACAATGGAAACATGCATATATAAAAACGAATTGCTTCTTTTTTTTTCTAGAGCTTACATGCCAGCATCTAAGAAGGAAGGGACTGAATCGCCCGCTTTAGAAATACAGCTCCCTACAAAAATTTGCAATTTTTTTTTTTAATTTCTGTAAATGTCTCGGAAACTATAACAAATATTTTTTTAGAACGTACTTTTAAGCAGGTATCTTACATAGCCGCAAGGATTATTCAAATTATTTTCGGAAAAAGGATATATAGGGGTACTGGGTACCCTGTTATATATTATTTTCCAAAATAATTTGCACAATCCTTGAGACTACATAATATACTTACAATTATTTTCTTAAAAACAATTTATATCCCTTTGTAGTTTCCGAAGTATTTGCAAAAAGTTGAAAATCGTGCAAATTTTTGGAGGGGGATGTACCTCGAAATTGGGCGCTATAGCAGTTAAAAAAATTGTGTTGTTCTTATATCAAGGTAATTTGATTAGGGTTGCCGGCGTTCCAAAGTCTACAATTTTAAAAATAGCAAATACCTTTAAGCGTAATAGCTCAAAACAACCTATTTTACAGCTTTTACTTAAATTTTTCCACATGCCATTAAACATTAAAAAAAATTACTGATATACGTATACAAACAAAGGAAAGTGCTATTAGCAGCACTGACTTTATTAATTTTTTTTCTATTGGAATGAAATTATAGATAATCAATATTAGGAAGAATTTCGTGAAAAAAATTGAATTAGACTTGAAATGTTACAAGCAAGAACATGCCTACTACAATGCTACTACGAGAAATGTTGGCCGTGTTCACGTTTTAACTAATCAGAAATTCTCTCACATCCTTTCTTCTTGAACACACCTAAAATTTAAACATTTTACCAGCCTAAAAGTCGTCTTGTCGTTTTGGTTCAGTAACTTCAACTTGGCAACTATGTATCAATTTGATATTGCCCCGAAATACGTTAATAGTTCTGTTTGCAGGGTCACTTTTTGATTAATTGTAGATCGTTTCTGATCTTTTGGTACGCATGCGTTTACTTCAAAATTAGTCTGGAATTTTGTATAAATTCCCTCTATAATTCTGCGAACAACTTACAATTAGTAGCAACCTTACAGCATAGAAGGCTGTCAGAGGTCTTTTTTATCTTCAAAATTTTTATTTCACTTATTTAAATCAACAAATAATTGTGAGATTCTGATGAGTCTGCTGATATATGTTGATACACACCGAAGATATGTAGTGAAGTTTATCTTGTCCATAAATTTTATTTTGAAATAAGCTATTATTGGTAATTTGAAATTATTTCTGTACGAACAGCAAAAATGCAGTACACATGCGTCAAATTAACTCCTGAAATAACTCCTCAGGGAATAAGAAGGTGGAATATTTTTAGATTTATCTCTAATAAGTACTTTGATTTCTGGGTTTCTGGTGTACACTATAGTAAAACTATTATTTGGGAATTGCATGTAAAACGTAATTTAGTGCTTTTATATCTCAAACGTCAAGACGAAATTTGTGCGCGTCAGCCATTAAATTTATGGTCGGTAGTGTATAGAGTGGAGTAAAAGGTCGTCATTAGTAATATGTATATGAACGCTACTTAGCCGTGATGTGGCGAGAGGCAGATTTTACCCGTCCACTCCCCACTTACCAGCGGGATTGAAACGGATTGTTCGGCGTTAAGTAGATTATCTCCTCATGATTGATGAAACGGCTGCATCTCAATATACCCCGGCCCAAAAACATTCAACAGCTCCGTAACAGGTATGCAATGTAACGTCCATATGGCATTCAGATATTTTAGTGGGATAGTAGCGATGGCGGTTTGCTTGAAGCTGGATTAAGTTGAAGGTAGGGAATTAGGGGAAGCTAGGATTAGAGGGACTCTGGCCTGCTCGGAGACGGGAAGTTGGGGATTATATGTGCGCGAGATTAACATTCACGAGGGATCAAATATGAAGAGAAAAACCCTGATGTATACCGCGGTCAAGCCTGCTTCTAATTTATCGAATACGTATGTAAAGTACTCTTTATATATGCTACGCTTTCCGGCATTGAACTAAGTAAGATTATAATGCAAAATTTTATCTCCCTTTTAACTCTTTTTTTTTAAACATATTTCCTTATTGAAACCATAAAATATGATTTACGCCAGAATAAATTAATAATTAAAAATTACAGATCGAATAGGATCTCACTGTATATTTTAAGCCGACAGTCGCATATTTCAACGTCTTTTACATAAAAATGTTGCTTAATAGTATTATAGTCTGTTTTTTGCATATCCATAAGTAATGAGATAGTGAAAAATGTATTTCGGGTAAACTTGGATAAATCCCACCATTTATGCAAACGTCAACAAATCCATTTCGTCTAATTTTACAAGAATCAAGTGTTTCTTCTATCATTGCTTTTTGTCTGTATACAAGAGCTGTTTTAGTATGCAATTCTAACATTTTTTTAACTCGTTTTCGATGTTCCTTCGCGTTCATCCGTTTCTAGTGTTAAAGTATACGGAGTTACAATGTTTCACTTTAACACTACAACCGCCGAGAATTCCTCATACCTCGAACCGCCGCCCCGGTCAAATTTACCGGTGATTAATACTCAATTTTGTTTCGACTGTTGGTATTAATTAACATAATTTGTTTGCATAAAAGTGTATATTTATTCACAAAATATAAAAATAACTTCTAACTTAACTTTGGTATTTTAAATATCGTTACAATTTTTGCAATAAGTTACTTTAAATCCACATTTTCCACATATGTTCTTGTTACAGTTCTTACATCTATCGTAAGTCTTATTTTCACATTTTTCTTCTTGACATGTAGGTCTTTTGCGAGATTGCTTATCTGTCTTTGATCCAGCCTGTAAGTTCTTGTTGCATTTTTGATTCGATGCTCCCTCCTAAGGGTCTTCCTCGTTGTTACTGGATTGTTGCGAGAGTTCTTCTGCCAATTGCAGAATGAAGTCGCGACGTTCTATTTTTTTGCCAGTGATGTCTTTGTATACAGCAAACGCATTCATTGCAGCAAGATCCAATATATTATAAAAAACATGGACTGGCCATCTTCTTGAGGGTGCCTTCCCGCTGTATGTTCGGGCCATTTGATCTACTATGTCAACGCCATATTTTGTGCTATTATAGTATAAAACTGTTTCAGGATTTTTCTTTGTACCAGCATCAATTGAAACTGTTGGATGTTGCGTACTTAGAAGGAGAACATTTTTGTTTATTTTGGCTTGATGCATTGTCAAAGTGCAAACATTTTCTTTACTTGTGAATAAAACAGTTTCATATAAAGAACCTTTGTTTTTTTGATTACTTCGGGAATTTCTTTTCTCCACCTGTTCACAGTTCCAACAATCGTGGTGTTTAGTTTTGCTAATTTCTTTGCAAGTTCCAAACTGGTAAAAAACTTGTCCGTTGTCACATTTCTTCCGTTCTTGGTGTAAGGCTCTAATAATTTTAGAACGACGTATTCACCAAGTGGTTGTCCTATTGGTCTCGAATCATCTTTTCCTAAATATGGAAAGGCATTCAACACATATTTAGCTTCAGTGTCAACAGCAAGCCAAAATTTAATGCCAAACTTATCCGGTTTATTGAACATGTAGGAAAAATTTGTTCGTCTATTGTTATGTTTTCTCCGGGCACATAACAAATTTTGCAATTGTAAGCAAATTTTTGCCATATTTCAAAAACTAAAGCAAACTTGTCATGTTCCAATCTTTCTTTCCTTGTAGACTTGAGATCGAATCTGAGATATCGCATGATTTCTCTAAATTTGTTTCTCAACATCGTTTGACTAAGAAACGATATTCCCCACTTTTTAGACCACAAGGAATCTAATTCTAAGTGATTGGAGCCCTGAGCACCCCGTGCGTATAGAATGGCAATAAAGGATTCTAGATCTCCTAAAGATAATTGCCAGTCTTGACTGCCTAGTTGTCTTCTAGCTTCAGCCTTGGTGCATTGTTTTATGTGTCTCAGCATCGAATCATCGATAAATAATCTCCAGAAACTACTCACATTTTCTACAGTTACTTTTTGTTTTGCATAGCCTGTTGACCTTGGATTGTCCCAGAATACATTGGGTTGGGTTTTTCTGCCTGCAGTAGGCTGACTCGCAGAAATTACTTGCCATTGGAAATTGTCTTTTGATTTGCAAACTGCACCAAAATTGAAGGAAAATCCGTTTTCTGTTGGTTTCTTTTGCTGGTGATTAGAACAGACGTTTTCACTTCCTGCTTATCACTGGAACTAGCACTAGTCACTGCAACCGTCACATCACAAACTGTGTCATTGTCAGATTCATCACTATTTTGTTCCTCACTCGCAACAACTCGAGAACGAATTTCGTTTCCACTGTCCGTACTAACTGATTTAGAATCAATCTCGGAATTTCCTGGTGAAAGATTTTCCAGTTCGTCTAAATACGCTAAAGCTTGTACAGCCAAGAGGTCTTTACTGGACCACATACTGTTCAGTCTAACTAAACAGGACGAATGCACTTTCAGAGCACTACTGATCTTTTTATATGTTCACAATGGTGCAGGTTGGAACTCGCAAAATATTTTGCACGCATGCACCAAATTAAGTCACTAAAAAGAGCACGAGTAGAAACAGGTTCTTTGTCGAGGGCAAGGCTGAAGATGTCGAAACAAGAACGAGCAAGTACTAACAAATAGGAACAAGCTCTGATTGGTTGATGCAGTTATATGCCTTGTTTTATATGTAATAAATGTTTGAAATTATGTATATATTTACATGCGGTACATGCCTAAATGTTTAGTTCTTTCAAATGTTGCAACCAAGAAAAATAATTGACAAATAAAGTTTGTCAAAACATTTTTTTAACGTGCCGGTCAATTTAACCGGGGCGGCCGTTTAAGGTAAAATTTCCCAGAACACCGCTTAGAGTTCTGCAAAATCTTCAAAATTTTGTGAGAGCATTGCCAAACTAAATTAGGAAGAGTCACGTGATTTCAAGATCATATCAAAATTAATTCCTTTGAAAGAAAAATTTTAAAATTGAAAGACGGTCAAATTGACCGGTGCGGCGGTTCTAGAGTTAAAAATGTATTAGTATTATCTTCAAAAGTGATAATTATCTAGAAAAAAAAACTATTGCGTAGAACTATTTATTTCTCACCCACAAATTTATCAGTGATAAAAATAACTTTATTCTCATTTTTAGTATATGAAGCGTTCCCTAGAAGAAGGGCTTAAGTTACATTATCAAATGGTAATTTTATCTACATTTATCTTTGTTGTGAATGAATATCGTGATAGCTTTCATATATCTGTTGCTAATTCGCAAAATTTTGTATTAAATATGTACTAACGACATCAGCAACGCTTCCCTAACCAAGGCAAGCTTAAATTGTGGTAATTATGTTAGTGGGAATTATCGCCCAGAGAGGAAACTTCCAATAGATGACTCTAGTAAACTGGATTCTGTTCACATTCGATTTAGATTCTATTTCTATTCTATTCGGATTGGTGAAAAGAAGAATCCAAATAAAATAAAAATAGAAACAGAATGGAGTCCGAATAGAATCCGAATAGAACTAAAATAGAATTCCAATAGAAGTGGCATTCAATTAGCCAATAGAATCCTATTTACTAGCGCTACCTATTCCCTATCCCTTATCCCCCAGATGGAACTAACCTCGAAGTGAGAAGTACACCAGCGCCATCTAGATGAGCGAAGAATACAAAGCCTTTAGAATAACATTTTCTCCTTTTGAAATAAAAATCGATGATAATTTTCTCTATTACAGATAGAATATTCATCAGACAGCACAGTTTCCTATGCTGTATGATCTGTTTTATTGAATAGATAGATAATCTTGAATCATTTTTTCACTGTATAGTGTTAAAAATGAGTTGCAGTTTTGTCTTGTTAAAACGAAATCGTTTCACCCTTTCTAGTGTTTTTTGTGGGCGTTTAATAAAAAAAAAAAACAAAAACAATAAAGTTAAAGCAGCAGTGAGGAAACTGAAAAATGGAAAAGCGTCAGGGGTAGACAATATAAAAGCTAAATTCTTTAAGTAGATGGGCAGAGAGGGTCGCTCCGTATTATGTAGCATTCTTAGTCAGGCATAGAAAATCAAATATGTCCCTGAAGATTGGGAAACCGTTGCCAGTAAAGTATATGAAATCATACTACAGGAAAGATTGAGGAAAGTTACTGAAAAACATCTACATGTAGCACAGAGCGGATATAGACCAGGGTCAACAATTATATATGTGCTTCATCAATATAGAGAAGGCCTTTGACAAGGTTATGTATGGGTTTCACTAACAAAAAATTGAGTGGAGGATGAACTAATAGAAGCAATCAAACCATTGTATACGAGAACCAACAACATAATCAGGACCAATAATTTAGAATTTGAAAACTTTAGAACCTTACAGGGTGTAAAGCAGGGAGGAGTTCTTAGCCCATTGTTGTTTTTGATATATATGACAAAACAATAAAAGAAAGTAGCGAACAAAGCAAAACGACACATGTAGGATATAGCAAGGTAGTAGCAAACAACAAGGAGATTTACAACACAATGTAGATAAATGTGTTAAAACACTAGAAGAAATAGAACAAAATAAACCTTAAAATCAATGGAAACACGGTAGAACAGGTTGAGAGTATTAAATACTTAGAGGCAGTAATTGATAACACAGGAAATATGAAGAGGAAATTAACAACAGAATAATTGTAGCAATAAAACTATTCCACAGCGTGAAGAAGGGTTTCATTAACAGAAAGGAAATTAGTCAGAAGACCAAAACTACAATATACAAAACAATATTCCTACTAACCCTGTTATATGGAAGCGAATCATGGGTCATCACAGAGAAGTTGCAAAAAAGAGTTCAAGTAGCAGAAATGAAGTACCTTAGAAAAGTGACAAATGTAACATTAATGGACAAGCAACGAAATAATAACATAAGAGAGAATCTGGGAATAGATAGTGCTAGAAAATATATTGCAAGATCACAATTGAGGTGGTGGGGACACATAGATAGATTAGAAGAACATATAGTTTATATAACATCTTCGTAAAATCAAGGTTAGTTGGAATTTTTCAATTTTAGCATTCGTTAATTTCCATTTATTTGATACCAAAATTCGTTTAAAATTACCGAAGAGTGTATTAACTTTCTCGGGTAAAGCTTCTCATATGGTGGGACGATTTATCTAACGAACTTGCTACTTCTACTTCTTCAATTTGTACTACATTGTTTTTAAGTTTAAATTACTATTGTACCTGCAATTCTTTTATTATAAAAATGAACATGTTATATTAATGTACGTAAAATGTTTAAAACTTCTGGAGAAAAGGGTCAAATAATTGTAAAATTTACCCTACTTGACGCTATAAAGGTATCCGATTAAACGCTTTTCAAATTCATTTTTTTCCTCAAAACGCGTTTCTTGTTTCGTACGATTTAGTGAAAAATTCAATTCATAAAGTATACACGGCTTACTTTACTTATACGACATGGAAGGATTGAAGAAAAAAAAACGTTTGATCGTCCGAAGCTCCCTCAGTGTTTGAGAACGATAACACGCACCAATGGCTAAAACTTAATCCTTGAACGATTTAATCCTCATATTGTGACGATTAGTATTAGAGTCGAACAGGTTTATTCTGGTGTTCACGGCCTATGTCGTGCTAGTCAGCCATATCGCCAGATTAGCGCTCCGCCACTGATCCTAGCTTAGACTTGAGCTTTTGTGTCGCCAAGGTGATCTTTGAAATCACTACTCTAGACCGTCCTACCCACCTGTACCCGCACTAACCGAGAGGGAAACTATGTATGTACACAATTTATAAAATATCAGGCTCCTATCTTTTTCCTTTAGTTGAAAATATACAGGCTGGGTTTGTCTCCCGTCTTCTTGTAATTCTTTCTATGGTGGCAATCAATATCTACAGCCTGTTTTACACGCCGCGATTTATTGGTCGATTAATTGATTAAGTTGATCGACTTTATCGTACCGTGTAAAACAGCAAAAATCGGTACGATTTCTTGAACAATTTATCGTAAGATCAATTGAATTGAATAGAACGTGCTCTATTTTTGTCACAATTTTCCAACGATTTCTTACTAAGTTTTCTGTTTTAACACCAACCTAGTAACAAAAAAGTACCTACGAATTTTGTTTAGTGTTTTTAAAGTAAAATGAGGAAAATTTACGATGATCATTATGTAATGGATAATTTGAATTAACTAACCGAAATTGAAGCAACCTGTGCATATACCAAAACTACTAAACCATTTGACAAAGGCAGATTGCCAATCTATTTTTATAAGCAGATGAAAATTTCATAAATTAATAATTCCCCGTTCAACTATTAACGAAACTAAACGAGTATTCAGGATCGCTAAAAAAATCTGTAGTGTGTAAAGGCAGCATAGTTCTACCGATTTCTTGGCCAAGAACTTGTTCAATTAATTGACCAATAAATCGCGGCGTGTAGAACAGGCTTACTAAAGAATTATAAAGGTATAAGTTTCTAGTTGTTTTAGAAAGACTGCTTAGCATATCCAGATACGTGAATTATTATTTGATATTGTCAAAGAAATGATATAATTATCGGGTACTACCTGTTTGTTTTAATTATTAAATTCAAATCATTATCACTCCAATAGCGACGGTTTTGGGACTGTCGACGCAATTTTTGATCCCATCTACAGAGAGAAATCAGCTCTTTCACCTACTAAATCCTGAATCCTTCTACTTTTTTCCAAGTAATTAATGAAGATACCTTCTAGAAGAATCTCAGAATAAAACTGAATCAACGACTTCTTCATTATAAGTAGTTTTAGCCTTCATCCTCTTCAAATTGCTATCAATGGGTTCCACTAACTTTACGAGTCTAAGTAACCTAGTTCAATTAAGATTTTGATATTGCAAATACTTCACCAGTACCACAACATTGAATTAAATAAGTAGCTACTTAGGCTCAAAATCAGGAATCAACGGTTTAAAAACATCAATATCAGTATCATTCGCTTACTGTTGTCATGGTAACCAAACAACACTAACACCAGAAAGTACTTTGGATCCAATACCCGAATGCAGGACTCGCACTTAACTGTAAATATTTCTTTTACTTTCAATGCATCGCTATACAAAAACGTTAGAGATATAAATTTCCTATGCGGTGGATTCAGAAAAAATATATTTTGCCATTGAAAGAAATGACGTTTCTGGTTTTTGAATTTGGCAAAGTTTGGTGTTTAATACTAAACACCTTGTATATTTCGAACGTGTTCGTACACTATATCTAGAAAAAGGCAAGTACGCAATTTAATTTCGTAAAAATTTATGCTGGAATGTACATAGTTGCCTTCCGGATTTGTATGAAGAACATAGATACGAGGATGGTATGAAAAGTATCCGTGTTTGAAGACAGGTGGCGCTTTTTGTCAAAATCTGCATTACCAACTGTGAGTACTATTCTTTAGTTGACGTCTGTCAAAATTTCGGAGAAATTGATATGTGTTGTTTCGAGATCTGTTGAAAATGAGCAAGTTGGTGTATTTGTGCAATCATGGAAAAAGAACAATACCGGTCAGTGATTCAATTTCTTTTTTTTTGTGGGAAAACATGTGAAGAAATCAAAGATAAGTTGGATGCAGTTTATAAGGACCAGGCACCTTCGATGACTACCATCAGATACTGGTTTAATGAATTTAAGCGTGGCCCAACATCCGTTTCTGATGAGGAACGGCCAGGTTGTCCTCATTGGGGTGACTACGGACGAGATATTCAATAAAGTTCATGATATCATGTTAGCAGGCCGCCGAGATTGCTAATATGGTAAACATTTCAATTGAAGGTGTGCAAAACATCCTTCACGAGACATTAGGCATGCGAAAGCTATCGGCGAGATGGGTGCCGATGGGTGTATCGATTACGTTATAATTCTATGAAATATGAAAAAAAAAGAACGATGGAAATGCTTCAAAAGTATGACAATGGATGTTAATCGGTCTAGTTATGCATTTTTTGTGCGAAAGATAAACATAAATAGAAACGTGAATGTTGTACGTTATTTTTGGTGCACGGTTTGTTTTTTCGATTGTTTTTGTGATAAAAGAACTCGAAAAATCCAATTTTGGATAATGATGATTTTCTCACAAAGACAAAAAGTAACAATAGCAAAAATTGTTGATTCTTGTAAAAATAGAGTGAATTGATATTTAGGTATCATGTTTTAATCTTGTGATACAAATTATCCAAATTTGGTGTTATATAGTGATACAATTAACTTTAAATGAACTGCAAATAGAAAATATATATAGTTTTATAGGGTTTCTCACAGAATTGTTTTAAGAAGATTTCATATTCGAAAACTTTAGAGCATCGATTGCTTCTTGTTACAGTATCTAACAACTACCATCGCTAGTTCTGTCAATAAGCTTATTTCAACTAAATTCTAAAACCAATCGTAAATTTTAAGCATTGACTAATGGAGAGCTTCAACAGATTATGAATTGAATCGTGTTAGTAAGATAAACCGCTTTATAATAATTGTGAACAGTGCATCAATGGAAGGTATGAAATGATATTACACTCTGTATAGTACGGAAAGTGCCATTTCAGTTAGATAAGCACGTAGTGGATTATTGCGATGCATGTGCAGCGGTGAGCTAGTCTAGATGGAAAGGGGATCAATGTAGGAAACAGATAAACTAGTGACGCGGGACGCGAGGCGGGGAATGATAGGGGAGAAAGGGGGGAACCGGATTACCCACTGTATGATAGGGCACATCCGCCAGACATTGATATTCATTAAGCGGCATTTACTAAGGCTGCTGTGTTACTCCTCTCATATTTTACGTTATTTATTAAAAGATCTCGAACATCTAAAGGAATAATTATAATCAAAAGAAACCAAAATTCGAAGACTCGACTTCTCCATTCGCGGTTCTTCGCGTTTTTACTGGCTCTCCAAAATCATTATTAATTTATATGGCTTGTTACCCAAAAAATCCGCTTAACGTCATCGTCAGTCTTTCTTTTGTTTCTTTAATACACTTTAATGGCTCCCCCGTTCCGCTTTTTACCCCCACAGCTCCCCGCGATTTGTATTTGATAAGATTTATTCACGATTTAATCTTTTTGAATAATTAATATCTGATCGTCGCGATATTTGGAAAGACATATAAGACCCTCTTTTTTTTCCCTTTGATTTTTTTTGGCCGGCTTATATCCGTTAATATTCACCACCTGTTGCTGGTTATACATGATCATCTCGAAATTTCGATAAACCGTTATTGTTCAGCGTTTTGTAACTTTAGAAACGAGTTGCTTCGAGAATTTTGGGCAGTTGCTTGTCCGCTAATTTTACATTTTCATTATTAAAACTTCTTTGAAGTACAAAATATGATAAAAATATTGAAATTTGAATTGCGTGCAGTTTTGTATACAATTCGTTTTTTTAATGAAAACACCGTTTGAAATATCTACAGATCAATTTGATATTCTCATTCAGATTTTTTCAGAATTTTTAAAGAATTTTGCTACGTTTGATTTTGTATTGGGAAGTACGTAATAACCATTTAGCTTAATAATTTGAAATATCTCAAAACCAACCCAATTTTCGCACTCAAGGGATCGAAATCATGAAATATTCACAAGGGAAAATGGAATTTTTTTTCCTTTTTTTTATTTCTTCATATCTCCACAATCCAATTTACTAAAGGATTAAATGAGGACTTATAAACCTCGATATGCTGATTAAACTAAAGAAAACTTCATCCTCTAACACTTTTAATTTCGCAGCTAAAGCCTCATGAAAGTTCACACTTTTCGAGTAATAACTCTAAAAATAAGATAAATCCAATAATCAGAGACGTGTCGGTTTCTATCTAAAAATATATTACAGTAAAACCTCTATTGTCCGCCACCTCTTAAATGCGGTCACCTCTAAAAACGGCCATCTTTTCAAATTTACAAAACCAATTATGTGAAATACTCGTAACAATTACCCTCCTAATAGCGGGCACCTCCATAGAACGGCCACGGCCACTTCTATGAAAATTTTCTTGGGAAAATACCTGCAATCTTACCTCTCATTATCGGTCAATTGTATGTATTTATGAATGGTTATTCTTACAAATTTCTAAAATTTGGGGGAATTATGCACATAATATGTATGCATGTATGATTGTATGTACTTAGTTGTTTGTAACTTTTCGGTCGATTCACTTCAAGCACATTAGTTTCATAGATTGCGAGTTAGTTTATGTTCGACTGTGCTTTTGTCACGATCATCACGTCGCTAAAAAGAAAACGTTTGTCTCTTAAAGACAAAATTGATATTAATGTGGAAAGTGAAAAGTTCAGTTGCAGTGCTAGAAAGTTGGCTGAAAAGTTTGGTGTTGGAAGAACACAAGTTAATGAAATTATAAAAAACAAATCCGACTTAAAGAAGCGCTTCGAAGAAGGTTCCAATTTAGAGCAGAAGAGAAAGTTTTCCAAAACCGAAGGATCGGCAGTTGACGAAGTAGTTTACAATTGGTTCTGTAAAGCCAGAAATAAAAATCTCCCTATATCTGGACCTTTAATAAAACAAAAACATTTGGAAGTAGCCGAAAATTTAAAACTGACGAGTTTTCAAGCTTCAAATGGATGGCTAGAGACATTTTGTAAAAGACGCAATATAGCCTTTAGAACAATTTGTGGTGAGTCGGCTGATGTTGACTTGGACAGTGTTGAAGCCTGGAAATCAAAGCTACAAGTAATATTGACGGACTATTCACCAAAAAATGTGTACAGTGCTGACGAAACTGGACTTTTTATCTTGCAATGCCCAACAAAAATGAGAAAAGAAAATAAAAAAGTGTTATTATTTCTGGATAACGCCACGTCCCATCCAAAAGTGACACTAGAAAATGTGAACATCATTTTCCTGCCTCCAAACACCACTTCCCATTGTCAGCCATTGGATCAAGGGATTATCCATAAGTTTAAGATGAGCTATAGAAAATTTCTAATCAAAAGGCTTCAACATTCACAAACCTCGAAAGTTCTTTTGAAGATGCAGCAAAAAGTATTAATTTAACCAGCGCTTTAATTTGGATATCAGCAGCTTGGAAAGACATTTCGCCAGCTACAATTTCAAAATGTTTTGCAAAAGCAGGATTCTCGGAAAATAACCAGCAAAAAAAGGATTTCGATGAGGAAGACGAAATTCCACTGGCCCAGCTTCTTCCCGTATTACGTGGTGTAAGCCTAGAAAATTATACATCTATTGATTGCAATGTTTTAACCGAAAATCCCAGTTTTAACGTTCAAGAAAAAATCAGTGAATTAATTGATGATCAAGACTGTAATTCAAACAGTGAAATTGATGTGGAAGAATCTGACATTTGTAATTCAAACATTAAAGATATGGATGAAGTGTGTGAAAAACTAAGAGATGTACAAAGTTTCTTATTTTGTAATGATGAAAGTGAACTAGCTGTACAAATTGCACAAATTTTAACAAATTGTGAATCCCAGGTTTTACAAACAAAAATTAAAAACTTAAAACAAACCTCAATTGAAAAATATTTGAAAAAAGTATAATAATGCATGTAAAATATTTTTACTTTTTTTTTATTATTTAAGCTAACTTTTGATATTTAATTTTTTTTTAATAAAGAAAACACAAAAATAACTTTTTATTTATTCCTGAGTACCTCTCAATAACGGCCACCTCCCAATAACGGCCATTTAATTTTTGTGGTCGCTACTTAGAGGTTTTATTGTAATCAAAGACGTGTGGGTTTCTATCTAAAAATATACTACAAGGAATCTTAAACAGTTGGTGAGAATACTCCAAAATCAATGAATAGAAAATCATGCTTTTTTGAATGTTGATACGTTTAATTTCTCATTTTAAATTAACTAGAGGTATTCAACAGTGCCCAACGAGCATGTAACAACCATTTTTTGTTTAGAAAATGCTTACCTTTGATAAAAAATGATCTGAAATATATTTGATTTTAAGCAAAAAAGGATACTGAAAAAGGAGCTACGGAAATCGATTGTCAGGACCCGTTTTTATATAATATATTATTAATGTAGTAGGATAGAAAATTGAATTTAGATTTTGAGTGGAATTCTATAAAATTTCGCGAACTCTAATTTCCAATGTCTTATACTTCAGAAATTCTTATATATATATATATATATATATATATATATATAGTAACTTAAAACCAAATTGTATACAATTTCTATTTATCCTGGTAACAAGAGCTTTATCCAGCGAATCGTTGATTTCAGTCTCACTCTGACTATACTCACATTTCTCAATGGAAAAAAAGGAAACCAAAGGATGAAATAAATAAAAAATAATAAGAAATCATCAAATGTCCTCCGGCGCTTTTTTGTCTTATTAAAATAAATTACAATCGCTGAGAACCCTGTATAATACAGAAGGGTATCGATCGCAACTTGTTGAAGTATGAAACCATCCCCACAGAATTGGTTATTGAGAATTTAAGCCCTTTGGCAAGAAAACAATATTTCGAAATTATTTTATTCCATCTTCGTAGTTACATGTGGCATCGACCGGACTTAGGAAAAAAGATTCCTTTTTTAAAAGCTTGCAAGAGTATTAATAGAGGACATAACAAATATCTAGCATAGATACTATGAGGACTTAATTAAGCGATATACAACCAAAAATAGACCGAAATCAAGGATTTGGGATTTCGAATGAACGGGACCGAGCTCGCTAATCCTTTAGCAAGTAAAAGCGGACTTGGATAAGTCTAATTTCGATCTAAGAATTCCGTCAAAAATTAATGAAAAAAGTTCGTTACCAAGATTTTCGCTAAAAGCTGTAATAATCACGTTGGCATAAGATAAATTGGGAAATGTACTGCTAAAGTTTTGCTCCTTCTTTCTAAATATATTCTTCGTTCTAATCTCCAATCTAATTAAATTGTTTGGAGGTCATGTTTGAGTTGTTAAGTTCTCGGTTTGTCGTATTAAGTGACCTGATTTCGTTTTTTTCGGGAATTGTCTTACGAACAATTGACGGCACCACATTGAAGAAGATACACAGTGCGACAAATAAGTTTTTAAGACTGGCCGTGGAAAACATCATTGAAACAAGATATCTGAATATTTTTTGATTTTTTATTCAAAATATTCTCCTCTAGTTTCAATACACTTGTTACAACGATTCAACAGTGATTCAAATGCGTGTTCTAGCTCATTTTGTGGAATTGCCTCTAGTACTCGCGTTGTAGCTGTTTTGATGGTCGAAATGTCATTAAAAAACGTCCTTTCAACTTCAGTTCAATTTTGGGAATAGAGAGAAGTCGCACGGGGCCAAATGAGGTGAATACGGCCGGTGATTCGACGAATAATGAGTGAGGTGTGACCGGTGCATTATCGTGCAACAGAGACCAGGTCTCTGGATAACGATATTCGGGTCGAATACGATGGATTCTGGCCATCAGACGCTTCAAAACTTCGAGATAACATGCGGCAGTAATTGTTTGGCCAGTTGGAACGAATTCCCTGTGGATAATTCCTTTGCTCTCGAAGAATGTAATGAGCATTGTCTTGATTTTCGATGGAACTTTCCATGTTTTTTTGGCTTGTGGTGAATTTTTCGACTTCCATTCCGCAATTTGACGCGTGGTGTTTGGATCGTACTGAAAGTACAATGTTTCGTCACCCGTAATAATTGATTTCGGGGAGTTTGGATTATTTCTAGCGGCTGCAACAACTTCTTTGGAATGATTGACACGCATCGATTTTTGGTCATCCGCCAAAGTGTGTGGAACAAATTTTGCACAGACCTTTGTTTTGCCCAAATCCTCGTGAAGAATGGTTCGGATTGTTTCTCTGCCGATGTTTAAAGCCTCTTCCATCATTTTCAGCGAAGCATTGCGATCATTTGCAATAAAATCACGTGCTTTTTTCGATCATTTCGGGTGTCCGAGCTGAAATTGGCCTTCCTTCACGTTTATCATCTTCTAACGTCTCTCTGTCTTCCAAAAACCGTTTATGCCACAAAAAAACATTTGCTGTACTCAAACAATCATCGCCGTACACTTACTGCATCAACCGGAATGTTTCCGATGCATTTTTACCAAGTTTTGCGTGAAATTTGATAACTGCTCTTTGTTCCATGTTAGTATTTCAACATCGACAAAAAAAAATTGTTTTGGGAGAACTGTCATAACTAACGCTGGCCAAGAGCGGTACCGCGCATCGGCGTAGAATCAATTCGGACCGAGAGGAACTGTAGTATTACTTCGTCTGCGGAGCAGTACGGACATTTTCGCTGCCGGTCATTTGCGCAATTGTCTATCTGTCCTAGAAAAATTATGATTTCGTCAGCAAAACGACCGCGATCGGACAAACTTCGAAAATTTATTGCAGAAATTCCAGACTTAATATATGAAGGTGCTAAAATTAAATGTGTAATCTGTAAAATCCCGTTAATGTGTTGGTCCAGACAACATTGTCTACGACACGTAAATAGTGAAAAGCATGTCTCAAAAGGAAATGCGCACGAGACAATGAAAAATGTATATTTAATTTATGCGTTACGTTTATCGCATGTAATATACCGTTTAATTTACTAGACAAGGAACCATTTATCTGCTTTTGGAATAACTATTCGGAGTGCAAATTACCAAGTCGAACATCGTTACGAAGAATTGTGCCATCTGCGCGCGAACATATTGAACAAAAATAAAATCGGAGTTGAAAGATCAAAATTGTGGTTATGTGTCGACGAAACAACAGATCGGAAGAAATATTCTGTTCTTAAAGTAATGGCACGCAAATTGGAACCTCATCAATCGGCACCTTCAATTCTATTAGTCTCCAAACGAATACAACAGTGTACTGCCGAAGTAATTTCAAAGTTAGTGTTAAATACATTGGACAAGTTTGAACTTTCAACAAACCAACTCTTGATGTTAGTGAGTGATGGTGCTGCAAACATGCTTTCTGTAGGCCGGTCTCTTAAAAAGCATTCTGCTCATTTGTTACACATTACGTGTCAAATTCATGCTCTCAATCTTGTGGCGGATAGTATCAGAAAATGTTATCCTGAGGTAGACGCTTTAATAGCGCATACCAAAGCAGTATTTGTCAAATCACCGAAACGTATTCGCGAATTTCACGGACTGTGCCCCCGTATACCAGAGCCACCAGAACCTATTCTAACTCGTTGGGGAACATGGTTGCAGGCCGCGTTTTATTATCATAAATATTTTGACAATATTAAGAAGGTGGTTTTACAATTCGATACAAAGGAAGCTGCCGCTATCCAGAAAAGCCAGTTGAAATTTCAAGATAGTCAGGTTAAAAGGGATTTAAAAATCATTCACGACAATTACTTCGGGCTAGCAGATGCAATAGAAAAATTACAAAATCCTGCGGTGCCGTTAGAAGAATCTCTACAAATAGTGCAACATGTTCACGCACAGCTATGCGCGATTGAAGACGCAAAAAATGTTTCTGTTCTAGAAAAATTTGAAAGTGTTTTTGAGAAAAATTCTGATTTTGGCACATTTAGACACATTTGTGAAGGTGCGTCAACAGAATCGTTAAGTTATTTGAAAGATTATTTTACTTACGCAAATATTACGTCACTAGATGTAGAACGTTCGTTCTCTGCATATAAACGCTTTTTTTCCTCATGCCGTACTAGTTTTGCCGAACAACAGTTGAAACATATCTAATGTTGCAGATATTTAACAGACATTATTCACTTTGTGATTTCACGGAGGACTCTTAAAATGGTAAGTGTTTGAGCACGTGTTATTTAATTTTTATTTAAAAGATGAGCGAAATTATTTGCGGCAGCAAACATCTCTATTAGCAGAATAACTCTAGTGGAACGCGAGGCCTGGTCGACTCTACGCTACTGCGCGGCACCGCTCGTGGCCAGCTTTAGTCATAACTTTGCTATTTATTAACCGATTGAAGCAAAATTAGTATTACTGGAAAGAGGAATGTCACAGCTTCCAAACGCCGGTCTGAACACATAGATTGCGCTCCTAGTTACTCAGATATGGTTCGAGTCTCGGAACTTATTTGTCGGACTGTGTATATTATTCTGAGCATAATACGGTAACATAATTTGATCGTGAAAACTCAGTAAATGCTTCTTTTCTAAGGATTATCATCGTCCACAAACAAACAATTACATTATAAATCGTTCAGTAAACCATAGAAGAGTTTTCAGAGTCATAAAAGCGTTTTCAAAGTAAACAAAATGTTGCTGTTATATTACAGTGTTAGTCGTGAAAGCTAGTAATTAATTCACTAATTACTTCAAAATTTCTAAGGATCATCATGTATAAGCAAACGAACTCATTACAAATAGTTCAACAAACCATGGAAAAGTTTCTTATTTAAATTAACAAATAAAACATGAAAGATTTACGAAGGATATTTAAAAAATAATGTATAAAGCCCCGGCTACACCAGGCTAGTTTTTAAGTTAGGATAGTACGCTAGTGCTAGTAAGCTGGTAAGATAGCAAGTCAGGGTAGTTTAATGGGATAGGGTTCTATTTTTCAAATTAGTAGCATACCCCACCACCGAATTTACTATCCTATCTTTATGTTCTAGCACTGTGTGGCCGACGAAGCCAATATATAAGCGGCTAGTGTACAGTGACGACCTGTTTTGTATTTTATTTAAGACGATTGCTTTCCCGAAAAAAAATGCCAAAACTAAATAACGAATTTGTACAATTGTATCGTGTTCAAATACATTTTTCTAGCAACTCTTCCAATATTTCGTCCAATGTAACTTGACACAATCCCTGAAGCAGCACTTTTCCACACGGATGTGTTGATACTTCAAGTCAATGGCTTAAAATCATATAAACCGCTCTAGCCCTGTACCAAGCCAGCCAGGATAGCACGGTGGAATACTAGTTTAAAAAATTTGCCTCGTGTAGCCCGGGCTTAAGGTAGCAGCACTTTTATACAAGTGACATTTCACGATAACTAGAGTCCAAAACTTCCAAAATTAGTGTTACTGCTTACTAGTTACCTAGTATACAGTCCCTGGCCATTAAATTCGGACCACTTAAAAATATCTTGGGGTAAAATTTAAAAAACAGTTGGTAATGTAGGCAATTTAATTACATATAACATGCAAGTAGTATAATTTAAACATATATTTACTAATATTTGTTTGTTCCTTCTCTGTGTTTTATTATTTCCTCAATCCTTTTTGGCATACTGCCAATGCAGCATTTTATTGTTTTTTTAATTTCGTCGCTATTATGCAATACATCTTCAATATATTGTTGTAATTCTTCCTTTGTAGTTGAGTTTCGTGTACTTACGATGTTTTTAAAGATATTCCGAACATTTTCAATTGGGTTTATGTCTGGCGAATTGCCTGGCCAAAGTAGTACACGCAGATTCAAGGTATCGCATTAGCCTTTTTGCCTTTCGACACGGTGCATTGTTTTGCATGAAAGTATATGGTCCTCGAGTTGGATCCAATGAACCAATAAAGTATTAAATAGTTTTGTAAAACTTTTTTATATTTTGTTCCATTGTTCTGTTAACGAAGACCGCGAAAATAGACGCACGCATATAAAATTAAAATTCGTTGAAATATAAGTTCTTTGGAAAATCGGTAAAAATACTGTTTTTATTTATATTTGCAATGATACTAACGAACTAATGAACAACACAATTCAAACTAAACCTAATTGTTGTACGTACGAATGGCAAGAGGTGTAATTCATAGCAAGTGGATAATCGATTTATTGCACCCCTAAGCATTATTTTTCCAGCAATTATCTGTAGCTATAATGGATTAGAGTATTACTCAAACAACGATTATGCTTTTATAGATTTTCGAAGTTAAAATTATATTTAATAAATATTCTTATAAATTCAATATTTCTCAAGTGGTCCTCCTATTTCCATGTACATCCATTTGAACTAAAATGTGTTAAATATGGTCTGTGCAAGCCCCTCATGTACCATGACTGTAGATTGTGACTGTGACCTGCAAAAGTTGTAATCATATCGTGTGCTAATTTAGGAATGGTACAGAATAAGTAAAGGTCTAATCATAGTACACTTCCTTAAGGTACCCCTGCGTTAATTTCTTTTAAATCCTGCTTGATTCTAAAAGCTCTATCTGGTATGGATGATTCCGTTAATGGTGTGTACTGTTGAGGCAAAAGTTTGCTTCGTTTATACATAAGATCTTCGTGCTACACTTTATCAAAAGCTTGTACCACATCAAGGAAGATGGCAGAGCAAAATTTCTGGTATAATGCGCACCCTGCACTCCAGATTTCGATTTGTTTGCAAAATGTTCTTAAAGCAATTACCCAGCGTATCTGGCAGTTAAACACAAACAGTGAATTGACCGAAATAGTAAAATCAAAATATTGGGAAGCAGTTATTTCGAAGCCGAAATTAAATATTTATAAAATTTCTAATGAGAAAAATGTTGACATTGGCTACTATTTTCACAGTAGTGCAGTTTTAAACTTGAACATCGATTAATATATATACCAAGCAAATTCTGATGTCAACAATGTGTTGGCCTTGTTACTCGATAATACTGTTCGTGAAAGTTCCTGTTAGTTAACTGGTTAATTGTTTTAAATTGTATAAGGAAGGAAGCAATAAAGTTAAAGATTATCATCTTAGAATGTGAATATATAAAAAAAATGATTATATAAAGAAATGGTAATTTTTGTAATGCGTGCCACCTGTTGGCAGACCGCAAAGGACTAAACGGCAGGAACACATCGTGCAGGCCGTTTAATATCTGACCGGGATTAACGTCGAACGCCGGATGACCACAGGGCGATCTAATTAAACACGGGTGACCCTTCGCTATGGTCAGTTCTCTCATAAAACATGACCCCGTAGGAAAGGAAAGAGTCCGCCGTTTCGTCGGAGGAAGAGGAGCGTGGAGTGCGGGGAGCGGCAGATTCAAGATGTGCCTCCGTTCCTACTATACCGACAGCTCCTTTAAATCCTTATCGCAAATCCAGCATGAAATCGTATTAGCGCACGGGCTAAACAGAGCACGGGGCTTATTGTAAACAGTATTGCGGGTTCGGAGACCCTTAGCACTCTCTAAACTCAACTTTTCAACCCTTCCGCGCGCACACCTAACGCCATCCTACACTTCACGGTCCCTTATCGTAGGTTTCGCCCACCACCGCGTCACCCACCGCCCATCAAGCCTCTTTACTATAAGTTGGGCCCGAATTAAAACTTTGGACTAACAAGACTTAGCTAATAAGAAAATGGATAGAAATAAGCCGTGTTGTGTAAGACGCTTTGTTGCAACTTTATAGAACTCTTATCGACAGAGATATACCAAGTATGTACTTAAACACATGTAGGTACACTAGTCCATAAATACAACAATAAAAACATATTAAAAAAACTTGTTTGTATATAATTGAATTAATAAGATATGACAACAATGTAAATCGTTTCCAAATAAAAGAAAACCCTTTGTGCATCATTAGTATTCGGGGACGACGTTTTGGGCCAAACAGAAACTCATGACTGGCTTAAACGTTTTAGAAGTGGCCGACCATCAACGTTCCGGATAACCATCATCCGCCATTACACCAGAACATGTCATTGCTATTCGGTACAGTTGTGAATGATCGAAGGCAGACCATCTAATACATCTGTAACAATGAGAAATAATCTTATGCCACATGTCGGCGAATTTTGTCGGAGTTCGCGCCGTCACTGCTAAATAACGAACAGAAACACATAGATGTGGAGAATTGGAAGAACAGAACTGAAGCAGATTTTCTTTGGAAGGTCGTCACAGGTGACGAAAGTTGGGTTTATGGATGTGATCCCAAAACCAATCGCTACAAACAAATAACAATCACCTCGGTCAAAGAAAGCCCTTAAAGTCAAAAGCAACGTTAAATTCTTACTGATCTGTTTTTTCGATATTGATAGAATTATTTACAACGAATTCGTACCTGCAGATTAGATGATTAATTTAGAGTTCTCTCGTGACGTCCTAAGAAGGCTTTATACATGACAATCATGATAATGCGAGGCCACACACCGCTTTCATCGTACAGCGCCTGACTTGGCTCCTTGCGACATCTTCCTCTTTCCAAAGATGAAAATCAAATTGAAAGGGCAAACATTTGACACACTAGAGGAGGTTGAAGCTAAATCGCAAATGGTGTTGAACACATTAAAAAAACAAGACCTCTAAATTGCATTCCATTTCGTGGGGGAGGCACTAGGATCGGTGTTTGCATTCCCAAAGGTGCACGAAGGTATTCTTCGAAGATGTACGGAGGTATTCTTCAATGTTGTTCACGGCTACATTTCGGAAACTTTTAGGTACCACCTCATATAATCTTTCTTTTTACAATATCAGATAAGTCATGCATCACTTAAATCAGATCTTTGTCCGAAAACAATAAGACTTATTTATATTTTCAATTACAATCTATGTACAACAACAGTTTTATAGCTAGGGTTACATACGCTGATAGAGGATGTTTATTACAATTACACTGTTAACCACTAATTATGACTTGGAAGGTAAATAGGTTATAAATAGAATCTAGTGTTTGATATTCTAAAATAATATTTTGAATGGTGTCGATCTTAGGATTGATGGCACTAGTTTACCTGTTTCTTTTGAAGCAAGAAACCTTGGTTTCTTAATGGTTTAGGTTCAACAACCATGTCTTCTAATGTATTAGAGTGGTTTATGCTAATTTGAAACTAATTTATCCGAATCGATATTTGCTCTAGATCCAGACAAAAACGGTTCACTGCGGATCTCTTGTGCTTTCTCGAGGTATATGAGGTATATGGTCCCTGTTTAACGCGGGATGCTTCAGCAAGAATACAAAGGGTGCAGAATGCCTGTCTCAGACTGATTTATGGTTTCCATAAGCTATCTAAGGCTAATTGGTTTAGTATGGATAGTCGCAGACATTTATCTTTTGCTTGCCTGTATCATAAAGTTCTATTGTTGAAACAACCTACTTATTTATTTACTAAAATATCTTTTCGTACTGATGTCCACCATTTCAATTTGCATCATAAAGGTTTGCTGATTCCACCGACTCATCGCAGGGCTCTCTTCGAAAGATGTTTTTTTTTATCAAATCGTGAAGGTATGCAACAACTTGACTGTGGGTTTCAGATTTTATTCAGGTATCACTTCAGACAGCATTTGCTTGGACATTGGACATGAATTAGTTTCTTTTTTTATGCATTTGTTTTTGTTTACCCCTTTGTATATTTTTTATTTGCTACTAATGCCTAGAATTCGCAATTTTGTTTGTGTTAACGGAATGTAACAGCAGTTCAGAATACTTTTAGTTTAGTTATTTTTTTTATTCCGTTACAGTTCGATCTTGTCTTTCTATTTTTTTTCTAAAAATTCAAGGTCCACTGGTAAATCAAGGATAACCTCTAAATTATCATTTGAATCGAACATTATGAATTTCCTCTACTCTGCATTTGCGTTTATATGTTTTCTTTCATTCCTTTTCTTTTGTAACTTCTTTTATACATAGACAAATTGTAGGTGCTGTTTATAGAGGAAATAAAAACCATTATTATTAAACCATTATTATTGTTCTAAGCTGTCCATGCTTCTTCATGATTTTCTTGCAAACTATCTACATCCAGAAGCCGAAAAAACAGTTGAAGCTTTTAAAACTAACATGGAATGTAGTTCCTCCGAAAGATTCATATATAACGAACTTTCTAAGATCCTGTTGGTTATTATGCCAGTTCTTCTGAAGAAGAAGAACTCAAAGGTCTTTATAAACATCTTAATTTTACAAAGATCTCTACATCTTTCTGTATCTTGTTTTAATCCTTTCAGGTTTATGGACCATTTTTAGGATGGTGTAATGCAATACCGCAGAATTAATCATTTTTATAAACAAGGTAGTATTCCTTAAAAATTTATGAGAAACAGCTCTAAATCGATAATATACAGTAATCTCCACTTTTGCTTCGTTTCGTGTTTTTAAAACTAATACATCAATGTAGAAGGCGGAAAAGATTTTTGTAGAGGTAGTAGGAAATTAGAAGAATAAAGCAAAAGAAAAAAATCCGACCATCTTCCAAGAAGGGAGTTCGAAGTGATTTTCCGCCGTGAAGCAATGCGCTAAATACTTGTTGACATAATCCAGATTGTGGCGCCGTTGAGTTACCTGAAGTTTATTGGGAGTGACATGTAAGTGAAGAGGCGCTATAAAACGACATCGACGTGATATCTTAAAGAAAATTCCTAGAAGCTAATACGCGCTCTACACCGTTCCAGGTTACATCGAGAAGGGAACGTTACGGTTATTACATTTGCCGGTATTATTTATAAGGTTGCATTATTGATCAGCTGGCTACAAGGAACAAAGGACCGAAAGGCAATATGAGCCCCAGTTAAGACGCTGGTCAGCTGGGGTGGATTAGAGCCAGTAGGATTAGCGGCTAGTGGACTATACGCTGTACATAGTAAGCCGATGGGATTAGGTCCGGTCCGGATCTAAGAGCCGGAACCCTGAGATTCCGAACTGGAAGCTCGCCACCGCATCTGCATCGTAAGACCAAGACAGCGGCGCCCCCTAATAAAACAAAAATAAATCTGGGACTTAGAAATTAAGACCGGCACATGACGTCATACACGGTCCTTTTGTGTGGCAGCCGTGCAAGTAAGCTCAAGCTGAGGTAACTAATCCTTAAGACGCAGAGTAAATCCGGGTTGCTCCACATAGAGCTTTATAATATGCAGAAACCTTCTTAAACTAACAAGATTAATATAGACGAACAACGCATACAGGGTCATTCCGCTATTTTACCGGTGCGCCCATAAAATGCGTTATCATCGCACTATCGAACGAGAACCAGATCCCCCTTTCCCTTTCTACACCTCCGCGCCTCTTCCTCCGCTTGTACCTCTACTCTGTGTTAGAAACGTCGGTATATCCTTTAACTTATAACGGAAATGAACAAGTCTTCGCCTCGACTCAACATTAAACGTCATCTGTGTATTGCTATCAATATATCTGTCTGTCTTGCTTATCTCGAGATACTTTTCCGCTTTGCACGTCTCCATTAAATTCGCTTCGGCTTCAAAATATCCCATCTCGTAGTTAGTTCTCTGGCCCCCTATCCTCGTATCGCGATGATCTGCCTGCCACCTTCTATGCTTGAGTTTCCTTAGCTCCTCTTCACCGCGAGTTGTCGGCCTCTCTCAGCTTATCTCTCGGATCGACCCGGACTTTTAAAACGTTTACATCTTTCACACTTATACCTGACAGTTACCAAATCATTTACTAAATTACGAAAACTTCCTTTACAACTGATATTTTATACCTTCCTCGGGCTTCAGAGATTTATATATTCTCTAATTGTGACATAACCAGGCAACGTCCTAACTTCTTTTTAACGAAAATTCGAAAAAATCTAGAGTATTATTAGTTTATTAGAATAAAATAAAATAAACGAATCAATTACCCCCCATTTAATGCAATGATCTCTACTAATGTCTATTAGATTTTTAATGGATTCCGTTAATTACACATCAATTTGAAATTATTACAAACAAAAGATTAAGATATAATTAACAAATAATCTTTTAATAACAAACTTTATCCAATACAGATATGTACTTATATATGAAAAACGACATAAAAATGTCATTAATTTAATTATGATTATTTTTTTTTCTCTGTACATTGCTGCAATTCACAGCTTTATCAGCAATTGATCGCCGATTAATTTAATGTTATTAATTAAATAGAGAGATAATCGACAACTATAAGCCTGTATTGTTTCATAATTCGTACAATGAAACAAAAATGACGCCTTACTAGCGGTCCAAAATATTTACATTCGTAAGAAGTGAGCAAATACATTTTAATGAGAACCAGAGAAAACCCGAGATTAATATATTTATTTATTATTAGGAGCCTCGATAACTTGAAATTCAACGGATAAATTGCACTTGTTATGTTCTGGAACTAATGGTGCAATGTCAAATTTGAAAACTAAATATAGATAGATAAATCTCCCTAGTCATTTCAATTAAATAGCTTTAACATGAAAAATATATAATCTCCATTTTTTCTTCCTTCCAGCAAAGTCATTGCCAGTGCATTGTATAGTAGAAGCTATTGGTAGTTTAGAAGAAAATCGTATCCTCCAGCAGGCACCATGGAGACGTCGTCCATTGATAGAAACAGATAGTTACGTGATCATTCCAGTAGGAACGCCATTCCATAATTTAGTTCACGCCGCTTTACTACGATTAGGGTACTCAACCGAAAGTGCAGCAGCGGCCAAAGGGTCAATAGTGATAAAAAACTGGAAAGCTTTAACCTTCGACCAGATATCCGATGATCCCTTAGTAACAGTAGGCGATATATTAGGCGAGTTGACAACTGTTGCAACGCTCCGGATCCAGGTTTTTCGCGGGAGGCCCGGCACCATCGCGGATATAAAAGACAAACTATTACGTTATCTCCTAGTGCAATCGCATGGACTTCTCGTATCGGCAGGATGTCCTTTGGACGAGGTACGCTTAAAGTAAACAATGTTCCGTAAAATCCTTTTTAACAAAACTGAAAATCCGCGTATTATTTACGAAGGGGAGGGGGCAAACAACCGGAGCGCACGATAACAGCGCGGGTTGTTGTATATGGGTAGGTTAGAGAGAGAATGTCTTAAGAATTAGATGGGAATGAATGTATTAGGGGTGCAGAGAATAGGAGTAACCTCGCTTTTAATAAGATTATGTAGCATTATTTCATGGTATTAATGAGATCAAAAGCCTTCTACATCCTGCAGCAGCGAACAGATCCACGTCTTCGCGTCAACATTATGTCGGGTATAGTATAGGATAAAATTAACGAAACACAACGATATAGATTCTGCGGAATTACGAGGTTAAAATGCATTTGCTTTATTATGCACTTGGGATGCATCTACTTGAGTTATATGCACTTTTAAAGCAGTTTACATTTCGATAAAATCGACATAAATACGTCCAAGAAATACAATTTCAGATAACTTTAAAACAAAATTGTTTGCAAATATTACATTCAAATATTTATCTTATCTAAATTTTTACCTTTCTAAAAGCAACAATAAAACTAAATCCACTAACAATAAACATGTTGTTACAGCTTTTTTTATCACAGATTTGTCGAAGTAATTCAAGCGGTCCAGTTCAGGAGATGTCAGAAGAAGTTAGAAGGAAGTTCGATCAATGGTGGACGGCGCAATTTAATCCTCAATCACCTAGCAGGCCCCAATATGGACCCCCATGCACAGGAAGCTATCCAATATCGACCCCACCCAAACCCATTGAGCGTACCCTTACGGAAGTCGGTCATCCCGCCATGCAAACTGTACATAATCAATTTCCGACGCAGAAAACTCGAATGCGTACCAGTTTCGATCCCGAATTGGAGCTGCCGAAGTTGCAACGTTGGTTCGCGGATAACCAACATCCGAGCAGGCAGCAGATACAGCAATACGTCAAAGAACTCAATAGTTTAGAATCTCGAAGGGGTAGGAAACCTTTAGATATTAATAATGTAGTGTATTGGTTCAAAAACGCGAGAGCTGCTCAGAAAAGGGCTGAAATCAGAAATGTTGGTCCAGGATTGCCATGCCATTTAACCATGAATGGTTATAGCAACCATAGTCCGACTAATGGGACTGGATTTTTGATGACTGATGGTTATTTGAATTCAGAACGCCTTGCCGATCAAAGGTTGAAGAACAGCATTCCAAGTTTAGTACGTCGTGGGCCGAATTTATCGCAATTATCGGATGAATTCTCTAACGCCGGTTCCGATTTAGAGGACGACGATATGACCGATATCCAACCTACTAGTCCTATTGGGCCCTTGTCTCTTACAACAAATAATAGGAAAGACGATAATTCAAGACCGTCTTCGCCAACACATGCTACACCTGATTTCAAAGTAAGATGAAGAATAAATCGAATGAGTTTATTTTTACACGATCTTTTTGTTGCAGACAGGAAGTACTTCTACGGAGCCCAAAGAGGAGCCTGTGGATTATCATTCGCCCGACGATCAATCGAATAACAACAAAATATCCGACGAAGAGGACGATTTGGATGCTTATGGTGATAATAAGCAATCCGATGGATTGAACGAAGAATCTAATCCGATCAGACCGAATATCCAGCGGATCTGTGGATCTCCCGATGGCGAAAATCAACTTCTACATCATCGCGCCGCCAATGATGGATTAGAAAGATTAGCTGCTAGCTTCCCATTAGTTCCAAATTCTATGTTTAGCCACAGTATTATGTATATGAGTCAATATATTCCGGGATTATCTCATACCGCTGCTTCACCTCCTAGTTCGAGTGCGCTCAACATGTCTACGCTAACCGCTGACGAACGACGCAAAAGAAATCGCACTTTCATCGATCCTGTAACTGAAGTACCTCGTTTGGAGCAGTGGTTTTCGGTAAATACTCATCCATCGCATAATCTCATATTGAAGTACACCGACGAACTGAATTGTATGGCTTATAGGCAGAAGTTTCCGCGGCTAGAGCCGAAAAACGTACAGTTCTGGTTTAAAAATCGCCGTGCCAAATGCAAGAGACTTAAAATGTCCTTGTTCGATAGCCAAAGCGCAGCGCATTACCATCACGCCGATAAGGAATAGTAAATAATTCAGTAACCGTTTGTATCTGGTGCAGTTAGCTCGTACTTAGTGTAGTCGTTTCAAATTACCAAAGATTCGAACTCTTATATGTTGACAAGATATTTGAATTTTTGAACATTGTTAAGTGATATTTTTGTTAAATACCGGTCTTTCGCATATTGAATATGCCCATTATTCGTATATTATTACAAATTGTTATGTTATTAATTACCATGTAATCGAAAATATATTTAACAAAATAAAATAGAAGAAAATTGTGTCTACTATTTTTACCTGCAGTATTTTTTCAATATTTTGTTTTGTTTGTTGGTTATTATTATTATTATTTTTTTAATATGTTTTGGCCATACTATTTATAGATTGCATTACATATGTAAATAAATATTGTTTGCCCGAAGTATTGGAACATTATTTCAAAATTCCAACTCCTTTAAGACAAATCAAAAAAATCACAATCAAAAAAAGTTCGAAAAGTAAAAAGAATATGCTAAAAAAAAATAAGTGCGAAAAACATCATAGGTATAAGAAAAAAGTGGTAAGTATTAAAACATCTTTATTTTATCCCTCTCAAAACAACTCACTGTTATCTAAAAAAGTAATCAATACATCATTTAAATTACCAGGGGAAACAATTCTAGTGATAGATATAGATAATTTTTAAGCTCACATCGCTTTTAAATATCCATAAAAAGAAATGATATTTAATGAATTTGCGCACTAGCCAACTACTAGTTATTGAAAAGGGGTTGCAATACACAATATATGTTACATATAAGTACAGAAGCGATTCCTCATGAGAAACGGTAGATAAGAACTTGTTAGAAGTTGTTCAATATGCGATAGATAGTCTCCGCTCAAAGTATGTATTTTAGTATCTAGCAGAGTAATATCTAGTGTATTAAATTGGATGAAATAGACTAAATATGGCTGGTTGTCTTTCAAATCGACATCTCAATTCAACGATAACATCAGATAGCTAACAATGGTTAGGGTGTAGCACAATGTGTTGGAGTAAAGTGGCAAGTTTCCAAGTCTACAGGAAGCTGGTGAGGAACCAATGATTATCTGTTTCAGTCTTCCAGTAGTATACTGATTGCATCCACATCTATGTCCTCACACAAAAAAAGATATACAGGGAGCTGATACGCGTTACAAAGAAAAAAAAACTATTTAGAAGGTTAATGCACTTATAGACACAATCCTCTCTTATGGGTATTTCATAAATTCCCATTCAAATTCAAAGAAACGCTGTAACGGCATTGTAAAGAAAAGCTAAGTCTTGCTCTTGTTATATTATACAAAACACAAGGAGCAAACTACAAAACGTAGAACCTAAGCCGAATCTAGTACCTCATACCCTCTGCATTCTATTCCTTTTCCTTCTACCAATTATATTTCCTACTGCATGCCGTCTGAGTATTATTTGTGCATAAACTCAGAATTAACGAATAATGCCTCCCCGGTAAATGTCTTACGTATATATTGCAGCGCCGTTTATTTTGATGATGAACACATCTAAGATTGTCTTATGCTTCCCAAATGCGGATAATGAGCCCAATCCGATTTTCCCAATTAAAAATGCTTCAACTTTAAGTTTAATACCTGTGTATGTATGTAAGGGATTTGTTTTAGATAAAATATACGACGATGGAATGGTTTCACAACGGCAAAAAGCTAAATACAAAATATCGACTCCTCAAGTTGCTAAATTATATTCTATATAAGTCGTGAGGGAGGGGTATACTTTGAGAGTTATTTGATAATGCTTTCTATTATCTTCACTAAGATAGGAACAATTTTAGACAAAGACTTTAGTTATTTACATATTGACTTTGCTAAAAATGTAATTAATTATTTCTTGGCAAAATGATATAACAGATTAAACAATTTTTGTTAATGACCGCAACGTAATCAAACATTCTTAAACAGCAATGTAACATTTTTGCTTTATTTTTTTGGCAGATCAAATAAATCTCTAAATGACACCTAAAAATTTTATTCTTAACCGTAATTCAAATTCTTATAACAAGTGTTATCCTTGGACATCTTGGCAGATCTCTTAGAGATAACAGAACAAATTTTAAACGTTATGTATCATTTCTGGGGCAATTTCCCATTTCATTTTCAAAATCGTTCAGGTCAAGACCTGAAAACCTGAACGAAAATGAAATGAGAAATTGCCCCAAAAACGATAAAGTCTTGAACGAATTTGAAAATGAAATTAGAAATTGCCCCAAAAAGAGATACATCTCAAGAGATTTAGTGGCATATACAGGATGGGACGGGAGGAACGGACCAAATTTTCATTTGTTTTCAAGTTATAGCGTAATTACAGATAAACAAAATTTCATACAACAACATTTGTAATCATAGCGTTCCTTTAATAAATGTTTAAAAATACCGCCATTTCCGTTCCCTAAAACCCGTTACCACAATACTTAACTCGTACTGGACGCACGTTTCGATAGCCAAGCTATCCTCATCAGCAGTAAAGCTGAATTTTTATTTTATTTAAACTGTATTAACTCGAAAACAAGCGAAAATTTGGACCATTTACAAGAACGCTAGTTCAAATTTTTCAATCTGACTATTAGTTGAAAATAAATGAAAATGGAATAAAAGCATGAATTTTTTACATTATTTTCACATGTACTCACTCCTGAAATTTGGCTCGTTCCTCCTGGCTCACCTTGTATACCAGACTTTTTAAGTAAACCCACAACTAATCAACCGAGAGACCATGTTGGTAGACCCTCTCCTCCCAATCTATTTGTTTGGAAAAATATCAACATATTGACGAACATATTTTACATAAGCTCCATCCTGTTGAAATCATATTGAATGATAGATTTTTGGATATTAATTTTAATGAATGTTTTTTAGATAAAAATGCTATCATAATTTCTATGACAATTTTGCGGACGCTCAGCCAAATTTAAATACAATCTCGTGTAGTGCAAAGAGTATTGAAATAGTTGCAAGAAATTAGCTATGACGTGCAAAAGAAAGATATGAGAAGAAAAAGACTAAAGTATAAAATAGTGCAATGATTAATATTTACTTTCCTACTTTGATCTAATTTAACAATAATACGAGTTAGTTATTTTACAATTGTCAAAACGAATTTTCGTTGCCATAGCAACAAACAACAACTCGGTTGAAATGTCACTGTAAAATTTGAGTAAGAAAAGTAAACGCATTGCTGTGTGATAAAATTTCAAAAAAGCCATGTCCACCGACATTGTGAAAATCGATAAAATGGAATATCGACCAATCATTAAGTACCTATTTTTAAAAGGGTTAAAGGGTAAGGAGATTTACGAAGATATGTTTAAAACACTTGGTCATCTTTGTCCTTCCTACGCGACCGTAAAAAATTGGGTTGCCTCATTCAAGAGGGGTAAATTTTCGGTTGAAGATGACGAAAGACCTGGAAGACCGATTTCTATGTCCACCCCCGAAAATATCGATGCAATTCACAACATGATTTTGTCAGATAATCGAATTGGGATAAAATATATCTGAGACGAAGATTTCATGTGAGCGTGTACATCATATAATTCACTTCGATTTAGACATGAAAAAAATTTCGGCAAAATGGATTCCTAAATGCTTGAATGCTTTATGCGCCCGATTTGACAACGACCCTGATCTTCTAAATCGTCTTATTACCATAGATGAAACCTGACTCTATTTTTACGACCCAGAGACAAAACAGCAGTCGATGGAGGCATTCTGGTTCGCCAAGGCCTAAGAAGTTTCGAGTGCAGAAATCTGCCCGAAAAGTTCTTCCTTGTTTTTTGGGATTTTCGTGAAGTCATTATGGTTGATTGCTTAGAAAAAGGCAAATCCATAACTGGAGAATACTATACATTATTAACAACTCTGCGAGAAAAATCATTGAAAAGAGACCTGATAAATTGTCCAAAGGTGTTCTGGTTTTGCAGGACAATGCGCCCGCATACAAATCGCGTATTGCGATGAACACAATCCATAATTTGGAGTTCGAAATTCTTGAGCACCCTCCTTATCCGCCGGACCTGGCTCCGTCCGACTATTATTTGTTTCCTCAAATAAAAAAATGTTTGAAAGGACATAAATTTTCTTCGAACGAAGAAATAATAGAAGCTGTCGAGAGTTGGTTTGCGGAGCAAGAAGAAATATTTTATTTAAAGGGTTTACAAAAGTTGCAGGATCGCTCTAATAAGTGTATAACTTTGAAAGGAGAATACATCGATTAAAAAAATATTTTCATTTTAAAATTGTTTTTTATTCTATGGTAGGCTAAGAATTTATCAAAATACCCTCGTATTTTCTATCGTCAATTTGTTATTTACTGCATATTACTCAACCTGCCTAAAATCCATCAAAAATCCGTCCTTTGGATATCATTCATAGTACATGTAATGGATGTCACGTGGACTCTCTTAGGTAATTCATAGTTACGCTATCACAAATGGCATATAAATATCCACATTTTTTGAAGATGAATATCCTATGGATATCTATATATCCGTATCTGGACATAATTGTGTTACGTGGGAATACAATATTGTTACTTAAACAAAACTTTTTCAAAATGATTGGAAAAAACAAAAAACTAAACACTTCTGGCAGTATTTGCTGGTCTAAAAGGATTTTGTGCAAATACTTTTTCTAGACCACAAACTATTTTTCTCCAGACTAAAGACACGGGCAAAAGATTAAATGTTCATAGTGCAGTAGACTTTCAACGGAAGCAATTTAAGCAGAAAAGGATCAGTGAAGTCTTCTTATGTATATCCTCATAACTCAACTATTTTATTCCAACAACCTTTTAGAATTGTATATCGAAATAAAACGTGTGCAAAAGTAATATTTTTCAGGTCGAACATATTTTCATAAAACGCTAAAATGATTTGTATTTATGTATAAACTTTCGTATAGTAAAATATGCCGGATTTTTGTTTAATATTGTTATTATAATCTCCTAGGACATCATTTCTAAAGGTCTTTCACGATACGTAGAGGTAGTATTTCAAGTTTCCAGCGAGGTTATGAATAATAAAACTGATATAGGGTGTAATCTGGCGCCTTGGCGTTCCTTTAACATGAATGCATATTCTCCTGGAGGCTTCGTAAGGATGGAGTTTCACGGTAGCACCGTTACGAAACGCTATATACACATAAGTTGGTTTGTGGCCTCGGCGCTGCAAAACGCAGCCACTTATCAGCGAGCTGCTAAATTAAAGATAAAAAATATACTGTCACGTCCATTCTGAGTTGGCTTATTCAATTTCCATCTCCTCAAGCACGGGAGATATGTGGGCTCAGTCGGAGGGGTAAATCCTCGCATCTCTTGATCACGTTCTTAAATGCCCTCGCTTGTGATCCGATTAGCTTTCGCGAGAGCGTCACCACGGCAATCTCGGTAATGATAAAAATGGCAATAAAAATTAGGGATAATGGAAAGGGCAGATATTCCCAAAGAAGCCCACGGAGAGAGCGAAAGAACGCGACAGAGACGGAAAAGAGAAACCACGTCCCCAAATCGGGGAAAACCCGGATAAACCCCCTTGTCCCCTTACTTAGTTGGAAAAGACGCGTTGTGGGCGAGGGAGTCAAACGAGGAGGATAAAATTACGCGTAAGACGCGGAGATGATCGATTATAGAAACAAAACTGGATTTGAATTTAAAATAATTTCAATTTAGGGGATGAAGCTTAGCTTATCTGTATTGTAAGAGTGGAAACTGTGGTTCGCTCTTAAATCCAATTTATTATCATCGACCTCTTGCACACACAAGACGAAATTTACCCAATTGAAAGCGTACATAGCATGTATATGAGAATGAAATAGATATACTTATTGGTGGGTGGTACTCCGCCTGGATAAATGGATTTTATTATATAGATACACCTTTCGCGCTCTTTGTAAAAAGTGATTTAACTTTTCCTTTGTAAAAGTACGAAATCGTAAAAATTACTTACGTGAAACTGATGGCAAAAATCAATATATCAAAATTATAAACAAAGATAAGTGTAATCCTTAGAAGATTGTTGTCCTCTAAGTTTTACTTCTGCCATTTATATTTGGTCATAAAAGAAGCTTGGTAGACATAAAATTTTAAAAAATAGCTAGTCTTTTGAAAACCCCCAAAAACCGCTTTTTTTGAATCTACGAATTTTTAACGAAAGCAAAAACAAGCTAAACCAAAAATTGTAACTCTGCCACATGATAATCAATTTCATATTTCATATAACAAAACAACAAAAATTATATGAATTGAAGACTTGCTCAATAAGTCCAATTTTATAAACATTAAATTTTCATTTTGTAGGGCATACAGAAATAAAGAGAAAATGCAAGGGAACAACAAAACTGCCAAACGGATACTGAATACTCTGGTCAGGAGTAAAGGAGGAACAAAAGGCAGAGAGATGGAGTGGCACTGATAGTAAAGGAAGAGAAAATGAAATATGTGACAAAAGAAGAACCTGATAAATGAAAGATTACTGTCGATTAACATAAAGGAGGGAACAAAATGTGAAGAGTATACACTAATAGTTGTTTATGGACCTAACGAAGAAGCAAACAAAGAAGACAAGAACAAATTTTTTGAGGACCTGCAAAGGGAGATAGACAGAAATAATAGTAAAATAATAGTAATGGGAGATCTGAACGGGAGAGTGGGAAATAAGAATGACGGAATTGAATGTCTTGGAAAGAATGAAGAACAAACAAGGAACAATAACGGTGAAAGAATAATAGGGTTTTGCTTGGAGAACGAACTAAAAATTGGAAATACGCACTTCAACAAAAAGGAGAAACATAAAATAACAAGGCAAATAGTAGAAAAGGAAAGTCAATTATAGACTATTTTCTAATGGATAAAGAAGTATGGAAAAATGTACAAGATATAGCAGTGAGACGAAGACCAGAAATAGGAAGTGACCACTTCCTGCTAGCTATGAAATTTAAACAGGGGGGTGTTAGAAAAACGGAAGAAAAAGGAGAATAGAAAAGTGGAAAATCAAATGCTACAAACTGAGAAACACTTAAATCAAGGAAAAATTCCAAAAGGATATCGAAGAATTCCTGAACAGCGAAAGACGGGAAAGGAATATGGAAGATACATGGAAAGATTTTAAACACGCAATACTAAAAGCGGCTGAGAAAAACTGCGGCAGCACAAGAATCGTGAACAAAAATACAAAAAACGCAAACTGGTGGGCAGAAAGAGTGAGAAAGGCAGTTAAAGATAAGAAACTCATATGGAAGAAATATCTTCATACAAGAAATTCTAATGACTATGATTTATATAAAAGCCAACGTACACCAGTCAAAAGAATAGTTAAAGAAGAGAAAGAAAAAGCGTGGAAAGACTTTGGCGAAAAAATTAAAAATGCGTACAATCACAACCAGAAACTCTTCTTCGGTACATTGAAAGCTATGAGACATAGGAAGACACCAACTCTAGCAAACATCAAAGATAAGACCGGAAATGTAATTGAGGAAGAAGATAAGGTCATGAGAAGATTGAGAGAGAGCTTTATGGAGTTACTGGAGGGGAAGCATGTCATAGAAGATGATCTAGATTTGGGCAGAAGGAAGAAGCAAAAGATATAACACAAAAAGAGGAAATATGTTTGAAAGAGGTAAGAGAGGCAATAGATAAACTGAAAAGAGGAAAAGCCCCTGGACATGACGAAATAACGGCTGACATGATACAAGCTCTGCCAGAACCCGCTATACAAGAACTCAGATGGATAATGAATGAAGCTCTAAAAGGAAAATCCCCAGAAGACTGGCAAATAGGAATCATAACCCCTATTTACAAGAAAGGAAATAGTAAAACTTGCCAAAACTACAGAGGGATAACTCTTACTAGTACAGTCGCAAAGGTATTTACAAGAATTATTGAAAAAAGACTACGCGAATAGAACAAACTTTAGAGGAGACTCAATTCGACTTCCGGTAATAGGGGAGTGAATGACGCAGTATTTATACTAAAACTGAAAAATAGATGTATTTTATTCTTTGTTTATTGACGTGTATAACTGGCACAAATAATCTTATTAAAAAAAAAAACAGGTAATAGAAAAAGCTTTTAAACAAGGGAAAAGTGTTTATGTATGCTTTATAGATTTAGAGGTCTTCGATAGAATTAATAGGCAGGACATATTGAAAACGTTACGAAATAGAGGAGTAGCGGAAATTCTAATAAGAGCTATACAGGGTTTATACAAAAAGACCACTAATTGTGTAAGAACAAGACAGGAATGGTCTTATATTTGAAACATCCCTGGGGGTCAAGCAAGGATGCACCTGAGTCCATTGCTATTTTTCTAGTTCTAGACGATGCAATAAAAGAAACAAAAAAAGAAGTTAAGAAATACAAAATTAGGTATTGGAAAATGAAGAAATTTGAAATCGCAAGGCCATTGTTGCAAAGGATGAGAAAACTTTGAACAAGAATATTGAGATACACAAGACGGCCCTGGAGAGTTAATATGAAAATAAGCACAGAAAAAACAAAGGTAATGAATATTGGCAGAACCAATACCCAAATTATAGCACATTTAGATAAAGAAACTCTAAAACAGCTCACTAAAACCCTTACCACAATACTTAACTCGTACTGGACGCACGTTTCGATAGCCAAACTATCATCATCAGCAGTAAAACTGTATTAACAAACTAAGTGAAAAACTAACCTTATATAGCAAACAAATTATGCAGTATGTAAATTTAAAATAAGCATAGTAATCCTTAATTATATCTTAATTATATATACCCTTCTACTTAAGTGTTTCTTGATGAGCCGCTTCAATGTACAGGACTATAATTAAGCCTAAAATGCAAATCTAAAGATAAATATTAAATAATCCCTAAATTAATATGTAAATGATCAGGCTGACGTGAGTTATTAAAATCCTTGTTTTTCAATGAAGTGGTTCATTGCACATGGTTATAATTATAGCTGTAACTAACTAAACATGACGTAACAATGGATAAAGGCTGGAATTTAATGGTCCTAAATCTGTATCCATTAAATGATTTTTGTTTTTGTAAATTTCCATGTCTTCATAACAATTTAATTGAACAATATTCTTTACGTTTTTAATTAACTTTATATTATCAACATTATAGTTATTTTCAAGATTATGTAGGGCAACGCTAGATTTATCAAACCTTCTGAATTTGAGATGAGTCAAATGTTCTTTGTACCTAATTTTGATTGATCTTTTTGTCTACCCAATATACACTTGATCACAATCTTTACATGAAATTTTGTAAATTCCTGATTTATCCATGTTATCTACTGGATTTTTGGAACTTCCTGAGGTTTTTAAGGTTATTGCTTGAAGAAAAAACAATCTCGCGGTCAACTTTAGAAAAGATTTTTTGAAGACCTTTCGAGTAACTTGGATAAAAGGGTAATTTAAAATATTTCTTATTATTACGGCCGTCAATGCGTTCTAGTGTGCTTATATTTCTAATTCTTAATCTATTCTTATGTTTCCTAATAGTATTATAGACGACATCTTCAGAGAATCCGTTAAAGTTAGCAATATTGATGATTTCTTTTAGTTCATTTTGCTTCAGGTCGGTTTCAAATTTACCAAAGAGGTTAGCCATAAACGGAGATAAGCTGTTACCCATTGCCGTTCCTTCCGTTTGTTGATAAAAAGTGTTGTTAATTTGGAAAAAGTTTTATTTCATGCAAAGTCTTGTCAAAGAAATTAAGCTAGTAACTTCCTCTCTACCCATTTGGTTATCTAACAAAAGTGTTTCTAAATATTCCAAAGTTAAATCAACCGGAACACTAGGGAGCAGTGAACTTACGTCAAACGATACTAAAACTTCTTTGTCAGTAAGCTCAATGTCCTTAGTTTTTTCAATGAACGCGCAAGAATTTTTAATAGCCAAATCGTTATATAAGGTTAGTTTTTGACTAAGTTTGTTAAATCAATTCTACTGCTGATGGTGATAGCTTGGCTACCGAAACGTGCGTCCAGTACGAGTTAAGTATTGTGGCAAGGGTTTTAGTGAACTGTTTCAATGTTCCAGTGCCACAGATTTAGAGTACCCGATTAAAGAAACACTAGAACAAACACAAAAATTCAAATACCTCAACCGCAACCATAGCAGAGGATGGTAGAACAGACGAACAGATTAAAAAGAGGCTAGCCGTCGGAGGCAAGCTATTCAACTGTATTAAATATTCTTTTCTGGGAAAGAAGGAAATTCCAAAAGAAACGAGAATGCAGGTCTTAGAACATGTAGTGACTCCAATAATAATGCACGGAGCAGAGACGAAAAAGAAAATAACAACCTTAGAAATGAGATTTGTAAGAAAAATAGAGCATAAAACCAGATTGGACAAAATAAGGAACACAACGCACAGAGAAAATTTGAAGATAAAATCAATAGAAGAAAATATAGAGGCAAGTCAACTACGGTGGTACGGACACGTGAAAAGAATGAATGACGGTAATATAGTGAGACAAGTGTTCCAAGCCAGAACTACAAAAAAACGAACTAAGGGCCGACCAAGAAAGACGTGGATGAATAGAAGAGACGTAACCTGGGAAGAAGTTCAGCAAGCCGTACAGGACAGGACAAATTGGAGCGAGATATGGAGAAGAAAAGTCAAGGATGCTCAACTCCCCCCGCCTTACACCCCATAGGGTAGATAAGCATAGGGATTAAGCAAGTAAGTAAATTTTAAAATTAAATCAAATCTTTTTGAGGAGTTCCATGAATCGTTTTTTGAAGCCTAAACCTTTTCACGCAGACTAATTGTAAGACACATTGAAAGGATAACAGAGAAGAGGATGGTTAAGAAAAGAGCTTAAAAAAGACCAAGCTAAATCAGAAACTGTAACTCTGTCACCTGATAATCAATTTCATATTTCTAGTGAAAAACCAACAAAAATTATATGAAGTGAAGACTTGGAAAGTCAATAAGTCCAATCTGATAAACATGAAATTTCAGAATCAAATCAACCCTTTGAGGAAGGCCATAAATCGTTTTTTTGAAGCCTAAAGATTTTCACTCGGGCTAAGATGCATTGAGAGGATAACAGAGAAAAGAATGGTTAAGAAAATAGCTTAAAGTACACCAAACTAAGCTAAACCAAAAACTATACCTCTACTACATGATAATTACTACTACATAATTTAGTGTAAATCCAACAAAAATTATATGAATTGAATACTTGGGAAGTCAGTAAGCCCAATTTGATAAACATTAAATCTCAAAATCAAATCAAGTCTTTTGAGAAAGGCCACACTCACACAATCGTTTTGTTGACGTCTAAAGATTTTCACACGGGCTAAATCGCATTTAAAGAATAACAGAGAAGAGGATAGTTAAGAAAATAGCTTAAATAACACCAGACTAAGCCGAACCAAAAACTGCCTTTGCCACATGATGATTAGTTTCATACTTTTAGTGAAAAACCAACAATAATTACATGAATTGAAGACGTGGAAAGTCAATAAACCCAATTTGTTAAACATTAAATTTCAAAATCAATTCTTTTGAGGAAGGCCATAAATCGCTTTTTTTTGAAGCCTAAGGATTTTCAAAAAGGGATAAAATTCATTGAAAGGATAACGGAGAAGAGGATGGTGAAGCAAATAGATTAAATAACTCCAGACTAAGCTAAACGGGAAACTATAATTCTACCACATAATAATCAATTTCATATTTTCAGTGAAAAACCAACAAAAATTATATGAATTGAAGACTTGGAAAATCAATAAGTCCAATTTGATAAACATTAAATGTCAAAATCAAATCAAGTTGAGGAAGGCCACAAATCGTTTTGTTGACATCTAAAGATTTTCACGCGGGCTAAAACGCATTTAAAGAATAACACAGAAAAGGATAGTTAAGAAAATAGTTTAAATAACACCAAACTAAGCCGAACCAAAAACTGTGCCTTTGCCACATGATGATTAATTTCATACTGTTAGTGAAAAACCAACAATAATTACATGAATTGAAGACATGGAAAATCAATAAACCCAATTTGATAAACATTAAATTTCAAAATCAATTCTTTTAAGGAAGGCCATAAATTGTTTTTTTTTTATCCTAAAGATTTTCAAACAGGATAAAGTCCATTGAAAGGATGACGAAGAAGAGGATGGTGAAGCAAATAGATTAAATAACTCCAGACTAAGCTAAACGGGAAACTATAATTCTACTACATAATAATGAATTTCATATTTTCAGTGAAAATCTAACAACAATTATATGAATTGAAGACTTGGAAAGTCAATAAGTCAAATTTGATAAATAAGAAATTTCAAAATCAAATCAAGTCTTTTGAGGAAGGCCACAAATCGTTTTTGTTGACGTCTAAAGATTTTCACGCGGGCTAAAACGCATTTAGAGAATAACAAAGAACAGGATGGTTAAGAAAATAGCTTAAATACCACCAGACTAAGCCGAACCAAAAACTGTGCCTTTGCCACATGATGATTAATTTCATACTTTCAGTGAAAAACCAATAATAATTACATGAATTGAAGACATGGAAAGTCAATAAACCCAATTTGATAAACATTAAATTTCAAAATCAATTCTTTTGAGGAAGGCCATAAATCGCTTTTTTTGAAGCCTAAAGATTTTCAAACGGGATAAAATTCATTGAAAGGATAACGGAGAAGAGGATGGTGAAGCAAATAGATTAAATAACACCAGATTACGCTAAACGGGAAACTGTAATTCTACCACATAATAATCAATTTCATATTTTCAGTGAAAAACTAACAAAAATTATATGAATTGAAGACTTGGAAAGTCGATAAGTCAAATTTGATAAATAAGAGATTTCAAAATCAAATTAAATCTTTTGAGGAAGGCCACAAATCGTCTTTTCAAGCCTAATGATTTTCATAGGGACTAAGACACATTTAAAGGAAAACAGAGAAAAGGACGCTAGGACATTAAGTTTGAAGAACAAAAGACTACGAGAAAAAGAGGCACAAACCAAGGAAAAGATAGTGAAAAGTGTATGTGATGAACGGGAAAAGTAGAGACAAAAATTAGGGAATGAAATTACAAAGCCATGGAGCTAACAAAGATAAGAAAATCTAATGAAGTATGTTTGCTAATGAATCCAATGCGGAAAATTTTGAGCTCTAGGAATTTTTTAGGTGCTAAAAATGACGTAAACTCTTGAAATAACGAAATATCAAAAAGGAATATAACGCTAATGTATGTTTCATTAAACAAGTGCCGTCATTTGTATTGAATATTTCATTTTTAACATAATAACGTCTTTAGCAAGTTGGTTAGTAGGTGGTAGGCGAGATTATGTTATCAATACGAAGGGAAATGAAAGTGCTAAAATACAGAAGAATGAGGCGGCGGTTCGATGCAACGCGAAAGAATTGTAGGGAAGAGGTTGGCCAATGGAAAAGTGTGCTTTATCTCGTAAACATTTGTTGTTACGTTTAAAGATACACATTATTTTATCGGGAGCCGGCGAAAATGCTGCCAATTCACTATTTTAAAATGTTTTCTTAGGCAGAGTCAGAAGGAGATAACACGCTTGATAAATGCCTGAGCGAATCTTGTTACGTTCTGATTGAATTTTAATTAAATTTCTCACCAAGAGATATACCAAAGATAGGCACCCGATGCACGGCAGTTATACTTTTTCATATTAGCTGTTTTATCGAACAATGTGCGGTTAGCTGCGATACCTCGATGGTAGTTCGCTTGTCTCCCCTTTTTTTAAAGAATGCTGACAGGAAATTAATTCTCAAAAATGAAAGCTGCTACAGTGGTCTGTTTGGTAGGCAATCAACACCGATAACAGTCGTATTCTTCTTATTTCATTTAATAAACCTTCTATTGGGTGGGTTATCGTGCCCACTCAAGGAAAATATGCCCCCTCGCGTTCCCTCAAAACAAGCCTAGATAAGTTTTATTTCGCAGCATTAAATATGTATATACACTTCGCTTTTTTCTTCCATCTTCTCATATTTCTTTATCTTTTTTTTATTATTCGCTTCTCTCGTCAATGGTTTTACTCTCTCGCTTTCGTTCGGGAACCATACTGACGCTTATTCTTCGTTTAATCGAATTAACGTACGCTAGGTGAAATACAGAAATCGCTCAAGTTTAAACGGGCGATATTTTTGTTCCGAGCATCGGATTAATTTGCACCTCCAAGGTGTTCACGCTGATTTAAGCAATCTGAATGGAATACGGCGTTATTGTACCTCAAAACCGTAACTAGGTGTACTGTATATATAAAGCTGAACTCTCTCCCTGCATATTTCGCTGCACCTGTCGTCATTTCTAAATTTCTAAACACCAAGCGCCTTGTTGCAACAATAAGCAAATTTACATGCGTACAAGGTACGACCTTAACATGAAAGGAAGAGATATCACGACAAATAAGCATAACATTTCGATTATATACATTGCATACAAAGCGATTCAATGGATAACTTTGGATTTTCATTCATAGGGAAGCGTGGGGTTGTAAGAAGTGTGGGGTTGTAAGATACATTTTTTACTGCATTCCTGTGGATGGGTGTAAACATCTGAAAAAATTTCACACGGCACATAGAATCACTTCTTTTTTAAGATGCGTCTGCCACGAACAATTATGTTAAAACTAAAAAATGCTCAACTTTTTAGCTCTAACCGTTCAGACGCTAGGGCGTCTCAGAGTTAAGAAAAGAAGATTCCTTTCTTAAAGTTTGAGGCGCTGTAGCTCCCAAACCACAAGAGGTACAAGGTTTTGCTTGGTCGCAATCGATTCAGTTGATCATTTTGTACCGGAAACCGTCAAATTCGTCGACCAGAAATACATACCTAACAATAAATCAGACGAAAACTAGAGCAATGTTGATTTGAGGCCTCGTTTTGACGCCGTTTTTGGAAGTTCGAAGACTTTAAATGCTCATATCTCCTAAACGGTTAGAGATAGCGGGTTGAAATTTTATTCCGCAAATGTGCGACCCTAGGGCTACAAGGTTGGCGAGACAGGAGACGAGCAAATGAGTAATAGGAGGTTGGAATAGTAGAATGGGTAAACGCCAAAATAGAGGAATGGGTTGCATGGGAAAAGGAGACGAAACAATAAATAGGAATGAAATAAAGACGATAGACCTTTGTAGGAGAAATTATATGCAGTACGATGTGGTATCAAAAATTAGAGGATAAATATACGTTTACGGCGGAATATACACAAAACCTTACATGAATAATACAAAAAATAGAAACAAGGAAAGAAGCAGAAGTGGTGACTAATTACTAGAGTAACCTAAACTTGCGGACTCGCATAGGCGTCGGTATTACGGGTTAATATAAGAATACGAAAAATTCATAAATAAACTAAACCGGTAGAGAAGCAGGCATGTAGTGTCGACCTTGAATATAAATCATGTTAAACCGCGCTGAGAGAGATTTCGTTTTAGTACCGGTTGAGCTGTTGCAGAGATTAGTCGAACGGTCAAGGTTATGTACTTACGCTTTTGAAAATATAGCTGGTGTTTTTTGTGTGTTGTAGTATTATACCAAGTACATAATTAGTGTATCGTTTCATATAGAACTAATATTTACATACCTAAGAAAACAATGCCTCGTAATAGATTTGCTACTAATGTACATAAGTATGTGTCACTTTTTCCCCATTTAAAATATGACGGTAGTGCAGTTTTTTGCTTAATATGCAATGTTCGTTTGGCTGCATTGGACAGAACTGATTGCCAGAGGCATGTCAATGGTATTAAGCATATGAGAAATGCAAGAACTGAAATACCTTATACACTATTCCTCATACATTTATTAATTATGTTTACCTCTTGTAATCTTCCGTTGTCGTTGGTGAGAAAAGCAGCTTTTAAAACGTTTTGACGACAATACGTTCCAAAGTACCCATTACCCTCACAAACACAATTACAGAATCATTTGCCGCAAATGAAAGAGATGCTAGAAAATGTGTGTAAACGTGATTTGTGTTCCAAAAAAATATGGATTACCGTGGATGAGACGACCGATATAAAGAAAAACAGTATTGTGAATGTAATAGCTCGCGTTTTATCTAGCGAGAACACAGCATCTCGATATTTGTTAGCTTGCAAACGTGTTCAACAATGTACCGCGGAAAATATTCAAAAAGTGATAATGAACGCTTTGAAAAAATTTAAAATTGCCCAAGATCAAGTTGTGATGATTGTGACAGATAGTGCAGCAACGATGTTAAGTGTTGGGCGATCCTTAAAACATATATTTCCTAACTTAATACATATAACCTGCGTGCTGCATGTTTTGCATTTAGTTGATGAAGTTGTTCGACAACATTACGGAAACGTTGATCGGATTCGTAAATTTTGTCCAGGTATTCCAGAACCTCCTGAACCAATTTTAACGCGATGGGGTACTTGGCTAACAGCAGCTTCTTACTATTTGATTCATTTTCATTATAATGCGATTTAATCGGAATGAATCCAAAGCAATTAGAGAAAGTCAAAGAGAATTTCAAATTCCTCAACTTTTAGAAGATTTAACAACAATATGTACCAATTATACAGTATTACTAGATGCCATCAGAAAACTACAATGTACTGAATTGTCATTGCAGGAATCATTAGACATAGTGGAGAGTGTAAAAAATAAATTACACACATTAAATGATACGCCAGGATTATGCGCTAGTCAAAAGTTGGCAGATGTTTTAAGGAAAAATCCCGATTTTAATACTTTAGAGGCCGTTTATAATAAGTGTAAGAATAGTGAACTTTTAAGTGATTTTGAAAAACAGTTTCTACATGCAAATGTAACTTCCATAGATGTGGAGAGATCGTTTTCTATGTATAAGAATATTTTTTCTTGTCGATGCACAAGGTTTAAAGAAGTAACTGTGGAAACATATGCAATGATGCAAGTTTATAGTAGTTCACATCCTGATGCCCCTAATTTGTTGAATAATTAGCAAGTAAGTTTATTTATGAATTTTTCGTATTCTTATATTAACCCGTAATACCGACGCCCATGCGAGTCCTACTCTACTAATTACAAACTAGTAGTAGCAGTACTGCACATTAAAAGAAGAGAGAGAAGAGGCAAGAGCGTACAGCAGTTTAGCAATACACAAACTTAATACGAAAGGAAATAAGAATAAATATGAACAAGAAACAAACAAGGAATTTCAAAGACTAGAGAAGGACAAGACAGCATGGACCATAGAAGAGAGATGGAGGGCCTTTAAAGAAATAGTAACAACAACAGCAGAAAAATATGCGGAAAAGGAAAGTTCAATATATATACAAAAAGAACGAAGTGGTTGAATGACAAAATGAAAAAGCTGGTAAAAGAAAAGCCAAAATAATGGATGATAAAGAACACAATAATAGGGAGAGAAATCTAGTGAAGACAACTGTAAAGGAGGAGAAAAGGAAAACTTGGAAAGAATTTGGACAACAAATAACAGAAACGTATAAAGTGGATACCAGAAAATTTTGGACGATAATAAAAAAGAACGAAAAAAAATACTACAAATATGGAGACAACACTATGAAGATACATTTAACTCAATAAATACAGAAGAAAACATAAACAGAGAAGGACTGACAACAGGAAACAACAGAAGAAGAAGTGGAAGAAGCTATACAAAAGACTGTGATAGGAAAAGCAAGTAGAGAAGAGGTGTAGTGCCGGAAATGATGAAATGGCTAGGACAAGAAGGAAGAAAATGGATATGTTAGATGTTGAAAGTGTTAAGTGTACCACCCTTTGTTATGCTAGATGTTGTAGTACCTATTTGTATTTGTAAAACTGTCGTTTTACAAATAACCAAGTGGCATGTTTTTAGTATCTGATAATTGAACAATAATAAGTTTTTGTTTTTAGTCGTTAGTATACATTCTATTTTGATGTGCTATTAAAAACAACATAAGTATAAGTGTGTGTTTATTTATCTACTAAAAAATATAACTGAACAGAAAGTAATATGGAAGGAACAGAAAATATCAAGGGAATGGGAAAACAATGATTAACACAAATAACTTACAAACTGTACACAAGAATATTAGAAAAACGACTAAGAGAATATGTAGAAAAAAATTAGAAGAAGAACAGGCAGCCTTCAGGCCAGAAAGACAATCGAATGACAACGCATATATTAAAGTATTTAATAGAATGAAAAATAGAAGGAGAACAAATGTTTCAGTTCAGTCTTGCTGCTGATGATGATAGCTTGGCTATCGAAACGTGCGTCCAGTACGAATTAAGTGTTGTGGTAAGGGTTTTAGTGAACTGTTTCAAATGTTCCTACTATTCATTGATCTGAAGGCAGCATTTCGCATAGTAGACAGAAAAGAAATATAGAAAGGTTTAGAGGACCGGTAAGAGTTTCTGATAATGAATATCGAAAAAAGATGAACCACAAGATACTCCAAGAACTTCAAGGAGAGAACATAGTAAAAAAGATAAAAATGTAGAAGATGAAGTGGCTAAGGCATGTGTGGAAGGCAGGAACAACAGCAATAACACATGTGATGCTAGGATGGAAACCATCGGTCGAAATTACTTCGAAAAGTTGAAGAAGATCTAACCAGAGCAGGAATTACAAAATGGAAAGAGGAGTACAACAGGAAACTCTGGAGAAGCATATATAGGAAAATGCGAATATATGGAGATAGCAGTTGATCCACCTCAGAGAAATAGATCTAAAATGTTTCAAAAGAAGCGGCGTAAGTCCACGGGTGAGGTGAACATTGTGCATTTACTTAGTGTAAAAAAATAATTCGGTCATCGTTTTCTTGCAGATAAAAATACGATTTCCAAGATTATCAGAGAAAAATGGATTTAATGTTGTTGAAAAGCAGATAAATTCAATCAGGATACGAGTCAGATGAGCTCACTTCTTTTTTGTGAAACGGATTATGAACGATATTTATAAAATTAATTAAAAGTATTTTACAATAAATTACTGTTTTTGCATAGTTCAAATGTTTAAAAATATACTATACAGCAGATATATTATATGCAGAGAACGGCAAAATTGTATGGGATGACGTTTGCTGCAGTAGAGCCGTATGCAGGGCATGTGATGTACGCGGTGATAAATTCAAGATCGAGGAATCAGTAAAATGGCATCGAGTTTTTTCCTCAAATTATTCTACATGTATTTGTTATATCTATTCTTTTTTTAAGGTATTTATTTTCCATATTAAACACTTAACAGCGACGATACAATACTTCGAAAGTCGAAATATAAAATTGAGAGACGCATTCAATACATTAAACGATACTATCAATAAATTAAAAAGTATTCCCGGTAATATTGGAAATAAACTGATAAATACAATATACCAATTGTCTACAGGAGAAATTCAGTGGTTCCAATGTTATTGGTTCCAAAAACATTTCGTAATCCGAAATTTGGTAACTGGAATCAAATGTTTTTATATGAAATAAAGGAAATAGAGATAATATAATCAGAAATTCATTTTATGCATTTTAAATACAATTAAACATATAGGAAATAATCTTACGAAGAGAAATCAATAAATACTCATGATTTCAATTAAAAAGAAATAACTTCACTTACATGCACTACTTTTAATAAGGGCTCTTTTTGGCGTATGAAGACAGAGGGTGAGGTGGCTTTTTCATATACAATTACAATTCGGCTTTGTTCTTTAAAAAAGATTTTACACAAAGATAAAAGGAATTTTGGGTAAAGTATGAATAACATTAACTATGAATTCGAGCCAGATGCGAAGCGGTGGAATAGTGGGAAGTTAATCACACAACTCATCGTATTACATTGTATACAACTATCTCTTTCTAGCATCTACACGCGTCGCGCGGAAATTCTGCCGAATCTATAAAAGTTGTAAGCCGCGTTTCCTATCCGGAAGCACCTTCCGGTTTTGGAAACAAAAATTCATCCAAATTTTCTTCCGTAACCCGAAAATTCCGTAGCAAGATACTATCGTGAACCGAGGTACCACTGTATATAACTTTCTTATGCCACATTTTACTTTTGCTCCACTTACTGAGAATAACGTACTAACTTCAAAAAGAACCCGTTTTATTGCAGGAAATATAGAAAAGCCTTTTGTGGTAATGGCTAATTCTTTTCTCATATTTCCTACTTGAAACAAATTTATTACATATATACATATTTTCTATTTCAATTTATCAATTTTGTTTAATAATTTAAAAATCCTTTTTTTTCTTGATTTTAGCGGCTTAATTGCTACTTTTTGAATTAATTAAAACTTAACATTTTACGTTTCGACAAATTTTATTGTCTTTTTCAGAATGTATATGTCCATAATTGTAACAAGTCAAATAGTTTGTTTTTAGTAATACGGTTCTGTTTGCTTTTTTGTTTTTTGAACTTACAATAGAACATTGTCAACTTGTCAACACTTTAAAATTTTTTTTTTTTTGGTTTTGTTCTATCAAATAAAACATTTAAAACTATCTACGTTACAACGTTTTGGTTATTTTGACTTATTTTTAAAATAACTATTCTAGCCATCTTTGTTGGCTGACGGAAAAGCGAATGCGAATACTTCGATTCCAGCGAGACGGCACACATTCAGAAATTTTTTATTTGTATAAGTATAAAAAATCTTTTATAAAATATTTTACTATCATCAAATATTCTCAAGGTCAAAAATTGAATATAATAAAATTAATAGTTTGAGTAATTAATCATTACAAAATAGGATAATAAATCTTATTGAATTGAAAGTGTGTCCAGTATTTATTGTGTTTTTTTAGGCAGTGATATTCTTTTGATATTTGTGACCTTTTGCAATGGGATCCCCGATATCGAGCTCAATTGCATAATTAGTCCTTGAAGATTTAGAGGAACAAATTATAACTGAATCAGATTTCAAACCTAATTTTTTTAAAAGATATGTGGATGACTGCCGAGCTTGTAATCAAATGACAATGAGATGATACAAATCAACAAACATAAGAATTCAGTTAACGACAAAACTCAAATCGAAGGACTATCTATGATTTATTATCCTATTTTATAATAATTAATTACAATAATTACTCAAACTATTAATTTTATTATATTCAATTTTTGGCCTTGAGAATATTTGAGGGTAGTAAAATATTTTATAAAAGATTTTTTACATCAATACAAATAAAAAATTTCTGAATGTGTGCCGCCTCGCTGGAATCGGAGTATTCACATTCGCCCTTCCGTCAGCCAACAAAGATGGCTAGAATAATTATTTTAAAAATAAGTTAAAATAACCAAAACATTGTAAGGGAGAATAGTTTTTAATGTTTTGTTTGATAAAACAAAACCAAAAAAAAACATTTTATAGTGTTGTATTAGTTGACAATGTTCTATTGTATGTTCAAAAAACAAAAAAGCAAACAATGAACCGTATTACTAAAAAAAAATTATATGACTTGTTACAGTTGTGGACATAAACATTTTGAAGAAAACAATAAAATTTGTCGAAACGTAAAATGTCGAAACGTTCACCGATTATATGGTAACATTTGATGAAAATCATAAATTTTTCAACCGGTATCACATGTTTGTGTTTATCATATCAACAAATACATATACGTAACAAAGTATGTTTTTAAGAAATCCCTTTTATCTGCCCACAAAGAGAAAAAAAAAACTAGTGGAAACCAAATATCTAGGAACAATTATTGATGAAAATTTAAATTTCAAAACACAGAATATGCTAGGAATAGAGGACATCACTCTTAGTAGGTAATATTAAAACATGATCTTTACACTACTATTAAAGTTATGTAGACGTATTAAAATTAATGAATTTCATCTATTTTATATTATTGCAATAAAAATATTTAATTCACAACTTTTTGTTGTATAGTTTTTGTTTGTATCTACAACCATATCATCGCATGTAGAATTTCGAACCTACTAATAACAAATATTCATCCCTTTTTCCGTGTTAATAGTAATATAAATCGTCCGAGAAATTTAAAAAATGTTTGCTGCCACATTTAGACCTTATTATTTAAAATAATACTTTAGGACTTGATTGCATAAATCGACATGTTAGGAGATGTGTTAAGTGTTAAGATCAAAAACGCGAAAAATATAAATAAATACACAAAAAAGCATAAAATATACAATAATTCATGTAACATCAACAGATCCTAAGAAAGAAAATATAAAAACAAAAAATAACCCCTGAAAATGAATCAAATAATATTTCATTTTTCATATTAGCAAATTTATAATAAACAAAGGCATAAATCAATAAACAAATAAGAGAATATACATAAACAACTCGTTTGTAATTTCTGTGAAAGAAAATTGTATTAAGGCAATATGATAATAAATCATATATCCATAGTAAATTTATTAAATATCACATCTGGAGTCTATTTTCCTCTATTTAAAAGATGTTTTTTTTTAAATTTCGCGGCCGATTGATGTCGGTAGTGCCAGCAATAGAGGACATAGTCGCGAATTTCTTAGGGAAATACAAGCGAACATTATCTTTATTCTGGGAACTACCAACTTAAATCGTCCTGGAAATTTAAAAAATGTTTACTTGGACATTTAGACCTCATTATTTAAAATAATACTTTAGGATCTCATTGTATAAATCGGCATGTTAGTAGACGTGTTAAGTGTTAAGATCAAAAACGCGAAAAATATAAATATGTAAATACACAAAATGAACATAAAATATACAATAATTCATATAACATCAAGGAATCCTGAAAAAGAAAATATATAAACAAAAAATAACCCTTGAAAATGAATCAAATAATATTTCATTTTTCATATTAGCAAATTTATAATAAACAAACATATAAATCAACAAACAAGAAAATATCAAGCACCATCGGAAGGGTTCAAAAAGAACCCCTCCATTGAATATACATACACAGCTCAAATGTAGTTCCTCTGAAAGAAAATTGTATTAAGGCAATATAATAATAAATCATATATCGATAGTAAATTTATTAAATATCACATTTGGAGTCCATTTTTCTCTATTTAAATTGTTTTTTTTTTAAATTTCGCGGCCAATTTAAGTTGGTAGTTCCAGTAATAGAGGACATATTCGCGAACTTCTTAGGGAAATGCAAGCGAATATGATCTTTATTCTGGAAACTACCAACTTAAATCGTCCTGGAAATTTAAAAACGTTTGCTTAGACATTTATACTTCAAGATTTAAAATGATACTTTAGGATCTCATTGTATAAATCGACATGTTAGTAGATATGTTAAGTGTTAAGATCAAAAACGCGAAAAATATAAATAAATACACAAAAAAACATAAAATATACAATAATTCATGTAACATAAAGAAATCCTGAAAAAGAAAATATATAAACAAAACACAATCCCTGAGAATGAATCAAATAATATTTCATTTTTCATATTAGCAAATTTATAATAAGCAAAGGCATAAATTAATAAACAAATAAGAGAATGTCATTAAAGTACGATCGGAAGGGTCCAAAAAGAACCCCTCTATTGAATATACATACACACAGCTCAAATGTAATTCCTCTGAAAGAAAATTGTATTAAGGCAATATAATAATAAATCATATCAATAGTAAATTTATTATCACATTTGGAGTCTATTTTCCTCTATTTAAAAAATGTCTTTTTTTAAATTTCGCGGCTGATTTATATTGGCAGTTCCAGCAATAGAGGACATATTCGCGAATTTCTTAGGGAAAAACATGCGAATATGATCTTTACTGTCGGATCTACCAACTTTAGTCGTCCGCAAAATGTAAGAAAACATTTTTTAAATGTTTATTGAATATAAATACACAGCTCAAATGCAATCCCTGTGAAAAATAAATTGTATTAAGGCAATATAATAATAAATCACATTTCAATAATAAATTTATCAAATATCACATCTGGAGAATATTTTTCATTATTAAATTAAATATATTTAGGAGACATATTTAAGCATGAGTAGCAAAATACACATTTAATAAATTCATGAATTTGCAAAGAAGGGCATAAAGTTATAATGTAACAGTGAATAATTTATACCGAGATTATCCCAGCGACCTCCAAAGTCTAGCAAAACACTCGTCACAACACCAAAAAACTACTAACCTAACTCAAGAAAATCAATTTCGTTATATAACATATTAGATTTACAATACAAGAAATACGCAAAATAATTTTTGAACGCAAATGGCCATTGTTATTGACCTGGCCTTTGTCTCTGAAGGAAGAAGATGCAAAAAACGGAAATCAAAAATCGAACCAATTGGTAAACGCCATTTGATCATACGTAGGCATCGTTAATCAAATAAATATTATTGACAATTAAAAGGTTATAAATTATCTAATACGAATCCGTTAAATAACCCATAAAATATATTTCTTTGATTTTTCTAGGATAACTGTCAATTTTCTAAAGTATAAATCTCATTCTATACAAATTCAATGTGTGGCGTTACTTGAACCTGATTTGAGCATCAGAATCGCGTTACTCAACAAAAAAAACAGCTAGTTACAATGAACCTACAAATTCCGGCAATAATTTTACAAATTGTGTGCATCCACAAACTTTGATGATAATAAAAAGACTGATTATACAGTGGTACACGATTATGTTTGTGTTTAGTGAGGTGTTGTGTTGTTCCCGATGATTTCCAAGGAAAACGAAGCTAGTGATGTACCAAGCTGTCGAAGGTCAGGTTTATGTGATTTTTTAAACACTCAGTTTTATTTTTTAAACATTCTATGCAATAAACAACGTTATTATGCTTTATTCACATAACAACAATAAGATTTTTGATAGCGAAGTTGTATTTCAACACTTAAGGTTATGTTAATCTTGGCTCCTTTAGCGGTATATACTTAGCTTAAAAAGAAGTTATTTGTTTTACAGATAAGCTTAGAAAGAATGTACTGTCATTCTATTTACCTCTAACATACTTAAATTCAGGTTACTTTGTAAAGATTATCTATCTTAAACATCTTGATAATTCATTTTGTGTGAGAATTTATACCTTTTAGGGTACTTTGAGAAAATTATTGAATTAATGATCGTATTGAGGTTATATGTGTTTTTGTAAATGTAAGAATTTTCAAAACCGGTTACATTCTGATCTATCAACAAGGGATGACTTTTATCTACAAGCGCATAGGCAATTGATTCGCTTGATTTGCTTGATTAACCTTGTGATAAACCTTATACAAGTCGCATCGTTTTTTTTAATGATATTTTTACTATTTGAATCCATTCTGAATATTTAAACTAGATTCGTCAATGAAAGGGGGTTTGGAATTTAATTTGTGGTGAATTTCACCTGTGATAGATGTTTTCAATATAATTCTGGGTTTATTTAGAGAGATAAGTGTAATATTTTAACTTTACATTGCTTATTGTGCTAAAATATCTACATTTTTGTATTCTTTTAAAAGCGCAGATCTATTGTACCGCCCTGTATAAATATTACCGCGTAAATTTGTCCGTTGTTACATAGCCGTTTGTAAACATTAAGAAATAAATGTTTTTAAATGTATATAACGCCTAGTGTTTAGGCAACTTTGATAACTGAGATGTAATTCTAACATATCCACAGTTACATTTGATGGGAATAAAGTCTTAAGTAGATTTCCAAATATTCTTCCCAGTTTAGAGAGTTTTATAAATACATATTAATAAATTTCCTTCATTAATGGTTCACTTCTTTTATTTTTAGCTTTGTCTTGCTAATTATTATAGAAATGAGTATTTAATGTTAAACAATAGTATACTTTAATAGTGTTGATTTCTGTTACCAATTAACTTCTATTTATATACATAAAATTACTAATTTATCTATTTTTCAGGTTACAAAACGAGATATCAATTTAACTACACTGTGTTATTTAACATATTTTGCATAACCAAATGTTGTTACTAACATCTATATCTCAGTTAGTGGCATCTGTCTTAAGATAATAGTATTTTGTTGTCCATTTTTTACTACCTATTATCACTCAACTTATTAACACGTGTCTTTTGGACGTTCTCCAAAAAACACGTGTTAATAAGATGAGTTGGTTGCTATCCCCAAAAGTTATTTTTGACCTGACGTTGTACTCGCAACCGTGTTCTCCTACCCTTCTTTTTGGAGAATTTTTTTCCTAATTGTTGGAAAGATAGTCATTGTGCCTTTAACAAAAAACAGTTCTCCAACAAATTTTGGCGATTTACCACTCGTTTCGGCCTTACCTCTGTTATCTAAAATTTTAGAAAAAATAATTGACCAAGAAGTACGAACATAGTTCCTTTTTCAGTACGAATATTGTTAGAAAATAATAACATTCTATCAAGCGAGCAATTTGGACTTTGTTCGGGTTATAGTTTTACTTCTGCTGTGGCTCATCTCATATAACTAATGACATACTGAGGGCAGGGCTATTGACAATGACAAAGTTACACTATTAATCTTATTGGACTATACTAAAGCGTTCGATACATTTGACCATTCTTTACTACTATCTATTCCGTATTAGGTTGGCTTCAGTCAAGAAACAATCAACTTTTTTAAATGCTATATATCGGAACGCAGTCAGAGAGTGCGTTTAAAATATCTGGTGTACCTTAGGGCAGCGTGATAGAACCACTGCTCTATTACATTTATTCGTCTAGTATCATCAGATGTTTGCAACATTGCTTTTACCGCCTATATGCAGATGATACTCAACCCTTTTATTATTTTCCTGTTAGTGACGTTCATAATTCTATTACTACTGAATTACTTCTCCACTTTTTATGTATTAACGCAAAAAATCATTTGTGATGGTGTTTCGTCGAGCTTCAGGAAGATCAAATGTCATTCCATATGTAAAAATATCTATGAGTGACTTTTTCTTTACACTCGGCTTTGCTTTAAGAAACATGTTTCACGTCTAATCTTTTTGACTGTAAAGAATACTTAGATCCTGATTTGAGAAGATTATTATGTGAATCTATAGTACTTTCACGATTTAATTTTTGTATTAGCGTATATTACATCTGTTTAGATAGCGTTGACCGACAGCGTATTCAGCAAGTGCAGAATGGTTGCTTGAGATTCATTTACGGAATTTTCCGCTTTGAGCACATACCTTACACGATAAAGCGGGCTAAGTGGCTAGATATGTCATCGGGAGCATTTTATTTTTTGTCACCTTATTTTGAAATCATTTACTATAAAAAACCTAGTTATCTGCGCCGGAAGGTACTGTTTAGAACCCATGTTCATACAATAAACATTAGGTTTAAAGGTTTACTAACACCTTCCCATCATCTTGAACTGACAATGATGTACCAGTCTCTCTTGGAGCTTTGAGTCTGCCATCTTTTGGTCATCATTTGTCCCCAAATACATAAAATTTTCCACTTCAAAAATATACCTTCTGCCATTGTCAGTTTTTATCATTAATTCTCCATTAATTCCTAGATCATTATTAGTCCACGCCATAAATGTGGTTTTCTGTTAATTTCCCCGTTTTCCTAGCTGCTTTTTATAATTTACCCATTACCTCCTGTAATTCTTGTTTTGTGTTGCAATAAAAATCGTTTAATATTAAATATCAATAGGGTCTCTGTACTTTGTTTCTGTATCAAAATGCGGTATTATAGTCCTTTACAAATAAATGTAAATTGGGATTTCAGTTAGAAAACCCATATTGAATCTGTATGTAAATCAGATAACAAAAAAATCTTTTTCTTAATTTGAAAACATTGCTCGGTCTAGAGTATTTCTTATAAATTTATTTTTCTCTCGTAGAATCTATTTTCAATTATAACATTGTTGTATGGGGAGAGGGCTATGATTTAAATAGGGTTTTAGTAACACAGTAAATCATGCAAACCTATTTTTATTGCAAGTAACATCCCCACTAACACTGCACGTTTTTATCATCTTAATACGTGTAAAGCACACGGTTAGCAATAGATAAGGTTACTAGACGTCCGGACTTGTTTAGACATGTCCGTATTTTTGGTAAGTCCGAGGATATCCGGTCGGGAATGATGCGACTGTCCGGGGAAATTCGTCTGGCTTGTAAATATAAGGACTTTGTCTACCATGTCGTTACCACCGTAACTAGAAATCCTCAGAGCTCTTCGATGACGTCACGCTGTTTAGGCGATGTATCGCCATGCACGATATTAGCCTAAGCGGTAAAGGAATCGTTTTTTTTTGCATTTCTTTTTTAAGTTTTGAAGGGCTTCCGGTTTAAAGAGGACGCCAGTCGTCAACTGAGCCCTTCTTCGCATCCCATTCGATTTCATTTTGGAAAAACGAACTTTTAAAGCAAAAACCAAACGCGTAACCGAACACCGTTTTCGTGAAAAATGTATTTGTGGTGGATATTTAATCGACTAATTATTATTATTTGTAATTGTACATGTATTTAGACGAAACTGAAGTTGAAATGATACAGTAATTGCAATTTCATTCGAAATTTTGTTCAATTTCACGAGAACATTTACAGACATGCTATTTAACCAGGGTCTTAAATTTCCTAGTATGTGATGTTTTACCTAATCTATCTTTCTTATTATGTGGTGATTTACCTAATCTATCATTACTTTTCCCACAATCATTTTAAGTAGGGTATTTGTAGAACAAGTTATTATAATTGTTGCAATACGTTCACTGCTGTAAATATGACATTTACATATATCAGTATCCAAAATGGCTACGTTCGGTGATATAATTGCAAATATATTATATTGTATAAAACCAGAACGTTTATTACACACATTTAAAAATATCTCTTCGTGTTCAAAAATAATTTTGTTAAATATAACGTAAAACCCTTTCAACAATAGCATCTTCACGTTTTTTGCCAAATACAACGGACCGTTAGGGAATTGAGTTGGAATACAACACTGAAAAGAACATTGCAGGTATCACCAACAAAATACGGAAATATCACTACACAGTATTTTTTTAAATAAAACCAATATAATTTGGGTAAACCAATTCAAAACACAGAGATGGTCTCAGTGTGTAAACGCGTTTGTATGGCCTAAATATAAATACGTCACAGCCTGCTGATGTCAAAACTGTTGAGCCTTGTCTTGGTGGTAGTAACGGCCGTGTGAAAGGAAAGCTTGAAATAATCAACTTAGTCATGACTAAGTAAAATTAAATTGGGTGAAAATTTAATTTTTAGTTTGTTTAGTTTATAAGTACACATTTTTTGAAAAAAACTAAATTAATATAAAGATATGATGGCGCCCGGATTTTTAAAAGGAAGTGTCCAGGGATGAGTAAAAAGCAATAGATAGCCAATAACTACTAAGCGAAGAAATTACGATATTTTACGATTAGAAACGATAAAATTCAGTCTTGTTTTGCTCCTAGTCTTGAAGGGTTGGAGGTAAATATTTCGGTTTTATGTTGGTTTTACATTTGCACTTGGTTCTTTAAGACAGTCCTGTATAGCCGTATTTTGTGTTATTAGTAGCAAAAAAAGGGAAAACTTGAGAAATGCCTTGGTATCTTTTAGCGTATTTAACGGTTATTGCCGGAGTATAGAGCGAGTTTGAGGGTCTTTGGAGTGTCGGGAGTGTATGAGAGATTAACGCAGATAGAGAATAAAATATGACGATACTTACTTAGGTAGTTGAAACAGACGCCGCATCTGGCCTGTAGCTCGTACTCGGCGTCGATTCTAAGATGCATGGCCAATAGAATCTTAATTAATTTCTGTTCAGTAATCTCCGGCAATTAAACGGCAATTTCTTGGAAAACATAAAGGATTTTTCGTTGGAGAACTGGGGCCAGGAGCGGCGGTATAGCGCTGCCTCGGAAATACGGCCATAACTCATCTATCCTATAAGATTACTGATCTTTAATCCCCTTCCTGCCTTCGTTGCCTTCTCTTCTCCTTAGTGGAGCGGCTTCTAAAAGTTGAGATTTACGGCGTTCTTGGAATTATATTGTTGGCTTGCACAGCGGCGTGCGAAACGAAGCGATGCAGTTAGCTAGGAATTATTATGATGTATCTAGACGAAATCGCTACCACCTAGTATACGGCATCATTAGATAGAGATGCAGTACCACACGAAGACTGAGCTTATCTCAACCTACCGACGGGACAGTCTCTCTACCCTTGGTATGGCGAGGCTTGCCAGCTCACAAGGCATTACGCCAGATAGGGTGGATATAAAATATGGCGTCCTTTCATGAATCTTATTAAGATATCCGTAACACAGAACGATACCGAAGGAGAGAGACGCTCGTTCCTGCGAACTTATGAAGAAAGGAGTAGGTGTATAATCCTTATAGCTACACCGCCATATATCACGCTAAGTCCTGTAAGGAAAACAGGATAGATATTTATAAGTTACGAGCGCCGTCGTTGCGGACTGTTTATTTAACTCAATAATCGTACATCAACCGGTTCCCCAGGTGCGCCTCGCGGGTTATTTCTAAATAATTTTGTTATAAATCTCCAAAATTCCGCGATTTCCCTTACCCCCGTTCGATCTATCTACATCTACGACTCCTATTCCTTTTCCTCTTCATTCTGCTTTTTTTATTATTTCGCAAAACGCTACTTCTTATCATGGACAATACACGCAAGAACTTTGCTATTCATCTTCAAACTTTGTGCCCCAAACTTAAATCGTTGAAGAATTAATTTCAACCAAAATAACGCTTAAACTGGGTCATAATATTACCAATTCTAATCTGTAAGAACATGTTTGTATAGACACTTGAATTATTTGAACTTTTTCTTTGAATTATTTTTTCTAAAGAAGTATCCTTGGCATCCTATCGAATATTATGAACTCCACTTTATTCTTTACGAAAAAGCAAACAGTGTTTTGGTCAAGTATTCTTAACATCCTTATTGATTAGAATTTGGTTGATACCTTTCTTCCAATATATCCCCATTAGGTTGGGTCGTTGGAAAGTTTTCTCCTAAATTCCATTTTTTGAAACTAAAAATAGTTACCTCGTGGAGTAACTAAACCAAACAAATGAACTGGGTCATATTTATACAACCGTTGTTTATATGCATATAAATCGAAGATTTTCTTTCAATTTTTTTGGGCAAGTATCTTTAGATTTTTTTCCAACATTATCTCCTCTAACTCTAGTTATAAATTCAATTTTCCAAACAACAAAAAAATTAATTTCTCATAGAGTATTAAAAAAAATATATTATTTGACTTACGATGTTAGCAATTCTATATTTTTTCCCTTGCTTCCTTATTGTTTCCTATCTTTTAGACTTTCTTCCAACATTAGTTCAACTAAGTCTGCCCGTGAAATCTCTATTATTATATAGTTATACCTAGTGAAGTAATTAAAAAGAAAATACTGATTATTTGAATTTGTTTTTTAAGAATAGACAATTCTTTGCCTTAGTTTTCTCATTGATTCCTTTTATTTAATTTCTTCCAAGGTTATCTCCACTAAGTCTAATCATAAATTCAATTTCCCAAAGAAAAAAAGGTATTCTTTTATATATTTTTATATGAAGCTTCTATATTTCTTTAATTTTTTTTTTTACAAATATATATTAAATTAAATAAGATATTGACCAAAATCATGTTGTTATTTCAACCCAATTTCTCTGTCTGTGGCATTGTAGGGAAACCGTAGACGGAATTCAGTAAAATTAATCTTTTCTGTAGGGCTGATCCCTACCCCTAGACATTCCTAACCTGTTGCTTATAGAGTTCATCCACGTTAACCCGTTAGATGGTTGCGACGGTCAAACTAAACACCTTCCACCACGTATAGGGGTTGTTTTATAAGTAATTTTAAGGGTGACGCGTTTGAATAATCGACTTCGGTCTACGTGTAAACGCTCCACATATACAAATTATTTGAAATCAATAAAGTGGCAGTTATGGTAAAGTTCCTGTAGGCGTTTTTCTTCGCTGAGATTGTCGTCTCAGCTGTTCACCAGGGACAGGGCAAACTATAAGCCTGGCTTACTACTCTTACCGTACGGGATTCACACTTGATCATATTTATGCGATGGGCTGGATTATCGTTGGCTGACTACCTCTTACAACTTCAAGACGCTTAAATCGATTTATGAGACGTTTTGTGCTTCAACGTTTTCTATAAATCCTGATTAAGAAGTAATTACTTTTATTGGGGCTCTGCGGACCTAACTTTCTCTTGCCTGATACAGCTAATGACTTTGCAGTGTATTAATTCACCTTTTTCTTTATATATGTGTACAGTAACCAGAACAAGTTTTGCACACCACAAAACATCGTTTTGCTATTACTTTGGAGATGTGAAATAAAAATATTAAATTTACAAATCAAAATTATATAGCCACGTAAAATAAAATTTGAAACCAATAACACGGTAGACTTATTTTTATATTCGCATATAAAAATCACTTTATCTCCTAATAAAATAATATTACAATTAACTGGAAAATAAATGGATTTATTGAATAATATTCACAAAACATAAACAAGATTTTATAAAAATAATAGTAATAGCGAACAAATAACAAGTTAACAGAAACAAGCACAGCAAACAATATACATACACATATAATTGATAATTCCTTTACAGCCAAATTGGGTGTAAGGATTACATTTTCATTTCTCATTATTATAAACAAATGTAGACCATTTCTTTTTATCTTGAGCCAGTTGTTTTGTTTCTACCCATATTCTTCCCTTGTTTTAAATAATCTTTCCTACTACATTATCCCATGTTTCTTTTCCCAATACTTGTCTTACTGGAATATCATTGTTTATCCTTTGCAGATGACCCACCAATTCAATTGTTGCTCAATGAAATCTTATAGTGACTGTGTTTGTAGATTTTTTCTAATTGTGTCATTTCTTCTTGTTACTCTTCTCACTCTTCTTAGGTACCTCATTTCAACCGCTTGTAGCTTGTTCTTTTGACGTTGACTCAGTAGCCAGGATTCGCAGCCATATGTTAGTATCGGTTTATAAATTCTTTTAAATACTGTCATTTTATTTTTTTTGCTTATCGCATACTGTAATTATTTGCTTTTTGTGCAAGATTTTACTTCTTGGAAATGTTCCCCAACGCGTAAGAATCGGCCGTGGTGGTTCGCGAGTACCAGGACAAAGCTTGTGAAATGCTCGAATCCGTTTGGGAAATTTAAGAAACACTTTTTTGTATTTGCTATTAATGCATCCACCTCCGGGTAACATTCTCGAATAGTTTGTGCCACAAGATGTAAAGCATGGACTTTGCACGTAACATGTAAAAGTCCCTCACATTTTTCTTTAAAAGAACGGTCTACACTACACATTGTCGCTGCTCCATCGCTCAAAAACATCAACAGTTGACTAATTGACTCTTGAAATTGTAACGTATCGAGCAATACGCTCGTAATTGCTTCGCCAGTATATTTCTTTAGTCTTTTGCTAGCTAATTAGATTGCAAATTTCGGTTTGACAGGATCTAATACTCGTACTATAATATTCGAATTTTTTTTCGATTTTTTTTTACAATCTGTCGTCTCATCAAGACATAGGCACGGCTGTTTATCTTTTAATACTGCTTTGATCCTACTTTCGATATCTTTACGTATACTTGGTACCTCTTTCCGTAACACTGTCCGTGATGGTAAGTTCCACTCGGGATTGTATGTACGCCAAAACTGTCGAAACGGTTCTTTATCGAGTAAGCGAAGCGGTAGACCACAATTCTGTTACTGCTTTAATGCAAGTGGGATTTTCATTTATATAATTTATTAAATTTAAATCTTTATCATTATTTGAAATCCTTTTCGTACCTGAACCATGAGTCCTTGTAACGGATCCTTCGAGGAACTTGAAATTCTCTAGTTACAGTTCCATTCATTTTCCAATTTTGTAAAAATTCTTGCCTTGTCTACACTGTTTGTATAAAGCATTTTAGCAGGAAAATATCACCTGACAGTAATTAACAATGACAAATAAATTTTATAAATATTGACGAATATTTAAGATTACAATAGAGCATACAACAAAGTTAAACTCTACAAAAGTATTGTAAATATTTAAAAAAAGTTATATTTCTTCCTTTTTATTTGTCGCGCAATAGTTCATGAATGTCTCTTAGAATACTCCTACAATATTCGCCAAGCATGTTATGTTTTTCCCTTTATATCACTTTTCCGCGATACACTCATTATAGAATTTTTCTCTGTATTCATTTGACATTTCTCGGAAATTTTCTAGGAAGAAATCAATATGATTATGTAAGAGAAGAAAGAACCAAACAGTGGCGGTGCGTGGCTTTTTGACAATGAGGTCGCAATTGCAAAAAACTACGATAACATCTTACCTTTTAGCTTATAGTGATCCTTGAACGCTTACTTCACTATTATCGTTTTATAAATACACTACATACACACATACTCATTGTTTACTTACCATGATCAATCATGATTCATGACTGCACCTTTCGCAAAATGAAATGAAATATATTATTATTATTAACTTTTTTTCTGGCTGCTATATATCTTTACTAAGCGTTTAATGGTTTATAAATGAATGTTTACTATATTAAAAACAACAACAAATCGCCTATTTACAAAATTTTATTCATAATAAAGTTTATTTTTAATAACTTAAATCAAATTTTCGCTGATGATTCAGTGCTCAATATCTATACATACAGCAAGCTCCTTTCTGGTAACCAACCATCGGTTGCTGATGTCCTTTTAAGTACACGATTTAGACTTTAGCGGTTATAATTAGTTGAAAGCTCGATTCACTTTGTGACCTTAAAGATGTATTGATGCTTCTACATTAATTCCAACTAAGTCAGCTTCTTGTATTGACCACATCTCCGTGGCACTATAGATCGTGTATAGACGCCAATATCAATTAAGAGTATCTAATAGTCACCTGAAAGAGGTCATATTTAGTCCTCCTTTTAACCATTAGAAACGGGGAACCTAGGGGACTCACACAAGTTTGATATAGCCTCCCTTCGACATAGAAAGATAATACCATACGACAAACTGTACGTCTTTATCCCAACTGTTTGCGATTCAATTGAAATCGCTCCAAAGCCACTCTACTTGCGATCCGCAATGTCTCGTTTTGCCAGAAAAGATCAGACTCTAGATAAAGTCGCTTCGAAACAAGAGATTATATTTGCTGTTGACTTTTACCCTCTATACACGCTTCTGCTGCTCCTATTCCTCCAGCTTCCATTTTTTAAGAGGTAATCTCTCTCTCATTCATCATCGATCATTCTACGATACGTACGTGACTGTTTTATATTTTCTCTAGTCGAAATTATAGAGCAATAAAATATTGTTTAAAAGAGAATCATCCCCAGTTAATATCCCAAGTTAATTATCATATAAATATCACATTCAACGATTTATACAAATACTGACATTTGGGAAAATTTGTTTTCGAATGTCAAATTTTTACAAACAAAAAAAATAAATATAACTAAAGCCATATATTATATATTAATAGGGGATGTTTCAGGAAGAAAGGGAAATACTTCGAAGATATATTCAGAGGAATTTGTCACATCTAGTTTTATCATAATAGATCAGTTTTTAACTTGTGTACGTGTCCTTTTTACAATTTTATTTATACGTTTGTTCGATTTAAATGAATTTTACACAGTCAAAATTTTATTGTCATGAATGTAGTTTACACAGTTTTAAATTTTAATCTTAATACTTGACATCACCTCTTAAGGAGAAGATAATTTTTCTTCTCCCATTGATTACCAATAACCAAGTGCACTAATTGCACCACATAATTTGCAAAATTTACATAGTAAGACTTTTGGTGATGGAAGGAACAGGAGGAGGAAGAGCCTTTTTATACATTTTGATACCTAATAAGTTAGTTACTAGACTAAAATCTAATTACATTCTGTAGTGCAGAGGTTTTTATATTGCAACTTATACTCATATTAAAAAAAAAGAGAACATCAATTCTTTGATTTCCTTTTCGCTGTTTCATATTGTTTCTTTTGTTTGGATACCCTCTTAGTTGGACCTGATGATGTGATGGTAAAAACACGAAACCGGTCGTCTGATATCTTTAATAGAATTTTGTAAGAGATTGGGCCATTGTCTTTTATTCCCACCTTAATTAAATTATTTCTTTAATAATATAATTAAATAGGGATTATTTTTATGCAGTTTTATAATTAATGAGTTAATATTTAAGTTTATTTACCCCTCTTTTATGATTATTATTTATTATATATTTAAAAAAACTATAGTACACTTGGTAAGTAGTAATAAAAAGAAAAAACATACTACATTAACCGGTATCTTTTGAAAATGTTTATGAAACGTCGTGCGTTAAAGATTATATCATTGCATGGGTAAGTATGCCACTTATATTTCGGTTTATATATTCGCCACTCTCTAGCAAAGAGCATATATATATATGTATACTGTCTTTAGGGCGGCATAACTATAATTACTGGCACTATGTGGCGCCAGAAAATAGTTCAGTTGTTGTTTTTGAAGATTAGTGGCATAAACTGGGAGATGTAAGAGTATTGTGGCCAGGAGCTCTAATACTTTTCTCTTCTCATATTGTTTTTGCCGGTAATGATTCCATCAATACCAGGAGCTATTTATTAGCATTATCTGTCTTGGTTATTATTTCTAGGCATTTTTTTTCATGTGTACTTCTACATTAAGTTGACTTTTGTTTGAACGTTATTCTGTAGGTAACCTCTACTTTTAGCCTTTGCAATTCCTAGGTATTTAATTTCTTCTAGTTTTTTCTCTTTAGGCCCAAATATTTTCTTAAGATACATACTTTGTTATATCTATTTTTTTGATTTGATAAACTGAGTTTTTAAAATAAACCATGATTTTGTTTGAACAACAGGATGCTTTGACCCTATTCAAAAGAATTATTTCTTACCTCAATGCATACAGTCACTCACGAAAGTCATCGTGCACCTATTGAAAATGCGCTTTTTGCAATATAAATATTACTGTCGGTACGGAAATGTATACATTAGAAAAGGCATCAAAAATTAGTAAGAATTCTACCAAAAATAAATATTGTTTCACAATAGAGTCCATTCAAATTAATAAAAACGAGAAAACGTAGTAATAGAATCTCACAAAAGTGAACGTACAGTAATAAAATACAAATATAGATCTATAATTGCCCCATTTATAACTGATGAAAGTGATGAATACCTTGTGTGTGTCATCCTACATATCATTAACTATTTATAAGCATTTATACATAGTTGCAAACATGCCGTCCACGCGAAAAGAAACGCCTAAAGAAATTCGTGAATTAGTGGTGAAACTCTACAAAGAAAAGAAATCTTTGAGAGAAATTTATCATATTATTGGCAAAGCACATTCTACAGTGCAAGCCATTATAAGTAAATTTAATAGCACCAGAAATATTCAAAATATACCCCGAACAGGGCGTCCAAAGAAATTAATACGCCGCGATGAAAGAAGTGTTTTGCAGATAATTCATGAACATCCGAGAACAAGTGCTCCAAACATAGCCGCACAAGTAGAAAAAAATTACAGGACAACATGCTAGTGCAGAGTGTATAAGAAGAATATTAAGAAAACGTGGCAATAATGGCCGAGTTCCCCGCATGAAACCCCTAGTTAGTGCTACTAATCAATTCAAAAGAGTACAGTTTGCCGAAGAGCACCAAAATAAAGGCATTGAATTTTGCCAACGGTGTATATTTACAGATGAAAGTAAATTCACCATTTTTACTTCAGATGGGAGAGGGAAGGTCTGGCGAAAACCATGTAAAACCTTTGATATTAAAAATACTGTGCCTGCTGTGAAACATGGTGGAGGAGCCGTTATGATTTGGGGGTTCATGTCGGCGACTGGAATGGGGAGTTTAGTGTTTATTGAAGGTATTATGGATAAGAAACCATATTTAAACATTTTGAAAGGCCATTTAAAAACTAATATTGAAAAACTGCAATTAGGAAAACGGTGGATATTCCAACAAGATCAAGATCCTAAGCATACGGCATTCATCGTGGGTGAATGACTATTGTATAATGTGCCCCAACAGCTTCATTCTCCGCCCCAATCGCCAGATTTGAATCCCATCGAGCATGTGTGAGATTATCTAAAAAGAAAATGACAGAATCGTACTGTAACAAGTCGAGAATCCTTAAAACGAGTACTAATAGAAGAATGGGATCAAATTCCAGCAAATTTTACGGATAAGTTAGTATCTTCCATGCCACGAAGGTTAGCTGCTGTCCTTGAAGCTAAAGGAGGCCCTACAAAATATTAACTTTTGTTTAGTTCATGTTATTTATATTTTTTTATTAGTGTACGTTTACTTTTGTGAGATTCGATTATTACTTTTTGTCGTTTTTATTCATTTGAATGAACTCAATTTTGAAATACGATTTTTTTTTGGGAGAATTCTTAATAATTCTTCATACCTTATCTAATAAATGTTTTTGTACCAAGAGAAATATTTATTTTGCAAGAACACGCTTTTTCGATAGGTGTACGTAGATTTTCGTGAGTGACTGTATTTCTTTGATAAAAAAATCATCCTCTCTGTGTTGGTAAATCTGTAATTAAATCATGTATATTTAATTACTGTAGCACATTTAACATGTATGGTGATTGAATTTAGCTGCTTTTCGACAGAAGCTAACCCATTGCTCCCTAAAAATCTAAAACCATATTTTTATCTAAAAAAAAAAAACGATGAAGTACACTATTTTCATTGCTAACTTTAGCTCTAACAATTAATTTTACACTCAACAGTCTCTAACTATCATTCTCGTGAATTAACGCACTTTCCCGCTAGTCACTTACAAAGTACAACTTATAAATGTAATAAGCAGTAAACAAAAGTTAAATTTAAAGTAATGAAAAGTATTTAAACGAGAGAAAAAGGATATAAAACGATACCCAATGCCACATGGAACGCAATTGATGTCACGCGACTCAGAATACATTGCGAGATAGGGATTGTATACGTTTACTATGCTTGTCGTATTAGATGATACTTTCTAGATCATCAACAAAGCTTTAAAAACAATATAGGAAAGAAACATATATTGTTACACTTTCACATGTTTGCCTGAAGCTACAAATTTAAAATGAAAGACAGCATTAAAGTACGCTCACAATAGAAAATTGGTTGTATAAGATTGCGATAATATATTGCGGAACTAAACTTTTGAAACAATAATGTATATACAAATAAAAATGAAACACAAAGTTACTTGGGTGACTGGATAATAATATTAGAGCTACCCTTATTGTGGTCAATATAGGATTTGAGATTTTAAAATTGCTGATTCCAGCACTTGAGAGGTTTGCGTCTTTTAGATTGTAAAATAAGTTGGGATTGATATACCATTTATATTCTAAAATATACATACACCTTGTATATTTATCTCCGAAAAAAGGATAACATGCCTGAAATTGTTCCTCATAACTAATAACCCTAAGCAAAGCTATTTCTTTATATTTTAATATTTCTTAGTAATTGGAGAATGAGATTATTCTGCCAAATGTATCATAATTAGTATATACATGTTTATAATTTTACTACTAAACAATGATACGTTGATATAACTCGCTTATCAGGAAAGATATTCACATGTAATCTCTGTTGATTTAGATATCGAAGTAGTTGAGCAGGTATGGCGGACGCAGGTATATTCAAATGTTATAGTGAAATAATGTGAAAAAAAGTGAATATTGAAGTACAGGTTAGTATAGAAAAAAAAATTTACATGTCTTATTTTTCTCTTAATATGAAAAAAGCTTTGTACATTCAATAGAAGGTAGATAATCGTGAATAATATATTATTTGATATTATTATCTGTTTTGTAGATATAAATATATATATTATGAATGTTGTTTACAGATATCCAAAAAACACAATGGGTAGAGCCTATTACTCATGGTGTCTAATATTTCACCTGTACACATATACTGTACAATATTCTATTTATACCTGCCCTGAAATATGTCACTGTGATGCCATAGAGAGCTCTGTGAACTGCAAGGGAAGGGATCTAAATTCTTTACCTGACGGTATATATGTTGAAGTAAGTATTAAGCAATAGCAACGACATACACATATTGATTATCTCGAAAATTTTTTAATCAAATAGATACATATTTTTAGATTACATAAAACTACATAAACATTCTCCGTGCACAACCTGGATTATATTAATTTTGCACGTTACACCACCCTTGTCATTAATCTTAAGCCCTAGGTGTCGTCCTCAAATTAGTTAGCCTTATGCCGGTCTTTTGGAACCCCGTTTTTGATATACATACCTACATATCTTTAAATTTATCATCTCTCGCTGAATCTGTGTAGTAAGCATTTGCCTTTGTTTTTGGCTCCTACAGTAGTTAATTTTGAGGACAAAAATTTGTTATAGGCTTGTCCTCAGAATATTTTATGTTATACAAGGTGAGTCGAAAGGAACGTGCCAAACTCCGTAAGTGTATTCTACATGTAAACATAATTTGAAAAAAACGATTTGTATTTGTTTTGAAGTTATAACGTCATAACAAAATTCCCTTCGCACATTGTTCTAATCATTGTGTTTTTTACATAGTAAACCATTGTTTTCTAAATATTTTCTGCTTCATTAACGAAGAACGGCAGTTGCTCTTTTAAATGATTCGTACCGTTCTTTAATATCGGTTGCAGTATTTCTAACATGTCGAAGTACTACATCGCGAGTGTTGACCTTTGCTTCGTATGCCTCTTCTTTGAACCAGCCCCATGTTCAACGATTTGAGGTCAAGTAATAGGACCATCACGACCGCCCTAGAAACCTTTCATCCAAATGTTGCCTGATCTTGCGTGCGAAATGTGCAGGAGCGCCATATATAATATAAATAAGCACTGCAAGCCTTAGAGGCTTATGGCTTTGAGTCTCTCAGCATTTGGATCTGTCCTCAGCCACTGCTTGCCAGTTTTCTACACCAACCCGCATTAGATCTTCTTTGACCGCATCTTGCCATTGTCTTTTTGGACGTCCCCTTCTTGCCGCCTACTCCTCTTAATAGCGCTTTTTTTGCTTGTCTAATTTCAGGCATTCTATGTGCATGTCCCAACCAGCTTACTCTCTGAGCTCTGATTACATTTGTGATACTTGGATGTCTGTATCTGTCTGCTACTTAGCGGTTGTAGTCTTCTCCAGCGCCCATTTTCATCCTTAATTCTTCCTAATATCCTCCTCAGCACTTCCCTTTTCCATGTGTCTAACTTTTTCTCTATGTTCTTGTTCATTATCCAGATTTCACTTCCGTAAAGAACCGATGACCTTATCACTGTTTTATATACTCTCAGTTTAGCATTTTTTGAGATGTTTTTCAATTTTAACAGTCTGTATAAGGCTCCCATAGCTTTACTTCCTTTTGCCAGTCTTCATCACAGTTTTGAGTTTGCGTGACGCCGAGGTACTCGAATTGGCTTACTTTTTCAAACTGATACACTTTATTCTCCATTTCCATCCGCAGTTTGTTTCCTGCTCCATTTACCCCTATTCTTATATATTTGTCTTCTCCTCATTTTATACATGGGAGTTGCCATTATTATTGGTGCCGTCGCGGGTTGCTTCATTCATAAAAAATATGCATGATATAGAGGATTATTATTTATCCACAGATAAAATTGCATGCGACTAGGATAATCTTTTGGTTGTAGATGGTATGAAGTGTTAACTGGAGTTCCCTGATGTGAAAACCGTTGATGATATTCTTCAACAGCAGCTGTAGCATTCCCACTGCAAAAACCATAAATAAGCACCATACTTTCATGCCCAAAATTCTAATAAATTTTTCACATTTTTTAACCCTTTTAAAATGTAAAATAACGTTAAATCGCTGCTTCAATATACTTGCATTAAGAAACTGACACTGGAACGTGACGTCATAACTTCAAATTGGATAACAACATTAGTGTTTCTTGAATTATTTTTACGTGTAGAGATCACTCCTGGACTTTGGTACGTTCCTCCTGATCCACACAGATCTTAATGTTAGTTAGATTTTGATATAAAGGGCTCTTCTTAAATATGGCATTTAAACCACTAGATATTTAAAGTAGATATAACACTGTAAATGTATCTGTACATGAACGTAAGTTTAAGCATTACGCCTGTATATTTCTTAGCTTTTTTTTTGTTAACCATCAAAACTGCTCGTATAGACAAATGCTTATTTATATATGCCTAGTTTATTGCGTTAACCTTGCGCAAAAGATTCTGCAAAAACCGCTGACGTTAAAGTATCTAGACGCTACGCCATGTTATTGATACGAGGGTGTATCAAATATAAACGGGCCTCGTTATTTTAAAAATCCTAACTTTATTTAACTAAGCTTACAAATATATATTATCTTTCTACATACTCTCCCGCCCTAGAAATACATTTTTCCCATCGGATTGGTAGCTTTTTTTATTTCATCATCGTACAAACTCTTCGGACGTTCGTGTAGCCATTGAAGCACAAACGCTTCCACCGCTTCGTTGTCGTTAAAACCCTGGCCTCCAAGCTCTTCTTTGAGGGGTCCAAAAAGATGGAAGTCACAAGGTGACAAGTCTGGACTATAGCGTGGATGTTCCAGCGTTTCCCATCCTAATGCATCCACTTTTTGCATCGTAGCGTTAGCCACATGAGGCCTGACGTTGTCATGCAGAAGAATGACACTTCTGGCCGATTGCTTCTTCCTTTTCCTTTGAAATGAAAATTTCTTGGCATCCAGTACTTCACAATAATATTGCGCATTAATTGTGGGTCGATCGTGGAGAAAATCAACTTGGCGATCAAAAAAAACTATTGCCATGACTTTCCGACTGACAACCGCGTCTTTACTTTCACCGGTGCCCTTTTCACGTCCTCCAGAAGAGAGTAGCGGTCGGTTCTCCCCTCTCCATAATTGTACAGGATACCTGCGCATCATCCCCTTCCAGGTCAAGAAGCCCTTCGGAATTTTTAAGAAAATCAGTCACATTTATATTTGATACACCCTCGTAATAACGAACAACTAAGTTCTCACCTGTCTTGCAGTTCAAAATAGGGATAAAATTAAATATTGCTTAGCTAGGTGCAATTTTTCTTATTTGTAGAAAGAAGTTAATAATGTTGATAGATGGTTTAACATGGCAAAATATTACAAATATGTACATATAGACTTTTATTCTTACGCATACAGACAGGAAATATGGTGTGATATGCAATGAAATACATTACCTTTGTAGAAAATGCTAAATAAGTTGAAATTGTACAGTACCGTGCAATCGAATTAGGGCCACTATATAAATTTGAGTTTTAGCTTAATAAATAATACAAAGCATCAACGTTTGATAAAAACAATTTTTATTTATTTATATATATATATTTATATTAACACGTACATTAATATTTCGTCGAACCACCCCTTGCTTTTATGACAGCAGCAATTCTTTTTGGCATGCTTGCTATACACGCTGCTGCAACTTCTTTAAGGTGAGCATTATTTTGCCAGCTATTTGTTATGTTTGCTTTCAAAACGTCAACTGTTGTATAGGGAGATGCATAAACTGTACGTTTTAAAGAATTCCAAACATTTTCGATTGGATTCAGGTCGGGGAATTGCCTGGCCATGGCAATATCTTCAGTTTTCTTGCTGAAAACATATTTAGAATTGTTTTTGCCCTGTGGCACGGTGCACCATCTTGTATAAATGTGTAAGAGTAATTTTCAGGGTCTAAAGACGTCATATACGGCATTAAGGTTGATTCCATAACTTCTTTATATTGAATTTGATTCATGATACCCGTTACGAAATAGAGCGGTCCAAGCCCTTCCCCTGATATACAGGACCAAATCATGACTGCCGGTGGATGTTTCACTGTTTTTACCACTCCGCTTTCATCATATCGTTCCGATGGTCTTCTTCTAACGAACCGAGCAACTTCAGTTACAGCCTCTAGCCATGACTCGACACTAAAAACAACCTTTAGAAACAGAAATTTTCATTACATTTTCGAATTTACTAAAAATGTTCCAAATTTTGAAAATATACATAAAATATTGATACATACCTTTTTCCAATCCTCAACAGTAAAATGCCGATGCTGTTGCGCCCATTGCAATCTTGCCTTTTTCATCCTTAAAGTAAGTTTCGGCTTTTTTGCAGGGCGTCTACTTCTGATATTTGCTTCATATAAGCGCGATTTTAATGTTCGATCTGATATTTTTATATTATCAGCCTGTAATATACGCTGAAGTTCTTTAACGCACAGTTGCCTGTTTTCTAATGCCCTTTTTATGATAATTCTGTCTTCCCGTGGCGAAGTTTTGCGAATACCGCGACAATGAGAACGACCACATGAAGTCGCTGGTAAATTTTCTCTCTTTGACATCGCTACCCTGTCGACTGTTTGACGAAAAATTCGTTCTCTTCTGTCTATTTCCCAATACGAATACAGCCCCGTCTCTAATAACACTTGAATTCTTGTTCTTTTCTCATTTGAAATGTCTTTACGTTTGTCCATTTCACAAAATTTATAAAAAAAAAAAAAAAAACTAAACGTCACGAAATTTCAATTTAATTACACGAAAACAACATGTAAAACGAATATTATAGCACGAAAATATAATACTTGCACTTTACACCATCAAAACTACACGTAAACTAACTTGAAGCAGGTAAAGCCAGTCACCGATTACCGACCCTAAACGTACCTTGGATAGAAGGGAATGTTTGGTGGGGGTTATAATAACAAGAATTTTATACCTACTTAAGAGGATTATCTCAAATACAATTAAAAACATTTTACTCTGGAAAATATTTAGAAATTTTGGTTATTATAATATTAATAGCAAATATTTGTATGAAGTCAAAGTGGCCCTAATTCGATTGCACGGTACTGTAGTCTTAACCTATTCCTATGGCGGTTTGTTAAAATGTATTAGTGTATATACATAAGTAACGATATTAAAAAAAAACAAATAGAGATGTTATCTTGCCAGGTAGTAAAAGTTGTATTGTTTATTTTAATATTTTGTCATACAAAAACAATGCTTTAACTTAACTAAAAGGATTTTCTTTTGCTATTGGATATTTATAAAGCAGAAATTCTCGTACCTGTATATCAAAATCTTAAAGAAACAATGTAGTAGTTTCGCAGACTAACGGATACTCCAATTATAGTAAAATATTAATTTCCTACTTTAAAATCAGCAACACATAACATACATCTGAACGGTGTAGTTGTGCTGATGCTGATAATAGAAGGAATATACAATATGCGTTAATTATGTAGGTGTTCCAGAGTAAAAAATTGCGAGCATTTACAAAAATGTGCTTCCTGTTATTTTGATATACGCACACGAAATTTAACTGAAGAAAACACATAAAACAAATTAAATCATTAAAAGAGTACATCTACTTGTTCGTGCTTAGCGAATTACATCGTAAGAGAATCTCAATGTTTGCATAACTTTGTTAAGGCGAAAAAAACGATAGAAAAAAAGTCGCTTCAATTTGCAAACTAGTTGGTGAAACCACATTGGCATCATGTTTAATGGTTTACCTTGATCCAAATGACGTTTCCGAGAACATTGACATTAATGCTCGAATAAGAATGGCCTTATATTCTTTGTACTGTAAAAATTACCGAATATTTTACTTTAGATTATAATTACTAAAATTGTCTTATTTATTTTAGGTAGCTAGCTTAGATCTATCGCATAACTTCTTCACTGAAATACCATCAGCTCTGTCAGAATTCAAAAATTTAGAATGGTTGGATCTATCATACAATCAAATCGCTGCTTTAAACAGAGATGCTTTAAATGGTTTCGATAGTTTACGAAGCTTAGATTTGTCCAACAACCTCTTCCAATCATGGTCGGATATCCACAACCAAGTCTTTGCTTCGGCACCAAGTTTATCCCGGTTATACCTCTCTCAGAATTCCTTAAAGGGATTCCCGGATATAGCTGATGATTATCTATCTAGTCCAACGCTACAACACCTTTTTCTAGTCAACTGTTCAATAACAAACATCAATTCTAACTTTCTCCAAGGATTACCAGATATACAACTGCTGGATTTATCCTACAATAGCATCGATGTGCTATCAGATCAGATGCAGTCAGACACTTTAATGACGTTAAACCTAACAGATTGTGGATTGCAAAGAATCCAAGATGCTTTATATTCTTTGACAGCATTGCAATTGCTGAAAGTAGGTCAAAATAGGCAGTTAAAATATTTTCATGCAAGATCAAAAACTTTAAAATACCTTGATGCTCCTGACTGTGATATGAACACTATACCAACCGGTTCATATCCAGCTTTAGTAGATGCTGTGTTTCGTGGTAATCATCTAAGGGAATTGCCAGCAAGAGCTTTTGAGAGCATGGAATTCGTACATAACGTTGATTTGTCAAGAAATGCTATATCCAGAGTGTCTTCAGATGCCTTCTTAGGCGCTAAGAGCCTAACTTATTTAGACATGTCTTACAATACAATTTCTGAGTTGGATCCAAAAACATTTAATTCGAATTTTAAGTTGAAAGTTTTGAAGCTTTCGCACAATTATCTAAAGGAGGTAATTAGTTTGGATGTAGAGTCATTAATTGAGCTGGATTTGAACATGTGCGAAATATCCAGAGTTGATAGGAGCAGTTTAAGTCAAATGGCAGTTTTGGAGTATCTAAGTCTCTCTGGGAATTTCATAAGTTCAATTCCGGACTATTGGGATGCATCTAAATTAAAAAAGTTGGATCTAAGCAACTGCAGGATAAGTACTTTAACAAATCATACATTCGCAGATATGCCGGAATTGAGAGCTTTAAATCTCAGAGGGAATCGATTAACTTCAAATATTCGGCGTGAATTTTTTAACGATATACAAGTGCTGTATTTGGGAGACAATTCATGGCGTTGTGATTGCGCCGATCAAGATTTTAGGGAATTATACGATTGGTTGGTCAGTGGTGTTGATACAGATTTGTATGATTTAATCTGTCAATCGCCAGCTGTTGTTGAAGGGTATAGATGGGCCTCAGCTTGCTACGAAGCATGGAACCTATATCATACTCGTGCTGATAGAGCTTGGATGTACTCTCTGATCCTCATCCTATCGATGGTTTTGTTGTTCTGCATAATCCTATCAATAAAACGAGCGATTAGATTGAGAGAGGAAAGAGACCGGGAAAATAGAGCACAAAATATAATAGAAGCTAGGGAAAGATTGCAGAGGATGCGTTTGCAAGAACACGAAGCTAGAATTGAAGAATCTACCAATGCTCCCGATCCAAGAGATTCCCAAAGACCACCTCCTTACGCTGAAGCTATTAATATGCCTCGATTGGATAGTTCTCATCCTAGCTTAGCTGGAAGTCAATATAGTCTCTCTGGAAGTAGGTATAATCTAGGGGGGAGTAATCCAGAACTCAAAAGCCCTGGACAAAAACGAAGAAGAAAGCGTAGGAAAAAGGCTTCGTCTTCAGAAGATTTGCGTAGTTCAAGAACTAACACAGAAATGAGTGCTACCTCTGATACCGAGCTTAATAGACGTATTTATATGGAAAGTGATGTTTAATTTTAGTTAATTTATTAATTTTCTGATAGTTATAGTAACTGTTTTTTGTTATGTGTTGCTTTATTTGTATATAAATGTGTTCAAATAAACAATCTTTGATTTATTTCTAAGTCTGATTTTCGGATTGTCGGTATTTCTTTGTTAGACTTGGGAAAATCCCCATTAATAAGGAAGTTACTCGTACTTTCAATCCTCAAACCTCAATCATTCCATATAGAGACATTACGACCCACTATACATTTAATCAATCAAATCAATTTAATGTCTTTCATTTTTATTTGCGTATTTAGCATATCAAATAGATTCTATACTCTACAACACTACTCGAGTCCCGGTGTCCTGTTCATTTGCCAATCACGAAACAAAATTCACTAAGCACTTATCTCGTTAGAAGTCAAAAGTTTGTTTCGATCATCAAGCCCATTTAAACTGGTCTAGGTCACTTCTAAAGCAATGTTACCGTTAATATCAATTTGTCCTTGGACAACAGCGACAAGTTGAATAAAAGTATAAGACATTCATAACTTGATATATTATATTCCAATTTAGAAATATATCTCTGTTGCTATTTTTGAGCTGACAAATGTAAATTGATAATGAAGAATTGATGATGCATTACTAATATAATCGCTTTATTAATTTTAGTTGAAAGAAAGGATTGTTGCTATATGGAGTCTTGTCCTGCTTTGTGTAAGGGGCAATAAAATTTTGAGATAAGTAAACTCCAGTACCCCTTGACCTAGTTTCAAAAAGGGGAAATGCACAAATATCAATTGACATTTAACAACGCTAGGATTAATATCCTTCTTAAAATGCTGTTCTAAATTTAACTTTCGTACGCCTTCCTACGTAAACCAAATTTATATTTTTCACGTTTGTTTCTCCATGCATGTGTTCTCTATTACCTTGAGAAACTCGAAGAAAAAACAGTAATAAATGATATTTTGTTATTTTCGAACAAGGTCGTTAGATTTATGTTTGTACATTATTACATTTACACTACTACATAGATAGCTGTAAGATCTCGAATAAAATATGAAACCTAATACTTTTGCATGAATTCCTGAGATACTAATCAACCGCATGATAGAAAATGTGTATCAAATAACCGTAGACACAATAATCGGGTAACAAGCAATACCGTGAGTGATATAATTGCATCTCTAATTGTAGAAAATACGTTTAGAAAGTCGTAAAATAAACCACACAGACATTCAGCTTTAATAGGTCTTCAAACATCAACATTTCGAAAACTTTTCCTTGATCAGCGGGTCAAAATTTATAGTAGTAATAGTCAAAATTGGAATTTTCCACTTTTTCACCTTTCATGGGTCATAACTTTTAAAATAAGATTATTAGCCATTTAAGGTTTGCGGAAACCCTATGGAAATTTATCATTGAAGTCTCTAGAGGAATCACCATACATTTGAGTTTCGCATGAAAACTATCTAGAGGTATTCAATGGTGCTTAATAAACATGTAACCGCTATGTTTTCGCTTAAACAAATGCTTAACACTTTCAGAAAATTCATTTGAACCAAATTATTATAAAAGAGGACAATTGAGTAGTCTTCAGATGAAGTTATCTCGAAAAGTCTTTAGAAATATCACCATACTGATGAAATAATCAGCGTGTTAAAATCTATAAAATACCATGATTAAAGTAATAATTTTTAAAAAATTCTTGTATTCAAAAACAATTCCTAAGGGATACCCTTTGAGATTTTTGTTCCATTTTTGTAGTTCTACTATATTGCGACCATCAAAAGAGTTAAAGCATTAAAGGACTTATTTTATACATTTCAATACGTTGTATCCGTTACGATTTGGCAGTCACAGTTCTGAGAAGTTTTTGTAAAATTTTCCCCATTTTCTGGATCATAGCTCAAAAAGTAATAGTGTTAACCAGTTAGAGCTTGTAGAAATCGATTCTACGGATTTGTATTCCCCTAAAGGCGTATCATTAAAGTTCCTGATGGTCGTAGAGGCACCACCAGTTGAGTCTGAATTCAAAATTAAATATTTTGAGGAGTTCACTATCTATTTATCTATAATTTCCGCATGAAAACTGTTTATAGGTATTTAAAGGTGCATAACAAGCAAATAACAGCTATTTTTTGTTAAAATAAATGCTTAACTGAGTAAATGCATATAAACAAATTTACTACAGGAAAAGGTAATTGCATAATCTTTCTCAAAAGCGATTAGAAGTATCACCAAATTGATCAAATTTTCGTAGTAACCGTGTCAAAATTTATAAGATAGAATTATCAAAATAATGTGTTTCAAAAATTTTTGAATTTATCAAATGTTCCCAAAGCCTACCTTGGAAAAACGAAGAATGTTAGCTAGTTGGAGTTCGCGAAAATCGACTCTACGGGTTAATTTTAATCTTGAGTTAAATTAATGAGGTTACACGCAGAGAAACGTGTAATTGTACCAAGACTGTCTGCCTCAATTCAAGACAATTACTGTTCAATTATCCACAATACAATAACTGTTTTAAAACAAAAGAAATATTTTCTTAGCGTTTTTTTCTCCGCTTAAGGGAAGTATATATTTGTAATGAAATAATTGTATTTCTTTGTTTAAGACGTTTGTTAACTTGATTCAAGAAAATCTTGCAGAAAATTTGAAGAAAACGATTCTTAGTATAAGTAAATGGCCATTATAACACAAAACAATATTTTCTTAAGGATAGTAAATAGTTTTCTTAATTTCCGAAAGCGTTTAGGTATTGTTCATAAATCAATAGCTTCATTTTCTTAAAATAAAGCATTTATTTACTTAAAATTCTTGAAATGCATATTTATGTATATCCACATCATTAACACTTACCTTGTTTAAAACAGTACGACATATCCGTACATACTGCAATAAATTATTCACATTGCTTGTAATTTTAAAAAGGCTAAAATAGAGGTTATCTACAGAATAGTGTTCAAACAAAAGTGAACTTAAAGTAGAAGTAGACATGAAAAAAGTACCTAGAAACAATAACCAAGATAATGCTAATAAATAGCTCATGATATTGATGGAATCACTACCGACAAAAACAATGTGATAAGCACTAACGCTTTTTGCTCTTGCCTACATTGACATTGGGCTGTGAAATTATTTTAAGGTCGGGCGAAACTACGCCCTTCGGCCCTCTCGTCGATTGATGATCGGCGGTGTTCAATGGCCCCGCGATAACTCGGTCCTTCCCCAATAGATTTCAACTCCTAGAGATCAAGTCTCCGACTCAACTTGCCCGCGCTTGGGCTTCCTAACAATTATCTTCGGCGTCTGACCTGACATGGGCCCAGCCTGCGAGTGAACTGCAGTGTTGGGTTTGTGCAACCTCCCGCTCTGGCCCAGGTGGCGCGAGCAATCGAAGCGACCAGCTCCTTGACACTCAGCAGATTCATGTCCCTTCTGAGCGTCTGAGCACTCACGTAGGGCGGTGCCTTTGTTATCATTCGGAGGACTTCTCCAGAATCTGGATGTTCGTAGGCGCCGCAGCACATCAGACGACAAACCCGTAGGTGATCTTGGGTCTTAAAAAGGAAATGTACAGCCTCCTTTTCTGCCTCATGTCGAAGCAACTATTCAGACACACTAGAGGATAAATTGTGCCGACATTTATTACTAATCTGTCGGAAGTGCTCGTGCCACAACAGTTTCCTGTCCAGGAACAGGCTCACATTGCTGCTACATCTCTCAGTTTATGCCACTAGTCTTTCCTGGCGCCACCTAGTGCCTGTAGATATAGTCATGCCGTCCTAGATAGTAGCGATGGAACCGGAATATAGATACCATACTTACCCATACAATAATATAACCTTTAACGTACATTTTATAAACATTTTCAAAAGATACCGGTTAATCTAATATTTTTTTTCTTTTTATTACTATTTACCACGTGTATTAATTTAACTAGAGTTTTTTTAAATATATAATAAATAATAATTATTAAAAACTTAAATATTAACCCATTAAGTATTAAACTACTTAAAGTAATCCCTACTTAATTACATCATTAAAGAAATAATTTAATATTAGGAAGAAGGGTTGATAAAAAGGTCATTTTACTCGCAAAATTCTGTTTTAATATAACTAAATAACGACCGGTTTCGGGTCAAAACCCATCCTCAGGTATGCTAGAAGGATATCATATAGTTGTATTACATTGTTTGTAAATGGAATAGGAAAAATACATAAGAAATTGTTAGACTTAAACAAATTATAATTTAAAATTATATGGTAATTTGCAAAAATAGTCTCAAGTTGTAACAAAGCTGTTATATTAGTGACCAATTCCAATTTATAGACTAACTTTTTTTAGTTTATTTTATTATTTTAAATTAATGGTTAATTTTTGTTTTTTTTTTTTAATTTTTTGTTTTTCTTTATATTTTTGTTACAACTTGAGGTATTCCATGCAATATAAATACAGGATTAAATATAAAATACTTACAATTTTTATTAATAACAGTTCAAAAGTCGTCTAATAATAAAAAATATATTCCAGATGTAAAGCGATGAATGGACATATCAAATTTTGTAATTAATGTAATATTAAAATTGGATTAAAATCAAATGTAAAAATGTTATTTTCTTATATTATACATTTTTTTATAGTCTTGAAATAAAAATATTTTCTTGAATAGAGACTGATTTCTGTAAGAAAATTTATTTTCTTGGTGCAAGAAATTTCTCTGCGTGTACAATAAGTCCCAAAAGAGCCACTACAGTGATCCAAAGTTAAAGGTGTGGCAAAATTTTGATGGAATCTTTTGACCATATGTAATATTCCTGTGAAAATTATCTAAGGATATTCGAGGTTGCTTAGTAAGCATATCTTAGCTACTTATTCCATTCAGAAATCTTGGAAAGTTACCAAACAACATCTCGGAAGTAACATTGGGATGATCTATTCAAAGTAAAACGATTACTACCAAAGCTGAATCACAGGGAATTTTGCTAACTTATCAGAGATAATCGGTTTCATGTGAACGTATTAGAGACATTCGAACGTTGCATCTAGTATACAGGTCGATAAATTACTCCATGCAAGAGTTATCAGAGGTCAAGGCAGTTATAAAAAGGATTCGTCTATTGCTTTCGGCACATATGTAGTACTAAATAAATTCATTGCATTGCGGAATCTGTAGCGATTAAAACAGTTTGTTTAGTTACTATTAATTTGCCGAATTATGGAAAAGTCTAGCAATATATTTAGTAAACAAAAGCTTATTGGTATTACGTCCTAGCACTCTATGTATTTAAACAAAAAAACTTCTGCATGGTTCCATATGTTATATATAATGTTTATGAAAAAAAAATAGAAGAACATGAATCAAATATGGCAACGATTTCAGTGGCCGTCTTATAATATCTAGTTATATAATGCTTTTTTTCAATGTGTTACTGAAAACTCCAAGAAATACTCAATCAAATAAAATTTGAATCACCACTCTAACATGTAAAACGTTTAAGCTATCGAGCGTCAAAGAAACAGTAGCATTTCGCAAACATCTCAAATTATCTCAAAAACAAAGCTATTGTAGATAGATATAGGGAATGTTGGAGAAAATTAGCATGAATTGAAGAGAGGCATCCAAAAGCTTAATAATAAGGTATGAGAACTTAAAATTGGGACTATAATCATTTTTGCGAGTTTCGTATATAAATAATCAAGTGGCATGGTGCCACTTTAAATTTGACATTTTGTCTTTCATGCTAATTATTTATTGACAATGACTTCGTTAAAATACATTGAAAAAAGGAAGTTAATAAAATTAGTATATGACAGGGAACCAAAAATTACACCATATTTAGCAGATAAAGAGCTAAAAATTTATGGAATTGGTAGAAATACAGAATTTTCCATCTGGATGAAGGTGGTGGCATAGAAAGGAAAGAAGGGTCCGGAAAACCAGGAAGGAAGTCAACAGAAGACGAAATAGGTAAAATTGTAAGACCAGCGAAGAAAAATGGGACGACTCTATCGAAAGTGGCGAAGAGATTTCACGTGTCAGATCGCCATATATCGAAAATTTTAAAACAGAAGGGAATTAAGCGTTATTCCAAAATTGATGCACCAAAATCTACACTTGAACAAATGGAACGTTAGAGAGGGAGATTAAACACCCTAGTTTCTGGTGACTTTGGATTATGTGGAAAGAAAGATATAATTTATGATGACGAATCGTACTTTTCCTTCCAAAGCGACAAAACTTCTTCGAATAAACACTATTATGCAGAAAATAAAGAGAATGTGCCAGACTTTAACAAATTTAAATTCCGCAAGAAATTTGATAAAAAATTGTGCGTATGGATGGCAATTTCAGCAAAAAGTGCCAGTGAACCTTATTTTGTAGAAGCAAATTGCGCTTTAAATGCAGAAAGGTATTCGGCAGAATGTGTGGAACGAAGATTAAAGCCATTTATTTAGTCGGTCACTAAGTTCTGTCACAAAAATGTTTCTAAAAATTCAAACACATAGCATGCGACTGATAAAAACAAACGGCTAATTGAGGTTGTGTCATTTATTCTGAGTCGTTTGACGTTAAAAGTGTTGCGAACGAGTAATAAATAAACATGGAATGGAGCCAACGAGAAGATCGTGTTGCTATAATTGCATTACATCGTTGCGGACATTCGCCAAGTACAATTTTCAATCTGCTAAAAAAAAATGTAATTTACGAAAAGGTTTGTTTATCGTACCATTGAAAGAAACAGTGAAACTGGCAGTGTCGATGACAAGGAAAGATCTGGCCATCCTCGATCAGTTCGCACTCCGGCTGTCATTAAAGCTGTCAAGGCACGCATCAAACGAAATCCTCTCCGAAAGCAGAAACTATTGTCGTTGCAGATAGGTGTGACTAAAAGCACAATCAAAAATATCCTGAATCAAGACCTTAAGCTTCGCGCTTTCAGAAGAAAAAGCGGTCACTTGCTCAACACACGTCTGAAAGGTTTAAGGCTTCAAAGATGCCGAGTCAATGTTGAAGAACAATTTAATCGGCAAAATGATCGAGTGTATCCCTGCAATAGTGAAGAAGCAGGTGTGGTCGCTCCACGTGTTCAATGGGGTCATCATCCATCCTCAGTAATAGTTTGGTTAGGGGTGTCTTATTTCGGACCAACTGAAGTTAATTTCTGTGAGAAAGGTGTGAAAACCAGTACCCAAGTCTATCAAGAGACGTTCCTGGAAAAGATAGTAAAATCTCTAAGCCAGAGCTTATTCAAAAACCAGGATTGGGTCTTCCAGCAGGACTCTGTGCCTGCTCACAAGACCAAAAGTACTCAGTGTTGGTTACAGGCGAATAACATAGACTTTATCAAGCATGAAGATTGGCCATCTTCTAGTCCTCTGGATTATAAAATCTGGCAAGCTTTGGAGGAGAAAGCCTTCGCTAAACGCCATAGAAATTTGGACTCTCTAAAAGCATCTGTCAAGAAGACAGTGGCGGAGATAGACATGGAAATGGTGCGTAATGCGATTGATGACTGGCCTCGCAGATTAAGCGCCTGTATTACGAAACGAGGGGATCATTTTGAATAATTTTTTAATATCTTATTGAGAACACTATATTGGCCTATTTTATCAATAAAAGGTCCTTATTTTCTTTTCTGTTTTGTTTAATATAGTGATAAAAGTTGTGACAGAACTTAGTGACCGACTAAGTATAGACAAAAATTATCGAACAGGTAGATATATATTTTGACCTGAAAAAAAAGTGAGAATCCCCCAAATGTTCCGCAGTTAGGACCAATAGAGCACTTTTGGTCTCATTTAAAAGATAAAGTGTACAATGAAAACTGGTCAGCTTCGACATTTAGACAATTGAAACAACGAATCAATAAGAAAATTAAAGAATTTGGTCAAGATTATTTTAAGCGGCTATTGCAGAACAACCGCACAAAAATTAACGAAGCCGCTGTTTATGGGACACTAATTGTGGTCAAGAAATAAGGTTATAAAGTTACTATTACATGTTTGTTGTTTCTTTGATTAATAAATAATTTTGAAAAATAGTCTCAATTTTAAGTTCTCATACCTTATGCAAGGTGTTTCATAAAAAAATAAAAAAAATTTATACTGTATAGCAGAACCGAGCATCGTATATGCTTGAGCACAGTTTTCTATTGTGAAGGACTTATTTTACATTTTTTATTTAAAAACCTCTTCTCTAAATTGCTCACTAGGTGGACACGCTGTATATACAACCTTATTCACAATTAGGCCCCTGCTTAGAAGAAAAAATTCCCTGTAATAAAGATAAAATAAGTGATATCACTTGATTAAATGGATACAAATAATAAAAAATTTTATTTACTACCCGTCTCAGAAATTTATACAACTTTCTTGATTTTTTTTAGATATAAGGCTAATATAACAAAGTTGTACAATGCTGAATGCCTAGATGGGCTAAATCAGCTTAAAGAATTACTATTCAAAGGCTCGAAAATGAATGCCACAAACATTATTGATTTTAGATATCTTATTGTTTAAATATAAAAAAATATTAAGTTGGATTTAGATAGTACAATCTGTATTGGCTTTTACGTAATATTAGCAGTTTTTCGAATTTAAAATATTCATGACTCGTTCTTCTTACGAAAACTATTTTTTTTTTTGATATATAGCAAATACGTTACAGGAGTGTTGATGGGTTCATAGGTATATAAACATTTAAAGTTCAAATATCGCGATATGAATCATACTGTGTTACAGTTTTGATAAGAAAATATAAAGTTATCGTTAAAAATAAATATCTAAATTCTAAATAAATTTGAATCAAAGCAGTAAAAAATTATCTGCAATAATAGGTATAACTTTCACCGAATGGAAGAAATTTCGGAGAAATTTTACACGAACAATACGACCTGTCAAGGTTACGCTTTATTAAATCGAATATTTTATAATGAGAGCACTAGCTTTGCAATTAGCGTTTCATTATAACACGTTATCAGTTCTGCATTCCATGTTTATTGTTTAAGCACTGTAGTAACGTGTAACATTTTTATTGTTATTGTTATTACTATAGGTTTTCAATGCTAAATCTTACCTATAATTTATTTTAAACATGTCCACACCCCACTTTAGAATTTGTGTTTATTTTTATATGTAAGTCCATTAATCATAATTTTTCAAGTTCAGTTACGAAATACTATATCTGTATTTACTTGGGTTATATTATAACTTTCCTCTAGAGGTTTTTTTTTCATTATCAATGAATCTACGAGCCTTATTTTATCGGAACATATCTGTAACCGCATGCGTATGTATATGTCCTTCGATTACATAAAAAAAAATCTAATAATTATTCTATTAAATCTACGGGAGTTGTTTAATAGGCTTAACGTAACAACTAACGTCATTTAAACAACATTACTACTTTAATTTTGTCGGTCAACTTGTCTATGTAATATAAAAGGGGATATACGGGGCGTGCCATAAGTTTGGAATCTCCCCATTTATACTTACTGTATCCCACTTAAGATGAGTACAACTGTACAGATATATAAATAATATTTTTAATATTATGATGTGATGCAATTTATATAAACCTACTTGAAGATGATATATTTATATATAGATAATAATAGTTTACTAATAATAATTTTGAAATATTATAGCTCAATTAGCAAAATGAAAGACGATTAATAAAAACAACTTGTGATATTTTTTTATAACACTTTTATTTATATTTATTTATAACATAAAAGTAAATTCTAATAACAGTTATGACTGAAATAATAAAAAAAGATTACCGCGATTATAGAAAACAATTCGAAATAACATTAAAATATCTAAAAAATAGAAGGGCAAGACGCGATATGAAAGAACAAAGATGAAAGAAAGATGAGTTATGTATAGATTTTACAGTAATAATAATAATAATAATAATAATAGAAACAAAAACAATATAGAGTCGGGTTGTTTTATATTACGAAAGAAATTAGTAAATATCCAATAAATATATTTTTTTTATAAATATATAACCACCCGACAAAGGTTTAAATTTTACTTTGGCAACAATAATCCATGTAAATATACAAACACTTAAACTAATATAAAGTAAGTAAATATTTTATTATCAACTCTTAAACAATTGCGTATCTATATAGAGCGGTTATTTGCTTAACAGCCGTTCTAAGACAGTCTATTAAATTTATGGCGATCAGCCGACACAATCTAAAGTATTAGGAACAACCGCTTTATAAGTTAAAATGTATCACATATGTCATATGGTTACGAATACTGCGCTTTTTTTACGTATATTTGAATTCGTTGTTCGAGACCGGGCTGGAAATTATCTTTCCATCATCACCTACATGCCTGTGAACTAAAACCGGCGATTTAGGTGACGACAACTCTTTCGCTTGTATGGTTACGCGTTTGGTTCCAGGCGTTAGTAAAGCATCATCCTCTTTCTTAGGCCTCACTTGAGGTTCGTCGTCTTCAGGCACGTCAAGGCCGTTTTCAACTGGCGGTGCTTTCCCTCCATCAGTTTCATCCTTCACTGGTTGTTCGTCATCTCCTTTCTTATTGGTTCCATTTTGTCCATTCATCAAAGGCCTTCTTTCAGCTTGAACTGGGTTCGGTTTATGGAACGTTTGAGCTCGCGGTGTCGGAGTCATCAATGGCTTCATTTCCACTGGTGAAGGTATTTCTTTTATCTCATGATTAGAAGCTGGTCTGCGATTATTTATTGGTCTTCTGGCACTCCTTCTTCGTCGTATTACAACATACACCACCATTGCCACCATCGCAGCCAATAAAACTGCTACAATCACATAAGTCGCCGTATTATTCTTTTTCGAAACGTCTTCCTTTGTCTGGGATTCTTTAGGAGCATCTACTGCTGCTCTTATATTATCATTTTCGCTTGGACGTTCTTTGGATACAGTCTCTTGTAAAGTAGCAGAACTTTTTTGTTGCTCAACTTCTTTCACTGGAGGTGGTGAAGTTGTGGTTGTTGTCGAACTTGTCGTAGAACTTGGCGATTCCCCAGTTAAATCCCCAAAAATCTTCAAAATCTCCTGTCCTATACTTCCAGGAGGTTCGCTTTGGCTGGTATCGTTACTAGGAGCCGGTGTTGAGCAATTATAATAGCAATGAGGGACTTCAGGATCTGGGGATACTGGAATGAATTCACCATCACCTGAACCACCTCTGATATCTAAATACGAACCGCTGCCTTCTACGGATTCATCCAAAGATTCCGACATTGATGAGTTTGTATCAATGTTCGTTCTAAAATATTCACGACCTAAATCATCATCATCCGATACAGCTTCATCTTCTGTTGCATCGAAACCAAGGAAATCTGAAGATGTAGAAGCTGCCACTAAAGCACTGACGTCTTCCCCGGATCCCGCTTCATCTGCTAACATTTGCCCTAGGTCATCGTAGGTAACCTTCCCGGAAACACAATAAGCACTCAACAGGGAGATGCCGTGTACGTTTTCGGGCATGTAACAATTGGCGGGTCGTATTATATGCACATCGTTTCGCAAAAGCGCATCGCGGTACTTCAAAAAGTCACACTCGCACTTTAAAACATTCTCGTTCAGGTTGATCTCGCGCAAATTCGGCAGGAATTTCGAAATATCCGTTAGTACGGTGATTCGATTCGACGATAAATCTAAATGCTTAACAGACTTTGGCAGATCGGAGGCAGTGAATAGTTCGATACGATTATGACTTAGATAGAGGTGAGTTAGATGCGATAGTTGCGGGAAATTCTTCAAGTCTTCAAGCTCGTTATTAGATAGATCCAGTTTCTTCAAGTTCCTTAACTTTCTCAATTTCGAATCGACGGTTTTCATTGATAAATCGCTGATGTCTAATTCGGTGATCTCTTGGATCTGTTTCGGTCTTAGCTTGCTGAGGAAATCTAGGCTGGAGCAGTGTGCTTTTAGTCCACTTTTGGTGGTGAAACACTCGCAATTCTCCGGACAGACTGTGGACATCGATGGGGCACCGATGACGGTCCACGCGAACATCCACAAGAGGCATACAGGGCCCCACATGCTCGACGATCTGGAAAACAGAAAAAGGAACTATTAATGTTATAAAGCATGGCGTACCGTTGGTCCCCTTCATATCGAAAGGCTTATTAGATAAAATAGGCATGTTTGTGCCTTATCTACGATGAATATCTCTCCTTTTTTCTCGTATATTATTTGTGTATGTGAAAACGGGCGTAACCAATGTCACTTGCATAAAGTGACCTGTATATCTATATAATATATAAAACGATCGTCTTAAGTGTCAATTATCTAACCCGTAATGCAGCACTTCCGTCCACGCTTCTTGATGAATGCGCAAGGATATATGGACCAAAGGCCAACTATCATATACTGATGAATATGGATTACGTAACTTACCAATAAGCACAAATAAAAACGATACGACGAAGTTGCGAGCAGCACGCCGACTGAGGTGAGCTATCTCACTGTGAAGCGTTGCACGGTGGTAAAGATAAGAAACATATGTAGTTCAAATTTCGAATTTAAACGATAACGCGGCTTATTATACGGAACGGGTTAAAGATTTTAAATTATGGCTCGCTACTCTTACGCGATCAATAGACGTACGGCCTTTTGCGATCCCTTTACACATCTTTTCGATTATTCACCGAAAAAAAAGACCTGAACTTTTTAAATACGATAACAATAAAAAAAAACAAAAAACGAAAAAGAGGTACCCGAACGATTTGCTTTCTAAACTGATATTATTGGCTGCTTTGTGTCGTATGATTCACACTGATGTATGCTCAGGTCTGGGGTAACGGTGTTTCTTGTAAAACAGAACAGACAACAGTCAACGAGACAGCATGCTGGCCACTGATGGTATGGTGGGTCTTTTTTCTTGTTCAAATGCACATTCGACAACAACAAACGCACACAGATGCGTACTTCAAGTGTATGTAATACGATAACAACTATTTTCCATTCAGCTATTATATGTTATTTTATATAATCGACTCTAATATATTGTATGGTACTACATTGCCACGCAACGCCAGGCCGGTTTTGTACATCACGATCAAACGCGAAACTGTTAAATGATTTTTTTTTCTCCGCTATTTTTATAATTACACTACCGGTCAGGAGTTTATGAAACACCTATCTTTAATACCCTGAAACCGTAATTTATCATTTTCTCGAGATAACTTCGGAATTATATTCTTGATTGTAATTTTACTGTTAGATATTTGTATCTTTTACATTTTACCTGTAAAAAAACACAAATTCCTGTAATATCTATTTGGATTTACAAAAAAGTTACGTTTGGGTCACCAAAAAAAATTGCTAGTACTCCATTATGTTCCTTTTCTTTGTGATATTCCTTACATAATTTAAAGATGTGCTTTGGGTCGTTATCTTGTTTCAACTTACAGTTTTCACCGATCAATCGCAGATTTGATGGCGCAGCATTGTGTTCGAGGTTGTTTCTGTACTTCTCCTTTTTCGACGTTTCGTCATCTTTTATAATGTCATCTAGCTCAGATAGACGCCCACAATACAACAAAACCACCACCATGCTTTGCAATGGGCACTATAAACTGTGGCGACATTTTTTCTGCAGCAGATCTTCTGACAGAAATCCAATGTCTATAAACAAACACTTCATACTTGGATTCTTTGGCTCGCGTTAGTCGCCTTTTCGTTACTGTTAAGGAAATCGGATTTTGACGCTGTCTGTTGAACTCGGGATGGATCCCAGATGTTGGTGATTGTCTATTTCACCATTTAAATAAGAATTAAATCTATAGTAAAGTCATAATACAGACTTATTGTTCAACTTTTACTATTGTCTCGAGAATAAAATTTCTGCTATTGAACTTTCCGGCATTTTCATATACAGGATCCTTCCCTGAACGTAATTAAACTATATTTTTTAAATTTTGGTGGGCGATGTTATAGATAATGATGTATTTCCTAAAAATATTTTCAACTTCATGACATTCTTGATTAAACCTGAAACGAATATCAACTTTCTTATTTTAAACGGCACACCCTGTATATTAGGGATCCTTTTGACAGACCTTTCAAAGACAAGTTCAACGATATGCAATATCATAGGTGTAGGACGTACTACCTTCGAGATATTACATTTTTTGTGAAAAATTTGACAAACGCAGAGTTTAACTGAAACATCGGTGTTACTCATGTAAACTAGTTTTGGGATTTTTATTAGCAACATAAAATATTCTTTATTGCTATAAATACATATCAAAAATATTATATAGAGTGTTCCAAAAACCTAGTCTAAACACTAATATATTCAACTAAAGAAAATTAAATTTTGTTAAATGGCAACCTCTATTTTTAAGAATGTCTACATGTTCTACTTGAAAAGATTCGTGTAAAACATATTTTACTTCCCATACCTAAATTCGCCCGTTTCCGAGTTATAATAACCAAAATTAACAAGGTAGGCTTCGTTTTGCTTAAGCGAATGACAAACAAACAAACAAATTTTGTTAATGGAATCTAGTCAAAATACAATAAGATCCAGTTTTTATTTTTAAAGTAATATGGACTGATGAAGCGAAATTATTCCGAGAAAAGGGATGTCTAATTCTAAAAACAAACATTATTGGGCCACCACTAATCCACATTTAACAAGACCACAAAATGTCCAAGAAAAGTTTTGATCCAATGTATTTTGTGCTATAAAAGACAATAACCTTACGTATCAAATTTATGACGAAAATTTAAATGGCATTAATATTTAAATCTGCTACAAACTACCGTAATGGAATTTATTAATTAGATGGAACTCTAGCGCATTGTACGCGTGAGGTTACAGATCAATTGACGGAAATGTTTGATAATCAATGCATAAAGAAATTAGGATCTTGAACATGATCAACCTCCCCTGACCTCCTCTTCACTTTATTTGGGGTCGCATAAAAACACGGTGTACGACAGTTCCATTTATTCTCGGGAAATCTTGGAGGAGAGGGAAAGGAGAGCTTTTGGCAGCCTTAGCGGAGGAGAAATCCAAAGGGCGGTAGATTCCGTGCACCGTCGGATATTGTCACGTCTACAATTAGATGGAGATTGTTTATTTATATATATTTATAATATATGTTATTAATTTGTATAGTTTATTTGAATAGCTGTGTTTACGCCTTTCATCATTTTAAATATTTTGCGCCCGTTTTTCAGTTTATGTTATTGTTACTAATTAAACATTTACTAATAATCAACTAAATATTTAGTTTTAATTCAATATTTATTTTACTTTAACAACCGAACCTAAATAAAATCTTTATTGGGTATGCCATCTGCAAGTCCCCTTTATTTAATTTAAAGATTGACATGTTAACGTAATGTCACAGTGTTCATTTGTCATTAGCTTAAGCAAAATAGAGCATAGCTTGTCAATTCTGGTTGTTTATTGGTAATAAATAATCGATTTAATGATTTTTTTAAATAACTCGGAAGCCAGCGAATTTAGTTATAGGAAGTAAAATATGTTTTATCCGCAGTTTTTGGAGTAGAATACGTAGACATTCTTAAAAATAGGGGTTGCTATTTAAACAAAAATGTATTTTCTTTAGTTGAATATATTAGTGTTTGGACTAGATTTTTGGAACACTCTGTATAAAATTTTTCATACGTATTTATAGCAATAAAGACAATTTTATGTTGCCAATAGAATTAACAAAACTGATTAACATGTGTAATACCGAATAGAAGATATTAAGGTTGTTTCTGCAGCCGATTTGTGATAGTTTGATCAGAGGTTAATTTGGATCAATCTGCGCATGCGCGAACTAAAACTGATTTAACAATTTAACTGCACGAACGCATTCTTTACATTTATCAGGCGATGTGTAAGTTACAAGCGTATTTAATAGAGTTAAGAGAGAAAATATACTCAAATATGCAGATGAAAAAAATAGATTTATCTTGCGTTCAAATATTACAAGAGGTAAGCGAAAACAGAAATAAACGCGAAATGTTTAGACAGAATTACAAATTCATTAAAACCTTAAAGTAACTGTTAATTCCTAACAAAACCACATACATAAATAAAACACGCGTGAAGTATGAACATATTATACAAAAAGACGTATTATACAACTTTTCACTTCACAATATACCAATGCGCATGCGTCTGATGGATCACTGGACGTTAATCTTCAAACTGGAGCAACTATCAGCAAACGGTTAGGAATTAATTTGGAGATCTGCACGAACGCCAAACTACGTCAAACTGATAGTTAGAGTTTGGCGTTTTAACTGCACGAACACTATTTTTGTAATGCGCATGCTCTAACGATTTCAAACGATTTTAAATCGCTGCAGAAACAAACCTATTGATGTTCCAGTTAAACTCTGCGTTTGTCAAATTTGTCAGAATAAATTTAATATCTCGAAGGTAGTACACCCTACACCTATGATATTGTAAAGGGTTTTCCAATAGTAACGCTCGATGTTTGGCAACGGCGCATGACGAAGTCGATAATCACACAGGTGATATCTTTGGCAGCCGTATTCAGTTGGTCTCTGCATTTCATCATGGAGCGTTACACGACCGAGCAACGCGTCGAAATGGTAAAAAATTATTATCAAAACCAATGTTCTATTCGTCAAACGTTTCGTGCACTCCGTGCAATTTATGGTGTCAACGATCGTCCTTCAGAATCCACAATTCGCCGTTTAATAAACAAATTCGAAACAACTGGGTCTGTGGCAGATCGGAAAGTGCCTGTACGTCAGCGAAACGCAAGATCCCTTGAAAATATTGCTGCAGTCCGGGAAAGTGTTCATGAGAATCCGCAACTGTCCATTCCGCGTCGAGCTCAAGAACTTGGCCTGTCTTCGACGACAACTTGGCGAATCCTGCATAAGGACGTAGGGCTTCACCCTTATAAAGTGCAATTAACCCAAGAACTAAAGCCTAACGATCATAAGCAAGCAGCGGCGTGCATTCGCTAATTGGGCGCTAGAGCAGTTGAAGGTCGATCCTGATTTTGGCCGAAAAATAATGTTTAGTGACGAGGCTCATGTCTGGTTAAGTGGCTTTGTTAACAAGCAAAATTGCCGAATTTGGAGCGACGAAAACCCACGGGAGATTCATGAGGTCCCACTACATTCCGAAAAAGTTACGGTATGGTGTGCACTGTGGTCCGGCGGAATAATCGGTCCGTATTTTTTCGAAAACGAAGAAGAAGTGGCACTTACTGTCAACGGTGAGCGATACAGGGCTATGATAAAGAGATTTTTTTTGGCCTTCAGTGGATGGAATCGATCTAACAAACATTTGGTTTCAGCAAGACGGTGCTACGTGCCATACGGCACGTGATACAGTGACACTATTGCATGAGAAATTTGAAGGTTTCGTTATATCGCGAAATGGTGACGTTAATTGGCCGCCCAGATCCTGCGACCTAACGCCACTGGATTTTTTTCTCTGGGGCTCTCTAAAATCCAAAGTCTATGCTAACAAACCGCGAACGGTTGCTGCCTTAAAGGCCAACATTAGGCGCGTTATTGCTGAAATTGAGCCACTTTTATGCGATAACGTCATCACAAATTGGGTATCCAGGATTCAACAAACCGGGCAAAGCCGCGGCGGACATTTATCTGATATAATTTTTAAAACATAATGTTAACACATGTACTTTATAATAAAAACAAAAATAGATCACTATCATTCTCACAATTTGTTTTATTGCGTTACAAAAATCGAGCGCTTCTAATGGAAAACCCTTTATATCGTTGAACTTGTCTTTGAAAGGTCTATCTAAAGGATTCGTAATATACAGGGTGTACTATTTAAAATAGGAAAGTTGATATACGTTTCCGATTTTAATCGAGAGTGCCATGAAGTTGAAAATATTTTTAGGAAATACAACTATCTATAACATCGCCCACCAAAATTTCAAAAATATAGTTTAATTACGTTCAGGGATACTTTTAATAGGTCATTGTCGTGAATGACCCTGTATAGTTATTTAACTTATGGACTAAATATCTCTATAGAATTTGTTTCCAAATTAGCAAAACTTTCAACCTTTATTAATTTTTTGAAAGATAAAAACATCATGCTTATCCAAATTTAATGCAATGTTTTTTTAATTCACGACAGGCGCTGTATATTGATAATTATAATTATCACCTGCATCTACGTCAACGACAATTATAAAATCGAGTTTTCTTGACCTCAAAATCGCCTTACTATATTTAACAAATATGCAAATTCATCTAGAACATGGTATAATAAAGTTTAAAAGACGGTACCCAATGACGTGTATAAGCCGTTTTACATAAATAACGTTGACGACACAAGGTACAACGTATGCGTTACCTGGAAAATAAACATTTTCGCTAATTGGAGGCGATCTGTTTGTCAAGTGATAGCGCTTTTTCTTTAATATTCCTACATTAAAGATAGAATAAAGAAAGGTTTTATATGTCTTTTAATGCAGGAAGACCATTTATCTATAGCAGAGATATAAAGACTGCAATAGGTCAATGAATCGTACAAACGCATTTGCATGAAGATAAAGATGTGATAGGTTTCTGAAAATTTCGCATCTGTTATGATCCGTTAGAATAATGCTATAGTAAAATAAGAAACAAAAGAAGGATGTATGCATACAATAAACAAAGTTTCCTATGAATCATATCGAAATTTTATTGTTGATTTAACTAATATCATTCTATAATAAAAAAATAAATAGGCTTCAGCTCCTGTTCATTAAAACAAAAATATGGATTTTAGCGTATTATGAAGACATTATCAAAGCCATTTTTATACTAATATATGTAGGTACACAAAATTATGAATTATCTTCATATACACTTTTTTTTTGCTTTCATATCCAATATGATTTTAACCGTGAAATTGAAAATGTCAAGATCGTTATGTATTATTATAATAATTATTGTTCTAACAATTTGACAGTACCCCAGCGGCGGTTGAATAAATTTCATCTATAATAGACCGGAAATCTTTTAAGTTTTAGCGTTTAATCTATTGACGTATATATGAATAAGTACATACGAATTTGAGTTGCTTAGAATTTCACGAAAACCTTGAAGGTAACAGAAAAGTATTGTTTAATTTTTTACCAACCAAACAAGCAAGTTGAGATAACAAAATATTGCATGACAAATATTGATATTACTTATAACCTTTTTCAGAATAAACTACAGTGACAACATAAAGTGTTATTATCTTCAAAGAGTAAAATGAAAGCGTTTAAGTTATTGCAAAACCTCGTTCTAATTGCAGGTATTTTAACACTGTTTAATTATTGAATATTACCACATACCTTTCCAGACGATTTTAAATAATAAGCAACTTTTATTCAAAAAAACGTGTTATTTTAATGTGTTAATCTTATCTGTTCATGCATTCCATATACACATGTATATTCAAAAATCTCATATTCCATTATTTTATTACTGAACATATCGGATTTTGTAATTTTCTTAGTAATTGCGTTATTATGCCAACTTTCACTTAAAAAATACAGGTGCATTGCGTAGAATTATTTAATAATATGCATAGTGAGATGAAATCAAAAAAATTACAAAGATTCTTCGCCTTGAATGTAATATGAAGTCATCTTTGTTTCACAAAATGAAATAAAAATTTCAGAAACCCACGTATGTTGTAAGTTCCAACAGCATTGTTTCTTAAAAATAATAATAGTTTGTTCTTCTTACTCGTGTTACTCATAAAGTCCATGCATTATGGAAGCAATGACAGTGACATACTTCGGAGATCAGTACATAGAAATGACAAATAAATAAATCGAAAATGTGACACTTAAGATGACAAAAGACTTTCACTCCTACAAACACTTTTGGTAGGCTTTGTACGTGTTAAAAATAATAGTCATGTGGATTATTAATGAAAATCGTATTTATATAGGGTGATCTTTTGGAATGACAGCACAATATTCCATTAATTCGATTATCAGTATAAATTTAAGCACGTGTTTTCAAGGGCGATTTGGTAAAACTTTTTCAAGCTTCATAATTGAATATTCAGAACATATATTTTAAGTTTAAATTATATCAAATTATAGAATTTAATCAAAATCATCATTAATTAACTGAAACCGTGGTAATTGAATATGTCGTGTGCAAGATGCTTTTTAAATTAAATGTTAACTGCAATTCTCTTGTAACTCGATTAACACAATTACACGACCATAATATTAATGAGATAAAAACGTTTCAACATTGTTACATAACTACGTATTGTTTATCATCGGTAATAATTATTTTAAATACGGTAGACAAATAATTAAGCGGAAAATAATAAAAGAAAAATTAATAATACCTACTTCATTTGAAAAATTGAATTCACTGATTTCCTCAAAGACTCGGGTGGGTACAAAATTGATTCTCTATCAAATGTAACACAGTTTTTTTGTTAATGTCCGTGTATTTTATTTGTCACAGATCATAGTCCACTATATTTAAAACTGATTGCGTTTTCTCACTGCATTCATTAAATGAGTGGGGTCAATGAAGAAACAAAATGCACCCACCGTGTTGTCGTCAATAAAACAGAATTCCAAAAAGAGGATTCGGCAAAAACGTGAATCGAGCAATGTTCAAAATCTCATATCCGATTCACCGTCTCTCTCCGTGTTATTCTAATCTCAAATCCGAACTACGCGAAGTAGAATAGAATTATCATTTAATTTAATATCGTTCGATGCTGTCTTTGCTTGACCTTTTTGTATATCGGTTCAAGTACGCTAACATGGGAAAGTATAGGGCCGGCCTAATGGACAACGGGCAGGTAGTAAGTTGTGACAGCAAAATACAGGTAGTAAAGAGGAAAAAAAACGTCGTCTCTGCGAAAGAATTCACCGACTCATAATTTTCACGTGCACAAATCGAAACAACATTTATAAATCTAAGAGCCGGTTATGTGTCTCGTCTAAACATCAAATAAAACGTGGACTACATAGTTAGCTGTTGCTATCAACGCTATATACTATAGCAAAGACAATTTCGAATTGCAGTGGAGTGGGGTAATCTGGTTGCATACGTTGACCGACCATCTACGTAAAAAAATTCAAATACCTCCATTTAGCTTTAAGGAAAATACAGCTGTTGCATGGAAGATTTTACTTGAACAGTAAAAGGTATACGCGAGAGACAGCTACATATTTAAAGCGATTGGGTACGTAAAATTAAGTGTCAAATACGTTTCGAGTATCATATTCGAAATGAAAATGCATATTGTAATAAGTCTGCCTAAATATATTCACATTAAAATTATCTTCGCAATCAAATCCTCTAGTATTTTTGTATATTTTTACCACCGACATCAACCCGTGACTACCGACCGTCGGAATATGAATAAGTACATAGCGGTCTGTGAGACCAACGGTCGGTAGTTAAGGGTTAAGAAGCTGAAGGTAAAAGGTTGCAGTAAAAAAATCACCAACCCCAATAAATTCTATCTCTTCCAAGTTCTTTCACCTCCCACCAACTTAAACCAAAGCCAAATGACACTTTCTTTAGAAATCAGTCAAAAATTAGTGAAACTAAAAGTCACCAACCTCACTGTAAACTTTCAAAATCTTTTCCCCAAGTTAAATATAAAATTAACAATATTATTTTTTATGAATATTAATTCAGCCCCTTATTAGCCCTTAAAATACATTGAGCACGGCTAAAAGTGCTTCAAGAACTTCACAAAGTGGTTTAAGCAAGTAACTGAAATACTAAGAGTAGAGCTTCAGTTATGTTACAAGTATTTCAATTAAAATTGATGAAATCACTTAGGTTGGTATTCATAGTATGAAGGGCAAATGAATATAGATTTAGTTCAATACCAAGTGGATTCTTTATTTTACTCTTAGCGATCGATTTCGACAAATGAGGCTATTTAGTCATTGACGTCGTTGAGAAAAAATATATGTCATATTATCGTCAGAATGTATATAGTAAAATATGAAATTTAAAGTTTAAAGATATTAGTTAAAAATTTAAAGTTTGGATGTGAAGTTTTTGGAAATTGAAATTTGACAAGTTTATTAGGAGAAGAAAAAGGAAGAGAATGAGAAAATGGGATGGGAAGCGGCAACTGATATAATTATGCGGACACGACCAGCAAACATCCGCATAATCATATCAGTTGCAGCTTCCCATTCCATTTTTCTCTTCCTTTTTCTTCTCCTGATAACAAACTTGCCAAATTTCAGTTTCTAAAAACTTCAAAACCAAACTTTAAATTTTTAACAAATATCTTTAAACTCTAAATTTCAAATTTTATTATATATATTCTGACAATAATATGATATGTATTTTTTCACAACGACGTCAATGACTAAATAGCCTCATTTGTCGAAATCGATCGCTAAGAGTAAAATAAAGAATCCACTTGGTATTGAACTGAATCTGTATTCATTTACCCTTCATAATTACTTTCTTACTTTCAAATTGCTTCAGTTACATTAAAGGTAAATCCTTTAAAGCCTCAAGGACTTAAAGAAAATATTTCAAGCATCAAGCATCACATACCTTCTCCTAAAAGTGAGTGAGAGGCATACTTTTTTTCTAAATTAAGAAAAATGTTCATACTCTTTTATTCTCTTAAATTAGTAAAGTAAAAAACAATCACCAACTTCAATCCGAATTTTCAAAACCTTTTACAGCTCCTTTCACCTTTCACTAAACAAGGGAACACAGATATGTGCGTCTCACCGATTTAAATGAAACTTTATGGGTTTATAGACCGATGTAGTGTAAAAACATCGGTAACTTTCTTAGCTGCCCAATTTCACAGTAGCGGGGTGTAAAACGCCCTAAATTCTACTCTACCCTTCGCTGGTTAACTCAATAACTCAGAAACTATAAAATATAAAAAAAAGATACGACAAGATTTAAACTGTTTTATACGCTCTTAACGGATGGCGTAAATACTTTCCCTATAACAAATATTTGCTTAGGGAAACAACCCCCACCCCCTTATTTTTTTGTAAATATCAGAATTTATATATATTACAAAAATACAGAGGAAATATTCTTATTTGTGTAAAAAAAATTCATAAGTGATGTGCCAAAATATCTGATATTTTTTAGAACATTTATGTATCCATTAAATTTATCTTCATGTAATCCAAGTTGCGATGAAAACTTTTCCACTATATATTTTTAAACGTATTCAATCTGATATCGTTCACGCGCTGGATCTATGGTCGCTATAAGATATTGAAATGCTTAAATAAATTTAATAGTGGTAGTAAACAGAGCGTTATTGGATTCCTGGAGTGGGCCTTGTCTGAATGATGTGCAAAATGTAGTACCAACGAACAAAAAAGTAAGCAGTTTCACGATTGCCAAGAAGATAATTTCAATGATACAACCTTTAGACGTTTACGATTTTAGAATATGGAAAAATTTAGTGAGAACATTTCAGATAAAATATACATCAAAGAAATAGTATTATTCAGTTACAATCTTTAACTCATAATCAGTTGCCATCGCCAAGGTTCTTGAATCTATTTAAATATGCGTGGTATAAAAGTGGATACATCGCCGAGCGGCTACCGCATTTTGAGAATCCTGTAACATTCTGCTTCCTGAAGTATATACAAACCACACTAAAATGCGGTATTTATAACAACCCTGCATTTATTCGTTGTGCATTGTGTAAGCAATTCTTTTGATTTCAACATTTCTACACGTATTACCCTTATTGCAGTAACCATGTAGCGTAGACTCTTATAAGCAGTCGATTTATGAAATATGTTCCACATTGTACCTCCTATCATTCTTATTACTAGTATAGCACAAATGTATATGCAATATGCATCGTAATGTATTTCTGAACATTCTTTTTAAACAGCCGTCAGTAAACTCTAAACTCACATTTTGTTAAAAAAATTATTTTAAGGGGATGGAGTGTTGTTTCCCTAAACAAATATTTGTTATAGGGAAAATATTTACGTCATCGTGAAGAGTAAAACAGTTTAAATGTTCTCTTAACTTTTTTTATATTTCTCATAGTTTCTGAGTTATTGAGTCAAACAGCAAAGAGTAGTGTTGAGCTTAGGGTGCTTTACAACCCGCTAATGTGAGATTGGGCAGCTAAGAAAGTTAATGTTGTTTTTACACTACATCTGTTTATAAACCCACAAAGTTTCATTTAAATCGGTGAGACACACTTATCTGTGTTCCCTTGTAAGTTAAAAACAAAATTAGCAAAACTTCATATACTTTTTTATGAATATTAAGCTTCTCCAAAGACAAAAAATTGTTTCATATAAGCATTCTCTCATTTTTTCCGCTCTCTAAAAGTGAAATTGAGGTTGCATATATAACTCCAGGGCGTCTGCCTCGTAATTTGTTCCGGAACTGTAAATGAACTCGACAATTTGCTCCCTCTAGCGACGTACAATGTAACGACTACGAGCTAGTATCACCTGTAATAGGCAGCTATCTATATTAATTCACAGTAAAGTGGTAAAGGTAAAGCTTTAACAATAACGTTATCATAGATTGTGTGAGTTTTGTATAAAGTTCATTCAGTGTGTATTTGCCAATCGTACGAAACTTACAGGTGAGTTCCAGTCTATCCTTCTATTATTCGTATGGTTCCTCTATCAATAGTATTTATTCGTTAAATCTAAGGTTAAGGTACTTTATAATAGTAAAATTCTAACCAATAATGCGCAGAACCTGCTTAATTCAAGGTCGTAAAACGGGGCTGATCATGTTATGTAGACTTTGTTATATTCACTTTTTTTCCGATATTCCGCACTTGTCACCTGGATTCATCGAAAATTTATCGCTGGAGATAGTCAAATGTTTTCGTTTTATTTTTTTAAGCCAATAATACCAACATGAAAGTGCAGAAAGAAACCTCTTTCATTCTTTGTAATATTCTTTTTTTTTTCATTTTGTACTTCAAGAGCAAGTTTGGGTAGGTTTACATCATCTTCAGTTGAAATACAATCCTATTAGAACCCTCAAAATGTTCAAAATTGTAAATTCCAATATGACAGAGTGTTTTGACAAAAAATATTTTAATCTTATCAATTTTTTTTTTGTTTGTTTAATTGTTTACAACATATTTCTAAGCATATTTTCCTAGAAATTTCTACTTTAACCAGCAGTATGTAAATAAAAATTTTACAATTCTAATGAAATTCTACTTCGCAGGAATTTTCTGTAAAATATGACAAAGACCATTCTAGATTTCCAATAAGAAATTCATTTGTTTGTATTTAAATTGTAAATACCATAAAACAGGGTCTAATTAACTAAACTTCAAAGCTAATGGCTGATGATTCATCTGCTTACTGTTTGATTTTTGACAGTCATCTCCGAAATTTATTTCTATTGCTAACCGGAATTTCTAACAAATGCAAAAAAAATCTCCGTAATAAAACAATGGATATACAGTTGCATTATTCGTTTCACTTTAATCATCCCATGACCATGGCACTAAAATGTTATGGGAATTCCCAATTTGTGAATTCTGATTTGGATTTTTTTTTCTGAAATGTAATAAGGAAATCACTTAACTTTTCTCAATATGTCGGTCTTAAAAATTGAAGACCTTCAAGTGCATTTAAACTTTATTGTCTGAAACCCTGACTCTACCAACGAGTTTTTCCATTATAATTTGTATAGGTTATTAGAAAAATCTGAGAAATCTAATCTTGGGTTTTTTTCTATATTCCAGATTTACGGTTGTCAATTATGCTACGTACAGTAGCTTTCATTCTAGGGGTGGTTATTTTACCATCTCTAGCCACCCCAACGGCTAATAAGCTATGTCCAGAAGGTTGTAACTGCACAAATTATGTTGCGACCTGCGACAGATTGGATTTTCCTGCTTTCACGCAAGAGCTTCTTGAATTAAGACTAGTACGTGCCAAAGATCCTATCGTTATAGATCCAGAATTCTTCACAAGGCGTCAATTAACCTCTCTAACTAATTTATATATTGAGAACTCGATTATTCTCGGCATAGATCCATCAGCTTTCCTACAAGCTACAAAATTAAGTTCGATGCATTTTGTCAATTGCACATTGCCCGAATTGCAACCAGATTCATTCTTATATGCGACTTCTTTGAGGTTGTTGAATATCGATCAGTGCAATTTGGAAAAGATTGAAGCTTTAAAATCTGAATCGCTGCAACAATTGAAAATTTCCTTCTGTCGCATTAAAGAGATTACAAAAGCTATGTTCGACACCTTAGACGAGATGACCGATCTAAATTTGCAAGGGAATAAAATCGACAAAATCGAGCCTGGCAGTTTCAAAAATTTAGTCTTCTTAACGGATTTAAATCTATCCTACAATAATATCAGCAAGTTACCTCCTAAAATATTCGACGAAAACGATGAATTAACGTCTGTTGATATGAGAGGGAATCCCCTAGAAAAAGTTGACACCTCGATATTCAGCAATTTAGATCAACTGGTTCTGAGCAACTGCCAACTTCGTGAGTTCGACGGCGCTGATTTTGAAGAGTTAGTTAACTTGGATTTAAGCAACAACTTACTTACTGAGCTTTCCAGCGGCGCTTTCCGGAATATGATCAACCTGGAATATTTGAACTTGTCGAGAAACAGACTTACTAGCCTCCCATCTGATATTTTCGCGAATAACTCGCGTTTGACTAGGATTATTTTGGATCGTAACGACTTACAAAGGCTGCCAAAATTCAAAAATAGCGAAAACTTTCTAACGCAGTCGTTCTCATGCAACGAATGCGGTTTGGAAAGCATCGAAGCGTACGTATTCGAAGATATGCCGGCTCTAATTAGCTTGCATCTATCCGCTAACAGGATTGAGAAGCTCGATCCTGATGTATTTAACATGTTGAAGAGCTTAAGGGTGCTAGATATATCCTATAATTCCATCCAGGATGTCGATATGGATATATTCAAGTATAACACCGGATTGAAGAAATTGAATCTAGCTGGGAATAATATTCCATATATAAATCCTAAGATTTTCGCGAATAATCACGTTTTTGAAACTTTGGATATTAGCAACAATGGCATTCAGGAAATTTGGAAATCGAACGAAAATACTACGATCTTATCCCTTTCTGTACTTAATCTTGCGGATAATAAGTTAACTAAGATCTCTGTGAGTGATTTGGAGGTTGTACCTAACTTGAAAGTACTTAATTTAAATAATAATATCTTGAAATGTACACCTGATCTTAAAACTTCTGTTAAATGGTTGAATATGCGCGCGGTTCTCCATTCTTCTCTTGGAATGAATGCTGAATTGGGCGTAGATCAGATGATGACTTACACAGATTTGTATTGGAATGATCTGTACAAGGTAACTTGCGCTTATATGCTGGACCTAATTGGAGAATATGATACAGATGACGAGGATGAGGAAGAAGACGAATATGGCAAAGTTGTTTATGACGGTGATATCGAGATGATGAGGCTGATGACTGACAGGAAGTGGATACCGGAAAGTGATGAGCCAAACGAATATTTTGAACAGGACGTGGTAGCCAATAACATGTATTCACGCCATAGATACAGCTTCGTTTGGCCAGTACTAGTTTTTGTTGTAACAGCACTGTTTGTCCTCTTCATCGTTACGAATATCATCCTTTGTGTTCTTAGGAAGAGAGGTCAGCTACCCAGGAACATCAATCTGACGTGGAAGAATGGAGCACATAACGGATTCGTTTACAAGCCCCTAACAGAAGACATATCAAGGCCAAGATCTATAATAATAACACAAGGCGATAAACCACAAGCGCCAAATTTGTAGTACTATCAAATGTAAGGCTATTTTTCATTTAATGAGAAGGGTAAATTACAGCGAAGTTTCGACTGATTCGTTTAGCAGATTCAAACGTAGTATATGTCCTAAATAACACCGAATAACATTTATATATGGAACTATAAATTTTTAAAAAACCTTAATTAGTATGTATGTTTTAGGTCCTTTTCGGATCTACCTTGGAGCTTATAATTATTATTTTCCATTTCTATCTTTTAGTAGAGTTTATCGCTATTTGTGTTATTATTTAGTGTTAATTCGTTAAGATAACTTGCCTTTAAATTTAATTCATACGTAGTATTAAATAATTAATAATTATTAAAATTGTACATTCCATATACATACAATATAATAAAATATTTAAATGGTATTCACATCTTTTATTTGAGAAATACCATGGAAAGCAAACAAGCAAGAACAACACGGAGGAGATAAAGAAGTGGATCACAAAGATTCACTGTTAGCATTGTTTCGTTTTATATCGCTTTTTGTACCTTGAATCATTTCCAATGATAATTTCTTGAAATGGGAAAAAAATGGCACAATTACTGCTATTGTTAATAGTAATATTTTAATTGTATTTGTACGACGTTTCATTATCTAATCAACAGTTCATGATCAATACGTGAGGAATCTTTATCAGTTTAGTATTGTCTTTTTTACCCATTAAGAAAAATAACTTTTTTTGGCGTGTTTCCAAAATGGTGAAATGGTATAAAGCGCTTTGTTCAAGTAAATAATATTCGCTAGGAATAAACAAAACACGATTAGTTTACTCAGTCACGTGCCAAAAATATCCACGAATATTCTTAAAAGAACAAAAGACGGTTTTGCAAGATTCCTAATATCGTTGTTCTACTTCCAGTAAAGTTTATTTTTGGATATATTTAATTTACATCTCGTCTGACGTTCGAAGTAAATGGAAATGTTTGTAGGTGCTAATTATATTTGAACATTTTATGCTCAAATAAATATTCCCAATAGATCACTTGTTATTAAGTGCTTTGTTTTATTGTAAATATTTTGATGGACTAAATACTCATACAAAAATGCCTAGACCCTAAACTGATAATTGCTTTGCTTCTCCTTGATCAATTAAACTTCAATTTAGTAAATTTATTATGCCTTCGGATCGTTTCTAAGTGTCCTATCCTTCTCTATCGATATCAAAAATAGCCATCACCACGTCATAAATATCAATCAACCATGTTAAAATGTGCAAAAAAATGTCTGTTTTCGCGACGTCGCAAGCTGAGTCAGCAGGATTAGAAATTTAGAACGTGTACCATGTATCTAAGAAATTAACGCGCGTATTGACTTATTGTTTTTTTTTTTTACGAAAATATTGGTTCTCTCATCTGAAAGGGAATTTTAAAATAGGAAAATCAACCTTAACCTTCCTATACAGAGGTATAATACATAACTGGATGATAAGTATGGCAAATATAGATAAGAACTAATCATGAGCTGAAAATATTGCGTCTAATTGTTATTTACTAGCAGGGTCCATAGAAAAAAAGAAAGTCCTATTTCCTTAATATTTAGTTGATGTCAGTAAAATTCCACGTTATATTACCGAGGTGAATTCATAAAATCAAATACCCCCCGTTTAAAAGTATTGCTTACGTGAACCTTACTTATTAAATTAATATGTTTATCAGATACTTTTACGTTGTAGGCATACCAAAATGATTCATACGACACAGAGACGTATTGGGAGGAATCTATTAGTCAATCTGATCACACAATACCCATTTAAACCTATTATTAAAAGTCCTTCATATCCTATAAATGGATGCAAAAGATATCGTTATATACAGATTCAATTTTCACGGTTTAACCATGTAAAAATTTGGATGTTTCATAAATGCTTTCAATCCACACCTGTTACTTTACAAATATATAACAGCAAGAAATGCATTATCACAAAATTCATAGTCCAACTTATATAAAATGTCAAAATTCAAGCAATCATATCATATGATTAGTAAATAGGGTCACGTGCTGTTTAGCATAAAGAAACAGAAAACTGTCACGAAATATATGCGAACTTTATTCGGTCACGAACAACAGATAAACTTAAGCGCGTTTTAAGAGGAACTTTAAAACGGAAATGGCTTCAAGATTAAGGACTATGAAATTGTTACGTACGATTACGTCGGCAACGTAAGTACCGTAAATACAAGCAATTTTTTTTCATTTATAACTTATTGTAGCTTAAATACTCCCATTGCATGTATTAACGGTTGCATATGTTACAGAAGCTGTTGCCCTGCTCATTCCCATGGCAACTACTTTAATACATTACCAAGTGCTGTACCAACAAAGGAGTATGCATTCGAAGTAATGTTTTTATTATGTCTATTTTTTTTATCACATGTTTGCTTGTTACTTTTATCTTCGCCATAGCTACAATATAAGGTTTACTGTTTGATATCACTGTTTGCATAAAACATTCGTTTATATTGCAGTAGGAGGCGTGAATTATTTCTAAATTTAAACGAAAATAACTATTGGAAGATTTTGATCCAAATCCCATTGGGTACGTGTGAAAACACGTAATTGGTTGGCTTAAATTTCTTCTATATACAGTTTTTGCTAATTAACTAAATTCTTGGGTACAATGTACTTCAGTATAATCTGATAAAAAGTCATTCATTATCATTATCTCAAAATAGATATCTTGAGATTTCCTCTACGTGACACTTATGTAGATTGGATATATTAAAAGATATCATGCAAACTAAATTCTTTTATCTAAATAGATGACCTCATCTACAGTAAGATATGGACCTGGAGTTACCAGAGAAGTCGGCATGGATTTGGCTAACAGAAATGTAAAAAAAATCTGCGTTATGACTGATAAAAATTTAATCAATCTACCATCAATCAAAGTAGCATTTGATTCATTAGCGAAAAACGGCATTCAGTTTGAGATATTTGACAATGTTCACGTAGAACCCACAGACGCCAGGTATCATTGGATATATGTGTTTATTCCTGTGATATATAATATAAAATCTTTACAGCCTATTAGAAGCAGCAAATTTTGCAAAATCTAAAGACTTTGATGCTTACATAGCAATAGGCGGTGGTTCTGTGATTGATACATGCAAAGCGGCAAATTTATACGCGTCAAATCCAAAAGCTGACTTTCTAGACTATGTTAACGCTCCGTTAGGAAAAGCCAAACCTATTACGGTTCCTCTAAAACCCTTAATAGCAAGTAAATTGGTTTTTGAGCAATTTAACATCCTGAAACAACTATTACTTTACAGTACCTACAACATCTGGTACCGGAAGCGAAACAACAGGTGTTTGTATATTCGATTTTAAAGAAATTCACGTTAAAACTGGAATATCAAGTCCATATTTGCGTCCAACATTAGGGATAATTGATCCCTTACATACTTTGACTTTACCGGAAAGGGTGGCAGCTTATAGTGGTTTTGATGTATTTTGCCATGCTTTAGAGTCTTTTACAGCTATTCCTTATAATGAGAGAACGCCTTGCCCAACGAATCCCAATCTTCGCCCTACGTATCAAGGTCAAAATCCTATATCGGATGTTTGGGCTAGATTCGCTTTGAGGATTATTCACAAATATTTTGAGAGGTACAAAATTATTAGTTGGAAGTTCGAATCTTTAAATCCAAATTTCCCTTTCTGTTAGAGCAGTTTATAATTCCGATGATTTAGAAGCTAGATCAAACATGCATTTGGCTTCCACTATGGCTGGTGTTGGTTTTGGTAATGCAGGCGTGCACTTATGTCATGGTCTATCATATCCTATATCCGGAATGGTTAAAAGCTTCAAGCCCAAGGGTTATAAGTACGTCTTCTCTTCAGAATTTGATCGGATTTTTTATGGATGTGTTTTAGTGACGATCACCCTATTATACCGCATGGTTTATCTGTGGTAATGACTTCTCCGGCAGTTTTTAGATTCACCGGGCCTTCTTGTCCAGAAAAACATATAGAAGCTGCTGAAATTCTTGGAGCAAACGTTGCTAATGCTAAACGTGCAGATGCTGGGACTATCTTGTCAGATGTCATAAAGAAATATATGGATAAGATTAAGATTGAGAATGGTTTAAATGCTCTTGGTTTTAAGAAAGAGGATATACACAAACTTGTTAAAGGTACACTACCCCAGGTAAAATTTTGGCGAACAACGTTTATGTACAGTAAAGAGCAAAATTATCTTAGTAATTTTTTAGGAGAGAATTACAAAAATGGCACCATGCAATCAAACTGAAGAGGATCTAGCAGGGCTATTCGAAAATTCAATGAAAGTTTATTAAATAATTAATAAAATTGTATTCAATACTCTTTGTATATCTACATTTCGACATGATTATACATTAAGTATATGTTTCATATATATATATAACATACATCAAAAGCATCAAACTTTCCTCTTAGTAGTAGCATGTTTGTGCACAAGATGAATACTGTAAATTGTTAGAGTTAATACGAATACTGTTCGAATATTAATGTAATAATAAAGAATATAATACCAAAAATAAAAAATTAAATTAAGAGAGATGGGGACAGGATAGTGAAATAGTATTAAAAAACTTAAACTTTGTGCAACATAAACAGCATGCTTCTAATTTTACACTGAAAATAAGAAAGGAATAAATAAATATAACTAAATTAGAAAATAAACAATATGTATATATGTACAAATAGAAAGATATACAAGACAATTTAAGAATTAGACTAACATGTGAAAGGAACATTTTTCCTATTATTATTTTTATTATCATTATTATTATTAGAATAGGTAACATGTTGTATTCAATAATCTTTTTTGTCTCTTTATGATCTCGTTTATTTGGTATAACATTAGCGAAAATTGGACACGAAAATCAATAAAAAACAAAATTAAATTGACCTGTATAACATTTTCCTTTCTATAAACGATATTCAAAATAATAAACACTAAAAATTGTCGCCTGATTATCTAAACGTAAATAGACTTTATTTCTCTTTGGTTTAGTAAATATGTTTCCTTAATATTTATCTCCAGAGCGGCGATTTCTCCTACAAAAATATACTATGTATATTCACACAAACATGCCGTTAGAATTCAAAAAGATCACTAGGTAAGTGACGAATATATTATTATTATTATTATTATTACTATTATATAGGTACTTCAGTCGAAATTTTTACATCATTCGAGGAACAATTTGACTGATCTCTTCAAATTTATTTTTTTTAAAAGAACCCAGTAGCATTTCACATTGAAACAATCACAAATTTCTATCTCATCTTTTTTTTTTTTCTAAAATCCTTTCTTTAAATTTCCTAAATATCATCTCCATCAATAATTTTTCCATAATAGAGAAAAAATATAAATATTAAATAGAACAACTAACAATACATCTTATAACTTTCATTTTTTCCTGTATAGATTATAAAAATAATGTTGTCTATCTATAGATACTTTTTTTAATGTATACAATCGAAGGCTAAAAATATATATTATACAAAATGCACTATTTAAAAGTAGGGTACTTTTAAATGGAACATCCTGTATTTGATACCTACATACTAAGTGGTGTCGCTTGAATTAGACATAATAGTACATTTTTTTTGTAATACAACGTGTTTCACTTCCGATGAAACTACTACCTTCTGTGGGAAATAGACAAAATAAGCTTGCACTACAGAATGTATTATGGAGCTTATTTCGACCACCCAACCACGCATAAAGCTGCGAGAAAATAATGATTATGTATATAAGTATGTACAGAACAAACAAAAAAAATGTATCATAAGAATATTGTACAATAATACTTTATTTTGGTATTATAAAAAAAATACGACGATTACAATTTAAGTAATAACGATTTAAAGTTACTAACTTACAAAAAAAAATGTCTTCGGTATTTAAGAGAGCAAACACTTTTGTTTAATAAAATGTGCTACCTCCTATATAATGTAATAAGATCATCAATTATATCACAGCAAACTTGAAATATAAGTATTAAATTAATAAAAAAGAACATATTTCAAAATTAATACGAAAAATTAGATGAGGAATATGAATAATTACTTTGACTAGTAATACTAATTTCATTAATTCTTTTTTAAAATAATAATAATATATATGCTATCAAAAAAATCCTTGTTTTCTCCTTCTTTCTTATTATATAATTATTAGTTAAATTTTATTTGCCTTTTCTCATCACATTTGCTACATATACTATATTTATATAAGTATATTATGCAGGGCTAGATTGTTTAATACGGATATACCCCTTAAATAAAGTATATAGTAATATTTCAGATTTTATTTAGAATATTTTATTTTATTATCATTATTTTTTAATGATTACAATCTAGCGCACGTGTATATTCCCTTAAAACTTAAAACGAAAGTTATAAAATGTACATAATTTTTTTTTTATTATTATCTTTCTTTCACCTTATCATCTTTGATCACGATTTCTCTTCTATAATTCTTAGAAATAACAAATGGCTATAGATTATGGCGCTGTTATTCTCAATAAACCGTCATTTTTTTTACTATATAATCGTTTCGCGGAATTTAACGGTTAAACATCAATTTAATCGAAAAAAATATCATTAATATTAATATGCAATCATAATATTAAGGGGAACATCAGAAAATAATACACTGTTCGTCTTCTACTACGTATTATCTCGTCTACTAATCAGGCAACATATGAACGAAACTTATTGGGAACATCCCTCTCCTGTCAGGCTCATGTTCTACCATTCCTTCCATCCAATTTTCATCGTCTGTATGCTCATTGGTTACGATGATTATTTCACCTTCTTTAAATGATAATTCATCATCATTATCCGCTTGGCAATCGTATAATGCTCGACAACGTCTAGCGGTGCTACCGTTTGGGGTATACGACAACCTACCAACGATTGGCCTCGGTGAAGATAGAGATCCCATGGAAATTGGACTAGAGGTTAACTTATGTGGTGGAGAATCCGATGCCTAAAAGAAATTACTTAGAATTAGGCTAAAAATAGAAATAGAATGGAAAGTGATGGTAAATTAATCGTCTAAAAGAAAACTTAAAAGAAAATAAAAAAAATATTCCATATAGGACCAATTCTTTCTATCCAAAAACAAAAGCAGATCGATTTCAATTTTTAGTACAGCAGTTTTAATGATGTAAGAACATATTCATTCAAAACATGCATTTGTTAGTAAAAGAAACGAAAAATAGAAACCAAACATGCCACAATCGACAAATTTTACCAGAATTGTCACATCATTCCCTTGAGATAAATGCGCCAAACGATATTTGTGTTTCCTCTGTAAATAATTTAGCTCGAATATATTTCAACGTGTGATCATGTTAGTAAAACGATATCTTGTATTCATTCTTACATAAGAAATTATTTTGGAATAGAAAGAAGATAATTTATACCAACAGTTGCTTGTTACTTACCCTTCTGGGCGGTGGTATTGGATTGTGTATTATCCCGGAATCCAGTTCAGAATTCATCGATGAGATACTTTCGGTTGATCTACCATTTGAAAGACGAGGGCTTGGCGCTGGAGGTGGTGGATTCTGTGGCCGTTTTACTAAGCCGATTTTATCATTTTTTGGGTCATGAGGTATGACTAGTTTACCTGGAATTGAATATAAATTAAATAAAACTTGGATTAAACGGCATATACTGACCTATATGTATCACAGATCGTGCCCCTGAACTTGAATCACTGCTTGGTGAACGTTTGTGGGTGTGACTAAGAGTATGGTAGCCAGCTCCAACAGGATCAGATGGTGTGCGACTGTGACTGTTTGGTAATGTCCCGTATATGGAACCTGAAGGCATTTGCACGGGACCTGGTGGTGGCAAAGGAGCAGCACGTTTCTTCAAACTTCCATGAACGTTAGCTAAGTGTACAGAAAACGCAACTTAGAAAACCATTATCTCTGCAGCGTTATAAACACCTATTAGATATACTTGTACTTCTCTAATTGTTAAAAGGATACATGAGAGGATTATTACATATGGAGACGACAATCCTTGAACGTCGGTAAAATGTGCTAATTTGAAAGCCTTTTGATCATCGAACTGGTTTGAGTGAAATAACATGCTAGAGAATTAAGTTAATTTTTTTTAGGCAAATTAAGCATTTATTCAACCAAAGAAAAGCTATGACATGTCTACTAAGTGCCCTCGAATACCCTTCGGCATTGAAAATTACGGATCGCGAATTTTTTGAACTCGACTTTCAAACCCTTAACATTGAGATAATCTCACGACTCTTCTAAAACCTATACAAGCCTCAATAATATGTTTTAGATGAAAATGAACCTGTAGAATCCATTTTCACAAACATCCTTATTTTTAATGCTAAGCTCCGAAAAAGTCAAAATATTGGCAAAAATTTTCCCAAACTTCGGAAGGTTCTAGCATTCAAACCGTAAAAGATGGAGGATCATAGAAATCTATAAAATGATCCTTTATCAAGCTTGTTAATCCTTTTTGCTGTAGAGGTATGGGAAAGTAAGTAAGTAAGTATTTATGTAACGCATAGTGTGTGTATGTTATCGGCAAAGTGTATAAGCTTGGCATTATATAAAATGTCTAGGCATTGTATAGAATGCCTACAGATCTTGGGTAAAATGTAAAAAACTGCTATTTTTGTACATTGACTAGGCATTGTATGTAATACCTAATGGGTTTTAGGCAAAGCTTGTAAACGACAAAATCTGAATATCTTTATTGAATCAAAACATAAAAACAAGAAATTAACTTAGGTGTAACAAAATGTAAAAGGAAATTTATATTCTTATTATTTTCCTTTATTTAAGGAATTATTTATTTAAACAAGACCGTGCCGTGTGGCATTTAGAATTGCCGAGAACATTGCGTTTAATACATTGGGAATTAGTGCATAAAGCACGGAGCACATAGTTCCCATTTTCAGAAATATCTGAATGTCCACAGGAGACATGAAGAAAACAATTGCATTTATAACATGAAATTAATTCTTCGTCTCTTTTAGAACAGACGTAACATATTTTCTTTAGTTGAAGATGAAGTGCCCGGCAGTGGATCATCAGATGCGTTATTTCGAATGGAATTAATAACACCATCTAATTCATTCCCGTTTTCTATATTTTGAATGATGAATCCAACTTTCATTTTGCGTCCAAAAACCGCCTCATATGGTGACGTCTTAATACCGCTATGAAATGCCCGATTTTTCATTAGTTGAACAAATCCTTTCTTCCAATGGTAGCTGTTATTATCCTGCATCCATGTTGTCAGCATATTCTCTATATCTTGATTAGCACGCTCGACACTGCCTTGACTTTGACTGTGTCGTGGCTTTCGTGTTGCTTGCGTGTTTTTAGCAGCGCCACTTTGTGATTTATTTATCTCTTCATAAAATTTATTTTTTGTATTCATGAGTCTACACAGCCAAAACACTTCACATCAACGTAGGAAGCAAATAATAACTAAACTGGAGCTGGGTTAAGATTGCCAACAGCGCTATTATGTACCTTCCTGGAAGCAGTGCGAGTTTGAATAAGTCAATCGCTTGTTCATTTCATGCTTTACCATTTGAAGTGTAGGTAATATACACGTTGCGACACAGATCGGCTATACATACAACATGAAGAAAACAGCATAGTCTGACAACAACGCATTTATCGATTATATTCGCCAGCACACAGAGCTAAGGCGGATGCGAGGAGATACAGCAGTTGCTTCTAACATTTCAGGGTATGCGCAACGCTCGCGTGAAGCAGGAAACAATGGTACTTTATACGACCGATGAATTTATTTTTCTTTTCCTTTATTTCATCAGAATATTTTTCATTTCTTATTTAGAATTACTTTTTGGTTTCGTATACGCTTCCTAGCAGCAACAACATAAATATGAGAACTCATTTTCAACATAATTTGCGAATACATAATACGTAAATCCCGTAATCGTTCTCTTTCCCAACGAAGTTATGCGTACTGCCTCTGTTTTATAGTACATGTTGATTGTTTTAAAATTCCCCACATGGCAGAGGTCTTATTCTGGCAGCTGTTGATGTAATGATCGTTATATGCGATGCGTGTATTGTTCACTAGCTGCTTATGGTGACGCTTAACTTCTAGGTATCGAACGCGGAGCTGTGGGAAAGACTTCTTCATCATTAACCCAAGATTTTGAGTTATTGGATAACCTTACACGTTTGTACGGAAAAGCATTATTATAATGTAAAACCAAAATATTTATAAACGCCAGAAACTTCTGCTCCACACCCTCACTACAATAAACATCTTCCCACTGTTCATAATGCGAACTCGCTTTTATTGATGTTATTGAAAATTCGTCTTTTAATAATATTTCGGGCTTTAGTTAAATATTCGTGTTGAATGTCCAATAGAATACATCTGTGATCAGAAAAGTGTACGTCAAAAGTCGTTGTGTGTGTGTTGAAATATTTGTGAAAATATTATCAATAGTTGTGGCTGAATTTTGTGCAACCCTAGTAAAGTCAGATACCGTCATTATTAAGCCGTAAGTACCCATGATATTTATTTCTGACTGTTGTTCTATAGAAGTTCTATTAGAATTGTCGTTGAAATCGCCGGTAATAAAGAGCAATTGATTCTTATTATATGTTGCATTAAGGTTATGCAACAGGTTTTCTAAACATTCCATAAATACATCGAAGGCGGACTTTGGAGATCTATATAAATTCACAATAATGAAGCTTCTCTCATTAATAGTACTTACATCTTATACCACATACCTCAAACGTTCTCTCAAATGTATAATTGGTTAAATCAAACATAATTACATCTACATCTGATCGAGCAAATATACAGCTACCTACTCCAACAAAAGAAGTTCTAGTAGTATAGCTGACCAACCTATAATTAGTTAATGAAACATGTTTTAATCCATCATACTTTAACCAAATTTCAGCGAGACAAAATAAGAAGAATAGCGTAACATTAAAATATCTAACTCGTTGATTTTCTTATTCAGGATGATTCTCTTTCTGGCTTTAATTGCTATTCTGGGGAATACATCGTAATAGATTTAGCTTTTTCAATTAAAACTACTACAACTGTGACCAGAAACTGTATGTTTTATATCGAAATTTGTTTTAAATTTGGAATTAGATTCTGAGCAGTTTATACATTTAAAATCTTCTGATTTACAATCTTTTAAACTGTGGTTACCAGCACATTTAGGACACTCCACCATTAACTATCTATTTGACAAGAATTTATGAAATATAGTAAGTTGCGCGCACGTTAAAGATGATCGCGAAAACAAGAAGCTCTGTTGATACAACCTGTGATTTGTCCTCTGTAAGTGCAAAGACATTTATTGCATGTTTCAAATGTAAAAAGAACAATGTTCCAAATACATCAGTTCTCAATACCAACAGAAATTTTGTTCCTCGGAAAAAAATTACCGGCAAAAGTAAAAAATGACGTAGCATACACTACGCAGCGAAGAACATGGATTTATGCGGATAAATTTAAAACAGATTTTACGACTGACGACATTACGAAATTTTTTAATTCTAAATTTGGTGAAAAAGATTTCAGAATAACAACATTAATTAAACGCGATCACATTCAAGATAGGTTTCCCAGACTGTGTTCAAGAAAATTACATTTTTAAGCCCGAAAATTGGCCAATAAATGTCTATGTACAGTTTTTTCGAAACAGTACAAACAGATATACTCTCAAAAAGCACAGAGAACACAAAAACGGACGAAGTAGAACAAACAGATATTAAAATTATTCATTTAAATATACAGTCTCTGCGCAATAAATTACATATTTTTCTTCTGGAACAGAAACCAAGTCTTATATGCCTTAATGAGCATTGGGTAACAAAGGAAGAGGTTCAGTATATGCAAATACCAGGTTACAAAATTATATGCTCGTATTGCAGAGATATCTGTAAAGACGGTGGAACAATAATTTATAGTAAAGAAAACCTCCAGGTGACTGCAATGCCGGATGTAGACACATACAATGTGGAAGCTGAATGCTGCGTAGCAAAACTGAAAATTGACACAGCCACTGTTTGCATTCTATTAATCTATAGACCACCTAAAGGATCCTTGAACACATTTTTTGATAATATCACATCGGCACTCAAATAAGTTAAATGAAAAGTGTATATCTATCACTCTGCGGTGACCTCAACATAAATATGAAAAGCGAATGTTAATACATAGATTTATTTAAGTGTTACGAGCTTAAAACATATATCGGATCTCACTAGAGTCGCCACCAATAAAAATAATATTACATCAGCAAGTATTATTGACTATGTAGTGAAATATCTTTCTCGGGGTTTTTTTTCAAATTTTGTTAAATTTTCTAATTTTAATTCGAATAAACGATTTTTGTAAGTTCGGGGGTATTCCTGGATACCCTTACGGCAATTTTAGAATGAATTTCCAATTCAGTAAAATGAAATTAACGAATTTTAAGATTTGAAAAGTAACTAACCTTTAACTTTTGAACGATGCCAATGTATATAAACCCTCTGTTTATATACCCACTACACGAAACTGCGTGCTCTGGATATTTAACCCTTTTCTCTTCTAATAAAGACTTTGAATACGCAATCGAACACTTATATTGGGATTGGATTTAAGACACACTTTGATTCAACCAAGGCCGAATAAAGATTGATGAAAAATTATGGCGTCGTTCATCTTTCTTTTATTTTAAATCGATGACTTTCGATCAAATGATATTATTTCTGCAAACAGCATACGAGAACGAATGCAGTGACTTAACCAGGAGGTTGTATGTTGATAATTCTGTGGTCCGAACTGTCACCAACAAGCTTTAAACGAGAAAATCCACTGCTAATTTACAGAAACCTTTCAGATAAAGATTTAATTGATGAAATATTATTTGTTGTACTTTTCAATTTATCCTGTTGCTTATTCCAGACGATTTCTACATTAATTTGGACGAAATAAGTGAATAGAAAAATTAGCAAATTTGTCCATGCTACCTGACACTCATTATCTGGACTTATATTTAAATTATAATGTCCTCGCTCCCAGGACGGTTGGCTGAGGGGGGATGGTAACGAAGAAATTTCCAATTTTCCCCGCAAGAGGGATATTTAGTTACCAACGAGTGGCCAGCCTGACATTTGGTCAGTACCGAAGTGACAACTGAGAGAAGTTGTTGTTGTCATAGATACAACGTTGAACATAACATAACAACTATCCCCCACCAGAAGGAAACATTAAGAGGATTACATACTAATAATGTTTTCAATAATGTGTAAGTAATATTTAACCTATGTTGAATTTAAGAACGTTTCCAATAGGTATTAGATATGTCAAATGAATCTAACCTAAAACTGAAACGGAAAAGTATCTATTAAAAACTTAAATTGTAGCCTAAATAGCCTGACATTTAGTCACTACCGAAGTGACAACTGAGAGAAGTTGTTGTCGTAGATACAACGTTGAGCATAACATAACAGTAGTTACAAATTTCCCAATTGATAAATGTAAATGCGAGATGACACTTAGGCATCTCAGATCATCATGCTACATCGGTGGCCATTAGCTTTGTAAAGGAAAAGTGCGTAGCGAAAGGAAGTGAACAAGTCCCTTTTACTAAAAGATACTATTCACCTGAAAGTATAAATCGCATAAAACAAAAATTGTATATCACACATTGGCATTTTCTTTATCAGGACAAGGACGTAAGGAGCTTTCAACAAATTTCTTGATTACCTACTCTATCGTATCGGAGTGAAAGAATGGCAGGAATGTTAGGCCTCCGTGGTTGTCTACAGATATACTCAAGCATCGCGATGAACTACAAAACATGTACTGGCTATACAAACATAACGTATCCGATGATATAAAGCACATGTACGAAGCAAAAAAGAAAGAATATCGAACTATAATTTTCACTGCAAAAAGAACTTACACTCGATCGATATTAGAAAAATCTGACAACAAAGCTAAGACAATTTGGAACCTCGTTAATAACCAAATTGCCAGAAAAACAAAGAATACTGTACAGCTACTGCAAGTTGACCATATAGAAATTACTTCGCCTAGAATGATATATGATGAATTTGGGAAGTACTTTTCAACTATCACTCAGGCAAAGATTCATGAGAAATTTGCTGGTAATTTGTCCCAATGCTGTTCTGCCATAGACTATGTTAGTTATTCCATGATATACTCACCGGTAAGCAACGAAGAAGTTTTGAACATAGTACGAAAGATAAAAAATACCAACTCTTCTGGTCCTGATGGCATAACCAGTAGCTTCATCAAGTCCATCTACGATGAACTAGTGGAACCACTTTCGTACTTGATTAATATGTCTGTTTTCTCAGGAGTCTTTCCCAAAAGGTTAAAAACAGCTGCAGTAACTCCAATACTCAAGAAGGGTGACCATACCAGCATGAGCAACTAGAGATCCATAAGCGTGATTAGTGTTGTGTCAAAAACATTTGAGAGGGCAGTGTACAATCACATTATGGATTATATGAACAACTTCAATCTGATGCCAGAAAGTCAACACGGTTTCTGCGCAAACCGATCTACAGAAACCGCCGCTTATCAATCCCTACAGTTTATCCACAAGAAGTCGGACAATCGGAAACTAGTGGCGGGGTTGTTTTTTGACCTATCCCGCGCATTCGATACAGTCTCCGCCAGGTTTGTGCGCGATATACTTTACGCGTTAGGAATTAGAGGGTTCCTTCGCGACTGGGTGACATCCTGACGACACATAGATTATTATTGAGGCAGATTCTGACCTGCGTCTTTCAGTCCAACAGTGCGAGGACAGTATGCGTCAATGGTGTACAACGAACCGACTAATCTTGAACGAAAATATAAAACATCGTTTTTACATCTCTCGATCGCCACCCTTCATCACTAGCGAAGAAACCGCACGTTTCCTCGGACTAAATCAAAGGCTATCCTGGAACGAGCATATTAACTACGTTTGCAGTAAACTCTGCTCAGCGTTGCGCTACGGCAACTTAAATCTACACTCGATCCTGAAGAGTTACTTCAAATATTCTACGCGCTTGCTTATCCGTACCTGTCCGTCCTACAACATAATAGTATGGGGTCGTGCAAATGACTCCCGATTTGTTTTACAACGGGAGTAAGATAGTTTGTAAAGTGTGCAAAATACATTTGATGTCAAATAAGAAGTGGAACTGTAGAAGACATCTAAATTCCGCACAGCATAGAAAACGAAAATTGGGCATTTTTTTATGTAATTCTTATGTTGATAAACTGTAATTTGCCACTAGGCTTACTCGATAAACAACCGTTTAAGGACTTTTGGGCCAAATACAATACCGAGTTGCGGTTGCCAACGGAGAAAACGGCACGTAAGCGTGTTGCGTTTGTACGCGATGACGTGGAAAAGAAGATAAAACGCATATTGAAAAAGCAGTTTCTTTGCTTGTGTTGATGAGACAACAGACTGTAAAAAAAAATCAATTGTAAATATTATGGTACGCATACTAGACCCTAGTAAACCTACATTACCACTGTTACTAGCTAGCCGAAGACTACAAGAGTGTACTGCTGCAGCAGTTACGAAGGTTGTACTTAGTACGTTGTAAAAATTTCAAATTTCAAAAGATAAAGTGTTGATGTTTATGAGCGATGGCGCAGCGATAATGCGTTCGGTAGGCCGCTAAAACAAATTTGTGATGGTGTATCGAATAATCCACTGACTAAGTGCAAAGACTATTTTAATCATGCATGTATAACATCGGTAGATGTTGAACGCTCTTTTACAAAGTGTAAACTCATTTTCTCACCACGGCAACATCGCTCACCGAGACAACTGTGGAAACACATCTAATGGTGTCAACTTTTTGCCACTCTTATCCATATGATGTTAATACTGATAATGGTGCTTCTAGTTTTACTGTTCCGTAGCCAAGGCTGCTTAAAAGAGTGAGTGTTTCACTACTTTTCACATATTATAATTATGTATTAGTTCTGTTATTTTTTTTTCTATTTTCTTACTATTGTTTTTGTATACTAGGCAGGTACGGCTGTGGCACGGCTCCCTGTTACCGGGCTCTACTTATAAGTTTTATTGTTTGTTTTATATTTCTATTATTTATTGACCTGTCCAATGTCTATTAGATCTAACGGACTGTAATATTACATTATGATAGAATTATACGACGGTGAGTCTACTTCCACAATAACATCCACGTCCGATTTTTTGTTGCTTATGCGGACTATTTTCATTATAGAGACCGATTTATTGAGTATATTCTGAACGAATACGTTGTTACAGAATTTACTTTGGTCCACAACATCATCAGCGCTCACATTGTATATAACAAGCTTGGGATTTAACTTTTTCGGCACAAGTCGATGTTTGTACCATTCCATCTGATAGATTTTGACCTCATGAACACGTTAATTTATTCCATTTTCTAGTGTATTTAATGGTTTCAGAAGTATCCACAATTTTTTTGACAAAATCTATATATTTCGCGTTTGTACACAATTCTACAACACCTAACAAACATCATTAACTTTTTGACACAAACCAGTTCGATTTTTGCCTTTTTTGGTTATCCTTTATTGAACGTTTCTATTCTTTTTCTGGATTTGAGTTTTAGCAAGATAGTTACCAACGTCCATGAATACAATGATACGATTTTCTAATGAACATACCAATCACAGGTTTCCGTGACTGTGGTGGTGGGGGTGGTGGCATATGCCAGTTGTTACTATTAGGGCTACTACCTGATTGTAAACTATCACATGTGGATGATCTTGAACGAAGTGTGACAGGCGAATCTCCTCCTCCAGTATAGCTGGGCGGCCTCGAGCGATTCTTTTTCTCAGGTGTTAAAGAACCATTCTGTAATTAAAGGAAATTAATCAAAATTATCATTATTTTCTTTTTAAACTAAATAACGTACCCTATCATCAATGATAGTTTCATCATCTGAGAAGTCTGTGGATCCATCATCATGGGATAAGTTCCAATCGATGTTAATATTGTCGAATAGATTCTTTTGACGATTGGCAGCGTTTTGTAACAGCTCTTGGCATGTGTGATAACCTAACTCTTCAGCAATATCCATAGCAGTCTTGTTCTGTGAATTAACTAACGTTGTATCAGCACCACTTCGCAGGAGTAACTTCATACATTCGACTTTATCGTAAAGGGCGGCTAAATGTAGGGCCGTATTACAGCCTACTCGATCTGGCGTAATTGGTCGGGCAGTTGGTTTATTCAGTCCATGAATTGACATGTTTTGGATTAAGAAATCGACTATTGGTAAGGTTTTTGGATTAGCTAACGTCACAGCCCGATGTAGAGCGGTTTCCTTTTCATGATTTTTCTACGAAATCCAAGAAGAGATGAATAACTTAAAAGATAAGTTTGAACGTAACTACATACGGGTGAAGGAAATGGAGCATTAAGATCAACATTTTCGGCAAACGCTTGAAGTAACAGATTTAATTCACCGTTGTTGACTGCATCTTCTAAATCTCTAAATTTTTCGTCTTCAGTCTGGCAGCATTTTAAAGCAAAACACTTATCTACATATTTGGCCCTAATAAAATTAAATCGATCTTCCCTAAAAATGGAAATATTTTTGATCATGTAAGTCTTCTGAATCGGAAAAGCAATTTACATGGAACTGGACGGTGTAGGCTTACTTCCATATGGTAACTTCGCTTCCATAATATCATTAAACATTTGATTTGTCATAAAACGAGCAAGTAACAGTTGACTAGTACCGACATTATCTAAGGTTAGTGATTGAATCCGAGATATGTGTACGCCCAAATCTCTATGGATACCAGAGCACTCTATACAAACTATGATACCGAAGTTTGTGGATAACCACGTGGCATCTGGAAGATTTAGAAACTTTTAGAATCACCCAGAAAAAAAGGGATCGAATGGGAGCTTACCGTTTTGGGAATTGCAGTCGCAGCAATGGTCATTCCCAGGTATTCTTTGAATATACCGAATTATCGTTTGCTGTAACTCTATTAGGCTGTGATTAACTTTATCACCACCACTTTTACTGCTATCATCGAAGGCCTTCATCAAAGCCATCTCTTTACAATTAACCAAGACGGACATCCAAGCATGTTGGTCGTTCTCATCTTCAGCTTGGAAGTGGTATGTTCTATTATCTGTGAAAGGATTTCATTTGTAATAAATATAGTTTAACATGCATTTTGTAGAAGGCATACAGGAAATTAGGTCGAAGCATCTTTTATCGTCAGGAACAACTTTAATCTGACAGGTTAGAAGGTTAACTTTTGTAGGTGGTTTGCTTTCATCTGCGTGACAAATATCTAGATACCCTTCAGCTTGGACTCTACACTTCCGCTTTTGCCAGACTCGTCGCATTTTCCCTTCGGACTTTTTAAGTAAATGACCGCTGCGAGTAACACCGTGGTGCTTATCACCTTGTAACTGATGTAAGGAATAACCTCCGGCTCCTTTATCACTAGAAGATCCAACCTAAGGACATTAGTCAGTTATCGGTAATTTTTCAGAAGAGCATTATACTCACTTCCTTCTCAATACTGGGAGTTGTGCGTATTAAATTTCGTAATTCACTTAGTTTACGTTTTTCTTCATCGTGTTTCTGTTTAATTTTCTGCAGCTTGATCGAGAGGTCGGCTACGTAACTTCCAAAATGTTCTATTGTTTTCAAACCATCTTGAAAATAACTGAAAATTCGCAAAAATTTTAACGTTGCTGTTTTTCGTGTTATTAAACATATTGGACATAATCTTATCTTATAATTAACTATAATACCCAATTTTATTTATGAAGGTAATCACTTTTTGACGTGATTTGATTATATAATTCAAGCAAATAAAATTTGTGGGGTATCGGTAATTACTTACTTGGTTTGCGCGTGGTAATATTCGACTAAATTTTGCAGCAAATCAATACCCTTCTTTGTTTTAATTTCGTTATATTTGATCAAATACTAAAACAGGAATTTTGGTAAAATGTTTGGTGAAATTGGCAAATTCATATCATAGGCCAAACCTCGCACATTTGTAACTGGAATAACCGTCGTTCTTTTTCCATTTCATCAGCAATTTCAGCGCTGGTTATTTCAGTTCTGATCATTCCGACTTCTTTAGCTTGCTGCTTTTTCTCCTTTTCGATTTTGACGAATTTGTTATCGTAATCTTTGGACGCCTTATCGAAGGGTCTCTTTAAATCGCCTTTGACGCCTCTCAAATCGCCCTTTAACAGATTATCTAACGGGAACATAACAATGTTGTTCAAATTTTGCATGAGAGTTTTCATAAGTGCTGATAATTCATGAGTGACAACTGCAAATTTACAAAATGCGGCACCAATATCGGTGTCTTGATCTTTAGATGCGTCGCTAATTTTTTCCAATGCTTTTACTAAACACATTTCGTTCTCTACATGTGCTGTGGAGGAAGGAATTAATTGAAATTAGTTATTTTGAAGGGTGAATGAAATTGACATACTTGTTCCTGAAGTTAATATTGCCTTGACAGCTTTTTTCATTTTATTCAAACCATCTCTATCATAATCTAGCGTCTGGAATTTAAAAAAATAGTATCAATTTATTGTTGATATAACGCTATTGTTATAATCAAAAAAGGAAGTATATTATCTGCATCTATTTCCTGTCAATTTCCCATTTTACCAAACAAAATTCTCATAGGAATTCCTAAGAGTGATTTTTTTTAATTATTTCCAAGACGAAAAAAGATTTCGGTTCGCCCAAGGATAAAGCAGTAAAGTGTGTTTATAAATATCAATGTTTATGTTTTAATCTAATAGAAATGAAGATGTCAATTGAATCACTTCTCGAAGCATACGAACCTCTTCTAATGTGGCAATAGTAGTCCTAAATTGTGGCATACGAGCAACGAAAGTTGATGTTATTGGCGAATTGTAATCTTGCCTGGTCTCCTCAACAAACTCCGTAACTCCTATTAAAGCAGGCATGATGAAGATTTGTCAGACAGACGTCAAATTAGCATCAAATTTCACTTTTAATGGACCTTACGAAATCTATATCGCACTATCATTATATATACGTAACACTGAGCACTCAAGTCAACACATATCAATGAGATTTTCAGCGAAAAATCGCAGGCTCAAACATTTTATTGATATTTTTACATTGTTCGCACATAATTCCTTCGGTTTTTAGGATGGCTAGCCACAATCACAGTCTTACCAATCGACAAAGAAATATCGCATATCCCCAAGGCTAGCTACTCCCAGATGACAAATTGTAAACATCTTAAAGCGCCCTCTGTTGATCTAGAAATCTATACATTTATTCGGTGATTAAAATAATTAAATTATTCCTTATATTGGTACCACCGTTTAAAACAGTGAAATTAATTATTAGAGATATTCAGAAAAAAAAAATTAATTCAAAATTAATATAAATATCATATTTTCTGAAGGAACTAGCGCCATCTCTGATCTATTGGTATTTATTATCTCAATAAAAGGTAAAAACAGTACTTTATTATGTGCGCCCCCTAAAATCCTATAACACCGATTTACCTCGCTAAAATATTTCTTAAAAATAAAATATGATTCCCCCCTCTATATTTTGATATTAAAAAAAATCCCTAAATTAAACAAGATACTTTAGGCGATATCACGTGATGCACAACAAATATGTCTGACATTGTAAAGGGTGCGGTGAATATACCCAGCAATAGTGGATCGATTTATTTATTTACTAATAATATATTTTAAATTTCTAGATATCAGTGTTATCTGGAGCAGACTCTTCGATCACAGGCCATTTTTAAATGGTGAAATTCATTATACGCTCCACGAATTCGAGGTAAGTGAACGAAATTTATGTAGATTTCACCTGTTGTTTTCGTATTGACAATTTTCTAACCTACATAACTGGAGTAAGTGTGTTCATCCTAGAGCGGTCGATTTTGCACCGACGTAGTTCCGTTTATACACTATAGAGGGTACTAATGGAAAATGTATACAGAAATCTTTATTCTCTATACACGATTTCTTGAAACTTATTCAAATTATATACAATTTATATTTTATGTATGCACATTTAGGATCTCCGTAACGATACTGAAGTGGAATCTTTATTCTTGCTACTAGAGCAGATAACAGACATAAAAACGACTCAAATAGAACGAGTAAAGCAAGCTGTTGATCTCACAATTAAACCATCAACAGAAACGCTAGCCAAAGCTCTCGATACTTGCGAAAAGATAACTCACTTAGCAGAAAAATTTAACAAGGTTTGAATGTCACTTTTTATGCATATTCGCTTATTTTAATTGGTTTTCAAAATATACAGGACCCTTCATTGCAATTGTGCCGCCAAAACCGCAAAGTGGAATGGGAAAAATTTGTGGATGAAATATCGTATCGTTGTAAACGTCTTGATAACACATTCGAAGAGAAGGAAGAAGAATTACAAGAATTATACAGGGATTTAGAAAGAAAATTAAACTTATCTCATTCCGTTAAATAATAAACAATGACCACCGCTAAAATCGATAATCCGTGCTTGCTAATAAAACCATCCAAATCGCTCGCTAAATTCATAAAAGGCTTAGCAAGCCAAGATGATGCGCCTTTAGGTATTTTAAATTTGAAATCCAGAGATAAACTCGATGTAAATAAGCGAAAAATAACGGATCACGTTTATTTGTTAGAAGAAGACGATCATGTCTTTATGAACGGTTTAGATTTAAGTTCGGAAACTACCATTCCTATTTCTGATTCATGTCCAGATGTGATAAATGACGATAAGCTTCTGAATCTGGAAGATTTGCGATGGGTGCATAAGAAAATCGATGAAAACAACTCGATTTCTCAGGAAAAGAAGTATTTTCATGAGATTTTCAAAGGCTCCCAGATAATACTACCTCAAAACGTTGAAATTCCGAGAAATCCCGAATTAGAGAAACGATGCAATATACTAAAAGCTCAACAACAAAATAGGCAATATAAAGCGATGACCAAGAATGTTGATAATGTTCGACAAAAGCATCCAGAAGAAACAATCGCTTACCAAAGTAAGTATTCGTAATTAGATTTATGTAATTTTGAAATTGCATACGATTCATGGTCGTACACCATGCCATGCCATTTAAAATTCGTACTATTTGTTTGTTACGTAAAACAAAATTTTTATTTCAGTGAAGCAGTTGAATAGGCATCTGATAGCTGTAGCTCAATTTATATTTTCGGTGATAGCTGGTTTCGCTTTTGGTTTCTTAGGAGTTGAACTACTCGTAGGCAGGTTAGACTTTGGTTTCCGTCTCCTCCTGGGTATCATTTGCGGACTGACAGTTGCCTTGGCAGAATTATACTTCCTTGCTAAAAAATTAAACGAGGATATTAATTTTACCATGAAGGCAGAAGAGTTATCCAAGACATCTAAATTAAATTAGGGGAAAAAATTGTAATTGTTGCATAATACCTTTAATATATTTGTAGCATATGTATATTATTGTTAATAATAATATTGAAGCATTCATTTTTTTTTTTACACCCAAGTATATATAATTTTTCCCCTACTATAAATGCAGGGCCACTAGATAAGTTATTAGAGAAATAAATCAAAATTTTGATAAAAATGAAATATTTTCAAATTCTATTAAAACGAGCGACGTTTTCTTTTATCCTAATTCGTTTACGTTAAAATAACTTCTATGTTTAATAATAATTTTATCAGCTATTCCAGCCCACAAACGTACTAAATATCCAGTATTTACGTATTTTTTTTAATTCAATGCGATTTTGTTGACATTAGCAATACTGAGAATACATTTAAGAATCCGTGTTTCACTCCTCTTTCTGAATATATGGAATTTCAGATCGTGAATTTACATACTAATGTTAGCGCTCCTTATCTCACTTTACAATTTTGTTGCCAAAATAGAGTTTTTTTTTAACAACAATTCATCCTTTTAAAGCTGCTCTTGTTACACCCTTTTTTTACAATCTGATTAATTAAATTCTAGTCGGAGTTCTGGAGTTATACCGAAGAACATTGAGCAGAACATGTCAATTTTGTATACAAATATAATCCTACCTCTATAACTGACCATAATATCATTTTTGCTAAAATTTCAGGAAAAACAAAATGTAACACTGTTTCTTTAAACTTATACAAAAATATGGAAATCATTATATATACCCAAACAGATTTTAAATTGAGACTAATATTTCTTAAATTACAACGAGCTGATCCTAATACGGATTCTCATAAGAAAATATTCTTAATGAATAAAATGAAATCCATAAAACAATAAAAAGAACTGATGTAGTTGTGAGGTCCTAAGATATAATCCTCCTTTTCCCCCTATGCTAAGTTTTGAACGATAGAAGCTAGCCGGTTAATTTCTTATTTTCTGTGAACTAACTTTTGGTGTTGTCGATTGCATTTTCGGTGTTACCGGAAGTGATGCCAACTTTCCCCTGGAAGGCCAAAGGAAAATGAATTAAATAATATCACATTAACTAAATAATATTAGGATACGCAGCAATAAAAGGTTTTGATAATATGTTGATTTTATGCCCTAAGAATAACGCCAACTCTCCCGTGATGCAGAGATTCATCCAAGGAGTTCAATAATCTGTTAAATCTCAATTTTAAAAGCGAAAATTATTTCGTTGTCGTTATTGTTCTTCTTTTTTTTTACGTTTTGTTAATTGTTATTTTTTTACTTTAGTGAATTTTATTGCAGTTAATTAATTATGATTGTTTGGTTTAAATGTGTTAGTTTCTGACAGATAACATACATACTTATTTTACATTTTTTTATGTTACTTTATGACGGTCTGCGCAGAAACCTTGAAGCAAGTTTAATATTTAGTGATGAATTTAAAAAACGCTACCCTTACAGAGTCGAAAATATTTGAAAGAACGTTGAACTAAATATAGAACTGGCTAGGTAAATAGGATAAAAGTAGATGTTACATCTACTTCGTATATATACGATTTAAAATAAAATATTGAAATGCCATTACCTTCCACAAAGCTATGCCGACGAGATGTATAACATCGAAACGCGCGTCCATAGATGGTGGATAGGTGATGGCATTACTTTTCAATTAATTAACTTATGGCGGTTTAAGTCAGTAGTTGGGACTACTGCCGCGTCAGAATTTGTAGCAATACGATTTGTTCAGTTCTGTAGAGGCGTTTGCAGTAATTTACTCGACAAAAACGTACAAATGAGGATATCTAATTAGATTTCCTCATGCGTACATGTAAATATCAATAGTAAATAAAAAATTTTTACAACATGTTAAATAAACATTAAATACATTAATAATTCATAAAATTAATCATTTAATTATTCAAAATGACCACCATTTGACTCAACACACGCTTCAAATCGATCTATTGATTCCCTGGTAGTTGCTGCTGTGATCATAGTCTTTGTAATGGAATTACATCCACGCAGAATCTCAAGTTGCAAATCGTCAAAGTTCGCAGTCGGAGTAGAATACGCAACTTTTTTCAAATATATATATAGACCTTAATAGGCCCATTGCTTCAAATTTCTTCACTACTTTCTTACATTTTTTCCGCAACATCCAAGTGTACTAAGTCTTTCTTCACTGCGGTCTTCCACTTTGTTCTCAGTCTTCCCACTCTCTTCTTTCCACCATCTCCAGCTCTTAGTACTCGATTTGCATTTCTATTTTCTGGCATTCGTATCGCATGTCCTAAGTATTCAACCTCTGGGCCTTGCGATATCTTCAGTTTTCCATACAAGTTTCTTGGTTTGTTCGTCTCCTCCAACCTGCTACAGCGACTTTTACTCCTCCTAGAATTTTCCTTAGAATTCCCCTCCCATATTTCCACTTTTGTCTTCCATTTGTTTGTTAAGTAGTACTGCTGGCCTAACTATTGCTTTGTATATTCTAAACTTTGTTTCTCTAGATATAATCTTAGGTTTCACTATTGTTCTAAAGGCTCTTTCCTCACTGCTACTCTGCTAATCTTTTATTTATTTATTTTTTCCTAATTAGCACTTGTTTTCTTTACTCCTAGATACTCGCAATCTGTTATGCTTTGAAAGCAATAGTCTTTACCTCCTTTAAAAATATCGTCATTTAAACAATCTATAACCAACCGCTAGTTATGGGGCAGAGCGCCATGTATGGACCAATGATGCGTCCATTAAATAATCCGCACCAAACGTTGACACCCCACATTACCTGAGAATGAATCTCACGCATCCAATGAGGATTTTCTGGAGCCCAGTAATGGCACTTATGACTAACCTGGGCAAATATGCGGTAACAGCCAGAGGCGTGGCGAGCGCATAAAAATTTACAGATAAAATAGAAGGTAAGAAATAAATTATAAAACGTGCTGAAACACTTGCCGTTTTAAAAGTCTTCCGTGAAATCACAAACTGGGTAACATCTGTTAAATATTTGAATCATTATGTTTCCACAGCTATTTCAGTCAAGTGAGCACGACGTGCGGAATAAATGTATTTTAATGCCGAAAACGACCGTTCGACATCTAGCAACGTTATATTTGCATATTTCAAATAATCTTTGAAACAACTTAATGCATCTTCGCACGCACCTTCACAAATTTGTCTTAATATAAGAAAATCGGAGTCTATCTCTAAAACACTTTCAAATTTTCGTATTACACACCAATTTGTTTCGCCTTCTACATTCTGTAATTTTTCTATTCCCTCCGCTAGTCCGAAGTAATTGACTATCTTGAAATATTTCCTGGCTTTTCTTGATTGCTGCAGCTTCTGTCGGATTGAATTTTAAAACTACCTTTTTTACTTGATCAAAATATTTGTTGTAGTAAAACGCGGCCTGCAACCATGTTCCCCAACGTGTAACAATCGGCTGTGGTGGTTCAGATAAATGAGGACACAGTTGTGAAATAGTCGGGTACGTTTCGGGGACTTTAGAAACACTGTCTTTGTACTAGCAATCAATGCATTTACTAGTGGAAAGCATGTAGGAATCGTTTGTGCCGCAAGATTTAGAGTATGGATTTTACACGTTACATGTAAGAAGTTACCACTGTGTTCTTTAAGAGATCGGCCCAAAGAACGCATGTTTGCGGCACCATCACTCATAAACATTAAAAGTTGGTTAGTTGAAACTTCAAATTTGTTCTATGAGTTTACTACCAATGGCATGTAATTAGTGCTTGAAACGATAATGAAACGTTGTGTGTGGATACGAAGTCGTTACGTGTACACAAAGTTGAGAAATAATGGAAATAATAAACTGTGTAGTAGGCTGAATCTAGAGGTATACAGGAAAACTAATTTCTGGGAATTTTAAACTATTTTTACGTATTTTGTGTAGTCCACCGCTCATCGAGCTTAGTCTAATCCCATTGTTTTTTCGCAAATATTTGCGCGCGCATTCTAAATTGCTTATTTGGTGGTTTAATGAGAATAAGGTGAAGCAAATTTACAGACGGGGGAGCATTGCAGGGTTAGGATATTGACATTTGAAGTGAATAATTTTCTGACAAATAATTAGCCTTAATAATAGTCATCATTCGCATGTTGCGAAATAATTAACTGCGCTTCACCCTTTGCGGTGGCGGGGTAATAAAGCTAAAGAACACTTCATGCACATCATTTACGAACGAAAAGCCTCCGGGGATTATGACAGGCTCTAAAGGTTGCAATAATAATAATAATGATAATTCATTGTCAGAACTGGACATGGACTTTTTAACTGGAGTATGCAGAGGAGTTCTAGGTGATTCAGATCACCACCTCGTGATGGTTAAGATATTAAACCCATACAGAAAATCCCAGGGTGATAAGAACACCAAAGGCGGAGGAAGAGGTCAAACACAAGAAGTACAATTTGAATAGTTTAATACACGAAGGCACTAGATGGCTTTATCAGAAAGGATTAAACGATAAATTGGATGATGCAACAGAAAAATTATCAAAAGAACAATACGAACACATAAAGAAGTGTATAGACAAAGCCACAACGGAGGTACTGGGAGTTGAAGAACAGAAAAAAAAGCCTGAAACTATGGTGGAATGAGGAGATAGAGGGATTAGTAGAGAAGAAGAAAAGATCTTACCTTAAATGGCCCTTATCGAATACTCAACGTGACCGAGACACTTATTTGAAGATAAAGAGAGAAACCAGGAGGAAAATAACGAAGGAAAAAAGGATGATGTGGGACCGAAAATGCAGGGGTTGAAGATCCACAGAAGCGCGGAAATTCATAAATAACCTTAGAGCACCGGAAAAAGCAAGCACACACATAGAAATGATAGCTATGGAGGATTGGGTGGGCTACTACAAGAAACTACTAAAAGAGGACCGACCCGAATATAACGTACCATCAGAGATTATAATAGAATGGGAGGAAATCGTACTGGAGCAAAGCACAGTAAAGAAGGCGATCAAGGAATTAAAGAACGGAAAATCCCCTGGCCTAGGCGGAATACCAGCAGAACTTTTGAGATGCGGTACAAACAAGCTATATTCCATGATATCTAAGATTTCTAATCTATTCATAAATGGATATCCAGTACCTGAAGAATAGAAAATGGGCCACAGCTCATCAATCTATAAAAAAGGGGAAAAAACTAAATGCTCAAATTATAAAGGTATATCTATTACAAGTACTTTTGGTAGATTGTATGGAAGAATTTTGAGAAGCATGATAGAAGCAGAATATAAAGAACAAGAAGCAGAACACAGTGGCTTCCGAGCAGGATGTTCTTGTAATAAGAACGTTTTTTGCCTAAAACAAATAATAGAAAAGTTGTAAATATTAACAAGGAAGCGCATCTCATGTTTATCAATTTGCACAAAGCTTATGACAATGTACCAGTCAAACTCTGGGAACAAACAACCTTAATCCCGTATTAAATGTACGAATAAATTCTCAGAGGAATTCAATGTCACAAAGGGACTAAGACAGGGATTAGCATTTCACCAACCTTATTTAAAATATGTTGTAGTGGGACATCCTACATGAAGAGCGAGCGTTTATACGTTACTATATTCATTTCAATCAATTTTATAAACTACCTTTAAAATTTCATCGCCAGTACAATTTATAACTCTTTTGGAAGTAAGTAAGAAGGAGGATGACGGTCAATGTGGTTCCATTGTACGTACCATTACATTAACCACAGAATGTTTTTGACGATCTGTTGTTTCATCCATACACAACCACAGTTTTTTATCTTTCAATTCCGTTTTCATTCTTTTTTCTATATGTTCACGAGCAAATGGCACTACATTTCGTATTGATGTCCGACTAGGTAATTTACAGTCCGCATATTCATTCCAGAAGGAGACAAATGCTTCTTTGTCTAGTAAACGAAACGATAGATTACATAAAATAAGAATAACACATAAATCAAATGTAAATTTTTCTTGGTCTCGTATGCCACTTTTTGCAGAAGAATGCTGTTTGCTTTCGATGTGACGTTGACAATGGCTTCTGGACCAACACATTAAAGGAATTTTAGAAACTAGACGTTGAATTTTAGCGCCATCAAAAATTAAGTCCGGCATGTCCACTATAAAGTTTTTAACTGTGTATGCCATTGGTCGTTTTCGCGACATACCTAATTGCGACATTTTTAAAGCAAACATAAACGTACAATTGCGAAATAAGTTACGACAGCCTACATATACACAGAACTACTCGCATACAGCATCGATTTAATACTGACGCTGTGAACGCGTGAAATAAATAATCGCCGACTCCGCACCATATATCTACTACACTGACTGTTACCGCTGTTTGCCCAGACTATGATAACATCGGTACATTCATTTGGACAAAAATTAGAAGGCATTTTCAAGATTTTATAGCAACACTACTTCGCTACGTATTTAACTAAACGTAAACTATTTTCGCTAATCGAAATAAATATCAGAATAATTTTTGTTCGAACAACCTATGCAATTGTATGCGTAACAACTGAAATTCAACTAACAGTTTATAATATGTTTTTATTAGTAGCTATTTGTTGAATGAATTTTTTGTGTATACCATTGTATTCCTAACTTCTAGTACCTACCCAACCATAAAGTCAAAAAGATGAGGGAATTGCAGGGAAGTGCAATTAAAAAAAAAAGGTTTCTTAGAGGGTGGTTTACTAGCAGTAGATTTAAAAAGTGTATCTTTTAAGATTCTGCGCCCATTTTCGACGACACATTGCTCGATTTTATATCTCTGCAAATAAGAAAGATATAATAATAATAATAATAATAATAATAATAATAATAGGTTTATTGTCCAACAGCATAGGCCAAATTAAGGACAAAGAAAAAAACGTAACAAACAATGTATGATCATAAATGTCAAATTCTAAATTCTACACCCAACCCGATTACATCTATTTCTTTGACAAATAAGCATCACATAGCTCTCGTACACTAGAATTAAAAATATCACAATCCATACAAATGTAATTGTAGCACCTACACATGAAACCAACGGGAGACCTAAGCGCTAAATTTGTTCTAGCAATTGGAATTTGAAATGTCGAGATATGACGAGCTGACGAACGCGGAACTAAAAAATTTAAACTGTACAAAACATCTGAACATCGGATTCTGGCATGTATTACCCCATGCAATACCCGTAATGCGAAGAGCGACCGCCTGCACTGCAAAGAGATCACATTAAACCTATCAAGATAATAGTCTTGCGGTAGACCTCTAGGTGGATACACACCATCCGACCTAAAAGCCAGATACTTGAGCAGCTTGCGCTGAACGTTCTCTATAGCTAATGTATGTACCTTATATACTGGGTTCCAAATAATGCTTCCGTACTCGAGTTTTGAAACGTACCAATGTGTTATATAACGTGATAAATGTTGTGAGATCGTAGAACTTACTGCATGCTCGTAAAATAAAAACCCAACATTCTATTAGCACTAGATATGATTTTGAATAGGTGTTCGCGAAATGATAGACCACAATCAAATACTATGCCCAAATCCCTCACAGTTTGACAGCGCTGAAGGGTGGTATCATCCACAAAAATATCCATACGTAATTGGGGATAGTTTACGTGTAAATGAAATCGCATTACATTTAGATATATTCAAATCTAATTTATTTGCAACACTCCATTCATAGATATTATGCACATTTCTTTGTAGCATCTCGCAATCCGCAATCGATGATATGTTTGCGAATATCTTAAGATCGTCGGCGAACAATAATATTCCACAGTTCACGCAACTCACAATGTCGTTGATATACGCTAAGAAAAGTAGTGGTCCCAAATTCGACCCTTGCGGGACCCCTGAAGTTGCCATATACGTATTAGATGCAAATCCACTGTACGATACAAAGAAACATCTGTCCGATAAGTATGAGCGTAAAAAACGTCAACAGTCCAAAACTCAACCCGAGAACATCCAACTTTCGCAATAATATATAATGATCCAGACGGTCAAAAGCTTTCGAAAAATCCGTATAGATCACATCCACTTGACCACGCCTATCCACAAGAGGCACAATATACTCCATAAAACTCATTAAGTTAGTAATCGTAGAGCGGCCACCAATAAACCCATGTTGTAAATCGGTTATAGAGGGTAAAATTTTTGCATGGATGTGTTTGTATATAATGCGCTCAAATACCTTCGAAAAATTCGGGAGTAAAGAAATCGGTCTATAATTTCGAATGTCAGACAAATTCCCCGACTTCAAAATAGGACATACACGAGATAACTTCCAGGTGTTAGGGTAAGTACAAGTACTTAACGCGAGATTGAATAAAAATGCAAGTGGTTTGGCAAAGACGTTACAACAGTCTTTAACGAGAAAGCTAGATATCGCTTGTAACATTGTATCCTGGAGGCCCAGTATAGGGACATCGACAAATGCACGAGAGTGATATTGAATACAATTTTAGAATCAGCACTATTGAAAAAAAAAACAAACTAATCAATTACAGAAGGTAAGTGATCCGTGTATAGGGAGACAATTGTCTGGCTTCTCTATTAAAACTACCTTCTGTTTGTCAATACTGATATTAATTTTGGTATCTCATGTGAACTATTAATTTTACCCATAACTGTAAACGTAGATTTAATGAAAATTTAAATTGGATACGTGCATAAAAATTTGTAAACTTGATATTTGGGTCAGATTTCATGGTCTTCTAAGTCAAATACTACTATGAATTTTATTACGGAAATTATTCATACGTACGCACGCCTAGGAATAATATCTGTGAAGCATGCAAGAAGATATTCTTACAATGTATCATATTTACACTACAGCGATTACCTTTTTGTCTTATTAAATTTATTATTAGCTGTAAAAGCGATCTCTTAAGTACAATGATACGAGGATCCCCTTATCATCAGTGTGCAGTAACAACCTAGGAGACAACTTAAAGGCCTGCTATTCAAGATTTATCTTAAACTAAAAGAAGCTATTGTTGCGATAATACCATACACTTTACACGAAAGATAAGAGATGAAGAACTAGTAGACAGCCTTGTTTAAAATTCAAACTGCATTATGCATATATACAAGCTGGGGATATATGGGAATAAAGCACCGGGTTTCGGATACATTTGAAATATAATTATGTGTTAGATCGCGGTTTTGTCAAGATTGTAACGATTTTAAAAATAACCTTCAAGGCTGTTTTAAGTCTGACAGATCGTCTATAGAAACTACCCCTACTTACAGATACACATATAGAAACTATTATAAATATTCGGTAAGGTTAGGTTCTTTTGTCTCTCGGAACTATTACAAAAATACAATTAAAATCTTAAATATGATTGACTTATATCTACATATATTAAGATAAATCTTACGCAATTCTTCCTATTTTTAGGCGTAGTATAAGAATTTTATCTTTTTTTTGTTATCTCAGCAATTCGCAATGTTTATCGCTTTTATCAGTTATACTTACTTAATATTTGGTTTTATAATTTAATATTCGTTTAAAAGTTCATGACTAATATTTCTCGGAGATCGTCATAAAAGGTGGCAAGAATGAAAGCACTTAAGTACCCATGACAACAATAAGTTATGGAATCTAGGGGAAATTAAAAGAAATAAAGGAACGAAATGTTTGTTCTCTGACGCTTTTTTTTTTCGTTATTCCCTTCAGGGAACTCTTCAGTTATTTATAAATGCAAATGTAAGGAGAATCTAAATACAACAAAGTTTTATTGATAACCTCAGGGCATTTCGCTAATAATAAAAAGTTTCCCAAAGAATCTCATTCCGGTATGAATTCATAATTTAAATTGTTTTTCTTCAACGTGGAAAGTCAGAAAAACATTCGGAGTAATCACCCTTTCTTGCAAATTGCGAAGTTTAAGTTCTCGGTGAACAATCCTTGGAATCTTCTTGAGAATGGTCTTAGATTTTATTTATTTCTATAAATAGATAACGAACTCCCGTCGTTATTTCCAAGAAATAAACACCAATTTTCATCTAACACGGTCACATCCGAGATGTATTGATTACGTCAATTCTACTTGCCGTATATTCGCAACCTCAATTATCGAAAACCAACCCCACCACATTGATCTATGTTTTGTTGGAAATTTGATTTCGGAGAGAATTAATGGGATATTCGATAAGTGAATCCGGTTGAAAATCAATATTTTTTTTATTTAAGAGGCCTCTTATATTTTTTACATTATCGAAAAACCTTTCCTGAATACACTCTATCTAATTAATTAAAGGGATTTTATGAAATACAAGGGTGGCTCTCCAATATGAAATTTTAATAAATTTGAAAGGACCTACTTCAAAGGATATAATCTTTATATTCTGCTTTAATCTTAATACATTATAATATCAAAGGTTTCTAGATTAATCAATATTTAGTTAATTTAAAGGTTACAAGGTTTTTTCGAATATAGAACAAAAACATTATTTCCATGTCTCTGCGTTTATCTCCTATTACATTTCCGCATAGATTACGATAGAAATGCTAGTTCTCATAACACATTACTTCTAAATCATATACTGTGTGAAAGCCTACTAATTTAGGTCCTTTTGGACGTATAATTTTTTTTTATTTATAATGGACGCTATTATGGGCAATAGTAATTTAAATTGTATTGTATACAAGTAATTTTTAATCCTTATATTGTTACGTACTGGGATTTTCCAGTGGTTACTAACCTCTGATAGCAATTACGATTAATAGGGTACGGAAAAATGGAGGTAAAACATACTGTAACAAACTTTCTAGCATTAATATTCCAGCAGCCAAATTTTAACGCTGATAAAGATGAATCCATGTTTTATGTGGGAAAATCTACAGGATATAGGCATGGAATTACGATAAAAATTACTACTACATTTTTATCTTCCATATCGTTAACGAAATTGATTAGATGTGGATAATATTATTGTTACTTAATTCTTTCATTCATAGATTTTTTTTGCTGTTGTTCCTCCTCGTAACCAACATATCTTTTTTTTATTTCTCTACAAACGGCGAGCCTTAGAAACATGTACAACACATATTTATAAATAACCTCGTAAAACATTTTGTCCATTTGCCAAAACAATGCGTTAAAGTTAACGGCAATATCTTAGATTTATTCGTACGACGGTATACAGAGTATTCACAAAATATGGCCTAAATTCCCTTGGGAAATGGTATAATTGCTGGTTATGACGTTGTAATTATACTTTTGTTAGCTTAATTCATCTGTAATCGGAAATAATTGGAGAAAGGAAATGTTTACGAGATGCGATAATACACATTCATTTTTTGAATCACGCGTTGATCCGTTAGCTGAATAAAGCGGGTACAATTTGATGGTAGAAACATTGTTTAAATGCTTTTATCGTAAGTAGATAGTTCTACATCGGAATGTTCAGGGTCAATACCCGAAATATGCAATCCCTTCGAAGGCAAATTCAAATACCTCATTTTCCTCTTATCTTCAGGGAATAAGGAATCATGGCACCATTTACGAAAAACATCCATCCTAACCCATCCCTCATTTTGGCCCATCTGCGCAACGGGAAGATGTCTACTCCTCTTAGAAAACGCCCTAGGTTTATTTATCTTCCTAACTAGCAATTTCAGCTTATGTGCACCGGGCACATTGACGCAAAGCACGAAAGCTAAGTGGGCGAGAGTTTTGAGGCGTTAAAGCAATCTCTGCAACTTACACTAAAAATGTTTGGTGAAATGGTTCAATGGCAGATAATTTTTCACTAACGATTGGGAATTGATGAATGCCCTTACGTGTTTTGAACTTGTCCAGCCCTGCAGAATGTCCTTTAAAATCGTCCCTTTTTTTATGAAACCAATTAGCTTTTTTGTATAATATCTTATCAGATATTGGAATGTGCCGTTCCCTTTGTTATAAAAACGATATAAAAGGCACGGTTTTGGTACGTGGATTTTATCACGATTTGAAAGTTTTTCTTGGCTAGGGACCGCTAATTGTTGATAGGACGTAGGCAATAATTTCATTCTTTTGTCTGTTCAAATCACTTGAATTAAATATGCACTGCACACGCTACATCTGCCGAAATATTCGAAACTGCAGTTAGCTGCTGGCTATACGAAAAGATAACAAGCCTCGTATTTATTGAAAATTCTGCATTGTTTTGGTATATAATTTTTTCTAGAAAATCGTCATTTGATCGATCAACCAAAAAAAACTCCTAGTTTTGATGAACAAAGTTTGGTGAACGATGGATGTAAATGATAGGCGTCTTCAGTTCTATCCTTTTCATTGTCGAACAGGTCCAACGGTGATCCTCTATCTGGTGTAGGCGAAATTTATTAAGAAATCACATCGATAAGAACAACTATGTATATCGAGTCATATGTAGCTCTCACCTTCCTTCATATCAATGGGTGCATTTCACTGCATTTCCCTAAACAGAGCAGCTGACAGACAACCGCTGAAATATTTAAAATTGTCATTACTATCTTTAAACGTTTTTTGGCGATTGTTGTTGGGAGTGAATTTGATACTGTTACAAAAGGTTTAGTATTTTGCCGATAAATTAGTGACGTTGCTTTAAGCCCTGGTTAACTTAGGTTTGTTTAACTTTTTAACCGATGTGGTATGCGGAGTTTAGAGTGGTTTAAACGTTGAGATTTTATGTTTATCTTGTCAGTAAATATCTGCATGAGAAGTAATAATAAGTAACTGGTAATTGTGTACCTACGTCATTGCAAAAGTATTGTTTGTGCTCAGACATTACATCAACATAACCTATATGACAACGTGACCACTTACACTTACCCCAACCAAACTGAATTCATTTTGGCGAGTAATTATAGTGAAGTAACGTTGTTCTAAATTGTTATAAATAAATCGGGCACAATCGGTCTTCGCAACAGATCAGTCGCATGAATTATGTGTGACTCAGAGCTGACAGGCGTGATATTTTGAAATAAATACCTCAGTGTAAAAAATAAAAGCTGACGCAATAAAAATGTTTGGTAAATAAAGCGAATACACGTTGGTCCACATTTCACGGGGGTGCGAGAGATACTATACGTAGCCCGATCTGGCATACTTGCATTTATCACTCTTTGTCTTTCTGTGCGCTCGTAAGGTTCTAACAAAAGATCGTGGATTTTGAATACATTATATTAGTTCATAGATGGTACAGATCATTAAATGGTATTCTGAAATAAACGAACAGCCTCAAACCCTCTAACGAATCCCGAGCGGGAGGAGAGAGAAGTGAGGGTTTGTTCATTAGTTGAAATGGGCGAACCTTGCTTTAGTCCAGGTATGGGCAACCTTTGCTTAGCTGAGGGCGTAATTTCGGGACTTAATCAGGTCGCGGGCCGTAGGTAAGAAATAAGTAGGTAGTAGTGAATAAAAAGGCGATAAAAATTCACACATTTTTTATTTATTAGAATTATAATAGCATAATCAAACATATAAAAAGCAAATTAACAAAAAAAGATAGAAAAATCAAATGAATATCAATGAGAGACTTGAGTTTGAAGCTGAGAAACAGGATGATCAATATTGGGCGCGTTATTTGAATTTCTCTCGCGGGCCGGATTGAAGCTGGTGGAGAGCCGGATCTGGCCCGGGGGCCGGGGGTTGCCCATATATGCTTTAGTCGGTAACATTCAGACGAAATCGGTATTTACTAATACCGATTTACTGAAATACTGTGAAACGTATTTTGAAACGCAACAAATACAAAAGTTACAAAGTTCAATATTGCCAAGAGATTTTTTGCATATTTATAGTTTTTTTTTGTGCATATAGTCCGGTCTTTATTTATCATTATTCATTATTAAACGGCTTCACTGTTTCCGTTATGATCTCATGGATATGTCCTTAAATCAAGCATTCTATACACATTGGTCCACATCGCACCGGGGTGCGAGAGATATTGTACCTAGCCCGATCTGGCATACTTGCATTTATCTCCGCCGGCCAGACTTGCCGCGCGCAACTGCTGTAGCCTATCTGACGTACTCTTTGTATTTCTGTGCGCTCGTAATGTTCTAACAAGAGATCGTGGATTTTGAATATATTATGTTAGTTTATACAACCGCAGAGATGGTACAGATCATTAAATGATATTTTGCGAATTGCCGTAAATGCCAACAAATAGACGAACAGCCTCAAATCCCTCTAACGCATCGCGAGCGGGAGGAGAGAGAAGTGAGGGTTTGTTCGTTAGTTGAAATGGGCGAACCTTGCTTTAGCCGGCAACATTCAGACGAAATCGGTATTAGTAGAAGTACTGTGAAACGTATTTTGAAGCGCAACAAATACAAAAGTTACAAAGTTCAATATTGCCAGGAGATTTTCCTCCTTAATAAAGTAACATTGTTAGAACTTTATTTATTTTGTATAATTATCGAATTTATTTTTCTTTAGTGTAATTTTATAAGAATCGTTGCTTATTTTCCTACTTAGAATTACTTTTTCATATTCCGACATCGTATAGGAGCAACAAAATGAATATAAGAAACTGTACTTTCTAACATAATCTGAGAATACAGAAAAATTACGCAGTAATTCTGTATTAGTACATTTTGTCAGAAGGCGTTGAATTATAATATTACGCTCTTGAGCGGACAAGCGTGCGTACCGCTGCTCGCTTTATGATATACTGCGACTGGATGGGTTCTATCAGCAGCATTGCCAACCGATTAATGGAGAAAATCCGTACCACCATCTTAAAGTTTCCGTACATAACATTATTTTTCCGTACATATGTTAATCTTGAATGTATAATTTATACTTATTGTTAGGAACAGCACGCAACTAGTCTCTCTGTATTCGGGTATATCTGTCCATATATTCCGAAATTTCTACATAAAAAGATACAACAAAATTAAAGGTAAAATAAATTGTTATTAACCACTACCTGTTTTCTATGGGTGGTTCTAATTCTTTTTGGATTCATATTCTCATTACTTTCACTACTGGACATGTTTGGCTAGAAAAATGTAACAAAATGAAAGGAACAAACAACGTAAGAATCTAATAATATAAGTTTAATGTTGTTGGGTACTTCCCCGTCGTCGATAAACCCGCGCGCTACTACATGCATAGCGCATCATATTTAATATTTATTATAAACTTCCTCCACTAGAGGGCAACAGTCAACAAAACCATTCAAATATTATACAGTCCTTTACAAGGTTAAAAGAGAGTTTGTCTTTGGTCAAAAGAGATTTGGTTCGTATTCCGTATATTCTTTGAAATTTCCATATATGTACGGAAATTTCCGTACGGTTGGCAACGCTGTCTATCAGTGAGACTCGAATGCTCCGTTGCCATTCACAAAAGGCAATATCCCGTTCGTATCCGGACCGACGTGTATATGCACACGTTGTAGTTTCACACAAAGTAGTTTCTTCAAAAATCTGTTGTACTTAATACCGTAACAATAAATAGTAATATAATAAATAAATGTAATTTCTTAACAGTGTGGATAGGATTGTTGAAAAATGTGCACCATCAGGTATGTTTCCACATTTGTCTCGGTAAAGGTTGTTCGCTGTGATGATAAAGTGTTCTTATATTTCGAGAAAGACCATTCAACATCGACGGAAGTAACTCAGGCATAATTAAAATAATCCTTAGAGTTAATTAATGAATCTGCAGATGCACCACCACACATTTGTCTTAATCTTGTATAATCGGAGATTTTTTTTAAACACTGTCAAACTTTGCTATAACGCGACCGTTTTTACGTCGTTTCTACCATGTAGCAATGTATTAACCTCGTCCACGATTTGCACTGATTCCACTAACGACAACCCAGTATTTTACAATTTTTCTATTGCGTCTAGAAGGTAATCATTTATAATTTTTGCCAATACTTATTAAATCTGTTTCAACAGAAGTATCTAGAAATCCTTTCTGACTCTCCTTAATAGTTGTAGTTTCGTCAGGGTCGAATTGTAAAATCACAGATTTTACTTCTTGGAAATGTTCCCCAACGCGTAAGAATCGGCTATGGTAGTTCGCGAATACCGGGACAAAGCCTGTGAAATGCCCGAATCCATTTGGAAGGTTTGAGAAACACTTTTTGTATTTGCTATTAATGCATCCACCTCCAGGTAACATTCTCGAATAGTTTGTGCCACAAGATGTAATGCATGGATTTTATACGTAACATGTAAAAACCCCTAACACTTTTCTTTAAGAGAACTGCCTACACTACACATTTTCGCTGCTCCATCGCTCATCATTAGCAGTTGACTAGTTGACACTTGAAATTGTTGTAACGTATCGAGCACCACACCCGTATTTGCTTCACCAGTACACTTTTTTAGTCTTTTGCTAGCTAATAAGATTGCAAATTTCGGTTTAACAGGATCTATAATCTTCAAATTTTGTTTCGAATTTTTTTACAATCTGTCGTCTCATCAAGACATAGCCACGGCTGTTTATCTTTTAATAATTGTAATAAAAACACTGTCTACAAGGTAGATATACTAGATATCGTCGTTATTCATTTTAATCTCTTATCCAGGACGTTAAATTAATAAAACAAAACTTTTTATTTTTGTACAAGACCGTAACCTATTTTTTGTATTTACGAAACGTATTTCAACCATCAAGGCCAGATGGGTTAAAGTTGAAAACGACGGTTTATTCAGGGATTTCCTCTATGCTGATATCTAGCGTTTTTCTGCTTAGCTAAGCCGCTGACTATCCCTGAATCCACCCAATGTTTGAAGTCAATTATTCATGCAGGATTCAATGATGAAGAAATATACACGTCGGTCCAGATACGAACGGGATATTGCCTTTGTGAATGGCAACAGAGCATTCGAGTCTCACTGAGAGATCCCATCCAGTCGCAGTATATCATAATCGCGTAATATTATAATTCAACGTCTTCTGACAAAATGTACTAATACAAAATTACTGCGTAATTTTTCTGTATTCTCAGATTATGTTAGAAAGTACAGTTTCTTATATTCATTTTGTTGCTGCTATACGATGTAGGAGTACGAGAAAGTAATTCTAAGTAGGAAAATAAACAACGATTCTTATAAAATTAAACTAAAGAAAAATAAATTCGATATTATACAAAATAAATTTAAATTCTAACAATGTTACTTTATTAAGGGGAAAAATCTCCTGGCAATATTGAACTTTGTAACTTTTGTATTTGTTGCGTTTCAAAATACGTTTCACAGTACTTCTACTAATACCGATTTCGTCTGAATGTTGCCGGCTAAAGCAAGGTTCGCCCATTTCAACTAACGAACAAACCCTCACTTCTCTCTCCTCCCGCTCGGGAAGCGTTAGAAGGATTTGAGGCTGTTCGTATTGGCATTTACGGCAATTCGCAAAATACTATTTAATAATCTGTACCATCTTTGCAGTTGTATAAACCAACATAATATATAGAGCGGGCCAAATTGCGCCATCCAACAGAATCGGAATCAGGCGCAACGGCCGCTGACGCAATAATAATGTTTAGTAATTAGAGCGGATATATATATATATATATATATATATATATATATATATATATATATGTACACGCTGTGTTTTTATTTTCATTATGATTTTTTATTTGATTGAAAACGGTATGCGTTGTAAATGGGATGTAATAAGGAAATAACTGAGAAACTGAACGCTTTTTTTTTTCTGTTGTACTTAATAATGTAACTGTAAATAAAGATATAATAAATAAATTCTATCCTTCTTAATAATGCGGATAGGCTTGTTTAAAAAGTTGCACCATCAGATAAGTTTCCACATTTGCCTCGGTGAAGGATGTTCGCCGAGACGAAAAAATGTTCTTATATTTCGAAAACGACCGTTCCACGTCTACCGAAGTAAGACAGGCGTAATTAAAATAATCTTTAGACTTAGTCAAGGAATCTGCAGATGCCCCATCGCACATTTGTCTTAATCTCGTGTAGTCCGGATTCTTTTTTAAAACACTATCGAACTTAGCTAAAACTCGTCCACTTGTTGCATCGTTTATACTGTGTAACAATGTACTAACTTCATCCACGACTTGCACTGATTCTACCAACGACAATCCAGAATTTTGCAAATTTTCTATCGCGTCTACTAACCCTTTGTAATTGTTGGTAATATTCTTTAGATGTGTTTCAACAGAAATATCGAGAAATCCCTTCTGGCTCATCCTAATAGCTCTAGCTTCGGCAGGGACGAATTGCAAAATAACGGATTTGACTTCTTGAAAATGTTCATTATAATAAAAAGCGGCTTTTAACCACGTTCCCTAACGCGTAAGAATGGGCTGTGGTGGTTCTCGAATATCAGGGCATAACCTGTGGAATGCCCTAGTCCTCTTAGGACTTTTGAGAAACACTTTTTTTGTGTTTGCTATTAATGCATCCACCTCCGGGTAACGAATAGTTTGCGCCACAAGATGTAAAGCATGGACTTTACACGTAACATGTAAAAGTCCTTCACACTTTTCTTTAAGGGAACGGCCTACACTACACATTGTTGCTGCACCATCGCTCATGAACAACAACAGTTGACTGGTTGACACTTGACATTTTTGTAACGTTTCGAGAACTACGGCCGTAATTGCTTTACTAGTACACTGTTTTAATCTTCTGCTGGCTAATAGAATTGCAAAATTTGGTTTAATAGGATCTAATACGCGCACTATTATATTCAAAATAGAATTTTTTTTGCAATCTGTCGTCTCATCAAGACATAGCCACAGCTGTTTATCTTTTAATTCGGCTTTAATTCGATTTTCAATGTCCTCACGTATTCGTGGAATATCTCTCCGTAACGCTGTCCGAGATGGTAGTATCCACTCGGTATTGTATGTACCCCAGAATTTTCGAAATGCTTTTTTATCAAGTATACGAAGTGGCAGACCACATACCATAAACGTTAAAAGCAATTCTAATTGAAATTGACGTTGTTGTGACACACCATTTCTTTTATTTCTGTGGTGTGCGCTATTTATATGTCTTTCACAATCACGTTTGCTCCAGCACAGTAGTTTCTTTTTACAAACTTTACAGAAAATTGTACTCCCATTGTAGTGTAAATCCACAAATTCACTAAGAAATTTATTAACTTTCGTAGGTAATGGCCGTTTATTTTTAATAGTTACGTTAGACATAATCACTAAAGCGAGCACACCGACGCTTGTTTCTAGTATGCCACGAAGTGGTGCAAACGTAACATCTGCAGACTCGTCATTTGTTGATGAATAGAGCGCGTCATCCGTAAATGAATAAGCGCGCTGTTAGTTCGTAGCCGTCGATGAATGAACTTTTTTTTTGTAGTGGCCCACTGTGAACAACGCCCTATTTATCAACGAACACCCAAACTGCAGGTGTATATTTGCGCGTCTTCACGACGTAATAGACAGTGGTTTTGGTCCTCGTCCTAATAATTACATATTTAAATTACCTATGTTTACATACATATATGCGCCCGACAGCCTGATTGCGAACCTGGCGCGTGGCGCTCTTGGCCCGCTCTAATAATATATTTAAAATGCACGATCTCTTGTTAGAACCTTACGAACGCACAGAAAGACAAAGAGTGCATCAGATAGGCTACAGCAGTTGCGCGCGGCAAGGCTCGCCGACGAGGATAAATGCAAGCATGCCAGATCGGGCTACGTACAATATCTCTCGCACCCCGGTGCAATGTGAACCAACGTGTATAGAATGCTTGATTTAAAGACATATCGATGATATCATAACGGAAACAGTGAAGCCGTTTAATAATGAATAATGATAAATAAAGACCGGATTATATGCACAAAAAAAAACTATAAATATGCGCATATATATGCACGTTTTTTCGTCAAAATATGCAAAAAAACGAACAAATATGCAACTGAAAACACCAAATAAAAATGTAATTCAGGTTTATTAAAAACAAACATGGTGTACCTACTAAGATAATATATAATAATGCAGGTAACAAACTATCACATTTAATATTGCACTAAAGTCTAAAAAGATCTTAAAATACATCCAAATATTAACAAACATAAATAATTTATTATTAATTTTTATCATAAAATTCTTTATTACTAAATATTTCTCAAAATTTTCTACTAAAATATTATGTCGTTTATCTGTGAACATATGTTTATACACGGAACATGTCCTTTCCATATCTATTGATGTTATTGCCGCATTTTTTAGTGTACATATTGTTTCCGCACTTAAGCTACATGTTTCGTTAAAATCACCTTTTAATATGTTAGCAACTTCTTTTAACATACCGTATCCCGTATTTTTCCAAATCACATTTTCACATTTTCTTGTTTATGGTAAGTCCGATTTTACCCTGCACTTTTGCACATGAGTAACCTGGGCAAATATGCGGTAACAACCAGAGGCGTGGCGAGCGCATAAAAGTTTACACATAAAATAGAAGGTAAGAAAGAAATTATAAAACGTGCTGAAACACTTACCGTTTTAAAAGTCTTCTGTGAAATCACAAACTGGATAACATCTGTTAAATATTTGAATCATTAGATATATTTCCACAGCTGTTTCAGTCAAGTGAGTACGACGTGCGGAATAAATGTTTTTTAATGCCGAAAACGACCGTTCGACATCTAGCGATGTTATATTTACATATTTAAAATAATCTTTAAAACAACTTAATGCATCTTCACACGCACCTTCACAAATTTGTCTTAATATAAGAAAATCGAAGTCTTTCTCTAAAACACTTTCAAATTTTCGTATTACACACCAATTTGTTTCGCCTTCCACAGCGCATAACTGTGCGTGAACATCATTCACAATTTGAACAGAATCCACTAGCGACATCGAAACATTTTGTAATTTTTCTATTCCCTCCGCTAGTCCGAAGTAATTGTTATGAATAGTTTGTAAATCTCTTTTAACCTGACTATCTTGAAATATTTCCTGGCTTTTCTTGATTGCTGCAGCTCCTGTCGGATTGAATTTTAAAACTACCTTCTTTACTTGATGAAAATATTTGTTGTAGTAAAACGCAGCCTGCAACCATGTTCCCCAACGTGTAACAATCGGCTGTGGTGGTTCAGGTAAATCAGGACACAGTTTGCGAAATAGTCGGATACGTTTCGGGGACTTTAGAAACACTGCCTTTGTATTAGCAATCAGTGCATTTACTAGTGGAAAACATGTAGGAATCGTTTGTGCCGCAAGATTTAGAATATGGATTTTACACGTTACATGTAAGAACTTACCACTGTGTTCTTTAAGAGATCGGCCCAAAGAACACATGTTTGCAGCACCATCACTCATAAACATTAAAAGTTGCCTAGTTGAAACTTGAAATTTCTTCAATGAGTTCAACACCACCTTTAAAATCTCATCGGCAGTACAACATATAACTCTTTTGGAAGCAAGTAAGAAGGAGGATGACGGTCGATGTGGTTCCATTGTACGTACCATTACATTAAACACAGAATATTTTTGACGATCTGTTGTTTCGTCCACACACAACCACAGTTTTTTATCTTTCAATTCCGTTTTCATTCTTTTTTCTATATGTTCACGAGCAAATGGCACTACATTTAGTATCGATATCCGACTAGGTAATTTACAATCCGCATATTTATTCCAGAAGGAGACAAATGCTTCTTTGTCTAGTAAACGAAACGATAGATTACATAAAATAAGAGTAACACATAAGTTAAATATAAATTTTTCTTGGTCTCGTATGCCACTTTTTGCTTTCGATGTGACGTCGGCAATGGCTTCTGGACCAACACATTAAAGAGATTTTACAAACTAGACATTGAATTTTAGCGCCATAAAAAATTATGTCCGGCATGTCCACTATAATGTTTTTAACTGTGTGCCAATGTTTTTAACTGCCATTGGTCGTTTTCACGACGTACCTAACTACGACATTTTTAAAGCAAACATGAGCATACAATTATGAAATAAGCCTATATATACACAGAACTACTCGCATACAGCATCGATTTAGTACTGACGCTGTGAACGCGTGAAATAAATAATCGCCGACTCCGCACCACATATCTACTATACTGACTGTTACCGCTGTTTGCCCAAACACATGAGTGTTGAAATTCGTCCACAAATTCAACAGATTCTGTTAAACTCAAAGTTGTGTTCTCCAATGCTAAAATAGTTGCTGGAACAAAACTATAGTGACAATTACTGGGACAGTAGTTTCTCGTTGAACAATATGTGCGATTCCGTAACACATCGAGAAGAATCCGTAATCTCCGAAAGGACGGTTTTTATTTATGCAAAATGATCCGCATAAAATATGACAGCATTCAACCATGTCCCCCATAGGTTGAGGAGGAAGTGGTGTATCTGGCAGTCGGTCCTTGTACAAGGACCGACTGCCAGATACATCTGAACACGTAGCGGAGCCTTTAAAAACATTTTCTTCACATTACTAATTAATTCATTGACCAGAGGAAATTGGTTCCGTATTTCTTCAGCAACCCTATTGAGGCCATGAGCAAGGCATGTGACATGAAGTAGGTTGGGATAGAACACCTTCAAATTGTACGCAGTTCGAACCATATATGGTGCCGCGTCTGACACTAGAAGTAATGCTTTCCCCAAAGGAACTGCTACAGGCAAAAAAAAATTACTTAATCCTTCTTGAATAAATCTTGAAATTGTTGCATTGTTTGTCCTTGCAAGCTGCTTTTAAGAAATTAAATATGATCTTTTAGTAGGGATATTTTCCTTCAAGATTCCAATCAGAAGGTGAGCTGTGTAACGCCCAGCATTATTCGTTGTCTCATCGACTACTATATAAAAGTGATTGTCTCCGATTAATTTTCTTATTTTGTTTACTGTGTCAATATAAGTACTACCCACTTCACCTTTTCTTAAGGTACTTTCATCGGGAATGTTATGTGTACAATATTTTTGAAGAAACGATTTAAAGTTTGTATTATTCAACTTATTAATGGGAATATCAGCACTAACTAAAGCGCGACATAACTCTTTATTAAATAGTTTCTAGTCGGTTTCCTTTGTTCCCAATTCAATGCATTGTAAAATTGACTGGTTCTTTACTCTACAATTTTTCTGTTTGGCAGCATATGAAGATGTCTTGATATGTTGGTCTACTTGAAATTATTTTTCACAGGGGATCTGAAGAGAATAATATAAAATTTCAACACTAATCTTGGAAATGCTATGTCAATAAATATTTCCACGTTAAAAGTATATCCCCAAATATGTTACACACGTGTCAAAAATTCCTTAATACCGATATACAGGGTGGTCAAGTTGAATTTTCTCAAAAATTTACGTTTGTTTGGGTGACTCCTCGTTTAAAGGCACTGACTTACTTTTTTAAATGAAACCACAACCTTACACTTAAACTGCATTTATTTTCACTATACAACCTAGTACAACTTTCTTAACCGTTTATATGTCTTTGCTGAACGAAGCAGAACTGCCGTTTTTGAGATAAAAGCTTCTTGATAATACCTCGGTAGGCAATAGCAAATAAACTTTAATGGCCGTGGATTGGATGCAAGTCGAAAATTTTAAATTAGACAGAGTGACGCACAATTTACTAAAATTTCATACAATGACTGCACTTGAATAATATCTTAAATAAACAGCTTTAACGCGTACAATGGCCGCACTATCGCTTTGAACGGTCGGGGTAAACACAAAGTGGCAATTGTCCTCTCAATTTAAGGTATTTCTTGAGGCTTACGCGTGCACTTGACTACTATTAAATAATGAAACCGGGAATTCCTACTATTCACACTGGGAATTCGTACAAAGGGTTGTAAATTCGAAAGTTGCTTGTTTATTGCTCACCCTCCAAATTTTTCTGCCCGGGTGTCGCACAACCGAAAAGAAAAAGCCAGCGCTGTTAGTGAAATAATAAATTATGCAAATTTTAAGCGGCACTGTCATCTCCCGTAACAGGAAGGGAAAGCCCAGAGAATTTTGTTTGCATTTGATTATGTATTTACTAACGTAATTTGTGTTTTACAGTTTACGTATAACGCTTTTTTTATTATTTAAATATGTGAATCATCATTATACATTAATATACAAAATTCTTTCAGATATGCATTAAAAAGGATAAATGCATATTATATGGAAAATATGCACATTTGCATATAGTCCGGTCCTTAATGATAAAACATTAGTGTATCAGCATACTCCGCACCACAAAAGTTGTTTGATAAATTCGGAACAATTATTTCGGGAATTCCTGGACTCCCCCATTGTCAACCGTACGACCAACTTTATACTTCACGAATACACTGTATGTTTATAGATGTACTACAGATGTAAGTACAAGTGCTAACATGTTTCATTGACAACAGCGTTATTGTCGTGAGCAGATTTGTTTATAGAAAAGTAATCGCTGCAGCGAAGCAATTGATTACTCCTAATCTTTGAGATTAGGCCTACTCTCTTAGATTTTATATTTATTTATTGCTAAAAATAACAATAACACTAAACAATTCCAGTGTTACGTTTCGTGTTAGACATACTGCTTGCTTGTTTGATTATAATTTAGAAACGTTTTTCTTTTTACCGAAACAAAATGGTTCCAATAATGCATTTAAATTTTCTAATTATACATTGTTTTTAACGATTGCTTATCTGTTTATAGAAGCTGACAGGAAGAGAGTAAACATATCATTGGTTGCGTGAACCTATGAGTCATTAGCACTAAATTGTCGAGTACCCCGACGAGTATGAGTATCAAACGATTATTTGTCTCTTCTTCGATTTCAACCGTTAGACAAGACCTACTTTGATAAAAATAAAACGTAATTTCAAATGAAGTAAATACCTTGAAGCAAAAGAAAAAGGGAAGCCATAAATTTCATTATCAGAGAGAGGATTTCACTTTTATTTTTATTATATTTCTCTTTTATCTCATCAAAATTTTAATATCGAGTTCTCCCTTTGATGTAAGAACCTTTGTGTAACACCACTTTATCCTGTCAAACGGGTAATTCTACCTCCTCGTTGTCAAGTAAGTAAATAAAATGAAAATTTTAATAAAAAAGGATCCTTTTCGTTTCTTACATTCTTTGACATTTTTTTTAAGGGAAAAATGGTCTTCAACAATTAATTATTAACTTGAATACAAAAAATTAAAAAACGCCAAGGGTTATCACAAAACAAACGCGATTATAGACATCTACTTCACTTAACAAGGCAATATATTGCAAAATTAATATATGCGGACAATTATGTACCGAATTATTACGGTCATTGGCTATCTGTATGATAACAAGCTCTCCTATGTACTCTCGCCTATATAAGCGACGTTTATTTATTAATATATTTTTTCAAACATTAGTAGGAGATCTCGCAAGTGTTAGCTATGTACATACCTAGAAGTCGGTATTAAGTTACGTATACACATAACTAACACATTTATATCTGAAATCATGTAGCAGTTATATGCAATTAAAATTCTACACATAGCATAGATTTTCTTTTCACTATCCGTGCACGTACGATAACGAGCAAAAGTAATTGAACGCACGAGAAGGATATCGTCTCGTTACTGTACAGGATGTTTCAGATTTTTCAAATAAGGTATGTATACGAGCCCTAACAACTATATATTGGGACAGAATAAAATACAAATTTAATTCATGTATTTGACAGTTTATTTCTTTTCTAGTTTTTTTTTAATTTAATACTATGCAATTAGTTAATTAACAACAATTGGGGCCAATCAGCAACACAAAAAACAAAAATCCTTATTCTATCATTTCTAATTAATAACAATAAAAATGTTCATTTTGTGTGACAACTACAGTGAAAATCGTCCACTTTGTTTCTAAAAAGTTTTTTTAAGGAAAAATGAAAATACAGTGAGAATATTAACTTTTTACGTAGTATTCATGCATTTTAGGTAGATCTATATGTATCGATATAAATCGCTTTTGTGTTAGAACTTATAAATTATTTTCTAAGGGTCGTCGTTAAAAAAGACCTATTCTCAACGGACTGACTAGTTTATGACGACTAGGGTAATTTATGTGACCTATAACTAGAAGTGACAAGGACCTTTTTTATTTAGTTATAGGAACAAAACTCTTTGTATACCTTTTTTTACGAGTCGAGTTCTACCCGCGCAAGCGGAAACAGTCTAGTATACAGTCCACTCCAGTAAACAAACAACCATTTCTATTTTGATTCTTGTAATACCTGCACTAGTTTTAAACACAGATATAAATAAAGCTTGGACAATACTTCATAATTGGAGTTTGTTAAAAAGGTCGTACCAGCAGTGGCGCACCGCATAAAAGTAGGTACGTAATATACAATATTAGTGAAAAATAATATTGTTACCTTTTCCTGTCGTCTTGATGTCCACTGTGGCAATTGGCAACCGCCCTGGTAAGCTGCGTAGAATTGCAACATCAGCAACGCTGCCATTGTCGATTCATTCAGCCGTCGACGGTGTTGTGAATACGTTGTCGTATACTTCGAAAATGATCGTTCGACATCCAGTGAAGTAAGATTTGCAAATGTCAGATATTCCTTTTCCTCATCTGGGCACTCTTGATTTTCAGTTATAGACCGAACCTTTTTGTAAATCGGGATTTTTCGTTAAAATAGCACCAAATTTTTAAGCAACATCGACTTCTATAGTGTTCGTCAAGTTTTCTAGAGCAGCTTGTAAATTGTTTATGCAATTTAATACGTCCCGTGCAGATAAGTGACTGTTTTCTAATTGCTCAATAGCTTGTGCAACTTCAGAATAGTTCATGGAAATTTCATCTATTTGTTGAACGTCCGAATTGGAAAAAAGTTGCTGACTATCTCGAACTGCTGCAGAATCATTTGAATCAAGTTCCAAGATGACATTTTTCACTTGTGAAAAATATTTCTGATAATAAGATACTGCCTGGAGCCATGTTCCGCATCGCGTTATTACAGGCTGAGGTGGTGGTGTTAATTTCGGACACAATTGATTGAATACACGGAAATGTTTTGGAGATTTGATGAACACTTTTTTGGTAGATACTATTAAATTATCCACCATCGGATACTTCTTTCGAATGGTTTCTGCTACGAGGTGACATGCGTGTATGAGGCATGTTATGTGAAGAAGAGTCGGAAAGCATATTTTCAACATCCTACCAACTCTCAGCATTGTTGCGGCTCCGTCAGTAACGAACATTGTGATTTGGGTTCCTCTGATACAAAATTCTCTCAACGAATCTTTTATTATCTTGACAACGGTTTCTGCATTAGTTTTCTGAATCTTTTTACTGGATAATAACAATGAAGCTGGTGAACCATCACGTTTCAAAGGACGTGCTGCAACATGAATGACGCTGTGTTTCCGAGCATCAGTTGTTTCATCCACACATATGCAGATTTTCTTATTTCTCAACTCGTCTTTTATACATTCCTTTACTGTACCTTGCACACGTGGCAAATTGTATCGTAATTGCATAGATGTTGGCAGCTTCCATGAGGGAACGTACTTAGCCCAAAAAAGACAAAAGTGTTCATTAGATACTAGATGTTGTGGGATGTTGCACACGCTTAACATAAAAATAAAATCATATAAAAATTTCCAGTATGGAATACTGTTTCTTAAATTCAATACATGACGTTTACTTTTATAATATTTTCTACATTCAAACCTATCGCGACTTAACAATCCGATATTGCATATTGTGCAATAAATATGCGGATTTCTATATTCTAATCCAGGGAAATGCCTGAGATATTTATTCACATTCGAAGGGAACGTTACACCCTTTGGGCGTCCCATCTCCGCGTACTTATTTGGCGTGCAGTGTGCAACGTACTGTCGCTTTGAACTCTCTCGCGGTACTGTCGAGATCGACTACGAGTTGAAAATTACCCATACCGACGCCGCTCCCGCTACGCTACTGCTATCCGGTACCACCTTTTTAACAAACTCTATTCATAATTAGAATTTCTGATGCATTCATTTTCTGTCAAGACAAAGATCCGAAACATAAGGCAGCTATAGTAAAGGAATGGCTCCACCACAGTCACCTGATATTAATGTAATTGAAAATGTTTGGAATGAACTAAAGCGCAACGTCAAAAACACCAGAATAGAAGTAAATCCGAACTCAAAACAGCAATGCTTGAAGAATGGGCTAGAATTTCATCGGATTATACCAAAAATCTGGTGCAGTCTACGAATAAGCGATTAAGAGAGATCGAAATCAGTAAAGGACGTCCCACGAAGCATTGAAGGTTAATTCTTCTTCATGTCATTGCGGTGGTACATGCAAAATGAAGCAATGTTGATAACTGGACGATTTTGATTGTGACCTTATTTCTTGTTAGAATATTGTTTATTTTTAAATTACTTTATATTTTATAAATTTATTAATTGGATATATTTCTGTATTATGAAGTATTGCCTAAGCTTTGTTAATATCTATGTAAAAGGTTAATACTATGACTGTATTTTCATTTTTCCTTAAAAAAACTTTTTCCAAACAAAGTGAACGATTTTCTTTGCGAACGACTCTAAATATTGGGACATGGCGCGAATTTTTATTTTTAAAATGGAGTAACATCGCCCTTATATTTTATGACCGCTCGAATTCGGTTAGGCATTGAATTAACTAAGGATCTGCACTTTTCAGAAGCAAATCCATTCCAAATTTGCTCTATTTTGGCTCTAAGTTCTGGTAATGTCCGTTGTGGGTTGTTCCTCAATGTTTGTTTCATTTTATGCCACACTGTTTCAATGATATTAAGGTCAGGACTGTTGAAAGGTTAAGAAGAAAGAACAATTACGTTGTGGTCGCCAAACCACTTTTTTGTGCCCCATCCTGCTGAAAAATATAATCTTCGTCAACATTTAACTTCCCGATACCTGGTAGCAGTATTTGTTGATATTTCGCAGCATTCACGGTACCATCAATAAATTCAAAGCATCCTAATCCCGAAGCTGTCATGCAGCCCCAAATTATTACTCCTTTAGGAAATTTTACAGTACGTTTTAAGCAATCCTTATGGAAAGCCGTATGTTTAGTGCAAAGCACGCGTTTGCGGTAATCACCAACAAATACGTCGAATTTCGATTCGTCGCTAAAAATTACTCTTGACCAATCTTCTACCAACCAAGATAGTTAAGACTTTGCCCATGTGAGCCTAGCTTTCTTTTGTTTTTGCGTCAACAGTAACTTTTCCTTTGCCTATAAGAAAACATTTTTTGAAATACTCTTTTAAAACGTTACTTATAATTCAACCTTATAAAACTTTAATCCACATTTATGAATCCACTAGCAACAGTATTCCCTTGACAGATTTAGTTTAGTTTCGTGATTTTATTCAGCTATAATTTGCCTTAGAGAATTTCTTCGGTCCTTTTTACAAAGTTTTACTAATATTCTTTTATCCCTATCAGAAACTAATTTTGGACGACCCGGAGGATATTTGCAGTTTCTCCATAATGATTAATTAAATTCTACACTGTAGTTTTAGAAATATTAAGTTCATCCGCCACTTCAGGTATTGTTTTATTGTGGCAATAATTTTCAAGCACTAATTCACGAATTTTTGAATTTGTAGAGATACCACGCACTATTTTATTCAATAAACACAGCTATTCATTCAATATAATAAGAAAGCAACTGCCGATTAATCTGACGTTTCGTTCTGCGTTGTTTTCGCAGCTCACTTGTCTTATTTTGCTTAATTTTTGACAGTTACTTGATGCTGTCCCAATATTTAGTTGTCATACATTTTCGTTACTTTTACAATTGACGTTTAAACCATTGCTTATTCACCATTATTATAATTAATAAAAGATAATAAAAAAGAGTAAACTGTCAAATACCCGAACTACACATGTATTGTATGTATTTTATTTTGTCTCAATATATAGTTGTTAGGGCTCGTAAGTTAAAATTTGAGCAAATTTGGAGCTTACTTTAAGAATACTTAGTTCATTCCAGCATTTTAGTAATATTGTTTAATCTTTTTACCACTAATGGGCGAGCTTGCACTGACAACTAGTCTAGATATTTTTTTACTATTTTTATGTTTTTGGTTTGTCTCAAGCTTCAGATCATTCTTAGTTAATGTTATATCACTTGTTCTCAATTGTAAAAGAAACGGTTTAGTTAGTAAGTTCTAAAAAAACTCAAAACCAACTTTGTTCATAATACTACTAGGAATCTCTGTAATAGAAAAACGTTCAAAATATAAGCTCACTATAGAAATAGCAACGACGCTCAATGCTTATAGAAATAGCAACGACGTCATGTTTTGTGGAAGAAATTTTGAAAATAATGTTTAAATAAAAAGTGCTTATTCAGATTATTTCAACCCCTTTTATTATTTATAAAAATAAAAAGGAAGAATTATAATTTGACCATTTGCTCTTGGTAGCATATTTGCGACAAACAATGGTCAAACATAATTTGTGCTTGTACTGTTTATAAAAACTAGTATTCGAATGCAAATTGCAAATATAAAAAAATTCATAAACATGGCATGTCAATTTGACATTCTTTTAAATTCGTGTTAATCTAATTATTAATTTATCATTAGAGCCCGGTAACTGGAGAGCAATCGCAGAGCGGTATGACTGTGTTTAGGTGGGCGGGGAGGGCTGGTCGATTATGATACGACATGGCAAATCATCATCACTCAATTCAGTTTAGCATTGGATAGCGGACAGGGCGTGTTGATTTTACTGATATAGACGTAGTTATTAATTGTTATTATTTAATGTAGTGCGTTTTGATTTTATTGATACAGACGTAGTTATTAATTATAGTTTTTAGTGAACATGTCGAAGGCTAAAAAACGACCCTTTCAAGACATAGTAAATAAGTTTATTTCTGACTTTCCCGATTTGTTTTACAACGGGAGTAAGTGTGCACAATACATTTGATGTCAAATAAGAAGTGGAACTGTACAAGACACCTAAATTCCGCACAGCATAGAAAACGAAAATTGGGCATGCCACCGAGAAGTGCATTTTTTTTATGTAATTCTTATGTTGATATACTGTAATTTGCCACTAGGCTTACTCGATAAACAACCGTTTAAGGACTTTTGGGACAAATACAATCCCGAGTTGGGGTTGCCAACGAAGGCTGTACTTAGTACGTTGGAAAAATTTCAAAAGATAAAGTGTTGATGTTTATGAGCGATGGCGCAGCGATAATGCGTTCGGTAGGCCGTTCTCTTCTTGAACATGGTTGCAAGTGTTTACATGTTACGTGTAAAGTGCATGCTTTCCATCTTGTGGCAGAAACCATTCGACAATGCTCTCCCGAGATAGATGCATTAATAGCAAGCACAAAAAAAGTATTTTTGAGATCTCCCAAATGCCTACGATCATTTCACACAGTCCTGGTATTCGTCAACCGCCGGAGCCAATTCTTACACGTTGGGGAACATGGTTGCAGGCAGCTTTTTATTATGCACACATTTCAAAATAGTAAAAGCTGTTGTTGCACAATTTAATCCTGCCGAAACTGCAGCTATTAAGGAGAGCCAGTTAAAATTTCAAAATATTTCCGTTGAAACAGATTTAAAAAATATTCGTAGCTACTATAAAGGATTAGCTAACGCAATAGACCAATTACAAAATAGATCTTTATCATTATTGGAGTCTCTGCAAATTAAGGACGGAGTGCATACACAACTACTGACTATACATGACGCAAAATATAATCGCGTTTTAGAAAAGTTCGAGAGTGTGCTACAGAAAGATCCCGATTTTAGCACACTAAAACAAATTTGTGACGATGTATCGAATAATCCACTGTCTAAGTACAAAGACTATTTTAATCATGCATGTATAACATCGGTAGATATTGAACGCTCTTTTTCAAAATATAAACTCATTTTCTCACCACGGTGAACATCGCTAACCGAGACAACTATGGAAACACATCTAATGGTGTCAACTTTTTGCCACTCTTATCCATATGATGTTAATACTGATAATGCCAAGGCTGCTTAAAAGAGTGAGTGTTTCACTACTTTTTACATATTATAATTATGTATTAGTTCTGTTATTTTTTTTCTATTCTCTTACTATTGTTTTTGTATACTAGGCAGGTACGGCTATGGCACGGCTCCCTGTTACCGGGCTCTATTTATCATATTGCAATTTTGAAAATGACGCTTGCACTTGTCTATCCTTTTAACAAAACAGCTGCTAGTTGTAAATTTTATACACAATATAAATATAATAAAGTCTTCTTCCGGGATAAATAAATTCTACACTTTACAACGTTTTATTAATAATAATAATTAAAGCTGGCCACGAGCGGTACCGCGCAGTAGCGTAGAGTCGACCAGGCCTCGCGTTCCACTAGAGTTATTCTGCTAATAGAGATGTTTGCTGCCGCAAATAATTTCGCTCATCTTTTAAATAAAAATTAAATAACACGTGCTCAAACACTTACCATTTTAAGAGTCCTCCGTGAAATCACAAAGTGAATAATGTCTGTTAAATATCTGCAACATTAGATATGTTTCAACTGTTGTTTCGGCAAAACTAGTACGGCATGAGGAAAAATGCGTTTATATACAGAGAACGAACGTTCTACATCTAATGACGTAATATTTGCGTAAGTAAAATAATCTTTCAAATAACTTAACGATTCTGTTGACGCACCTTCACAAATGTGTCTTAATGTGCCAAAATCAGAATTTTTCTCAAAAACACTTTCAAATTTTTCTAGAACAGAAACATTTTTTGGGTCTTCAATCGCGCATAGCTGTGCGTGAACATGTTGCACTATTTGTAGAGATTCTTCTAACGGCACCGCAGGATTTTGTAATTTTTCTATTGCATCTGCTAGCCCGAAGTAATTGTTGTGAATGATTTTTAAATCCATTTTAACCTGACTATCTTGAAATTTCGGCTGGCTTTTCTGGATAGCGGCAGCTTCCTTTGTAACGAATTGTAAAACCACGTTCTTAATATTGTCAAAATATTTATGATAATAAAACGCGGCCTGCAACCATGTTCCCCAACGAGTTAGAATAGGTTCTGGTGGCTCTGGTATACGGGGACACAGTCTGTGAAATTCGCGAATACGTTTCGGTGATTTGACAAATACTGCTTTGGTATGCGCTATTAAAGCGTCTACCTCAGGATAACATTTTCTGATACTATCCGCCACAAGATTGAGAGCATGAATTTTACGCGTAATGTGTAACAAATTAGCAGAATGCTTTTTAAGAGACCGGGCTACAGAAAGCATGTTTGCAGCACCATCACTCACTAACATCAAGAGTTAGTTTGTTGAAAGTTCAAACTTGTCCAACGTATTTAACACTAACTTTGAAATTACTTCGGCACTACACTGTTGTATTCGTTTGGAGACTAATAGAATTGAAGGTGCCGATTGATGAGGTTCCAATTTGCGTGCCATTACATTAAGAACAGAATGTTTCTTCCGATCTGTTGTTTCGTCGACACATAACCACAATTTTTGATCTTTCAACTCCGATTTTATTTTTTGTTCAATATGTTCACGCGCAGATGGCACAATTCTTCGTAACGATGTTCGACTTGGTAATTTGCACTCCGAATAGTTATTCCAAAAGCAGATAAATGGTTCCTTGTCTAGCAAATTAAACGGTATATTACATGCGATAAACGTAACGCATAAATTAAATATAAATTTTTCATTGTCTCGTGCGCAATTTCTTTTTGAGGCATGCTTTTCACTATTTACGTGTCGTAGACAATGTTGTCTGGACCAACACATTAACGGGATTTTACAGATTACACATTTAATTTTAGCACCTTCATATATTAAGTCTGGAATTTCTGCAATAAATTTTCGAAGTTTGTCCGACCGCGGTCGTTTTGCTGACGAAATCATAATTTTTCTAGGACAGATAAACAATTGCGCAAATGACCGGCAGCGAAAATGTCCGTACTGCTCCGCAGACGAAGTAATACTACCGTTCCTCTCGGTCCGAACTGATTCTACGCCGATGCGCGGTACCGCTCGTGGCCAGCGTTAATAATAATATACGTTTATTACCCAACAGGTTTAAATGCCGAATAACATCATAATATGGTAATACAGTGCGAGCTCGATAATCCGGACTAATTAAAAACGAAACATGTTATCTCTTCAGCCAAGGAAAGCCGCAATTCACTCAGAGGAATTAGATTTTCAGCATCATATTCAGTGTCTGGGTCGTTATTTGCTAGATGAGCTATAATTTTGTGCCAGCACTCCTGCAAGACTTCGGGGGAACTTTTTCCCAAGTATTGTATAGTAGGCATACAGCGTCCCTCAAGTTCATGGTTTTTAATAACTTAACAACGTTCTCTTCGTTATTAAATAAAATAATTTGGTCAGCCTGATGGCATTTTGATCTAGAGGTTGCAAAAGTGCTGTACAATTAGGTGGAAGAAATAATGTTGTAAATTGTCCATCCTCACTAGTCAGCTCTTCTATAGTTCCATGGCTGGAGGAGTTATAGATGATTAACAGGGTTCTTTCAGTTAAATTGAGACTTCTTAAATGACTTCTAACTTGAGGAATAAATGAACAATGAAACCAATCTAAAAAAATTGCCGTAGTCATCCACGCATTGGCAGATGATTTGTATTCAACAGGTATGTTCACATTTTTAAATGCCCTTGGATTTTTTGCTTTTCCTATTACCAACAGCTTTAATTTTTGTGAACCATCAGCATTGCAACATGCTAGAAATGTAACGCGTTCTTTGTTTATTTTTCGACTTGGTGCGGTCTTTTCCTGACTACGAATCAGCGTTTTTTCAGGCAACATTTTCAAATACAGAGCGGATTCATCTGCATTGTATATTTGAGTAAGTGCGAGGTTTCATTGTTCAATGTTCTCCGCAAATGCACTTAGGAAGGACTTGACAGCACTTTGATCATTGGATACTATTTCGCCACACACTTTTAACGAACGCAGGCCATGCCTTTTTCTGAAATTACAAATCCAGCCCCTGCTAGTTCTAAAATTATCATTTCCATAGATTTCAGAATAAAACTGTTGTGCTTTGGTAGATAAAATGTCATAGGAAATTGGAACGTGTCTTGATCGTTGTGTACAAAACCATGCATACAAACGAGTTTCCATTTTTGGATATTCGGCTTTTCGTAATGTTTTTCTGAGGTCGGGAACGGAATTACATTTGCCAATAGATCTAAAAGAAATTACACCACATAGCAAAAGTTCACAGTGGTCTTTAAAATATATCATACGTTTTGATTTTGTCTTTGTTCTTTTTTATATCGGAAATTGTTGATGTTCCTACCCCGTATTCATTTGCCAACACTCTTCCACTTTCACCACGGACTACTTAGTATGCTTTCTTTTAGGGGGCATTTTAATATATGTATGTAAAAAAATATTTATATGTATGTATGTATATATACTTATGTAACACAAGATAACACGTATGTACATACTATGTAACAAAAAACAGCTAACAGTTACATAAGCCTCAGACACATTATGTAGCAGTCAAAGCAAAGGCACACACTGCTTATGTGAACTCCCAGATATCAGAACCCGTCGAATTTAGGAAGTTAGGGGAATCCCTCACGATTGATTTCGTCTAAAACCGCAGGTTCGGTCTACCGAGTACTATCAAATCCGGATTATAAAGTACACAATGCAATTGGAATGCTTGGCCGGATTATCGAAGAATCCGATTTACTAAAGATTGGGATTATCGAGGTCGCACTGTAGTAAGTAAATATATGTCAATAGTAATTCCAATTATTAAAAATCTTACAGAAGATGAACGTATAAAAACCGTAAATTAATTGCTCAATATAATTTGTGCTGCACTGAATTTATCTTAATCATTTCCTACAAACAATTGTCCATAAGATCTTGTACTCTGCAAAGGAAGTTTTTTATTATTTTTAAAGCCAACTGCATTATATAAGAAAACTAGAAATTACAATAATATTCCGACAAAAAAAATAGTTTCCACTTATATCGAGTGTAATGTCGTAATTCTGGTGACGTCTAAAGACCTTCATCCCTTTCTCTAAATATACTTTAATGCGTCATCTGAGGTACTGAAGGGAATACACATTTTATATAATTAGAAGGACGGTTTTTGTAACCCAGAAACAAAATCTTTTAGATGTGCTAGTTTATTACAAACATTGATATTAATCTTGCATTTTCCTATACATTAAAAGGTACATATTTAAACTCAAATACAAGATAAAATTCCAAGATGCTTTTCTTAGATGAATATTGCTTACAATAAAATCGAGAGATTAGAACGTAATACAGTGGCTATTATTGTTATCAAATAAGGATATCCACCCGCTTCCGTTTGAAGAATTGATGTAGTTTTTTCCTTTAGAAAGTAAATCGTTAAACTAGACTCACTGAACGCTGGATAGCAATAAACTTGTGATCACTCACTGGCACAATCAACGTCGGAAGACGAGAAATACAGCTACACATTTCTACCACAATATTTAAAAGCCCAATGCGTAGAATCTGTTATTTTTGATTTATTACCCGATACATCCTAAGTTGTGTATCTCTAACTACCCAAAATGAATGAGGATTTTGTTGTGAATTTTTTATGCGTTTTTTACGCATAGTCCTAATAGCCCGAATTTTACAATTACAGGAAACGAAATTTAATGAATACGGAAGTCATGATATCAATAGAATGCTATGATAAGTTAAAAACTTTTGAGGAGAACAAAAATTACGTGATAAGTGATAAGGAATTTAATCTTGATAAACAATCTATCTTTACATTTATCCATTCGAGGAACTCAATTCAAAACTTCCTATTATATTGAAGTAATTTCAAGTTTTTTTTCACTTATTTAGGGAAAAACATGATTATTACGTGCTTTCCGAGATGGTAAATCTTTCGGAAAATTTCATTTAAAATTCAAACTCGATTTCCAGATTGTTAACAGTAAGATAATCCGATGATTCCTCTTTAACCAATAGTAGCAGAAGAAGAAATCAATTATATGTTTCTGTATGAAAATGAATCTGTAGAAGCGGTTACCACAAGATTCTCAAATTTCTAACAGCTTTAAATTTTAAGAATGTTTAAAATTTGAGGTTTGTATTGTATGGATTTTGAAACCCTAAATACGTTAATCTATTGTGTTTTATGGTATTTCCAATGGACTGACATGGTCAAATAAAGTTAAACGTTTTTGTGATTTTTTAATGGCTTCAAGAATTCGGTGTCTACTACACAACTAAAAGGTTTTCCAATAAGAACAATATAATTTTACAATGAAATACAATAAAAACTATTTCATATACAACCAAACTTTATATCATTTTTACATTATGTTTTGAATAACACGTGTGAATTCCGTGAATCCAATTTTCGATGACTGTGCAGTAATTCGGGCCCACTGTTACGTATGCAGCGCTCGATGTTCAATCTCAATGCATCGAGAGTTCGTGGCTTGTTTGCATAGACTATAGACTTCATATAACCCTACAAAAGGAGTTAACTAACAATTGCATTTCTTCAAATTGTCCTTTCAACAAACTGTTCTTGCAATATGTCGGTGGTGGCATTAGCAGTATAACATGTGACACCGTATTGTTGGAACCTCTGGTCGTCCAAATCAATTTCATCTAAATTTAGTTACAAAAAATTAATTAGTACCGCTAACCAGTCACTGTAACTGGATCTCCTCCCTAGTTTTGGAAAAAATATGGTTCGATGATACCACCATGTCATATATCACACCATACAATGACCTATTGATTCACGAGAAGTTCTTGCATCTTCTCGTGAATCTCTTGTGGATTGTTCTCACACAAAAAACGACAATTTTGTTTGTTTAACACATCCACTTAAACAAAAATCAGCTTCATCCGAGAAGATAACTTTTGGCCCAAAATTAAAACCCGTTTCAAATTGCTTGGCTCAAATTCTTGGGCCAATACAATCTTGTATGGGTGTAAACCCGTCTTTTTGCAAAATGCGCCAACTTGTGGTACTTCTAAGCCCTAATCCTTGAGCACGACGAGGAATCGATAGATTTGGAACCCCTGTAACACTCCAGACTTATCTTACATTTCGACGTATTGTTGGTGTTTTCGCATGGTAAAGAGTAAAATCCTGTTTAATTTTGTCAACGATTCGAGGAATTGAAAGCACAGAAGGGCGATTATGTGGACTATAGTTTTCGCGAAGTGCAGGTTAAGGATTCACAAGAAAACGTCTATTTTCATAAATTGGATAACAACCAAACGTTCTTGAACCGTGTGTTTAACTATGATGAATTGCCAAAACATATTAAACAAAACTAGTGACAGTTATAATATTTTAAACATGGTTGCTAATTCAACCAGTTCAATTTTTTGTCCCTTTCGCTTTTCCTTATACTGTTTCTTTGTTTCACTAAAATTTTGGCAGACGTCATGCAGATTTCCTTGATTGTTGGCACATTTAAATTGTTATCAAAAATGTGAAAATTAATGTTTTCATTTTCGATGGATTCTGCTCAACTTAGTGGGAAAATCATGTCGATTTGAGGGATATCTCTGGCGATTTATCTTTTGTGTTAATTTTCCCTTGAAATTGAAATTTAAACAATTCTATTCGATAGATTTTTGATATCTGTATAAAATCCTAACGTTGATACATGTTGCTGTTGTATTGATTAAGTAGCGGTACTTTGTAGTGTGGGATGTTAGGGTGAGAAGATTAAAGAATTTACCGAACACGTCACAGATATTTAAGCTAATCTAGCGTAAACTGCACAATGGTCGGTATGGGTACTCTAAAAGGAGAATATCAATCAATAATCCGTTGTAGATGCAATTTTTTGGATGGGAAGCATTCGCCGTTATTGTATGGAACGTTTTTAGCTCATAACTGATATATCCATTACGAGCAAACAAAGAATTTTTGTACTGTATTTATTGATCGTTTTATCACATTACTCAAACATGTTTCTGACGCGTACAACAAAAAGCTTTTCACAAGTGAGACTCACATATTTCTAGTAATAATGGCGAAAAATGCAAGTAAACAATCCAATTCGATATCATGAAATTGTTCATCGTAGTATGCCTTAAATCATAATCTGAATGTTTCATCATAATTATGTAAATAAAACGCTCGCACTAGCAACAAGCAAGCCTTTTCTCTTTCTAGATACCGAGAATGTATTTGTCATTTAAATATATACCACTGATCGATATGCATATGTCGAAATATGCTCACTTAATAAACTTATTCTATACGGCTATGGTTATAAATTCATGCTCATATCCGCACCCATCACACAAGAAGCCTACTACAACGTGTACATACAGGAGACCCTCATCGGCTATTTGTGTTGTCAAGGCCCTAAGCTTTAAGTGTATATATGTATATATATATATATATGTATATATATGAGAGATTCTAGATTTGAACCAGCTGGTCCAGTCCACCAAATGAATTTTGTTAAACCGTTAAATGTAATGATTCATAAACTGTGTAGCGTTGTCAACGTCACTAAATACCAACTTGTTTGAATAGGAGACGATGAATTATTTCACATTACATACTTCACAGACAACACAGTATATAGCGATAGTGCATTAACATATTAACATGGATCCTCCTTTTTTTCTGTTTCAATTCGAAAATCGTTGATTATATTTTTCCGTAACACTTTCTATTGTACGCTTACAACATTTGTACACGGTTTTTTTCTCTAACAATTATAGATTTTATCAGCGGATGATACTCTTGTACATTTCAATTTTCACTGGCGATCTCGCTGTTTGAAAACATAATTTTTAATTAAATTCAACAATTAAGAGTTGGTGAGGTCAATTCGATTTTTTTTTAGATTATGAAAGGGAAACCATTAAAATTTTGTTTGTGAATGTTTTACGCATCAATACGCACTACTAAATTTAGAGATCTCTTAGAAAACCTTTGCTTTTGATAAAACTGATTTAATTTTTTTTTTTTGCGTTTTTTCAAACACGCTGGTGGTCGAAACGTTTTACGAGGAATTTTGAATCGTAATTGGATCTCAGGAAATTACATTAATCAACATTTAAATGAAAAAAAAAAGATTTATAGAACCACGCGTTCTATAAACACACAATATGCCGATTGTGTTTAAAAACTCGTGGAATAAATACGATACTATATTGCTTGCTTTCTGCCTTAACTAACCAGTGTGTTGATACAACCTTGTTTGGAATTTAAACTGGCAAAGCAGGCGTTTTTAATAATAACACTTAAATGGATTCCGAAATATGGAATCGAGGATATTTCCTTTCTATATTTATTAACTCACACCCCTCTATTTCGATTTAATAAATATGGCAGGTTGGAAGACACGTATTGCATAATTAATTAAATATTTTGGGGTTAACTGAGGAGAATGACCTAATTTCCTTGGTCTCTCCACTTATATATTAAATACGCAAGAATAGCGATAAAGAAAATTGAAATGTGGATGGAATGTCAGTACTTAAATAAACTGGAATCTCTACGAGAATTTTCATTAGTATTCTATGCGAGGACAGTAGAAATGAATATAATTCTCAGAAGAATTAAATTTCAATGTGTGAAGTCTGTCTGTAAAGAATTAATCCTTGTAGAAAATTATGAATTAACGTTTTATTTCAAAGTTGTTTAATATTTAAACCCATTTGCCACAAAAGAACTCCTAACGGTTTGTATACAGGTTAATTGTTAGTTGAAAATTTTGAGAGTTGTGAGAGTTTCAACCGTTAATACACTCACACAATATGGTATTGTGAAAGTAGCATACCATAGTTAATTTGTTTATAAACGGTACAAATATCAGGTAGATTTTTAATCAATACATCGTTTTGTAGATTAAATGTTATCTTAAACTTGTAAATCTACTGGGGAAGATAAGAATCAATCGCAGTTATCACCAAATGTGTTTGTAGCGAAAAATAAGATCAAAAACCCAAGCACAAATCAACAAACGGGAGAAATTTTGAAATCCTAATTAAAGGGATTCCCTAAAAGTAACCTTGAAATAGTTAATGTATAGATAACAATAGCGAAATAACACACACAAACATATGATGTTCTAACTTGCATTGCGCATGTGTACTTAAATTCAAGCCTGCTTAAAATCGAGAGTTTGAATGATACTTAAATTTGTAAATAAGTTCCACTGAACAAGGAAATTCCTTTGATCGCTGTAATTACTTGATATTTTTAATTGAAAATCTGTCGAAATTCTGTTTCAAGAAAAACATTAACGTTGACTTCACGCTAAGCCTGTACTCTCTAGTGTTAAATGACTAAATTAGTAATAATTTCGAATACCGCACTCTTTCTGAGTCACGACTACTACTAGCATAACATGAGTGTGTTTATAAAATCCTGTTTTCACTCGGGTGTAATATTTATTCAATGAATGGACGGTTTTAAATTTAAATATTACTGCAATAAATACCCTGGATTATAATAGCGATGCCAAAATAAAAATTTAGATTACGATGACGTAAAAATATGCAAATACCTAGGATTATAACATATTAGCTCTGTTCCCATTAGCTACCGATATTGCGAATAATATCACGATCTCAAGAGTTTTAGAATCTAGTCCGCGTAACAAAATATGTCCTATTTTTTTCCGCAAACAGCTTATAACGTAAATAAATGAAAGAACATTACGTCATATGTTTTAGAGCAGCACACACAGGTGTTTTAAAACAAAGAAACAAGTCGATATCCTATCCCACGTGAATGTAATTAATTAATGTATTATTAAAACTAATATTGCTGCATATCTATAGCTAGTGAGTGAAATAGTTTCTCTTATAGAATGTTTCCCTTTTCCTTTTTATTTTATGAATGAACGAAAACAAATTGACATATGTGCTTTTGTCGGTATACATATGTACATACAATTCGTTTCAAAAATAAGGTTTATACTTACTTTACTTTTATATGTAGGTATTTACATATTTATACGTGAATCATCTTTTTTTTTTATATTGAGTGAAATACATCCAGCAAGTTTATTGCATGGCATATTTCATGACAATTTCAATTTCATTACTCATGTTTCTATGATCGGAAGGATGATTATCAGTCCAGACGTCGGCGAAACGTAATAAATAATCTATTGAAGTCGAAAAACCCAGGTAGTCGCTCGAAGGTAGTCTTCTACCTGGGTAAAAACCTTCCTTGTCATTCTAGGAAGTGACGCCGAAAATTTGACGAAATATTAAGTGCATAGAGGATGACATTAATTTAGAAAGTAATCGGTTAATATTATAATTGTTTTATTGTTATATATAGATAATATATATGCATATGTCAAGTATTACACTTTCTTTGGTTCATTTTCAAGTTGCTTGTCTTTCTCGCCAATAAAACAAGTAGAATCCACTTAAAATGTATTTATTACAATATTTATATATCACAAATCCTTTTTGGCTCTCATTACACGCACACTAAAGATGAATGTTACTTACAAAAAAACATTTATTAGTCTAAAATATCACGCAACCTTCATGCACTCGCCACTTTTGATTTAAAATGTTTATATTCCATTTTAATTTTTTTTATACAAAACACATATCTCTGATAAAATTAGTTTGTTTTTAAGACCTATTAACTTAATATATACAACATACAATTGCTCTTTACTACCATAAAACAAGATATTCCGCAATAACAAAGGCCGATTGGTGGTGGAGAAAATTAGACACGATTATAATATTTTGAATTTTGGCCAAGCAATCCGTATTCTTGTTTTGTTTTCATTGTTTTGCATTTTTGTTTGTCTGTTTGTTTGAAGATTTCTTTTAGGCCGACGCGTATTTTTCTTCTAACAACCCATCTTCTTCTTCTTCTCTTTCTTTTGCCTCTTCCTTCTCCTGCACCTTCTCCATCTCCTGCGTTTCCTTTTCGCAGTTTTTCAGGCACTATCATTTATAGATCTTATTGGTACAGATATGATAAGTTTAAAAATGTAAATAAAATATTTATAATACAGTTTGCGTTGACTTTGTTCAATGTATAAAAATATAGGTATTGTGCAGTTCTCAAGCCATTTTATTATGGAAAAGTATACGTAAAATATGAGCATTTTAATTAGACCCGTCTTAAAATTGCATTTTATTATGCCCGTTTGCGGAAACAGTATTTTTCTTGTTTTATTTTTGTTTGCGGGCACACAGAACATGACATACACCAGAGTTCTTATAAGATATATGCATTTTCTCCCCATTATTTTTTTTTTGTAACGAAACAAATAAGGACACTATTAGAGTATCGTGCAGCAGCAATAACTTTTTTTCTCTTTCTCTTGGCTACAGTTCATTTCTCGGACGATTTCTGCGAAAACTTCGTTCACGTTGGTCCTGTTTTTAGCACTGGCCTCAATGAAAGGGCAACTCCAACTGCTCGCCAATGTTTGCCCTTCTACGGTCTGTACCTCGCGTTGGTGATCCAAGTCGACTTTGTTCGCCACCAACAGTATGGGAACACGCTCTTGGCCTTTAACTCTGGTGATGAGATCTTTCATGGATCTAATATCTTCGAATGTCTGGTGGTTCGTCAGGCTGTAAACCACCACGAACCCCTGGCCGTTCTTGATGTAGAGGTCGCGCATGCTAGCGAACTGTTCGGTACCAGCAGTGTCCAGGATTTCCAAGACGCAGGGTGAATTATCCACCTCGATCTCTTTGCGATAGAAATCCTCGATAGTCGGATCATACTTTTCCATGAAACATCCGGAAACGAACTGCACCGTCAATGCACTTTTGCCAACCCCACCCGAACCAAGGACCACAACTTTAAATTCACGCATTGTTCTCGGGGTTGCAATTCTATTGTTCTATTAAGAAAACACGGGCACGGCTAACGCGATTGCTAACCAATCGGATATACTAGACGATTTTCCGTATATGCTGACAAATTTTATAATAGCCATCTCAACAAGCACTCTCCGAATCACGTCGCCATCTTAATACACTGAAGAGCTTTGAGAATTCCCTATGTTTTTAGAGCCGCTGCTCCAACTGTCAGGGTGGGGGATTCGCAGGCACTTGCTAGCTGACACATAGTGATAATTGTTCGAAGCTACTTCACAGAGATTTGTACAAACTCCCTAGTCTGCCATCTATGAGCAAATACCTCAAACAATTCTGTTAATAATTTAAATATCTTTTGAAATTATTAAACAGGCTTATCGATTTTTTCCTTTTACCAAGTAATTAAATATAATCAATTTAAAAAGAGATTAAAACATAGATGTACAAGGAAATCTACAGTTTCCTTCTTAATTTTAAATAAACTTATAGTAGATGCCACTAATAAAAAATAATTTATAGTCATTATAAAACCAATTTCTATTTTATTACTATTAATCTCTTAACTCCGTTTATGTTTGATAACAAGATTATTGAGTAAATATAATTTTTTGATTATAAGGGTTGAACATATTTATTTTGTTACTATTTTTGTTTCTGCAAACAAATCTGTTGATATTAGCATACAGAATGTGAGAGCCTATTGTTCCCACCCATGTTTGTATTTGTTTCACGTTTCACCGATGTTTATTCTTGGAGAAATTCCTTATTGCTTCGACGTTGTGTGTTTTTAGCCACGGTATTGAGCGTAGTTGCGTTTCGAAACTGTCAAAATCGTGCTGGTTACCGCGTTATTCTACTGCATATCTAGCTCGTAAGTAGATAATACCAACCGATAGCTTCAATACGGAAACAAAATTCGTTGTCGTCCGCTCCTATCGTTCGTTATTAGTTACTACTCATTCGCATTTTATTGCTGGAATAAGTGTTTTATTGAGCGCGTTAGTGGGTAGATGTGCTGTCAAAAATTGTGCAACCTGATTTAAGATCCGAAATGTTCTATATTTAAATTTGTCTGCACGGCATGTCGCAAGATAAGGATCACAACGCATACCCAAGTATGCAAAATGCAAGTTTGTATATTAGATATTGCGTTGTGAATGTTATTTTTAAATGCGATCAATTTTTTTGTTAAGATTATCCCCCTATGCCACCTCAGGGATATCCTCCACCGCAAGGCTATCCACCCCATCAAGGATATGGAGGATATCCACCGCCTCAGGGTTATCCAGCTCCCGGGGGTTATCCTCCTGCACCAGGATATCCGCCCCCACAAGGTTATGGACCGCCAGGGCAAGGATATCTACCATCAGGTCCAGGGTATCCACCACCAGGGCCTGGATACCAACCAGGACCACCTATTATGAATCAACCAACAGGTCAGGGTGATCCAAATAGTAAGTGTTATGATTTCTTTTTTTTATTATTATTTTTCTGCTTAATTAAATTAATTTAAGTAAGTTATTTTCTGTTATCTTTGTAACTTATCTTCTTTTATATAAATTACCCAGTGAAGTAGTATCGTTGACAAAGTTTTTTTTTCGTTACAATTTTAAGGACCATAGCATTACTCATTTGTGACATGAACACAATAATCTATTATTATTTATGTGTGAATCAACTATGTTAATTATTAACTGACGTCATTCGTAATTTCAATATTCTATCTCAACAGATGCAGCAGAGAATGTTAAATTACGTGGCGCCTTTTTACTGTATATGAAAAGCAAGCGTACACCATACAAGGTCAACAAAAAAACTTGTGCAATAAAAGCTATAGGAATTACCTACTTAATGCGCTGTTTGTTATTGTATATACTGAATAAGTTTAAACTTCAAAAATCTCCCAGAAGCTAGAAAATATACAATGGCATCAAAAACGATGTTTTGATTGTATTTTCTATGATTAATTATTAATGTTTATCTTATAAACGCATTTTTTCTGGGAATTTTCATTAGCTTAACATTAAAAAACTCTTCTGTATAATTAAAATAAACAACGAAATGTTAAACCACTTTGTAAGAAGTTAAGCCAGAGTATCTACATTTTTGTGGGTTTATGTTATCATTATATTTGCGATTTGATGTCAATTTAATTTATCTTTAAGTACACATAATTATCTACCATGCGAATTTACACGATATATGTTTTCAGACTCTAATATAACTTCAAAATAAGATTATAATATTCTAAATCCATTATTGGTAATATTTCTAGATAAAAAAAAGTGAGGGTAATTCAGATATATAAATATGTTTTTCTTATTTCTCCAATAATTATTAGTGCTATAGTTTTAGGTTTACATGTTTTCTGCGCATGTTAGAACCTATAATCTTATTTGATCTAAATTTTGTTGGAAATTAGAGGAATCATTAAAAATTATTGCGTTTTATATTAATATCGCTCAATGTGTCTTGTATTTAGAAATTTTTCCTTTCTTCTGAAACGATAAAAATTGAAATGATACACACAAAAATAAATTGAAAAACATAAGATACTATTTCTATCTCATCGCGGGAAAATAATTGTAAACAAGAGCAAACGAAATTTATTTAAGGATTTGGAAACTTAATATACTATACGTGATAAGGTGCAAAACAGCATTTAGTGTCGAGTTACATATGTAAGCATTAACTTGGGTTGTTCGTGCATATTATTATTTCGAGATAATAATGGAGTAGATTTTCGTGATAAAGTCGCAACTAGAATTTATTCAATTCCATGTTTGTAGTGGGCAATTGCCCTGAATATGTTTAATAAACACTGATTATACGGTATCAGAAGAGTGTCTCGGTCTTGTTTCATTGGCTATTGTTTGTTTGTTCGCCGGATGTAATGGACTTGAGTAGACGACGTAATTTTTACCGATATTTCATTAAGAAAATAAGAGTGTGTTTCAGAATTAAAAAATCCCCGAAAAAATGCGGTTATGGTAAATTAATAACTGAAGAAGAACAAAGGTAAAGAATAAATTTGGTAACCTTGCTTGATTATTTAATTTTTTTTAAGGTGGATGGATGAGTATACCGCAAGGTCCTCCCAATTGCCCACCAGGATTGGAATACCTTACTATGATTGACCAACTTCTTGTACACCAAAAAGTTGAATTATTAGAAGGTGTGTAATCTTTGATAATTAAATAAGACTTCTTTTATGATCTTATCATATTTAGCAATGGTGGGTTTCGAAACCAAAAACAAATTCTCAATCAAAAACAGTCTTGGCCAAAAAGTTTACTATGCAAAAGAAGATAGCGATTGCTGCACAAGAAATTTATGCGGCGCCCTACGACCTTTCGACATGCAAATTTTAGATAATTTCGGTAACCAAGTAATCCACCTAAGCCGACCTCTAGCTTGCGATTCGTGTTGCTTCCCATGTTGCCTACAAGTAAGTCAGCAATCACCTAATTTCACTTTTAATCCGATCTATTGTAGTCCATTGAAGTATCAGCGCCACCCGGTACACTTGTTGGGACCGTAGAACAAGAATGGAGCCTGTGCATCCCAACTTTTGCAATTAAAAACCCTAGCGGTGAAACTGTCCTTAGGATCGAAGGTCCTTTCTGCACAATGAGGATATGTGGTGACGTCGAATTCGATTTAACTTCAGCAGATGGTAACACCAAAGTTGGGAAAATATCAAAACAATGGACTGGTTTGGTAAGGGAAATGTTCACCGACGCTGATTATTTTGGTATAACATTCCCAATGGATTTAGATGTTCGTATGAAAGCCGTGATGTTAGGAGCATGTTTCTTAATTGTAAGTATTTTGAAAGAGATTCTTTAACCTTTCTAAAAAAATACCAATTTCAGGATGCCATGTACTTCGAACAAAACAGTTCCAGAAATAATTAAGTCTTCTGTTAAATATATGTAACTTGTTATAACACTTTGGCCGCCATGACATTTTCTTACAAACTAGAAGATTACTGCAGCTTTTCTAGAATTCTATCCGCATCTCTACTAACTAACGTAGCATGCCATGAATTAGCATAAAACTTCACAAGTTTCAGCTACCTCAATCGGAATGGTGGTCAAAATGTTTGTGGAGATGCAATATATTAATGCTTACCTGTCTTGCGAATATGGCCTTAAGATGATAAAACCTATATACAATGTCTAAATGTACTCAGAGTATACCTTTCAAAATTATATTTATGATATTGCATTTTTGATAGATGTGAGTTTCCCTTTTAGTTTTTATGTTCGATATTTTATGGTGTGTTATCTCGTTGTTTTCCTTTTATATTTATTTATTATATACCAACTTAAAATCTATATTTTTTTAGAATAAATAATCCATACTTATTTATCCTTATTTGTTTCACAGAAGATATATTTTTTATATTCTATATTAAACCGTATGATATTGTATGTTTGCTGGAGTAATAATCTTATAACACAGTTCCGCACAATGTTGTCGATGTATTGTTATGTTTATATTAACTGGTTGCCCCATTTTACAATTTACATGTTGTTTATATATTTACCCCTTTAAAGTTTATAATCAATAAAAGTTAAAACTCAAATGTACGTGTTTTTTTTCGCTTAATTAGAGGTTTTCACGATTGTTACATTATTACGAGGGTGTATCAAATATAAACGGGACTCGTTTTTAAAAAAATTCTAACTATTTAACTAAGCTTACAAATATATATTATTTCTCTACATACTCTCCCGCCCTAGAAATACATTTTTCCCATCGGATTGGGAGCTTTTTTATTCCATCATCATACAAACTCTTCGGACGTTCGTGTAATCATTGGAGCGCAAACGCTTCCACCGCTTGGTTGTCGTCGAAACGCTGGCCTCCAGGCTCTTCTTTGAGGGGTCCAAAAAGATGGAAATCACAAGGTGACAAGTCTGGACTATAGCGTGGATGTTCCAGCGTTTCCCATCCTAATGCATCCACTTCGTGGCGTTAGCCACATAAGGCCTGGCGTTATCATGCAGAAGAATGACACTTCTGGCCGATTGCCTTTTCCTTCGAAATGACAATTTCGCGGTATCCAGTACTTCACAATAATATTGCGCATTAATTGTGTGTCGATCGTGGAGAAAATCAACGTGAAACAGTCACGTTTGTCCTTGGGCGGCGATCTCGTTCTCGACCTTTTCACGCCCTCCAGAATTTTTTTTATGCCATGCAAACACGGGTCCTTGACAGGGTGTTGTCCCCGAAGTGTGTCTGTAATTACCGCAAAATTTCGGTTGGGTTCACCCCCTCCTTGGCCAAAAACTTGATGATAATTCGCTGCTCCACGGAGACATGCACTTCTTTCTCGCTCATGGATTCTTTTGATACTAAAGGGACCCGAGAGAGTTGCGGTCGGTTCTCTCATCTCCCTAACGGTACAGGCTACGTGCGCATCAACCCCTTCCAGGTCTAGAAGCCTGGAATTTTTAAGAAAATTAGTCCCGTTTATATTTGATACACCCTTGTATATTTATAAATTCAATGGTGAATAAGATGCGGATACCCAGTCATATTCGTTAATATCGTAACGCAATGTATGCGAATATGATTTTTATAACCCTGAACTACCAACTTAAATCGTCCTCGAGATTTAAAAAATGTTTACTGTTTGTACTCTAAATTATATCCGATGCTGTATTGATCTGCACGGTAAATATTGTACATTATTGTATTCTACTTTTTCTATATAATAGTTTTTTTGTTACAACTGTACGTATATAACTTTTGTATATAGTAGACTAGACAATACAGTCCTTCACAGTATTACTTGTATTATTTAACAACGAACACAACATTTACTGGTTAGTCTAGATTTCTACATCTTCCATTTATGGAGCAGATAATTTAGGGTTCTGAATTATCTTATCTATTTATTGATTTCTGCTTTGAAAATCGGCGAAATTTAGATCTAATCTGTTGATAAACACTCGTTTTCCACACCAAACATTTCGAATAGTTTCTAAATTTACAAAAAAAGGGGTTTTAAGTCTAGATTTGGCGCCTGATAATACTCGAATGTATACGCATCTTGAAACAATGTTGTATATTCGGTTGCCTACTTTTCTGAGTTATCTACTTCGATTTCTGTTTTCCTAATACGTGAGTGACATCGAAAATTTTAGTCACATCGTCACGTTTTTTGAAAATTTCAATATAGGTCGTCTTCTCTGTATTAAATTTAATGTTGTAAATATATGTTTTTAATTGGAATTGTTATAGCCTTTTTTTCAAAATAGGGTTAATTGCGATCTTGGCTAATACTCGTTTTCGTTTATTTTTATAATAGAATAAGTTTGTTTTCACATTATTTTTTTTAGTATGTTAATTTGATTACCCCTAAACGTTCTAATAATTATATTATGAAGAATCCTTGTTTAACTGTAACACCTCTTCACTTTGTTGCTATGCTAATATTTTCCTGATAAATTTCGATCATTTTCATGCAATCTACATGCCGCAATAAATTGGACTATTTTTTAACGATCGTGAATACCCGTTTAGTTTCGTTAGTAGTTGAACGGGGAAATTATTAAATAGGAAATGTTTATCTGCTTATAAAAATAGATTGGCAATCTGTTTTTGTTAAATGTTTTGGCAGTTTTGATATAGGCACAGATTAATTAAGGTTACTCCGGTTTCGGATAGTTAATTTAAATTATCCATTATAACAATCGTCGTAAATTTTTGAAATTTATCCTCATTTTGCTTTAAAATCACTAAACAAAATTCATAGCTACTTTTCTGTTACTGGGTTGGTATTAAAACAGCGGAGTTAGTGAAAAATCGTAGCAAAAATAGAACATGTTCTGTTCATTTGAATTTATCCGCCAATTTAGGGTACGATAAAATCGAAAATCAACTTGTTCAATTAATTGGCCAATAAATCGCGACGTGTAAACAGGAATTACACCATTTCTATGAAGTCTCTAGGTTTGTTCGTTTGTCAATCAGTGCAATACGGAGTATCTCGAATTTCTAAATTGCGGGTTCGTTTGTAAAAAAAACTGGCAATCCGATGTTCGTTTGTATACGTTGGGCAGCTTCCGACAGTTTTGAACTGCACAAACTTACACCTCTTCAGGAGGTGGAGTAAGTTTGTGCAGCTGTCATTACATTGTTTACCTAAGCCAACTTTACTTTATATTTATACAAAATGACATCCGTTGTAATCATTGAAAGTGAAATACAAGAATTAATAAATAATATGGATTTTTTAATGCCATCATTCTCAATCTTTTAGGTTATGTATACTATACAAATATTAATTTGTACTGTTCGTTTGTACCCATTTAGAGCAGTTCTGAGCAATCAAAACGATCACGTGATCATAATCCTATCACACTCTAGAACTAAGGCGAGCAAGACAAACGAACAAACCTACCTTCCCAAATTTGTATGTGATCGGTTGAAAAGAATGAAAGTAAACAATGTTCTTAAATAAATTTTATTGAAATCAAATAAATAAAGACATTGTAGAATATTTACAGGTTTATTTATAAACTAGAAAATTTTTTATCGTAAAGTATCATTTATATACAGTCACATATAATGATATTTTACGCAAGGCAGTAAGGTTGCCAGCCTGGAATTGGCAATATTCACAGCCATTAGAGCATTACTTGTGAAGATCACAGGTTACAATCTACACAAGGGTCCTTCATCGCTAGAAAAATTAGTCTATTCAATGAAGAAAAACTGAGGACGTTTATGTTACATATTAATAATAGATATAAGTTTATACGAAGCAAAAAAAATCGTTACAAAACATTTATTTATATTTATTACAATAGTATACATGTTTATTTTTTCATTATATATATTTATTTATATATATTTTTTGTACACAATCACTTTTACTTTTTTCTAGCGAAGAAGGACTGAAAAATTGCAACAAATATTTGAAAAAAGAAAATACTATTTTCAAAATTCGTTACTTTTTACATGAGTATAGTTTATGCCATATCATAGAAAAAAATAATAAATTTATTACAATTTCTTTTTAAAAAGATCAAAGATGTTCTACCCCAGCTTAAGCTGAATGTTTTTCTTAACAGGCATAAAGGAATTGTAATACTGGAATAATGAAACACAAATGGTGCTTAACACCAAAATCCTGTTTTTGTTTTTGGACATATAGCAGCGATTTTTTTTCACAATTAAATGTACTAGATTACTCATAAAACTTTTGTCTCGCTAATTTAAAACAAAATAAATCCCAATGGAATCGTTCCCTTCCCTTTCTTCTCATTTAAAATAGTCGCAGTTAATAGTATAATAGTAGTAACAGTATAAAAAAATCACACTAGTTAACTAGATAATTTTCAACGTGGGTCATCGTATGTATCATAAATATTCTCCAACCCATCTTACAATAAATAAAAGTAAGTTCGTAAAAAAAAATAAATATGTTAAAAAATAAATTAAATACTTAGAAACGTCCTTTTACAATATTAACCTAGATATTTATACATATATAAAAAGTCACAAGAACGAAGATATTAAAAAAAAAAAACTCTCACTAAATTTGCGTGAATCTTGTGATTTTATTTTTAAGGACGATACAATTTTTATTATTAATCTAAAACATAGTGTCAATGTCAATTTTCATTAAATCTGCAAAATGTGTGGTTTTCTATTTGATAGAGAGAAATTTTAGCTACCTAATTCTTTGAGTAATAATAAAGCCTGCATCCCACCGAACAGATTCGACGCGATTCTATCGTTAGATAATCGCGTAGAAGGGAAGCGACATTTTCTCTCAATAAAATTTAACTAGAAAAACCTAAATAGTATCGCTTAAAAATTAATTTTAAAATATTTAGTTTAATATACAAAATAATTTTCGTATAAATATATACAAGTATTAAAAAATAAGTTAAACACGATAAAAAGAATATCTCAAAAAATCTACGAACAAGAAACACGCTCACATTCTGCGCACGAAAATTGACAATTGCGTTACAGCCATATATTTTTTTTAACTAATTTTTACAAACCCATATTCCCAATAAACATGATTATTACGTCATTTCAGGGTGAAATTATCTATAGTTTTAAATTTACCGTAGCTTATACGAGTGCTTCTTTCTTTAAGGGTGGGGGTATTTGAGAAAAAGCATCCGGAGTTTTTGAGGAGTAAGGAGAAAAAAGCACAAGCAGATTTTTTTCAATATAATACTGCTTGCCGCAAAGTTTTATTCTTTTAAATTAATTATTTCACTAGAACGTAAAAGGAGGGACAATTTGTATTAGTAATACAAAAAAAGGACACGTAAAAGAAAATAAAACAATCACACAACATATTAATGTTATCTATACAAACAGTCTTTGAGAATTAAAACAGTCAATAATAGTACCAACGTGACAAAAACATATTGTATCTAACTTCGTCTAGCATCAGTGGGGTACCATTTGTTAAAATTAATTGTTTTCCTTTTTAGATAGATTTCATTAATGAAATAAATAAATGATAATAATTATAATTGGCAGTACATAAGTAGATTGAATAAATACTATTGCTTAATTAATTTTAACCAATGATACTTTGTCTATTATTATTATTATTATCATCATATATACATGTCTAAGTTTCCAGGTAATATATTCGATAGAGCTTGTTTTTTATATATTTTTTAAACTCCAAATAGACCAGCTATTTCCAATTCCATAGGAATTGTACCCAAAGAAACAAGCTCTACACTTTCATAAGTGTTTATTGTTATCGTTTATCTTATTTCATATTGATAAATGTTACTTTCTCATGTATGGAGTTATTTGTTTGCGGTGCATCGGATACCTCATTTACATCTGCGTGTATTATAAATCCGTTAACATCATTTAATCGTATATGCTTATTATCGTTAACTACCTTATCGCTAGCCTGACGTTTTACAGTACTTACTTTATTAAGACTACTACCTCTTATCGAATTCTTCAATATGTTCGGCTTATGATGGTGGGTGTTGATCAATGAGCATGCGTTCGTTATAGAACGCCTCGTGTTGGCCGCTATTTGTATCTCACTCCTCTGACGATCTATACGCTGGTTCTGCAGGACGAATGTACCGCCTACTTTCCGCGTTGAGCATGTCGACATTATTAACGGTTTCGGATGTGTTGTATACATTGTTGCGTTGTTACTTTGTACAGGTATTGTCACGACAATCGGTTGCGTTGCTAATGGTGGGCTTAGAATTGGTTGCGTAGACGCTACACGCAATATAGATCCTCCCAATTGTACGAACTGCAAATGCAAAACACCAAAAAGTATCACTTATACATTCCTTTTTGGCATTGCCAAAATGACACGGTGTTGGTCTATAATTTTATCAGAAATGGAGAAAGAGAAGAAGGCTTCTTACCTGTATAGGACTTACTACAGCTACTGGACTCATAGGCATATACATAATATTTGGTGGAGTATCTAAAGTTCCCTGAGAATTACTATTATCAAAAACCGGCGAATCAACTTTAACATGTAGCGGTGAAGTTAGCATTTGAAAGTCGGGTCTTGTAATGGTAGTTGACGTTGCTGTTGTGAACATTTGCGGAACTGGAGCGATCTTCTGGAACAAACTTGGAATTAGTGTATTGTTCATTGTAATATCAGCTTATTCTGCATTATGATAAGGCGTATTTTATAATAAATTTGTTTAATAATTTTGCTTGGCAGATATGAACGAGGAATTGGCTTTGTGAATGGCAATAGCGCATTCGAATCTCACTGAGAGATCCGATCCAGTCGTAGTATGGGGTGGAAGATTACATACGAAATTTGTTGCCAAATTGCTGCAACCCGCATTACGTAGTGCACATTATACTTCCAGACGGAGCCACCGTCACTACAAAGTGTGGAGGGGCAATTTGACATAAATTTGAAAACCTAACCCAAATAATACAAAATTGTCTTGTCTGCATAGAATCCGGTCCTCTGTCAGTCAGGTATCAATTAGGGTGTATAGTTACAGTGTGGATTTTGTATTGCCTTTCTCAACAAATAAAATCTGTGGGTATATCCTTGCGCAGTCCCAGGTTGTCTGGATGTAAATAGTGTATGTAAAAGGGTATTAAGTGTTGTCAATAACTGTATAACGTGTAACGAAAGTGTAATTTCTAAATACAAAGAGCCACACCATCTGTTTATTAATGCATGCGAATACAATGCAACAAAAGATGCATTACATTATTGCAATCAGGAGTATTTTAGTAATATGAAATGTATTTATAGTATATGTATGACTTTATTACCAGAGTTTTGCTATAAATCTAATTTAAGTAAAACTCTATATCTAACCGTTGCAAACTCAATGAAATTACATTACTTCATAAAATGTGATCATCATAAGTAAAGCTGGCCACGAGCGGTACCGCGCAGTAGCGTAGAGTCGACCAAGCCTCGCGTTCCACTAGAGTTATTCTGCTAATAGAGATGTTTGCTGCCGCAAATAATTTCGCTCATCTTTTAAATAAAAATTAAATAACACGTGCTCAAACACTTACCATTTTAAGAGTCCTCCGTGAAATCACAAAGTGAATAATGTCTGTTAAATATCTGCAACATTAGATATGTTTCAACTGTTGTTTCGGCAAAACTAGTACGGCATGAGGAAAAAATGCGTTTATATGCAGAGAACGAACGTTCTACATCTAGTGACGTAATATTTGCGTACGTAAAATAATCTTTCAAATAACTTAACGATTCTGTTGACGCACCTTCACAAATGTGTCTTAATGTGCCAAAATCAGAATTTTTCTCAAAAACACTTTTAAATTTTTCTAGAACAGAAACATTTTTTGCGTCTTCAATCGCGCATAGCTGTGCGTGAACATGTTGCACTATTTGTAGAGATTCTTCTAACGGCACCGCAGGATTTTGTAATTTTTCTATTGCATCTGCTAGCCCGAAGTAATTGTCGTGAATGATTTTTAAATCCATTTTAACCTGACTATCTTGAAATTCCGACTGGCTTTTCTGGATAGCGGCAGCTTCCTTTGTATCGAATTGTAAAACCACCTTCTTAATATTGTCAAAATATTTATGATAATACAACGCGGCCTGCAACCATGTTCCCCAACGAGTTAGAATAGGTTCTGGTGGCTCTGGTATACGGGGGCACAGTCTGTGAAATTCGCGAATACGTTTCGGTGATTTGACAAATACTGCTTTGGTATGCGTTATTAAAGCGTCTACCTCAGGATAACATTTTCTGATACTATCCGCCACAAGATTAAGAGCATGAATTTTACACGTAATGTGTAACAAATTAGCAGAATGCTTTTTAAGAGACCGGCCTACAGAAAGCATGTTTCCAGCACCATCACTCACTAACATCAAGAGTTGGTTTGTTGAAAGTTCAAACTTGTCCAATGTATTTAACACTAACTTTGAAATTACTTCGGCAGTACACTGTTGTATTCGTTTGGAGACTAATAGAATTGAAGGTGCCGATTGATGAAGTACCAATTTGCGTGCCATTACATTAAGAACAGAATGTTTCTTCCGATCTGTTGTTTCGTCGACACATAACCACAATTTTTGATCTTTCAACTCCGATTTTATTTTTTGTTCAATATGTTCACGCGCAGATGGCACAATTCTTCGTAACGATGTTCGACTTGGTAATTTGCACTCCAAATAGTTATTCCAAAAGCAGATAAATGGTTCCTTGTCTAGTAAATTAAACGGTATATTACATGCGATAAACGTAACGCATAAATTAAATATAAATTTTTCATTGTCTCGTGCGCAATTTCTTTTTGAGACATGCTTTTCACTATTTACGTGTCGTAGACAATGTTGTCGGGACCAACACATTAACGGGATTTTACAGATTACACATTTAATTTTAGCACCTTCATATATTAAGTCTGGAATTTCTGCAATAAATTTTCGAAGTTTGTCCGACCGCGGTCGTTTTGCTGACGAAATCATAATTTTTCTAGGACAGATAAACAATTGCGCAAATGACCGGCAGCGAAAATGTCCGTACTGCTCCGCAGAAGTAATACTACCGTTCCTCTTGGTCCGTACTGATTCTACGCCGATGCGCGGTACCGTTCGTGGCCAGCGTTAATCATAAGGATGTGTTCCGAGAAGCTGTTATTAAAAAATTTATTGAGTTAATTATTCCAAAGAGTGTGGCAGATATTTAAGCAATAAAGATGATGATATTCGAGACCCTGTAGATAATGTTCAAAAGTATTGTAAAAATAAATATATCAAGTCACGAATAAATAAATAAATTATACAGTTAATTGTGTCAGAATTTAGTACAAGATGATTCTCATTAATAAAAATGAAATTTCTTAAGGCAATTGCAGTTTTCTTTCATATAACATAAATATATTTTTTTAATTGCTGCAAATTTGATACTTGTCAAATTGAAATGAGAACACATTATCAATAATTCAAAATGCGCCATTCTCGGTAAGAGGTACCAGTGACGCCCCGTGGAAGTATAATCAATGGCAACAACCTTTTAACATTAAGCTTCCTATCTCCCTAGTTTTATCTCTGATCATAAAGCGAGGAGCGGTACGCACGCATATTATAAACACGCAAGTCCGCTCAATCACGTAATATTATAATTCAACGCCTTGACAAAATGTGTTAACACAGAATTACTGCGTAATTTTTCTGTATTCTCATATTATGTTAGAAAGTACAGTTTCTTATGTTCATTTTGTTGCTACTATGCGATGTAGGAGAACGAAAAAATAATTCTAATTAGAAAAATAAACAACGATTCTTACAAAATTAAACTAAAGAAAAATAAAGTCGGTAATTATACAAAATAAATTGAAATTCTAACAATGTTACTTTATTAAGGGGAAAAATCTCCTGCCAATATTGAACTTTGTAACTTTTGTATTTGTTGCGTTTCAAAATACGTTTCACGGTACTTTTACTAACACAAATTTCGTCTACAATTTTCCAGCTAGAGCAAAGTTCGCCCATTTCAACTAACGAACAAACCCTCACTTCTCTCTCCTCCCGCTCGGGATGCATTATAGGGATTTGAGGCTGTTCGTCTATTTGTTGGCATTTACGGCAATTCCCGACCACGCAGCAAGTTTTCCAAACGCTTTGACCATCCTTTCAATCGTTGAATGCGAAGGAATAGGACGATCCAGGTACTCTACGGCAAATAGATCAGCCGTGCTTTGGGAGGAACTATCCGCAAAATACCATTTAATAATCTGTATCTTCTCTGCGGTTGTAAAACTAACATAGTGTATTCAAAATCCACGATCACTTGTTAGAACTTTACCGAGCGCACGGACGAACAAAGAGTGCGTGAGATAGACTTCCCAGAGCTACGACAGTTGCGTATATACAAAAATATCAATCAAGGGAAATATATATGATATTAGATGACATTCTTTCAGCGTGATAGGGCACCACCTAATTGTGCTACGTTGTGATACTTACCACAAAAGATGTGCTGACACTTCTATACATTGAACTCGATGAGGTAGGTGTGGGGCTAGTAGTATCAAGATGAGGCATCGATAACCCCGGTGGTGGCATTATTTTGATCGGTTCTTTCTCCTTGGCAGCCTTATGATCGGCGATCAGTTGATGGAAATCTTTGCTACGACCTTGGACTGCTTTTCTCAAATGTACCTGAAAATTTCGATTCAAACGATAACCTAGATAACCTCCGCTAAGGGAAAGCTTAGGGGTTAAATGATGATTGAAGGTGAAGTCTTTACCATATGATTCGAACACGTAATAGACCGCATGCACGGACCCTTGTGCCCTTCGACAACGCCGCAGTGCTTATCTGGATCGTATTCCTTTATCTTCTTGTAGCTCTTCTTCGATTTCTTGTGCCTGCTCGAGCTGCTGCTGCTGCCCGAGCTGCTACTGTTGCTGCTCGAGTTGTGGGCCGTAATGTGCGTAGGGGACGAAGGTGGTGTTGTGACAGACTTCGAAGTTTGTACGGGCTGCAATATTGGCGGCGGTAGATCGGCTGTTGACGAGTTTGCTGAGATTGGCGAACACGGGGACGTGATTTGCTTCTAACAACAATCGAAAATAACTACTTAACTTATTTAGTAATAGTTTTCTTGAGTAAACTTGAGAGAAACAATGATTAATTAACTAAAGTCAACAAACAATACAATCGTGTATAATTTTGTTGCATGAAAAAGGAAATAATAATAAAACAAAATCTTTTGAGCTTCTTTTAACATAGCAGTACTTATCTTTTAAGTACAAAATATTAACCCAAGTTTTAATAATAATAAAACAAGCTCAAAAGGATTAATAAATCTCTTTAAAAGATGGAAATGTTTTCTTGCTACAACATTAACATGCAAGTCTCCAATTACATGGAAAATTTTGGTAATAAAAGCGTTAAAGCTACGATCACATCGAATCTTAAATCTATGTCACAAAAAAACTTTCTTTTTTTTAATCCGTAACATGCTTAGGCAGATTACGCGTTGGAAAATGTTAAGATTGTTTCGATCATCTAAGATGAAGGGAGTGGTAGATCCGAAAGAGACAAAGAAAAAATAAAATGAAAGGAAAAATTATAATAAAGAAATTACGAAACTACAATGTTCGTATTGTACAACTTAATTATAAAACGAACGCCTTTGTAAATAGTAAGAAATACAAAATTTGTCGAAATAAAACAAAATGTACATCGCAAAGTTGTTTCTAGATATCAAAAATAATAAAAAGTATGGAAAAGCGAAATGTATATATAGGATACATACCGCTTTTTGGGGGGGGAATGCCCTCATTGAACGACAATCCACGTAAAATAAATGATTAACTAATAATTAAAGAAAGCACCAAAGTCTCAATAAATTTAGTAAGTGGTGTATAAACATAAAACACATACGACAAACATGTACAAGCAAACATCTAAAAAAAATGCAATTTGCAAACAATCACACCTGTGGTGGGGTGTAGAAATTTTAGGAATACTTTATTTAGTTCACATATTTTCCGTACGCTTTCAGTGTCTCTGGTAGTTTTTTCAGTCGGGCGAACTTCTGCATGAAACATGATAGCCCTAGCTTATCAAAGTCGACTCAATTTACCTTTTGTTAGAACCATGTTATCTACGTCTTAATGTTTACTAATAGAGGTATCTACCGACATTTATCTAAACATAAGAAACAATCATCTTATGATACGAAATATAATGATTTACATCAATATGAAGGAAGGTCAAGTTTCAAGAAAAAAATTTCACACCATTAACAAAAAAATGATATCTAGAACCTGTGTATTTACTTATCTGCACCACTAAAGTAACTCATACTGATGTACATTTTATTTGATTTAACTAAATTTGTATTTCTTACCATATCTACAAGACCTCTATCCAATCGTCGTACTTAAAAACGTACTTTTTAGGTGTTTCCTGGAATGAAAAGAGAAGTAACTTGAAACTATGCGAAAATCATTCCTCAGATATCTAAATTTAGAAATAATATCATTAAAGCTAAAAACCTATATAATACAGCATGTTTATAGGGAAAAAAATCAAATTTATTTCATAGTAGGCGTGGCGTAATAATTAATATTTACGTTTATTTATATAATATGTACATTTTCCTTTAACAACACTGTATAAACAGCTTTTTTAAAGATATATTCTTCTATTAACAATTTAGAATCTGCTTACATTGAAAGGATTGGATAAATTAACCTGGTTTGTTTTAGTTGATTAGTTTTTTGACGAAATTTTCTAATAATTTCTGGATAATAACGCAAATTTATATATATGTACATATAATACTGTGATCTCATCATCTAGTAATTAACATCAGAGGAGGATTAATAGCTCATGATAAAAAATCACGCTTTTTATAATTAATATTAAATGAAAAAGTATGCCCTTTATTTTTTCTTAAAATTCAGGAATACCTCAAATTGTTATTAGAACTTTTTTCTGTGTTCAATATTTAACAATAGAGATCTACCATATGCAAGCCCTAACAACTATATGTTGAGACAAGTTAAAACTTTTTAAATAAAACCCAGATTTGGTGAGGGACAAACAGAATGTGTTTCGCATTAGAAATATACCACAAAGGCGGCGTTGAAATATATTGACAAACTGACGTATCGCGTGCAAGTTATTAGTTTTTTGCTTAAATGTTATTAATAATTGACTTTATTTTCTAAATAATAGCTAAAATGGGACGAGGAAAAGCAACTGATAAAAAATACGCGAAATAATTCTGCCTAAATGTTATAAAGGAAAGACAATTCGTAAAATTGTTAATGAATTGGCTATAGCGAAGAGTACTGAGTATAATATATTAACAAAATATGGTGAATCCGCAAATATTGACGTCCGAGGGAAGAGTTCTAGACCACGCGATGAAATATAGATTTAGGTTTAAACTAGTGTTGGGCATAATCGATATATTTCAATAATCGAATGAATCGAAATAATCGTTTAAAATAATCGAATGATCATTCGAAATTTACTAACGATTTCGGTTATTTTCCACGATTATTTGACAGAATCCGAATGACGAGTGAATTATTTCGAAACTTGAAACCTCGAATACAGATCTCGAATCGTAATCCGTTTGTGTGTTCCTGCGCAGTCGAAACGAATAATGAATGATTTCTGAACCATAATCGAATGATCGATTATTCGGGTATAATCGATATATCTCGATTATATAAAAACTTATAATAAATTTCATAAAGATTGTATTAAAAGAACCGTTAAGTTTCTAGGAGGTATTATCATCTGGGGATGCATGTCAGCACTGGGATTGGGCACTTTGATTTCTATAGATGGTACTGCAAATGCCTAAAAATGTACACAAATTCATGAAGAATCATTGTTGACAAATGCAAGACAATTGTACCCCAATTTCAGCAGGACGATGCATTTAACCGCACTGCTAAATCCGCGAAAATATGGTATGGGGAGAATGCCATGGTATCCTCATCCATCCAGCAGTCCAGATTTAAATGTCATTGAGACTTTATGGCATCAAATGAAGCAATAATCTTCAACGAACTATTCTAGAATTGAGGAATAAATTACAAGAAATTTAGAACAGTTTTATTGCCAGAATTTTTTAGATATGATGCTCTCTCGAATTAACTTTCTAACTGTGGTTATTTATATGTAATTGTCCCAATATTTTGTTGTCAGCAGTTTTGATTATTGAAAATATAATTTTTAATTAATTAGTAAGCTAATTCTTTTTTCTTTCAAAAGTATTTTTTTTTTATGTTCTAGAAACATTGTTATATAATGTCTTTAAAGTAAAACAGTTATCTTTTTCAGTGAATTTTTTTCAAGAGATACAATTTGTCCCAACATATATCTGTTAGGGTTCCTATATTAAAATAATTTTGTTTTTCAATTAACTACATTTTTCAAAAATCTGTGAATATTGAGAGTTCAGAAAAAATCTATTGGTAATAAGTAATATTAAATAAGTTAGGTTTGTTATATTTTTAAATTGGTTTCACCTTGTTAAGTTGAATTATATAAAAGTTTCACACCTAAAAGTTTAGAAAACTTTTAATTGGATCAATGATGACACATTTTCATTGGTGGAAAAAAAATATCTTCAGAAATCTTCAAATGTCAATTAAAATATATTTTTTTCAGCAACTTCTCTTAACTAACATGAAAGAAATGAAAAAAAGTAGATGCAAGAAGGGGGTAAAAACTTACCGGAAATAAAGGTGGTGGAGGCACAGGTGGTGGAAGTATAGTTTTCTTTTTATTTTTTGAATGAGAATATTTGTTCTTCTTTAATAAACTAGTTCCTGGAGGGATAATCGGTACATTATGCACTTGATCAGGTCCATGTTTCTGTTTGCTATGTGAGACGAAAGCCGATGGCATCATCACTTTACTACATTTCTCGCATTGGCATATAACTCTAACATCCATTTTAGGGCAGGATCCAAACAATAATATATCTTTTCTAGGTAACAAACTAACACTTGAATGTACATCTCTGTCACCTACTTGTGGTACAACTAAAATTTTATATCCTATCACTACCATAGAAATAAATGATGTAAATATCAAAGTATACATACGTGGATCTCTAATATTTTCTACTACGTGTAACCAATCGGACCAGGGTTCGCCTCGGTGAGAAATCAGTGAAGGAAGTGTCTCTTGAGACATTTTTATTCTGCAAGTATCAAAAAACACTTATCACATGTCTATAATTAAAATGTTGATAATAGGCGTATTATTGTAATATAAAAATCTCATGTTTTAGTAAGTGAAGAAGGGTATAGGATAAACAGAGAGTTGGGTTTTTATAAACAAAACATGTTAACAGAAAATAAGATTTTAATTAGAAAAAATTTGATTATATCTTACGTGTTTGTTTGATTTTCCAGAAAATAATTTCGATTCGTTCTGTATTCGAAACTTTTAAAACAAATTATTTAAAGTAAGGTTGTCACACTATATGAATATAATATCCAAATATTTCACATGGGCCGGCTATCACAAAATGACAGCTGTTCCGTTACTATACATTGCCTATATTTCACTTTAAATAAATATATTTACCGAACATATATAGAATTTTTATTCATTAGACAATTCATATACAATCAACAATAAACCCGTTTAACTTAGATCGTTTTAATGTTTTGTTGCAATCAGTACGAGTTGTTCACTACTACAGGACCGTACTGAAGAACGCGCTCACCTAAAATGCACTTCCACCAGAAAATCTAGTTGTCAATAAAACTCTAAATAACCTTCATCATCTTACTTCGTTCTTTGCAAAAGAGCGAATTTCCAATAAAAATCAACAATTTTCATTAATCAATGGTCGTGGAATATTTAAATTACCTCATTTCTTTTAAAGAAACACGAGTAGACAAATTTACGAAACACATAACCTTAAAGCCTACAATAGAAAGTTTTACAAACACTGTGATACTTTAATCAATAATTTATTCCTATTATTACAAAGTTTTAATTTCGACATTATTTATTTTAACTTGAAAAAAGAACATTATTGAATTTAAATAAATAATAAAAATAATATACCTGCAAATGAAAATAATTGATTAAATAAATTTAAAAATAAAACACATAAAACTGCGTTCATGTGATGCGATTTTGTTGCTAAATCATGTTAATCCTTAACGCTAATTTTAAAATTGTGTAGTCGCAGTTATTTACCTTTTCAATGTATTTACTTTTGCATTAGAAATATAGGTTTTAATTAATTTCAAATTTGTAAAATATTAAGTATAAAAATACTAATTTAGTTTATTATTTTAACTTAATTATAGCTATTCCTAGTAGAGAATTTAAATTATACTAATTTAATTTATGTAACTAATCTTTTCCGTGAAAAGATATCCTCTAAATATATCCTGTACATACCGTCGCTGATTAAAATCACACGATGATTACTCAATCAATTTATGATAGATTGTTGGTTATCTATTTTGTTTTAGCAAACTTTCCTGGGTTCTGTTTTCCGATATTTTATATGTGAAAGAATAATTATGTAGGTAGTATAATTTTTGGGGGAAATAAATAACTCGACTATGTAATAGCTTGAAGCAACACTTTTAAAAGTCCACGCCCAAGTTCGAAATTTAAAAAAGAAATTGATAATTATTGAATTGCTGTAATTAGGCTCTTTTCCTATCAATAGCTTTACCAAATTTTGTTGTATATTTCATTATCTTTGTCCATTAAGATTTAAAATAAATGTATAAATATGTAAGCGATATCACGAGCTTGTATTAAAAATATTGTGTTAGAATATAAATATATCTTTATTTATAAATTAGTTTAACAATAAGGGAATAATTTCTTGTATTCTACTTTCCGATTAGTTAAAATTTAAACAATTTCTAAGGATATACATTTTCTAATCAATATTTTGACGTTGCATATAGGCAACTTATTTTACAACTTCACTTTAGTGGTCAATAAAATGTATTGTAAAGATAGCAATCTTTATTTTTGTTTACGGATGCGGCATTTGTTGATAGTGATAAAGATTTCCGGACATTTGCCTTCATTATTAATCAATTTTTTCCTCTTATGCGACTTCTTTTGATCAACCGCATTTTTTCAAATAGAGGAATTAGTTTTATCCTCGTATCAGTTCCACCAAGTTACAAGCAACACACTTTCATATTCAATTTCTTTAAGGAAGTAAAAGGATTACTTAAAAGTTTAACATCAGTTAAATTTTGCACCCAACACAAACTTTTTCCTAGAAAACTTTATTTTACTGTACAAAATACAATAACATAATCTAAGTATGGAAATTGGCATATGAGATGAATGAAACAGTAACAATATAAATAAAAAAATTATTAACAATTTCTAACACAACTCCCAGATTGATTACGTTCAATTAGTCCTTTGCTTTAATAACTAATTGCACTATTATGGTTTAATGAACCTTTTTTGTTGATTTTACAAGTTTCTCGTATTTATTCTTGCTCTTGAACCAGAGTCCAAACGGAATTGCTAATGATGGCAAGGTCATAACTGCGAATGCAAGCCAATCAAGTACGTGTGATGAGAATTTTTTATCATAGTCTTTGAACGCGATAATTGCACCTTCACCGGGTTCACTACTGTAAGAATATTGTTCCTGAAAAGAGAAAGTATGTTTGAGAATGGGATATGAAGCTAATTTCTACGATTCACTTACTACTTTAGCATCATCTGACACCTTATACATGACTTCTGCACTTGTAAAGTTGTAATAGCCATACGTTTGTGGCCTAACCACAATTACATGGGAGATATTAGTCTGTGGGGGGATTCTATCAATCAAAGCGCCAAGTTGACCACCAATTAATTTAAAAGCTTCAGGATGGAAACCGTTATCCACCAATTTCACATTGATCGCAGCTGAATTACCAACATTAAATATTGTATACTTTACAATAATATCCATCGATTCTACAAGATATTTATTCAATATCTGCTTCGAAACTAACAATCTTGGTCCCGATTCTTCCTCTGTATTGCAATTAACCGATATTACGATTAAAACTAAGGCAAATACTATTTTCGCGATCATCTGCAACAGAAATCATTGAAGAATAAAGCTATTTGTATGTGTTTTAGAAGGAGTTTATGTTATAAAATTACCTTTAATCTATTCTGTGGGTAAATCGTGCTGTGTTTAATAGAATGTCTGTCAAGATCTCATTAGAGAATCTGACTTCAATAGGCCACGCACCAGCCACGTTTCAGAAATAAGTGACATTTGTTGATGATATTTTCGTTTTAGTTCGCCATGTCCCCATTTAAGAATGATGGCGTTTATATCATTCCTCTTGCAAAAAAAGTAATGAAATTATATTTTAAATTTATAGTAATTAAAATAAATTTAATTGTTTAATATATTTATTTATTCATAAAATAATAATAAACATTAAGCATAGGTAGTAATATCTCACATATTAATGTGTAAGCTAATAGTGGGAACATCTTCATATAGATGGCGCTAAAAATTAATTACAATAAATTAAATCTAAAAATACTATTTTATTGAAATATCTTATTATTGTAATTATTAAATTTTTACTATAATATGAATATAGAAATTAGTAACATAACTTATTCATTTTAAAACGTATAAATTAAAATTTAATATTTATGGTAAAAATGGCGCTGGTGTCAATGTTTATATCTTCTGATATACTTGAATGAATTAATTTTCAAATAAATAAGTAAACAATGTGATATACTGTTGGATTTTAATAAATTTATATTAATTTTGGTGTTAAAAGTAAAAATCACCGTAAATAATGTCTTATAGCACAGATAGTGATTTAGAGGTTAAAGTGAAGAAAGGTAAATGACTTCAAACTCTATTATTCTTATACTACCATTTATTTTTATTAATTTAATTTTTTTTTTAGCTACGGAAAGGATATCAGAAAATATGCACATTGTTGCCAACGAGCCTTCATTAGCATTCTATAGATTACAAGAACATGTTCGTAAAGCAATTAATCCTATGGTAGATAGACGAGTTGACGTTAATAAATTACACCAAGAACTTCAAGGTAGATGTTACGATATGGAATATGCGGTTAGGTAATTTATATTCTATTCTTGCCAGTTTATCAAGTAATTTTATGCGTGCTTTGTAGTGCTATAAAAGCTATGGATAAAGCTGAGGATAGTTTTAAGAATATTCAAGATAATTTGAAGAATTCGATTTTTTTAAAACAACAATTGAAGTATGAAGAGTCCCGTAAAAAGAAACCTGATGGAAATTCAGTGTACAAACGTTTATCGGCTCACATAACTATAGATTTACCTGAATTACCGGAGCTATCTGATGTTGTAAGAGAAACAGCAAATAGAGTAGAATCAATGATGAAAGCAACCCATTCCTAATTTTTTTTTTATTTCTACATATCTGTGATTAAAATCATGTATATAGTGTAATAAATGGTTTCGTTTTATCTCAAATTTTTAATTTTTTTTTTTGCTTTAATATATGATTCCTGATACAAAATTTATAGCGATTTATAATTTCAGGTTAATAATAATGATAATATACCCCATTACAGACAGAATGGTAATAATTGATATTGACATAATGGATATACACAACACGGTGGCTATAAATAAAAACTGTTGGAAAATCGCGAAAAATTCGTATTATACAAGTTATTCACGAAAAAAAAATGCTTTTGTTGTATTTCTATAGAAATCAAAATTAAGCTGTAATATTTAAATAATTAGTTATTATAACGCTTTTTAATTAATAAACATTTTTTACTATTAAGTCTTTTGTAGGGGGGAGAAATAATCGTTTTAAAATAGGCGCTAAAACATTTGAACTCAATTTTTTCAGTTGAGCCACCTGTTTTCACGGTGTATCGTGCGGCGAAGTTGGTATTATTGATTCATTCTTGTCAGGTTGTGTCAGGTTTTGTAGTGCTATACTTCAAGTTTGAGAAAGCTAATAACATTTTGGGTTTAAACATTGTGTTATTCTGTGTGAATTAGACTACAAGTACATAAGAAAATAGGTAATATATTATTAATATTATTTTGAACTTAGTGATATCTTAAATTGACATTTAAAACGTGTGATAGTGGTATAGATTGTTTATATTACACACTATATTTGCAGTACGTTAACGGAATCGAATAACATTTATTCAGCGGGTTGTTACTTAATATATAAATAAATAGAGTAAAAAGAAAAATATACAAAGAATCTGTTTATTATGTTTCAACAGCTGGTGTTACATATTACGATTTTGACATTTCTGAAAAAAAATATGTTCGTGTTTCTGTTTTAAATGCCCTACAAAATAATTGTGTATATTTACGTTGATTATCTTGTTTTATGTAATTGAAATAATAAAGCAAAAGTATGGTTATTTAGAGTTGACATAAGTTCGATAATTTTAACACCATCTAATAAATAAATTCTGCACTGACAGGCGCAAGACATCTTGTTAAGATTTAAATACCAAAACATCGAAATTCAGCAAATAGTCGCGAAAATCAAGCAGTAATCTGCGGTAGTCTCTAAAGAATGAATTTTAAATTGTTTACTAGAAAAGAATATAGCATTTTGTGAATCAATGGGAAAAATTTTGGAACGTGTTCTAGATAAGTGGTTTGTGCATATATTGATTTTAGGTCTCCCTTCAATTTACAAGTGGTCCTAGTTGAATATTGTTTACTCTACGATTTTAAAGGGGGTAATACGATCTTTTTCGTAATTCACACTGAAAAATCCCAGCTTTCACTTACCGGAAACTGTCTAATTTAAATTTGACGCAGTTAAATTATATTCCTATTGGAAAAAAATTAAATACCTTCCTTCTAAAAGAAAAATTGCAAGCAATGTGTCATCGTTGTATGTGACTCAAAGGGACGATAGGAAAAATACTTGAAAGGAAAAAATGGAATAAATAAGTAGATTGAACTTTTACAACATGTATTAAGTGTTTATAATATTGATCAAATATGTACATAGGTTTCTATTATTTTTTGCTATGCCTGCAAAAAAGTGATTTAAATAAGTAAGTTCCCTTTGCATGTTATTAAATATTTTCATTTTCGTAGTTCATTTTGATCTTTCTTAATCTCTATTCCCTATTATTATTTTTTTATAACAATAGATTTGTAACATGTTCCGTACATTTAAAACACTAAAAATGTTCCTTGTTATTTCTAAAAATAATAATTGATTCAGGTATATGATAAAAATAAATATTTCCAACTGAATTATTCAGGAATATTTTAATACAAATTTCTCCATACTGTCATTCTCGTCAGCTTTGATAAGCACTATCTTTTTCAACACCTAACATATGCTATTTTCTCACAATTACACAGGAGTCAATCCTCTCTCAATAACAGGCATTATATGTTACAAAAAAATTTACATTATTATTCGTATTACTTGCTGTCATGCACCAAAAAACATGCTATTATTAGCTATTTATGGAAATACATTGATTGATTTTTCATGAGTTGTCCTGTGTATAATTAGAAAATTGATATTTGAGGTATGTTATGGTTTCAAAAATACACATTTTTTTTCCAATTTTAATATTTGTCCATATCCTGTGTGTTTAGTGATACTATATGATGGACTTTTATTGTTCTAAGTTCCTAGTAGAATATTATATGAGAAATTAAGTCTTTTTATTTTATATAAGCATGATTGTGTATTGTTGAAGGTGAAGACCATATTTTTTTAGATTATGATTTTGTTTTGAGAAAAAAATGTTGTCTTCACATTAAATTTATTGTGTAACCCTGATTATTTATTTAATTTATCTATAAATTTAAGAGGAAATAAAAGAAAAGAAAATAAGGATATCATTTCGCCTAAAGTCATTTAAGAAAGCTTTTATTAATAGGAGTTGAACAATTTATGTTTTAGAAATTGCGATGGGCTTTCTTTGGACGTTTCAATAATACAGAAATGACCAGCCTGACTTTGTCTTTGGATAATGTAGACGTAAGTGAAAATCCAGAGCATATAAGCAAGTTGTTTCCAAAGTGCCGACCACGTAGCGATATTAACCTAAATCCTATAGTATCTTCTAATAATCATGATAATGATCGCACAGATAATTCTACAATTGCTGTCATGAGTAACGAGAGGGATGATAGGTATTGTTAAAATAAACAGAACACTTTTTTTCGAAATAACGAAACTTTGCGATTTGCTTTTTGCTTTTCTTTTTCTTTGCGCACCATTGTAGATGGATGGGTGATGGTACCTGTAGTGATAATAGAGACACCACTCAACTACATTCAACCGATGACGACGACTTAGTTGTTGATAATGAACAAATGGGAGGAACGTACAAACTACGCGATTCAAGGTACATGCTTCAATTGAGCATGATTACCAGAAATAAAGAAAAAGAAGTAAACCAGAAAGAATTAAAACGCCAGCGATTTTGCTTCTGTTTCATTTCGTTTCAGTTAGTGATGTGACGAGTCGAATATTTTAACTCGCTACCTCGAGTTGAACGCCCAACTCGCCAGTGGGGCTCATTCGTTACGACAGAAAGAGCCAATTCGCAGACTTTGGGAATTATTTCATCTATTCTTTCTTTAATGTAATGCGGTTTATTGGTATAGCTTGTATAACAGTATATACATATATGTATGAATATACGTATGTATACATAGGGAAATACATAAACAAATGTTCCAAGAGCAGCCACTTGCAAGCAAGCTGCTGTTCTTTCCCTTGAACGTCACAATGTATAACATTTGATAGCGGCGTGGACTGTTCATTCATGTATGGTCAGGGATACGACAGAGCTCCAGCGATGCGTGGCGAATTTCATGGAGCACAGGCTTATTTACAATCCAGTTTTCCTTTGGCAATTTACGTAGATCGTGCCGCACATAGCTTTAGTTTAATCATCAATGCAGCTTGCGAAGTATATGGTATAAAAAACGCGTTAGGAACTATCGGAACAATCCAAGCATTTTTCCAATGGCCCAAGACACAAAACATTCTGAAGAATGAAATTTCTAAAATGACGAGAAAAAGTGAACAAAGAAAAGAAAAACTAAAGTCAATTTGTCCTGCGAGATGAGCTCAGTCTCGCGAAACAGTATCAACATATGTGGAACTTCAAACTGCTGTTATTCATGCTTTAGAAGAAATAAAAACATGGAAAGATGGAGAAACTTCACAAAAGGCTTCTCAACTTTTGGCGGCGATTTTAACGATCGAATTTCAAATCTCCTGTCATGTAATGGTATCGATTAATTCTATCGTCTTGCCTTTGAGTCGGGAATTGCAGTTGAAAAATCAAGATCGAGAAGAAGTCACGATATTATTAGATAATGCTTTAAAAGGTTTCAAGCAAAAGCGGGAAAATGCGGATTCATACTTCCATATTATTTATGAAAGTGTTGCTGAAATTTGTTCTAAGTACGAGATCGAAATGAAAATGCCGCGTCGATACAGTCGTCAAAAAGATCGGTGCAAAGTTGAAACTCAAGAAGTAGAAGACTACTACAGGATTGCATTTTATATTCTATTTCTCGATACTTACATTTCTCATCTTCAAAGTCGGTTCGAAAAACCAAACAATTTTTCGAAGTTTTGGACAATTATTCCCGAAGCAAGAATTTAATGAAGAAAAATGCGCAGACCTTTACAAATTTTACAAAGAAATATTGAATTGTTCAGAGGGAAATTTCATCTCAAAAGTCAAAATATGGAGACTGCGAATCTGCAATCAGAACATCCAAAATGCCTTCGATGCATTATCAGCGAGTAACTTCGAATCAAAATATTCATATGCGTCTAAATTTGTATCGCAACTCTGAACTTACGTCATTTTTTCAAGTAATAAACGAAAAAGCATTCGAAAATATCAACACAATCTTACTAGTTCCAGCAGTATTACCCGTAACAACAGCAACTCCAGAGCGATTATTTTCGACCTTGAGATGAATAAAAAACTATCTGACAACCACGATGGGGCAGGAGCGTCTGAATGGTCTTGCTTCTTTAAATATTCATAATCGAATTGATTAGACTGAAGACGAAATTCTCCAAGCGTTCTTTAAAAACCTCGAAAATTTAAGAATTATTGAAACCTCGCACTCAATTTCTAATTTTTATTCATTTTTATGCCAATTATTGTATATGTAAAAGATATATGCTTAAATTGCTAATTGACTGCGCGCAAATGTGTTTCCAATGCTCCCGAAGGAGAGGGGGAGGGACCCGAAAACGCCCCCCGTAAATCCGCCCCTGCTGTCAATGCAATGATAATAAATAGGTAGACAAAAATTAAGCTCAGAGAGAACAAGAGACTCGCACAATATCTTTCTCAATTTTACGTCCAAACAATCTTTCTATCCATACATCAGCTTTAGAGTATAAAATGCTTTTTTAAGAACAGAAGACACATGCTCCCTAAAACGTATCCTCGTATCCAAAATCAATCTCAAATTACGGGCACTCGCGGAATGGGGTAAATCATTATTATTAATTGTTACCTTAACGTTGTCTAGGGGAAACAGGGACCCTAGCCCTCCCACGACCAAACACCAAGATGGAAGATTTTCCCGGATTAATAAAGAATATCGGGCAGATTCAACCAACATCGAGGCCATTGACTTTAAAAATATCGTCAATCACATTAATCGTTGAGAAGAAGTAGTAGAGTTGCGTATCATCAGCATACATGTGATAATTACAGTATCTAAGACATCTCATAATATTAGACGTGTAAATGATGTACATAAGAGGACCCAGTATGCTGCCCTGTGCGACGTCTGACGTAAGCAGTTGCAAAGTTATGTTACCATCGTAACATACCTACAGGAAGCGATTAAATAAGAAGCTGTGGAAGAAATTTGTTGTCAGTTAATTCGTAATTCCAAACAAAATTGATCGAATTCGAATTTACTGCTAACTCCAGTTGGTAATATACTGGGTGTCCCAGATTCATTATACAAGCGATATCTTCCTTATTTGTAGAGATATAACATCAATGTGTCGTCGAAAATGGTTTACAAAATTCTAAAAGATATACTTATTATAAATTGTTTAAATTTGGTTGCACGTATGCACTGGTATAGATTATTTGAATATTTATTTCGATTTGCGTAAAGTGACAGCATTATACTATGCCCCCCCCCCCCCCCCGCGCGACGACTAAATAGCGATACTATCTTCCGCACGCTAGGCCGGTTCAGCTCGGATTCACAGGTAGAAGAAGAGCAGGGAAGGACATTATCATTATTTAACATTTTATGGAGAGCGATTTCCTAAAAGAGTGATACCATCACATATGGCATCTCCTTGTGGTGAAGCTAAAATGCAAACGGTCTCATTTCCATTCCAAATTTAAAACATTCTCATCATTTAACACCAATTAGAACAGAAGAAATGTAAATAAATGTACTAATTAATTCAATGGCCAGCTCGCTCGCCAGACTTAAGCCCGCTAGACTTCTTTTTGTGGGAGTATTTCAAAGAAGTTGCGTATTCTACTACTCCTGCGAACTTAGACTATTTGAAACTTAAGATCCGGCGTACTTTTAATTCCGTTACAATGAATATGATCGCAGCAACAACTTCCAGGGAATTAATTGGTCGATTTTGTTGTTATTTATTATTGATATGATCATTTTGTATTAAATGTTTCTTGAATGCATTTTTCGTTTATACAGTTGTTGTATTACAAACTTTTCGTACTTGTCATAAAGTCAAAAAAATGAAGGGTGAAATTTTAAAAACAGGGGGAAAGGTTTTCCCTTAGAGATGGTTTCGGGGGGTATTTTAAAAAGTGTATATTTTAGGATTTTCGACGACACCTTGCTCAATATTATATCTCTGCAAAAAGGAATATCGCGTTTAAACATTAAATTTGGGACGCCGGGGTATATTATTCGAGTTACTCCGAATCAATAAAATATTCGTCTCGTAACATCACTAGTTTGTTTCATTTTCTTCATCATTGCACTAGCCACTTTTATCAGGTGTAGTATTGAGAATATATAACAACTTTACGATTGCACCTTGTATATACACTTTTTCAAAATGCTTCTTATGTATTATTTTAAAGTAAAATTCTCGTATTACGATGACTAAAGCATTATTCTCATTGATTTTACATATTTTTCCATTTGCTATTATTAAATATGTATTTAAAAGGTAACTCTTTCAACCAGTAACTCAAACGCTGTTTAAGTAAATAATTTTTACATATAAATAGACTGATTCTTATGGAATCTTGAAAAAGAATGAAATGTTTAAATGAATCGTATATGAACATCAGTTATTTTTGTAAATTAATGGTGTTTGGAATAAATTTGGCCAGTTTATTTATATGTAGTTTAATTACACTATGGCTATAAAAAAGGGGATCACCAATAAATTATAAGAAAATGATATACAGTTTTTAAATTAACCTAAGCCTAGATGAAATTGCGTGATTGAGGTCTGTAACTTCATCGAAAGAAAATGTCCTCCAAAATCATAGCATTTCCCTTATTTAACTGTCAGCACAAAAAATTATTTCTTCAACTTGTATTTATGGTGTTTAAATAGAGTTGCTCAATTTGGGCCAACAGCCAGTGGCGGCCGCATAAAAGTTTACACAAAATAAACGGTCAGAAATAAAATATAATACGTGCTCAAATATTTTTACCGTCTTGAGTCTTCCGTGAAATCAAAAGTGAATAATGTCCTGTTAAATATCTGCAACATTAGATATGTTTCCACTGTTGTTTCGGCAAACCGAGTGGGCGTGAGGAAAAAGTGTTTTTTTATATGCAAAAAACGAACGTTCTACATCTAGTGACGTTATATTTGCGAAATTTTAAAATAATCTTTGGAACAACTTAACGGTTCTGTTGACGCACCTTCACAAATTTGTCTTAATGTGCGAAAATCAGAATCTTTCTCTAAAACACTTTCAAAACCCTTTTTAGAACACAAAAATTTTTTGCGTCTTCTACCACGCATTGCGTGCGTGAACATGTACTATTTGCAGAGATTCCACTAACGACACCGAAAGGGTTTTGTAATTTTTTTTATTGCCTCCAGTAGTCCGAAGTAATTGTTCTGAACAGTTTTTTCATCCGTTTTAACCTATTTTGAAATTTCGACTGGCTTTCCCTTTATAGCCGCAGCTTCCTTTGGATCGAATTGTAAAACCACGTTATTAATATTATCGAAATATTCATGATAATAAAACACGGCCTGTAACCGTGTTCCCAAACGTGTAAGAATATGTTGGGGGCTCAGGCATAAAGGGGGCACGTCTGTGAAATTTGCGAATACATTTTGGGGATTTGAAAAACACTGCTTTTGTATGCGCTATTAAAGCGTCTACCTCAGCGTACCTCAGCGTATTAAAGCGTCTACCTTTCTAATACTATCTGCCACATGACTGAAAGCATGAATTTTACACGTAATATGTAAAAAGTTAGCACAAAATTTTTTTAAGAGAGCGCCTACAGAAAGCATGTTTGCGGCACCATTACTCATAAACATCAACAGTTGGTTTGTTGAATGTTCAAACTTTTCCAATGTATTTAACACTAACTTTGAAATTACTTCGGCATACATTGTTTTTACTCGTCTGGAACCCAATAGAATTGAAGGTGACGATTGATGTGGTTCTGTTGTACGTACCATTACATTAACCACAGAATGTTTTTTACGATCTGTTGTTTCGTCCCACATAACCATAGTTTTTTTATCTTTAAAACTCCGATTTAATTCTCTTTTCAATGTGTTCACGAGAAAGAGGGGCAAATTCCTTCGAAACGATGCCCGACTTGATAATTTGCACTCCGAATATTTATTCCAAAAAAAGACATATGCTTCCTTGTCTAGTAAATTAAACGGTAGATTACATGCAATAAAGGTAACATAAAATTAAATTTAAAAATTTTTCATAGTGTCGGGGTGCAAATTTTTTTTTGAAGAATGCTGGTTTACTATTTAAAGTGACGTAGACAATCCCTTTTGGACCAAAACATTAAGGGGGTATTACAAACTACACATTGAATTTTAACGCCATCGTAATTTAAGTCAGGCCCTTTCTGCTATAAATTTTTGTAACCCTTTTTCCAATATTGGTCATTTTCGCGAGGCAGGGAACATTTTTAAAACAAACGTAGAACTACGAAATAGTATTTTTCGGCAGCGACATGTAACACAACAGATCTGGTTTTAGACTCGCAGTTATACTGAGGGTTGTATCGAACCTACGGCCACTGCCCGTTGGCGCTATTGAGCAACTCTAGTGATTAATAGGTTTGAATTCGCAGTTCTGGTTCTAACCCGTTCTGTTGTCGAAAAGAAGATATTTGAAATTCTCACGGAACTTGAATTTATGGCCATTTTCAAATGGAAAAATTTATGTGCCGAAAAATGTTGTATGTTCTGCATCTGTGTCTAAAGCAGTATTTAGGATATAAAAATATCATAAAATAAGTTTCATTTGGTGTATAAATTCAAAAAAAAATATCTAAAATAAAGCTGTATTGTCGCTAACATAATTCCTAGAGCCCAATTCAATAACGTTCCATCCTAAGCTACTACAAAAAACTAAGGATCTATAATTTCAGAACAATTCAGAGCAATTCGAAAGTATCGGATAAAAAATAAGTGATCCATCATTTATGGCCGGTAGTGTATACAATAAGTTGCAAAGGCGTACACATATAAGCTTCACAAAAGTTTGTCAGTGATTCCATAATAAGTCCATAATAAAAGTTTATATTTGCATGTCTAATGCAATTACGTAAAAAGATAAACCGATTCATACGCTTGATTTCACTGCTATTACTAAAGCAAAATTCTTCTGCACATGTTTGCGTATTGAAATTCCGCAAATCGAACTGCTTGGCGCGTTTATATCCGTTCCGAACTTTTCTAGAATTATAGAAATTGCCGGGGTCGCGAAAATTTTCTCCCAAAGTAGAAGTAAAGCGGTACGAAAGTCTAGAAATGCGACTGGTGACGATCCAGACAAAGAAGAAATCAGAATCACCGGTGCAAGGTGTTTGGGAACTACGCGGACGCTGTAAAAGAGTCGAACAAGTTAAAAAATTCGCGCGAATTTACTGAGACGGTCTTCTCGTCCGAAGTCTGTTCGGTACCCCATCATCAGGGCGATCAACACGCTTTGTCAACCGAGAATGAGCAGAAAAATGATGAGTCCCGTGTCTAAGATGACTATCCAGGTGAAGTAGTTGTCTTCGACGATATCGGTGACACTTGGCATGAAGATAAGAGATTAGAAGAAGAATGTCCTAAGGAAGCACCACCGTATAATCACACTGCCTCTACGAATATGTATAGTTCGATCGATAACGACCCGGAAAGGGTAACTAAGGTCATCGGTAACTTGCCGATCGCCGTTTATGAAGGTTCACCGAGAAGATACGGGCCCAGGCAAATAGATTCTAATTGCTCTCATCCACAATTACCAGTGCACAAAGCTTACTTGCTTCACCTAGTGTTTACCCGCCAAGGCCTGGCTTTCCGCAAAGGGTTATCTGTTCACCAAGTGATATTGAAACGACACAATCAACAGAAAATACAACATATAATGTAAGTATTTAAAATCCAGCTCGATCTTAACTAATATATCCCAGATTAATTTCCAGAGAAGTAGCCCTAATTCTCCACACCCAACTGCAACTGCTACGACTACATCAACCTTTGATTATCTATACGAATTCTCCGAAACGCGGAAGGTCCTCGAGGAATTCTTCAAATGCCCTCCGCCTGAAGAAGAGAACCAATTAGAGACGGAGTTCCAAGATCTCGAATACGAACTGCGTAGGCAGGCTAGCGACTCTGGAAACTCGTACGTTGGGCAGAGATTAGCTAAGGGGCGGCAAGAACAATCTGATTTTTGTATACGAGTCGATTCACCAAGGAAACACATGAATAACTCCAATTTATTAGGACTTCCGGTATGGTAGATTCGAGAAATTAGCTTTGTATTGTATTGATTACATTTAAACGTTTCAGGAACATGATATTACAGAGCATGAGAACAATTTCCTGGATTTATCAATCGGTACGGGTTCAAGTGTGATTTAGGGGATACTGAAGTTGGCTTACAAGTCGGCCATAGTAGGAATTTTACATTATCTCCCGAAACTACAGATTGCGATTCTAATTGTGGTGATTTGGATAGCGAAGTATCATTAATGTTAATGGAAAATGAATTAGGACCATCTTCAGGATTGCTGGGTAAGATAACAACAAATCAAAAACTAAAACATGACTCTCAATTTATATTTATTTTGGTATAGGATCCAGTGGTGATATTGCAATACCAAGCGATTCTTTAAGACTCTACTCTAGCATGCCTGTCTTGGAAGATGGATTGTCATCTGGTCATGCTAGCGATACAGATAACAATAATCCAACAGTCATGCTCATGAAAAGGCAAATTACAGAAATTGAAAGGGAAATTAACCAGAGCATATGTAAGACAAAGCAGGCCATATCTCAGGAGAATGGTCTATCTCCTACTAAAGAAAGATTGACAGCATCGCCAATTGATATTATAAACGGATGCAGTAGTTATGACGATCAACATTCACATACTCAAAGTGAATCCTTAGGTGAGTTTTTCTGGGTGTATTTTGCTTGTATTAAAAACTCGTTTCCTTCTATAGAAAAAACACCACCACCCCCAGCTCCAGCACCACATCGTAGTATTAGCGGAGAGAAACCTAGTGACGTAGAAGCTGCAATAAAGGACATCCGCCTAACGTTGCAAAGAACAAAAACACTGCCTTTAAAATGTCATCCCGAGGAAGAATGCGAAGAACAAGCCGCCAGCCCAGTGTGGGTTCCTAGGTAACGAACTTAAACTGTAATTTTTTTCAAACTAATTTTTATATTCAGGCAAAGAGGTCTCTCCACCACAAGCGGCGATTCGGATAGAAAAGCACAAAGCGGAGAAGAAGGTGGAGACGAAGGTAGGTTCAGAATTTATTTTAAAGTCGTGGAAATACAGAATTGGTATTGAATACGTTCCTATCATGTATTTATTGAGATTCTTAGATACACTTCAAGATAGTTTATTAATTCCATTCAGAATTAACACTATAAACTTTCATGCTATTCGTTTTTCCATTGTTTTAAAGATTTTCCTAGGCCAAGAGAATCTTGGCTTATACGCACTTTTATTGTCTAATTGAAAGCTTGTAGAAATCTATAAAATGAAGCCCTTAGGGCATTTTATTACTAAGATATGAGAAATTGAACACAAAATTATGAAAATTTGTCAATTTCGGAAATTTTTCGAAATTCATATTTTGACTACCATATCAGATAGATTTTGATCTGCTGAGTATGAACATCGGGCCGATTTTTTCGGTACTTTAAACAATTTTTTGAAGGATCACGCTTGAATGTTACCTGCTAGGTCTTCAATTATTCTTTTCTAGGTGTAAAGAAACCCGTAGAATTGATTTTCGTAGTTTTTACCGCTCTATTGGTCTTAGCTTTTGAGTTTGAAATTGATAATTTGAACGGTTTTTAAGACATACATTCATAATTGCATCTTTTCTGTTTGTATTTTATTTAGAATACTTCAGTTTCACATTCTTGTATTTTTCCTTTTCCCAATTATTATTACTTTTACTTTTGGGTTTTGGGTGAATTATTTTGTTATAAAATTTTTTAAGTTTAAACTATGTTAAATTTTGTATTTTTTTTTTTGTGACTTTTATATACCTTTGTGTGTTTTTTAAATAAATATATATTATATCTTTTCTACGGGGTTTTTTCCCCCTTTTCGAAGAAGGGTAACGGATTTGGAAACGGAAGGTTGTTAGGACAGCAAAGAAAGGGTGACAAAAGGGTTTTACATGATAAGGTAAAATTTTAGCGGGTTTAGGGTTGTCTTCTTTTTCTTATTCTTTTTAATGATGTGTCATTTAATTTTTCAATATTTAAATGTAGGTTGTTTTTTCTGTTATTTTTAATATCAATGTTTTCTTTTTTATTTTATTTATTTGTTTAAAATAAATATGGAAATTTTTAAAAAACGAAAAACAAAGAAATATTAATTTTTTTTCATTAATTATGTTTTTTTTTTTCACTTTTAAAAGGGTTTTTGATCAAAGAAAATGTGTATATCCAATTTATACATATATTAATGGAAACCGCATAGCTTAGAAAAGTCTGTTTAAAACTAAAAAATTTAAAATGGAAAGGATGAATAATAATGAATTTGCTTACTATATTTTATACCCTAAGCATGTCCCCAAAAACCTATGTTTTTTGTATCGATGGGGGTTTGGAGAAAACCAAAAACTCGGACAAAAATGCCTCCCACAGCTTTAAAACCCCTATATTACATACCTTGGGGGAAAGGGATCTCCCCCCCGTTGTCCCTTCTGAACCCCGAAACCTCACTCCCCCCTCCCCCACAGTTCATCAGAAAAAAGCCAGTCCCCCCAAAGTCAGAAAGGATCATTCGTCAATTAAACAAAAAAAAGGTGTGAGAATGGCATGATGTAGTTTTAACGTTACAAAACGTATTTTTTTTTTTGTAAGGAATGCTTTTGTATGTAATGTTTAGCGAAATGTATACCAAACTAACCAACCAAACTAACTTATAAATGCTTTATTTCTTTATTTTGAAATGGAAAAATTGTTAAATTAAAATCTTCGAAGCTTTAAAAAATTTAAAATCTAAAATTTTTGTTGCTGCTTATAAATTATAACATTTTCAAGTCAGGAAACTTTAAGTAATTTAATGAATAGTATCCCCTCTGCAAATTTTTTTTACTTTTTAAGTTGAAAAAGAAATTTACACCCCATTTCTTGATAAAGAAAAATGAACTTGTAAATTAACAAGCACCGTATATTAATATAAAAATATTTATATCTATAATGCACCCAGAATTCGAAGACCAACAATCTAAACTCTCTAACAAACACCTCAAAAAAAACAAGAACCATCATACATTGCAAAACACTAACCTTTACTAATTTTAAAATCCCATATATTACTTCGCGAATTTTATATTTTAGTCCCCCTTTTTTTAAATTTGGGTAAATATTTTTACTTTCAGGAAAAAGAGAATAAAAAGAAGGGAAGAACAAAGAAGGTAAATCTATTTTTTTTCCTAAATGAATACCTTTAAAATTGTTTTTTTTTGATTAACTTTTTAAAAATATTTCTGTTGAAATTAGACTTGTATCATCTTTTAAAACTATTCACATTTAATCTGCTTTCGGGATACATAATGGTAAGATTTATTTTTTCAAATTTCTTCACATCGTTTCATTTCATATTTGCCCCCAAAAAGGTTTTCCAAGAAGTACTTTAATTCTTTTTTTTTTAAATGGGAATTTTGTTATAGATGTTTTGATAAATCAGTATTAAAATAAAAGGGGTGCTTTTCCCGTGCAAGATACCTTGGATCTCCCCAATTGGTTTCGGGGGACAACCTACGAGACTACAAGGATGATGCAAGCAGAAAGGGGCTGTTTAAAGGGATTAAAGGTAAAGCATGTTAAAAATTAGTAAAAAAAAATAGAATCTAGACCTAAAAATTAATACTCCTTCACTTATTTAATCCCCCTCTTTCGATATTTTTTTTTTATTTTTATTTACTTTCTAATTCCACTGTTTCCTTTCTTAAAAAAAGCTTTTTTTAAAAACGTGAGAAATTTTTTTGTCCAATATTATTTTAACGGCTGTTTTTTAATGGTGAATTGTTTTTTTTTACTTTATTTTTGTATTTTCCTTTCGATGTTGTTTTTTTGTAGTACGTGATTTTGTGAAATTTGATGTTGTTGGGATTTTTGGGATTGAAAAGGTACATACTAAGTGAGGGCTGCGCACGCGACACTAACCTACAACATTAATATGTTCCGTTTCATATCCTACAAATCTTATACGTTGAAAATAATAAATTTCTTTTTAAGGTAATTTTGAAACTTAATAAAATGACATGTTAAATCAAATGTTACCCTGGCTATGATTATTAATAAAGGATGTAAGTGAGGCAATGCTTTGTTCCCCCTTATCTCCCCTTTGCGCTAATGCGTTGCTAAGCACGCTTTAATGTGCTCTATATTTTGGTTGTTGCCGTTTTATTTTTGTAAACCCGGGTTTTTTTTTTTCACATTGTGGCACTCTCCTTTTTTTTCCAAACCTTTTTTTTTTTGCTTTGAATGTTTTTTCATCTTTTTTTTAACCGTTAAATTTTGTACATAAGTATACATTGCACTTGTATGCCTTAGGCTTTTCGATCGTAGTTAAACGACTTTGAACTAAGGGCCCAAAACCCTTTTTCCCAATATCTATATGTTTTTTCTTTTTTTTTAATACTTAATGTATTTAATATATCTTTCCATCACATACGAATTTTTGTTTTCCTTTCTTATTTTTTTTCTGTAGCTTATTTATGATAGATTTACCAGAAAAATGACAATAGATAACCATATATTCCTTCTTAAATTAAATTTTTAAAATTTGAAAAAAATGACGAGGGGGTACATTCTATAAACGGGGTGGTAAGATAGGGTAAATTTGGGGAGGGGGCATCCACCAAATTTTGCAAATTTTAGGGGGAACCATACGACCAAGCAGTCCGCAAACTTTGATGACGAAAAACCCCCTCGAAAAGGAAACAAACCAAAAATTGAAATACCCCCACAAAACCCGACAGGGGAGCTTTTCAATATTTGCTCCATTGTCTAAATTTTTGAACTACCGTAAAGGAAAATGGGGATTTTGAATCCCAAACAAAGCAAAGATTTTCCTGCGCTCCTCATCGAATCTTTTGACTCCCAATAAATTCCTTTATTTAAAGGGCGTATCTTCTTTGGGACCCATAAGAGCTTCTATTTTGGGTGGTCCGTCGTTTTTTTTTTGCTGGTCAGGGTTAATAAATATAAAATTTTTTTCAAAAACGTAAAACGCATGATTTTTTTGCAATTTTTTGAAAAGGCACTCTGTAGAGGAAATCGTTTGCTGAATACTAACCCTCTATCTGAGTGTCGGGCTACCGGGACTGTATTTCGTCTTCATTTCCTTTGGGTCTGTTGAAGGGGATGGGGAAGGGGGGTTTCGTAAGAGACGCAAACGCTCAAAAAAACAGGGTAAAGTAGCTGCCTAAGATTAAGTTTGTGTTTTTATTATTTTTTGTTTTTTCAAAAGCGGGGGTATCTTCTACTGTATTTTAAAAACAAAAACACTTTCATTCATTCTAAACTAATTAACAATCTTATTCATGCTGCTTTTTTTGGGGAACCCTTGGGGGGCTTTGTAAGTCAGTACCCGCTTCCCTTTTCCTTAAAAAAATAGCTTATGAAGCTAAATTTTTAGGCCCCGGATGGTGAAACGCAACCAAGCACTGAGTTGATCTTTTTATCTCAAGGGAAAAAGTTTGGTCCTCACACGGACCAAAAAAGAAAAATGATGGACCCGCTTTGAAAACAATTTCCCTAATAGCTGATATTGGCGATCTCGTAGTGCTCATGGCTAGAGACGCTTTGTTCCCACGAAATGGAAGATGCCCAAAAATCATTCCAAACGCCGAAATATCTTCACGTTTTTGAAAGTGAAGAACCCAATTCTTGCACAATCTATCGGGCCCAAGCTTTTTAAATACTTACATGGAATTTTTTAAAGCAACGGAATTGAGGGACCACTTTTTGTAAAAGAAATGGATTACCAAGGTGTTAATTTTCGGAAATATTCGGCGATGAACTGCAGAGTTTGCTAAAAAGAAATGCAAAAAGAGTAAGCTCGATTCTTTCCAGTCTCCTTTAATGTTTCGATTTCATCTTTAGGGGGCGTTTTCCCAAAACTAAGGGGGAAAATTTTAGGCTATTTAGTCGAACTGGCTGGGGTTGATGCTTCCAACAGTCGTTATAGCAAATTTTGGCCCCATCAGGTGCGGCCGCAAAAATGTGGACAGCTCAACATTGGGGACCAAATCAATGCAATTAAATGTGTTAGTTTAGTAGGACTTCCTTTATCCACATGCCAGAATTACATAAAGAATTCGAAAAATCAACTGTATCAAATGACTGTTGTTCCATGTGCTCCCGTAGTTGAAGTCAAAATTAAACGACCTGTTTACAAATACCAATTAGGATTCAGTGTACAAAACGGGGTGGTTGTATATACGAAACTACTCAACCATTTTGATATTTTGAATTATTTCTTACATTTTAGATTGTAAGTTTATTGAGAGGTGGTTTTGCTGAACGTGCGGGGTAAGAGTCGGTCACCGTATAATTGAAATTAACAATCAAAGTGTCGTAGCTGTTCCACACGAGAAAATTGTTAATTTACTTGCTACTTCTGTGGAGAGGTAAATTTAGGGTTTCCACTAACTGCGCATGTTCACAAACTTTTTGTTCTTTTTTCAGATATTAATGAAAACTATGCGACATCAATGTTCAGGTTATTGACTGGTCAGGAGAATCCAGTGTACATTTAAAATTAAACTAAAGGTTTGAAAGTGCCTATCTAATAGTTTGATATTAAACCCCTAAATGGGAATAGTTCATTAGTTTTTTTGTCGTGCTTAAATTTGCAGATCATATATTTTTTATTGTATGTATAAGTTCTGAAATAAACAGACTGATGACAATACAACAGCCCCGACCTGCGCTGGGAAGCGGCGAAGACGAAAATAAAAAAAAAAAAGAAAACAAATGAGCTCCGCTTTCGTTATTAATATCCGCTTTCATTGCATATTTTATTTTTTTATTTTGAATGTCTGAGCGTTAACCAAAGAGAAAAAGAAATGCGTTGGATCAATGATTCCGTTTTCCTTTTTAATATTTAGATCATAAAGTATTGTACGGTAATAGTAATTTATTGTACCCAGTTTTAAATTTCTATTACTGTACGTAAGAGGGTAATTAAATATATTTCATCTATTTTAATAGTTTAAATTTTAATTTTTAGTGCGTATTTATCGAATCCCCCCTTATTTATTTTTAATTTTAATAATACGAAAATTGTACTAAGGAAAAAAATATATACTAGAAATATATTTTGAATTACCTATTTTTGAAAAACGTTAAACATTTTCGGAGATTCATTTATCCAAACTGTTTAAGAAAAAGCTGGCTAAAGAAATCAATGTAGCACACACTTTCTATCTCTCTCTAGTCAGCAACAATAGTAATTATTTTTGTTATTTTTTTTTATAATTTTTTTTGTATATCGTGTATTGTTTTTCTTTGAAAATTTTCGTTTCATTATCGTGGTAGAGATCGAAATTTTTATATCATAATTTTTGTTTCGTAAAAATGTATATTTGTTTATATTAATTAATTTTATTTAACTTAAGAAATAAAAAAGGGCGACTATCCATTAACAATTACAAATATATTGTGTATATTTGCATCTATATTATATAAAGAAGAGATACAAATTAATGTTAGTTTAAATTTTTTTTTTTTTTAAAATGTGAAGTAAATTTCATGTCAAAAAAAAGTTTCTCATTCCAAAATGTTTGGCATGAATTTGCGCTAGATGAAAGTCTATTTTTTGCTATATTGATTTTATCCAGATTTCTATCTAAAATACTCTATTTATATTTTTCTAATTATGTTTTTTTTTGTTGTAAAGTATAGATATATGTATTCATTTTTCGTAAATTTATAGTGGAATTAAATGGAAAAGATGAAATATTAGTCCCCCCATTATCTTGTGATTCTTTTTTTTTAATTGATTAACGTTTAATTTACTGTGTTACGCAGTCGCAGTATATAGTAATTCGATATAGTTACCCTTAAAAAGCCTTATGCCCCAAATACAAAAAAAAACACTTTTCTATTATACCAAAACCATATCCCAAAACTACTACTCACCTGTCGTTCCTTCATTTTTCCTCTCCTTATTTCCGTTTATATATTATCGATATATAAATATTATAATACCATCCTATTTCCTTAACTACGTGTTTAAGAAAAAAATATGTTGCAATTCTTATTCTATAACTATGCGTAAACTATATGTAAACAAAGATGTGTACAAAACTAAAATAACACAATACAGTATCCCACCAATATTATACTATCTTATTTAATTCATTATATCATTCTCCCTTCCTCATTTTTACTGCTCAAATTTGGTAAATAACTGTGGAAAAAATTGCTGTATGTAGCAACCGGCGTATATTTTGGCGAGCAGTAGGTGGCGCCCGGGTACGAATTTAAGCCTAGAGTTCTTAGTTAATGCAACGTAGTGTGTTAACACGGCGTAGCAAAATGGTACAATGGGCAAAAAAAGTTTTTTCACAATCAATCGTGTAAAATTGTGTTTTAATGTGTACACGTGTTTTTTATATATATAGTTGCTCCCCTTCTACCTTTCGGTGTAGAGGTTGGTACGCTTTGTATTTCTATTTCTGTGCAAAGTTTTTCCATTGTTTTCTGTCTAGGGCTAAACTTCTAGCTTTTTGTCATAGTCTCTCCTCTGTCTTGTATATTCCTTGAAATACTTTTTTCCCATGTTATTTTTTGGTCTGCCTCGGCCTGTTCTGACTGTCGTCTTCGTTTCCATATCTTCCTTACTTGTCCTGTCTCTTCCATTCTCTGTAGATGACCCCACCAGTTAATTTTGCTTCATTTCGACAAACTTCAAGATCGATTCTATTCCAAGTTCTTTTCTGACTTCGTCTTTTTCTGATCCTTCCTGATCTTTCCTTGTTATTCCTTTTACTGCAACTTTAGGTACTTCATTCGGTAGATTGTATCTTGCTTTCGTTTGGTTCATTAGTACCCATAACTCACCACCGTATGTCAATAATCGGTCTATAAATAGTCTTACATTATAACAATTATCTTCGTTCTGCTGGAAATATTTCTTTTTTCTGTATAAAACTGTTTCTCATCATATGGTATTTTTTTCATTTTTTTCTGTATTCTTAGATTTATTTCTGTTTCTTGATTTCCCGTACTATTTATGTTTTTCCAAGGTAATTAAAATCTGTACTTGTTCTATAATTTCATCTCCTATTTTTATTTTAATTATATCTTGTTTCTTTGCTGTCATCATCACCTTAGTCTTCTTAGTATTTATTCGCATTCCATATTTTTTTCAGGGTCGTGTTCCATGTGTTTAAGTTAGTTGTAGTCCATTTTCTGTGCCTGCCATTATTACTAAATCGTCTGCAAACATACATTCGGTTACATAAACGTTTTCTAGTTTCCGAACCCCCTACGTGTAGTTTCTTTAGGTCTGTTTTGCATATCTTTAGTATTTCGTCTATGACTACATTAAACAAAGTCGGGCTCAGTATTCCTCCTTGTCTTAGTCCATCTCCTGTTTCAAAAATCTCCGATGTCCTGTTTTTGCTATTGATATAATTCCTGTTTTTTGCGTACACTTTTAATCGCTCTTATTAATTTTTGCTAATTCCTCTCTTTGTTAAGCTGTTCCAAATAACGCTCCCCCTTTACTTGGTCGCTTTTTTAAAATCTATAAATGCAAAATTTAGGCTTTTTGTTTTGCTAAATAAGGTTTTTGTTATTAGAGTCCGTTTACTTTCGGAAGACACCAGCGCAAAGACGCATTTTAGGATTAGAAAGAGAAGTTGGTGCTAACCTAGAGAAATAGCTATATATTTCTTACCTACAGTAAGACCAACAAACATTTACCTCATTTGCGGCGTCAGTTGTTGATGTTTGTTGAATTCGTTTTCGTGCTCTCTACTTTTTTATTGTTATTGGCGTACTATTTATTAAAAAATCAGTTTTTCTCAAACTATTTGAATTAGGGGTAATATTCTACTGTAAGTATTTTTGTTTTAAACAGATTTTAATTAAGTTGTATTAAATAATTAAGTTACAGGTGAGAATGTCCGAATCATCGAACATCGCTAAGAAGAGACAAGTTTTTGCATGAGCAATCACGAAAAAAAACATTGTTTTTAAATGTCTACAACTATTTTAAAAAATATAAGACAGAAGGTATGATAATATTTTTTTAAGTATTTTTAATACTACTTTTACATATTCATATATCAGTGAAGTCATTATGTTTTTTTTACAGGTAACATTTTAGGTATTCTTAGTGAAGCTACGGGAATAACAAAAAAGTACTGTTGTCAAAATTTAAATTCGAAAGTGTAATTCTGTTCAAGTAGAGCAAAGGGGCAGTTTCTTAAAAGAAAATGTTGTAAGACATTCACCAAAATCTACTATGGATAATGCTGGGGAAGCAGTTTTACGTCAGGTTATTCACAATTTTCACATAACTGACAACAGAGGCCTACATTAAATGCTGTATATAATAAAATACAGTCAGATTATACCATTGGTTTTGTAGGCAAGCGCAGCTCTTTAAGAAAGTTAATATTGAATTAGGATTTATTTTTAGAAATTAATATATTTATCAAATATCAGGGGGAAGAAAAACTACTGATAACCGAAAGCTTTGATGGAAAGATCAAATATACGTGAGCTAAAATCCCATATATCCGAAAAAGTTACAAATTGTCGGTTACAAGGTCGACCAATCGTGTATACAGGTGAAGCAACAATAAATTTTTATTGGATTTCAAAAACTAAAGTATTGTATTTTAGACGAAACATACCCCATGGGGCCCGTCCCCACAACTTCATAAAGAATGGGTTGATAACTCTAACAATGGACTTAAATGCCCTATATCAAAAGGGAAAAGTTTAATAATTGTACATGCAGGTACATTAGTAAAATTTCTTCTAAAATTTTTAGCATGTACTGTATTTTATTGTTTTTAGGTAGTGAAAAATGGATTTATTGATAATGCCTTTTGATCTATAAGTCCGGGCCCAAAAAAATGGAGATTATCATGACGATAGAAAATTCATAAATTATAAAAGGTGGGTTTGAAAAACAGTTGATTCCAAATTTACCACCTAAAACTTTGTTTTTGATGGATAATGCAAGCTACCCACAACGTTCTCTCAGTTAAACATCCAACTACTAACAGCAAAAATTAGAAATGATAAAATGGCTAAGTGAACGTGGCATCATATTTAATGAAAATTTGATAAAAGTTGAATTGTATAGATTAGTACATATGCATAAACCAAGTTACAAAAATTACACTATAGATTCTAAAATTTGCAAAAGATGGACATACGTGTTGAGATTGCCCCTATATCGTCCGGAACTCAACCCTATTGAAAAGATATGGCCAATTTTAAAGGGCAGAGTAGCATCTAAAAATATAACTTTAAACTAAATGAAGTCGAGGAACTCGCTAAAGAAGAATTTGGAAAAATCACAAAAGATGAATGGTCACATGTTTGTCGGCATGCAGTGAATATTGAGGAAAATTATATACAAAAAGAACACATAATGGATAAGCTTACCGATGAACTTATTATAAACCTTGTTGAGGACAGTGACCAGCGATTTTGATTTTTTTTTCTGATGATGATTAAATTAAAATTATTTTGTATAGTTAATTTAAATATGTATATATTAAACTTTTAAAAGTATAATAAATAAAGGTGTAATTAATTCCGATTAGTCTTTTTTATTAAATAAAAATATTAATTATAAACAACAGACCAAACCCTTTCTCACCTATTTTTTTTTTTTTTTGAGCACTGAATATTCCTACTTTTCTTTAAAGAAATTATTTAAAACATAAAGTGAAATGAAAAATTAGAAAAAAATACATTAATATCGCATAAGTAAGATTTATGTGTGACTAAATACTATAAAATTTTAAAACTATTAACACTATCAGAATCTAAATTTGTTTTGTATAAAAAAATTTCAATTATATACAATTTAATACCACGCTTAACCTTCTTGTATACTTTTAAAAAGCGCGCGTATTTGGTCAACAATTTAAGAAAGTCAATACATAGCTGACAATTTTCGCGCAACTTGGGTGTGTTCCGAAAGTAAACGCAGTCTATTTTTTTATCGTAAATATGTGGTCTTGTACACTTCTGCCTGCCCGAAATCCACTTTGTGTATCATCTAGCGTTTGTTCTGTATACATCCTCAATTTCTTCTCCAAGATTCGTTCATACACTTTTAAGGCTGTACTCAATAAAGATATACCCCTGTAGTTGTTACAATCCCTAGTGTCTACTTTCTTATGTATTGGTATGAGTACTGCTGTTTGCTAGTCTTTCCTGCTTTCCTTGCTCCATGCCATTTTGGGAGACCTATCTGAAAAGTTCATTTCCTTCTGGTCCCATATTTTTAACATCTCAGCACCCATCTTATCGTGGCCTGGAGCTTTTCAAATTTTTTTTATGGAGTTAATTGCCTCTATAATTTCCTCTGTTGTTATGTCTTTAATGTTCTTCGTTGTCTCTTTTCGTTATCATATGTATCCATATCATCCATTTGTTGTTCCATGTCATGTTGTTAATAATTCTTTAAAGTGCTCTTTCCATTTAGTCCATTACCTCTTAATCATTCGTTAATATCTCCATCCTTGCTCCTTATATTCATGTTCTGTTTTTGTTTTCGTTTACTTAGTGTTTTTAGCACTTTATGAAATAATTTTTGATTACATTTTCTGTTGTTCTCTATACTTTCTCCAATTTTATCCAGTGCTTTCGTTTAGCATCATTCACTAATTCTTTGACCTTTATATAGTTGGTATTTTATTTATATAGTTGGTATTTTTCTGCTGTCTTATGACTTAGATATCCTTTCCATTTGTTTTTCATTATCTTTATTTCTCTTTTTATTTCTGGTGTCCACCATGTAGTTTGTTTTTTTCTTATTATTGTTTTTCAGTTTACCACACGCCTCTTTAGCTGCATATAAGATATGTCTTTAAATATTTTCCACATTTCTTCTAGTCCCGCGTTTCCCATATTTATCTTTCTATTTTTTCTTTACAAGTTTTCCAAAGTTTAAAGCGGTTTCTTCCTCCTTCAATTTATAGTTCTTTATTGACTTGTATTTGCCTTCTCTTTCTCTGCATTTCTTTTGCTTTTCATGTCCTGTTTTTCCTTTTTAATTTTTGCTAATAGTAGATAGTGATCAGAGTATATTTCTGAACCCCGCATAACTCTTACATCTTTCATTTTCCTTTTCCTGTATTTTTCCATTATTATATAATCTATTATTGATTTTTTATTATTTGTTACTATTGGATTATTTTATAGGCAGTAATCTATGTCTTGCTCCGTTATTGGTTTTTTTACTTTCTCCATATTTTCCTATTACTCCTGCACCCATTTCGTCTTTTCCCACGCGACCCACACGTGCTTTTGTGAACATAAAACCGAAGAGCAGGCACAAAAAATATAAAAGATTGTGCTTCTCAAGCAACGAATATACACATTGGCTCAGTTCTCACCGGGGTACGAGATATATTATACGTAGCGCGATCTGGCATCCTTGCATTTATCCCCGCCGGTCAGCCTCGCCGCGCGCAACTGTCGTAGCCCTGAGAAGCCTATCTCACGCACTATTTGTTTGTCTGTGCGCTCGTAGGGTTCTAACAAGTGATCGTGGATTTCGAAATACATTATGTTAGTTTTATAACCGCAGGGAAGATACAGATCATTAAATGGTATTTTGCCGATAGTTCCTACTAAAGCACGGCCGATCTATTTGCCGTAGAGTACGTGAATCGTCCTATTCCTTCGCATTCGACGATTGAAAGGATCGTCAAAGCGTTTGGGAAATTTGGCTGCGTGGTCGGGAATTGCCGTAAATGCCAACAAATAGATGAACAGCCTCAAATTCCTCTAATGCATCCCGACAGGAGGAGAGAGAAGTGAGGGTTTGTTCGTTAGTTGAAATAGTATTTTGAAACGCAACTAATACAAAAGTTACAAAGTTCAAATTGCCAGGAGATTTTTGCCCTTAATAAAGTAGACGTTGTTAGAATTTCAATTTTTTTGTATAATTATCGAATTTATTTTTCTTTATTTTTAATTTTTTAATAAAAATCGTTGTTTATTTTTCTACTTAGAATTATTTTTCGTTCTCCTACATCGCATAGTAGCAAAAATGAATATAAGAAACTGTACTTTCTAACAAAATCTTGAGAATAAAAGAAAAATTACGCAGTAATTCTGTATTAACACATTTTGTCAGAAGGGGTTGAATTATAATATTACGTGATTGAGAGGACTTGCGTGTTTATAATTTTGCGTGAGTACTTCTCCTCGCTTTATGATATACTACGACTGGATGGATATCTCAGTGGAACTCGAATGCGCTATTGCCATTCACAAAGCCCAAACCCCCCCTTCGCATCTGGACCAACATGTATATTCACAGCGGCCACACATTTTCGAAACATTGAAGTGACGTTTGTTTAAAAATACATCTAAAAAGCAGAGGTACATTATAGTGCATGCAGGGGAAGTATGGGTTTTATACAAACTGTATATTAATGTGTAAATCTGGCAACTGAAGATTATCATAGATAATGCACCCCACTACAACGTGCAAATTAATAAGCCGCCTACCAATGTTAGTAAAAAAGAGGATAGGTTTTGGCAGAAAAAGTATTCCTTATCATAATTCCATGTTAAAACCCGAATTAAAAGAACTCTTAAGCATCATAAAAATCGGCATATCTTATAAATTTGATGAAACTGTGTGAAGCGCACATAATTTTAAGGGTTACCTCCATTCCACCTGGATTTAAATCCAAAAAAATGATAATGTCGACTATAAAAAAATAATGCTGCTGGTAGGAATGGACTATATGAGTGTTAGTGGAGGAAGAATTTGATAAATTTTCTGTTAAAAAATCGGCAAAAGCAATGTCAATATGTTATAAAAACTGAAGATAAAAACTTTAGAAAAGAGGAGTTACTGATAATCGGAGTATATTCCAGAACCAAACCGCTAGCGTACTTTCCCTCACCCTATACAGGCATCCCCATCACTTCCCAAGATATACGCCGTTGCTGTACTAAATTTCTTTAACAATGATATCACAGGTTTGTTATTGAATGTGTTGCAAATTATTAGGCTTCGTCCTATCGCAATCTGCATGTTTCTTACTAGTTCTTGTTAGGCATCATTGATTCAGTTTAATTATTAGCACATATTCTAAATTGTCTTTTCTGAAATATGTCCATTTATTAGTAAAGCGTGACAAAGGGTTGCATCCGCAGAGGGGCCGTGAAAGGAGCTGTGTTTACTATGTACATACAAGGAATCGAGTGGACGTTCGGTTATTATCGGTTGATCGGTGTGCGTGTACTATTTATAATGTTCGAGAAACTAGTGAAACCGTCCGGGGCGTACCGCGCAAAAGTAGACACAGTATTAATAAAAAAATAATAGATTGCTACCTTTTATTGACGTATCGATGACCACTGCAGTAATATGGGACTGCCATGGTACGCCGCGTAGTACTGCAACATAAGCAATGCTTCCATTGTCGATTCGGTCAGGCCACGACGACTTTGGAAATGATCGTTCAGCATCTAATGAAGTAAGATTTGCGAAATTAAAATACTCCTGTATCTCTTCTGTGCAGTCTTGAATTCCAGATATAGATCGAACTTTTTCTAAATCCGGATTTTTATTTAAAACTGCACGAAATTTTTGCGCGACATCTAGTCCTATAGGATCCGTCAAGCTTTCTAGGGCGGCTGCTAAATTGTTGATGTTATTTAACGAGTCTTGTATAGATAAGTGAGTATTTTCTAACTGCAAAATAGTTTGTGTCACTACAGAATAGTTTATGGAAATGTCATCTATTTCTTTTTGAACGTCCGAATCGGAAAAAAGTTGCTGACTCTCGCGAACCGCTTGAGAATTAGAAGAATTAAGTTTGAAAATGACATCTTTCACTTGGGAATAATATTTGCGATAGTAAGATACTGCCTCGATCCATGTTCCCCATCGCGTTAATACAGGCTGAGGTGGTAGCGGAATTTGCGGATACAATTGCTTGAATACGCGGATATGTTTGGGAGATTTCACAAACACTTTTTTGGTAGATGATGTTAAATCATTCACCCTAGGATACTTGTTTCGAATTGTTTCTGCTACGAGATGACATGCGTGTATAAAGCATGTTATGTGAAGAAGAGTCGGAAAGCATACTTTTAACATCCTACCAGGTTTCAGCATTGTTGCGGTTCCGTCAGAAACTAAGCTTTGGGCTCCTACGATACAAAATTCTCTTAACATATTCTTTATTATGTTTACAACGGTTTCGGCATCAGTTCTTTCAGTCCTTTTACTGGCTAACAACAAGGAAGCTGCTAGACCATTATGTTTTAAAGGACGCGCCACAATATGAATCACGCTTCTGAGCATCAGTAGTTTCGTCCACAGTGAGCCAGATTTTTTGATTTCTCAACTCGTCTTTTATACAGTCTTTTACAAACTCCTCAAAGTCTACCGCATTACTGAACCCCGTACAGGCGTCTCTGCGGGTGCAACCGTTTGTCAGGCTTTATTTATTAGTAAGGACTTAAGTATAGAGAAACTTTTTGTAATATCACATTTTCATTTTAGAATGTTTAGAATTACTGGATATATTCTTCAGTTTCTTTAGAATATTTGAACTCTCAATTCCCTCTTTTAATTTGATAGTTTGCGTTTTGAAATCATGGTTTTTATAATTAACTAGTACTCAATAGAAAAATAAAAATTAATTCTGACAATGTCTAACTGAAAAGAAATAAATGTCGTGTTAGGAAACTGAAATTAAGCAGTCTTAAATTTAAGTCGTGGGTCCACATTTGAATTATTGAAAAAATACAGCTAGTAGAGTTACTCCATTCGAAATGCAATTACTTTATTATTTCTTTAAATTCCAAGTAATACAGATATAAAAAACAAACAGCAACACCACCAATGAATCACAATTTCTATAAGTGCACTGATTTTAATTTTGAATATTTTTTTTTACATACCACAGCCAACAGTGTGCTTAACTTAGCTGCACAATAAATTGCGACATATAGAATCCCATTTGTTCTGTTAATTGTCGCAAGTTACTGTACAAAGGAATTTTAGACATTTTTTTAAGTTTCAGTGACGAGTTTTAAATCACTCTGTATATATTACTGTTAAAACACATAACGTAAATAAAGATATTGGGCTCAATTAAAAAGATTCGTTTCCGACTTAATTTTGGAAACTTTTTAGTAGTGCTGGCTGCACTTCTAATGCGATAAATTACAATTAACAATGGATGATTTTTGCAAAAGATAGCACGATTTTGCGATACACTTCATTCTCTACGTTAAGTCGTCACTACATCAAACATTTGATAAGGCAAAATACAATGAGGTGACTGACTCATAGCTTGCAGATTGAAAAATTCATACTTTGTTTTTGCTTTGATAACAATTACAATGTACCAGCCACAACACACAACTACAATGCACTATGCGTAAACAATTAATCGGTAATGTTCGTAATTATTGGACGCAATTAGATATTTGTTTTTCATAAATCTGTGCTGATTAAATATAATATAGGTGGATGATGATAAATGGAATTGTATTTAAAACAATAACAATAATATGAATATTTAAACAATGAAAGAGGTATATGGGACACGTTTTGGAATTTTGAAAATTTAAATTAATTGTTCCTATTTTTGTTATTGCTTGTACACTGCGATTATACATAAATGAAATTCGATGGAGATGAATAATTTCGTCGTTTTTACATTTAAATATTAAGCATTTTTTTCACTAATACTTATATACAGTGTTAACAATCACAACTTGATTTTTTCACAATTTTAAGCGTTTAGAATTCGGTTTCTTTTTTGAAAAAATATCGAAAAGGATCTTTAAAAAAAAAAGAAAATAAGAAACGAAATAAAATTAAAACTAATAATAATTTCTGTAAGAATTTATTCGTAAAAAGCCTTACATACCTTATTTACAGTAATACATTACTCTGATCATTTTTTTCCTTATTATTCAAGTGTATTCAAGGTAATAGAAGCACACGGTACCTTTTTTATTTATTTGAAACACGATAAGTTCAAGCAGCATCTCAAGAAATCCAACATTTTCTAAAAAAAATATGTTGGCTTGTATTATAAACGTGAACGGTAGAATTATCAAATATTACTTTAAACACCAAAACGAGGCAACTTTTGTACAGTATCAGAAGAAGAGAAGATCAGAGATATGATCGATTGAAATATGTTTTTGGCCAATTTTCTTGTTTTTTTTTTTAAATCTTAATATGAATTGAGTAATTGAGTTTGTTGAAAACAATCAAGAAAAAGTGAAATTAAATAAACAACTAAAATATCTTATAAATATTCTACACTAAGTATAGCAACATTTTTTTTTTTTTGAAATAAGATATACACCATAGTTTATATGAAACAAGTAGTAACGAAAACGAGCATTCTACCTTCGATTTGTTCAATTCACATTTTTTTAGTAGATATTTTCGTTTGAAAATTTGAAAACTCTATGTTTCTATTTGAGTACTACATATCAATTGTAAGTAAAGAGCTTGAATGTTCATCTTCGTTACTCCACGAAACACACTTGCACTTGCGGAGCTTCAGTTGTCCATAGCATATCTACGAGTCCATTCCTTCGCGTTACGAATTGCTTCAGATTCATTAATTTTCCATAATTCCGCTACATCATTTGCTAATGGATCGTCTGGGTTTGGAGCACTTAATAAGGCTTGAATTGATAGTAGTACAGTACGAATTTGTAATGCCGGACTCCATTTATCTTTTAGAATATCCAAACATATACGGCCAAGTCTATCTATATTAGGATGATATATTTTAGTAATAAACCGTACTTTTGGTGCGGACATTGGATAATCCTCTGGTAGGAATAGTTCCAATTTGAAGAGCCCCCCTTCAAATGGGGAGTCTTCTGGGCCAGTTACTATAACGTGAAAATATCGTGCATTCGTTTCATCTGGTACAGCACTAATACCTGGTACTGGTTCTTGCATTAAACGTTGAGTTTCTTTCATTATTCGGCGAGGTAGGGCTGCCATTTTTCTACTAGAGTAAGACAACGTCGATATATTATTTTTCCGAGGACACCTTCCACTATGATATAGGTCTATGAATACTTTTAATGACTCGAAAACAAATCACCTCTCATTATCGTACATAAAGCACAATTTAATACATTTTTAATATATGGAATGATAAAAATGAGATAGTCCACCTTTTACTAGAGATCTAGACTATACTTTTTGTATGACTAGTGCGTCTGCGCAGACACGTATTTTTGAGCGAGCACCTATTTCAAAAACCTGAAACCCAACGACCGATCATTGAAAGATACAGCTATTTAATTAGACCAGAATTACTGCAAACGTGTCCGAAATTTTAATATTTTGCAAATAATATTCTCGTTTTGAATCAACACGCATGCGCTTCGATCATTTTCTAGTACAATTCCCTTAGAAGATATGTAATATTTATAGAGGCGATAACCAATCTGTCTATGCAAATTAAACTTTGTTTACCAGACGCTGTTTTACGGAAAACGCAATTGCTGTTTTTCTTTTTTTTATTTTAAGCACGTATTTTAAAAAAGCAATATACTATCTGTTAAGTTGCATTCACATATTTTTAGTAATATATTGTTAATTTTATTAAGAATGTTAATGAATAAGTATAAGTTAAAATCTTCTAGTTCAACAATTTAGAAAAAAAGTAAATTTTGTGACACATTTAGATAATATGTTCAACATTTATTTTACTGTTATATTTTATAACCATCAAGGATATTCCCGAAACTGGTCGCAGAAAGTATCATATACATATATAAAAAAACTTACAATTAGATCTATTTGAAATTTAAAAAATAATGCCTTTGTCAATGTAGAAAAATTCCTACAATTTTTTATTTAGACATATGAAAGCTTTTTATTATAAGATTAAATTATTTGGTTATCTCCAATAAAGTAACATGATTTTTACGCATTTCACTGCAGGAGAACTAGGTTGTATACAACATTTTATGTTGTGTAGGTTATTATCATTGTTGGTTAAACAAGGTATTTGAATAAAACTGATAGAATTATAATTATTTACGTAAAATATTTGTTTTTATGGGTTTTAAATCAGCTATAAACATAGCATATCGCTATATAAAGAAATGTTGATTATTAGCGTTCGTTTTTGAACATTTTGGAATTACTAATTTATTTAGATATGTGCTTCTTTTATTCAATTTCTTATTGCAGTTTTAGTTATAACCAACATTTACGTCTTGCTATGGAATCAACCTGACATATCACCACAAAAAAGAAATGATTTGACATCTTTCAAATATCCTTTGACGACAGGTAAGAAATATAAATTTTATTACAAGTTGCATACACTTTAATTTTGTTTAGGTTATTCATAAATGGCATACTCTTTTCTTTGACCCTAAGTTAGAAGTCAAAATCCACAATTTACTTTAAACATGTCTGCTCCCGCTCATCATTTTATCCCCGGGCTAAATGCCCAGAGTGGTATGCGTAGTCAGTTTGGTTCAGGTCCAATGCCGAATCAAATGGGAGGTGGAATGCAAACTCAACTAAGTAATCAGTTGTCTAACCAAATGCCTGTACCCATGCCCAACCAGATGGCACCTCAGATGAACACACCAATGATGTCGCAAATGGCAAACTCGTTAAATAATCAAATGAATACTGGTATGTCAACTGGAAATCAAATGATGGCACAAATTAACCAGCAGTATAGTATTAATGGCCCAAATCAAATGCCGCAACATCAAAATCCAGCTGCTATGCAGATGCCTCAACCACCAATGGGTATGTCAAGAAAAGGCATAGTATTTTACAGCTAGTAACTGGATTTCTATTATCAAAGGTGGTTTACAACATCATGCCATGCAACAACCACAACAACCTGTAATGCAACCAGCAGCTAACGTAGCTCCAGCACCTCCAAGTCAACCGCAAACTTCTCAAGCGAAAGAATTCAACACTGCATCTCTTTGTCGTATTGGCCAAGAGACCGTTCAAGATATTGTCAGTAGAACTCAAGAAGTGTTTCAAATGTTACGTACGATACAGGTAAATATTCATTAAAAATACATGATAAATTGACATATTCTTTAAAGCGAATATAGTTTACGAATTTGTTTTAGCCACCAAATGGAACACCACAAGGTGCAAACAGCAGTAATGAAAAGAAAGCGAAAATACAAGAGCAATTAAGGACAATCAGAGTTCTTTTCAAGCGTTTACGTTTAATTTATGAGAAATGTAATGAAAATTGCCAGATACAAGGGATGGAATATACTCATATCGAAAGCTTGATACCTTTCAAGGATGAAATTGACCCAAAGTATGATGAAAAGAAGAATTCTGAAGCATACCGCTTAGTCTGTGAGGAAAGTAAAGAAGTTATGGAGCAGGTTGTCTTGAAAAATAAGCAGTTGAAAGAGGTCATAGATCATTTAAGGCGCATAATTTGGGAGATCAATACAATGTTATCAATGAGGAGGTCATAATTTGTTTACAATCAATTTTTGTGTATATAGATTCAAATTACGGGTTTAAAATTGCAAAATTGGGATCTCACAACTTGTTTCAATTTGTCAGGAGAAAGATGATAGTTTTTAACCTCTGTGATAAATCTGGTAGTACTATTTCACCTTATATTCAAATCTATAATATATTAACAGTATTTCCATTATTGGGGAATCATATATAAATTAATTAGATACTATATATAGCATGTAGCTGCCTTATTTAGATGTATACAGTAAACCGTAGTCATTCGCAAAATTCAATAACTTGATTGGCGTTTAGCAATAAGAATAAGAAGAGAAAGTGGGGTGAACACAATTGCAAAGAACACATTTATTGTAATGTTTATAGACGTTTGTATACATTATGGGTCTGTGTCTTTTTATATAACTTTTTTAGAACTATTTACAGTTTGTGTAATATATGTAATTTCTGTAATACAAAATGTATAAACTCATTTAAACCCTGCAAGTGCGATTATGAACACCTTTAAAGGTAGATAACGAAACTACAAACACAATTCGAGTCTTCAACGAGACACTTTGCAATAAACAGTAAATTAGTGGCCTTGATTATACTATTTAACATTTTGATAAATCGCAGATGGGTACTGTGTTTGATATTTATAGCTGGTATTCGTCTAGCTGTTAGATGTGCCTCTTCACCCTCCACTGTGTTCTCTTCTAAATAAATCTTCGCAGTTTAATGCGGTTTACGGTATACTGGAATTTTATATGTATACAGCGTGTTCATCTAGTGTGTGGGAAAGAAAGTTTTTATTCTGTATATTATTGCGTTTTTAGATGTATTCCAAGGCAAGGAATGTTGAAGAATGATGATAGCAAGGACTGTGGGGTAGTATGGCAAACAACACAAAGTATCGGCACACTCCTCACCACACAAAATATTAATTAATTAATTGCGGAACCGCCGTTTCGAGGGCTCTTGGACAACCAAATAAATCTGATTTATTCGGTCATTTGGTTGATAATGAGGTTGCCCAGAGGCCCCCGAAACGGCTGTTCCGAATTAATTAATTAATATTTTTTGCGGTGGGGAGTGTGCCGATACTTTGTGTTGTTTGCCAATGTTGAAAGAAGTTGACATGGCACCTGTATAGTTGAATATAATTTTATGTTGTGCAAAACTTATTTCCGAAAATTTTTATTTCAAATGTAAATTTCTCCACCAGCACACTATGTGGATACGCTATGCAATATATGTATTCATAAAATTATAACACCAATTATCTTTAGTTTGTACATATCGTCTTGATGTATCCAAATAATCACGGTTTAGGAACATAGGTAACTGCTCATAATAATAAAGGTAATAAGCTGCTTATATAGTTTTGGGAAGGTAATATTCTTAAAATTTACTTACTTTATACTAAGATGATACTTTTCGAAAAGCAAATTAAACATTTTCAATTTAAAAGGAATAAGAATTTCTTTATACATATATTTTTTAATTAATTTCTTAGTTGTATTTAGCAAAGCTACCAAATCCTTGTTTGAACGCGTTCAAACATGCCCAAACCAGAGCTGGGGCTTGAAACACTTTCAGGGCTTTAAGCACTGTCCTTCAATCACTTCTAAAACAAGGTGTTTGGTACTTAAGGCTTTAAAGCACTTTTAAAGTAATTGAAGTACTTCAGTATTTCAGTTACTTTTGCTTGGACCACTGCACGAAATGCTTGAAACAGTAGTAGTGCTTGAAGTATTTTAAATGCTTCAAATACTTTACAATGAGTACTTTGCCTTTGACATTTCTATTGTCAGTACTTGGTGCTTTACTTTTTTAAATATTGAATTTGGTAATTCAAGCGCTTTTGGAAGTGTTTGATACTTGTTATCTTAGAGCACTCCGGCTCAGTGCTTGATATGCCGAGAATTGTAACAAATAATTCCCTCTTTTACTAGGATTTTTACAAATAGTTTTAATGAATAATCAATTTTCTAGTTGTTGACTTTTTTAATTAATTTTTTAATTTTCGATGTGGAAAAATCAGAAAAATTATTTTTTAATATGTATACAAAGCTCATATGTAAGCAGTCGTATTGAACAATAAATAAAAACTATAGAATTTGCAAATTTTTTGTTTTCTGGTTAATAATGAGATTCGTTTAACACGTTGGTACCACAGTGGTTTAACCGTGTTCACCATATTCGTAAAATTTAAATATCCAAAATTGCGGCGGCGGATCAATGTTGTCCACCACGCATTTTTACGTTTCGGGCCATGGTGGGTCTCGTGCATCCACCAGATGCATGCTAAGTGTATAGGAAGTGAGTTAGGATGCTTTTAGCAAATTTTTTTATAGTAGGTTTTCGCGCTAGTAGTGGTGGTCAATTTTGTCCACCACTGCCAAAATATTTATATTAAACATATTGGTGTTCTGGCGTAAACGTAACTACTTTTTGGGTAACTTATGACTTTCAAAACATGAAAAAAGGTGTAAACTGCTTGAAAAAATATTTATTCATAGGTAATAAAGGTGAAACCTAAACAGTCTAACTTAAAACAAAAGGTAACCTATACTTTTTTGAACATAATTCTTTGAAATAAATTTATCCGTCAACAAAACTTAGGAAACACGACAAAATAGGCCAACTTATATGTATGCATTTCTAAAACGTAATTCAAATGAATTTAGAGATCAGTTGAGATTACGAGAACTTAAGCAGCCTTGAAACAGTTTAGGGTTTCAATTTCGAAATGTGACTTAAAAAAAAAACAATCAAGACATAATTTTTTCCCTCACGCTTCACAGCGATATTTGGTTTTCTTTGTCGGCTTGTTTTTTCCAAAATTATTCCGAAATTCGTGATGTTGTCTTGGCAACAGAGTGAGCACAGCTGTTTCTTATCACTAACAATTAGGCCGTGATTGTAAACTGAATTATAAGCACGAGGCACATCGTACCTTTTTGTTAGACAAATTTCATACTTATATTTAGGCAAAAGCGCTTTGATGAATAAGCTCCTTTCACGGCTTCTTCACAAAATTTAGTGATTGACATTTTTCCATTAGCTATCTTTTGATAGAGGTAGTAAGAATTGACAAGTGCAGTACCAATCACCAATTCAATCGCAAGTTTACAATACTATTTAACTTCGCGTTTAAGGTACGAATTATACGCTTTCATTTAATCTAAAGGTTTTCTCATGAAAAAAAGAACAACTTATAAGTGTAGTTTACCTGAAACAGTGTAGCTTTTATGCTTGTTGTATTCAATAGGCTTCATAATATCAACTGATCGTTTTTGTTCAGTAAGCATCTCCAGCACTTACTTTGTATACTGACTACAAAGTACGTGCCGTCTATCTTTCCATTTTTTGTTTTTTTACATTGATGGGACTGTCTTTTCCATTGTTGCGTAGTGTGCCTAATATATACGTTTTATTTTTCAACAATTGCTGAGCTAATTCTACAGAAGTGTAATAATTATCTATGCATGTTGTTCGCTTTTTGCCAAGTAATGTACGATGACATTGAAGGGAGAGGTATAAGTCCCATCCACATAAGGCAGCCTATACATTTCTCGAATCTCTTTTTGAAAACGTTGCGAATTGCTGTGTTTTCATCGGAAGATGTAAAGTAATTCATATTATTTCCGGTAACGCTTCCCCAAGTGACCGTAGCAGGTATTCCATCATCGCTATTAGAATCAGATTCAATAGAAACTGAATTTTGGGAGATTATTTCCTTAATACTATTCTGCTTGTTACTAAAATAACTTACAGTATTATTCTGTTTATTAGAGCTACTGTCAATATTATTCATAGACTTACATACTTGTTCATTATCCGTAAGGTTTTTTCCCAACCTTCGCATGGGAACTTGAAACACTAGTGCATAGTGTACTGCCTGCTTGATAAGTTGGCGCTTTTTGGGAACGGGCATGTTGTCTGTGGAATTTGAATCCAAATCACTTGTTGGTTCATATTCAGAGACGTTTGGTGAAGAATCCGATTCTTCAGGCAACGCCTCGTTCCATAACTTTAAAAGCTTCTCGTTCTTTTTTATAGGAATACATTTTTTGCTTTTATACCAAACAAACAAAACCACATTAATAGTCAAACAAAACCACATTAATAGTCAAACAAAACCACATTAATAGTCAAACAAAACCACATTAATAGTCAAACAAAACCACATTAATAGTCAAACAAAACCACATTAATAGTCAAACAAAACCACATTAATAGTCAAACAAAACCACATTAATAGTCAAACAAAACCACATTAATAGTCAAACAAAACCACATTAATAGTCAAACAAAACCACATTAATAGTCAAACAAAACCACATTAATAGTCAAACAAAACCACATTAATAGTCAAACAAAACCACATTAATAGTCAAACAAAACCACATTAATAGTCAAACAAAACCACATTAATAGTCAAACAAAACCACATTAATAGTCAAACAAAACCACATTAATAGTCAAACAAAACCACATTAATAGTCAAACAAAACCACATTAATAGTCAAACAAAACCACATTAATAGTCAAACAAAACCACATTAATAGTCAAACAAAACCACATTAATAGTCAAACAAAACCACATTAATAGTCAAACAAAACCACATTAATAGTCAAACAAAACCTCCTGTGTGCAAACTGTGCATCTCAGAACAGCGGAAATGTACCAAGCGCACGGAAAGCAACTGACGGTCGTGTATACCATATATTTTTGTGCTTTTTAAAAAAACAAACGAATTGCAATGTAACAGGAAGTGTATCCCAGCATTCTACACAAATCGATCCTTAGGGATCGGCAAGTCGGCCTCTACTGGTGGTACTTAATGTATTAAAAAACCCTTTTTTTGGGACACTAGGGAAGATCGAAATGAAAATACCTCTTGGGTTTAATATATTTTTTTATTACTACACATTTTTCTACTCGTTTCAGGAGCGGCTGGTGCACTGTGGTTGCAGAGCTGCAGAACAAGGCTTCAATTCCCTCGTGCATTTCCGTTGCATATCGCTTACAGAGTACTTGACAAAAAAAACAGGAGGAAATCGAAGCGTTGTAGAGTCCGTTCAGAATGAGAACGTCACATTACGTCACTAATTTCTGCGCGGCGGGAAACCGAGAGAACACTACATTAGCCCAGTATTTACTGAAAATATAGAACAGAAAATTTATAACATACGAAAATTACAACCATTAATAACAAATATATTACGACCTCAATGACATCTACAAAAACGGCAATCTGATGGCAACTTGAGTAAGAACAGGTTTGTGCGCATGCGACGTAATGTTACGTTCTCATTCTGAAAGGACTCTAATTAATTCACATCACCTACCGCCACTGACTTGTTTACAACACTGGATTGATTTCTGAAATTGTACTTTTTAAGTTGTTACAGGTTTGGTTAACATTTAATAAATTATATACAAATAATACATACTACGATATTAACCCTTTGCACTCCTTAATGAATTTAGGATTCATGTTGACTCTAGCTCGATATACAAGTTAGTGTAAAAGTGCTAAGGGTTAGAGTGATAAACACTAACACTTTACGTATCGAAAATAAATAGACAATAGTTTATATATGAAAAAATAACAAGAATGCTAATAAAATATACAGGTTACTTCTTCGATGGATTGATAAATATTTAAACTTCACCATCGAAGTGTTTGACACATATTTCGCATATAATACCTGACTCAAACGTTCCAATTACCTTGTCACAAATAGTGCATGTACTAATGGAATTGTCGACAATGGCATTTATCTCTTCTTCAATTTCTTTCTCATGATCATCAGCTCGTTGTTGCAATTCTTCATTGAGTACCTCCTCCTGGACATCGCCCAATAGATTGCAGAGGTTGTCCTGGTCTAGGAATTCAACGGCTTCCTCATCTGACAATAAAGATGCTTTTATTTCTTTATAGCCTTGATGAACAACCCGACTAACTCCTACACTGTCCCTCTTCTCATCAACGCTTGCGTTCCTATAATCTTTCAAGCGCTTCTTAAATTCCTATAAAAGCGGGAACACCTAAATTGTAGGTTATGTTAAATGGTCATATACGAACGTTTCTGATTTCCCTTCGTAGATCATCAATAGAACACTTGCCGAAGCGATTATATTTCTTAGCACGTTCAAAAGGGCTTTTAGGAAGCACTGACATTATTTTTGTTTAAAAAAGCGCAGTATAATACAAGTTACAATGGAGACCTGCTTAAAATTTAAAAGGGTGTCGAATGTCAACAATATTGATTAATGGTCTACACAGGTTGGTAAATATTGTGTGATAAAAATTACAATATTTTTTATGTGTATTTTGCTAAATTGCAAAATATACTTTTATTTATCATGATAATACATAACATATTGAATTTTTATTTAAATAACATATTAATAATGTTAGAATAATCACGATATATTTAGATAGTCATTTAAAATTTAGATTGGTATTATGGAGAATAAAATACAACTTCGCAGCTTATCTTCAAACGCGCTAAAATATGAATTTCCGATGAAATTTGAATTACACTCAGTTAAATTTGGACGTTGTTAAAAATATAATATCCTGGAAGCGTCTTATCTCACTAAATCGTTAATTAAATGTAATTTAGCCGTATCAGGGATTCATAATACTTCGTTAGGATGCTTAAATCGATACCTATTTAACAAATTAGGTAGTTGTTGCCTCGCCTTTGTAGCTATGGTAACAAGGTATGTGAGGTTTTCCAATGTTAAATTGCGGCACTTGTTAGGAAGAATTTGCCATGCAACATCATGGGGAATAAATTAGTTACTTTCACTGATCAGCAGTTGGAAAATTATCAGGTATTATCAAAGAAAATTCACGAATTCATCACATTTTATATTTATCCTTTATAGGACTGCACGTTTTTTACGCGTAAAGAGATCCTAAGGTAATAAACTGGAGATTTTATTGAATCTAATTGTTATGTACTTAAATGTGTTTTTTTTGTGCAGGGTTCATAAAAGGTACAGAGAAGTTAAGCCAGATACTGTCCCGAAATCTATGACGGGAAATGAACCGGTCTCAATAAGAATACCTCTAGAGAATATGGAGAAATTGTCAGAGCTGAAGGTACAGAAGAAGCATATTTATGTTAAATGAGGTATGATTTTTTTTATTGTAGGAAAATCCTTTTCGGAAACGCATTTGCGAAGTTTTCTCAAGGGACGGAAAAGGAAATTTGTCCTTTGAAGACTTCTTAGACCTGTTGTCCGTATTTAGTGAACAGGCGCCTAGAGATATTAAAGTCTACTATGCTTTTAGAATATACGGTAAGAACTCTTTTTTATCCTCTCGATTTTCCGTTGGAAATAGGGGTAATGGATAATATGGAAATGGAAATGGATAACATGGAAATGGAAATAGGGGTAAAGGAATACATATGTTTCTTTTAGATTTCGACGGGGATCACCACATCGGTTCAGAAGATCTGGATCATGCTCTTCGTCTTCTAACCCGACAAGAATTAACCCCTGAAGATAGGCAACAGATAATTGAGAAAGTTATAGAGGAAGCAGATGTGGACGGTGATGGTAAATTGTCCTATATGGAATTTGAACACGTCATAACTAGGGCACCGGATTTTTTCTCCAATTTCCATATACGCATGTAATTTTGTTACTTAACGCCTTTCTAAAATATGTATATTTTGAAAATAAAACACAATTTGCTCTTCATTAACAACATTTAATTCTTATTTCACCACATATAATATATTAGACACTTACAGAAAAGATCCTCTTTATATGAGTGTCTACAGAGTTAGTTTAACTATAGATAAGTAGAAGAATATAACTGTGATATTTTAGGAACAAAAAAGGCACGCATAACACATGCAGTTTTGATTGTCAATAATAAATAAACAGTAAAAACGAATTAACAACGAAATTTTGAAGAAAACTCTTCTATTTAGTTATTTGCACCATTTTTTTTAAGTAGAAACTTTCGTAGTATATATTTTCATATTGTCTGATATATTCTCTTGTCTCGTAAATAATAGACATTATACGTACACATATAATATAATTATTGATTTCATAAAGTCGGATTTGAGTTTAGTAGTTTAATACATTTAACATTTATTTTTATATATATATATTGACTAAAATTTACAAGACATTTATAATAAGTCTTATTTCATAAACACTCAATATAAGATGTAACATTTATTGATAGCTTACACCAAGTTTGAATATTATTTTCTCTAATTTTACTCTCATCTAATTTTATAACATTATAATATACACAAAATATCTCTATCATATTAAATATTTTATTTCTCAAATGAATAAAATGAAAATTCACCAAATAAATAATTAACTGCTTATTGTATGTTATCTACATTATATTTTTGGCCGATTTATTTTTACCTTGCAAAGATATGTTTTGTCGTGTCCTCTTTGGTATATTATAGCATTTGTGTTTTGAGGGTTTGAAAGATTATCTTTCATCAGTTCTTTGTAATATTGATCCCGTGTATATGCGTGAGAAGTTTTGGGAGTGAAATGATTTCATTCGAAAGCTGCAAAGATATGCTTCACAATATTTTTTTTGGATATTGACTTATTGTTTTTTCATAAATAAAATTATATTCATTGACTATTTTGTAGTTAATTCCGCGTCTTCTGCACTTCGATATAAACTCTATTCAAAAATCACATCACACATAATTTCCCTTTTTATGCCCATTGACGTCACTGGTGGAAACATAGGATTGATTTCTTTATATATTGGAATAGAAAAATATATAAATTATAAGATATATTCTACGTAACTCTAATATATTTCCATTTATTTTTTTATTGATTTTTTCAAAGATTTTCTTATATATCCATTTATTTTAAATTCCTCTATATATTATGTTATATATATATATATATTCTTTTCTATACTTTAACAACAATATATAATAATTTTGAGTATATTTACTTCTCGTCTTTCATATTCAGTCTCTTAACTACTTTCCTTTTAAGCCCGCATTGAAAAATGTTATGATAAAGAAGAGTTTTCCCCGTACAGTTTTCGATGGCTGTAGGAGCATTCTAATTTTGCAATAAGAAAAGTGCGCCCTGAGGTAGCTTATCCCGACTAGGCTCAAGAATCACAGACAGTCAATAAAGATAATGCGATGACCTACGCCTCATTGGCGGAGGTCTCACAAGACGTGGATGGAATGGACCTAGAGCGGCCTCGTTTGTTGAAGAAGCACTCCTGTAAAGTGCCGGTAAGCGGAAACGACATGGACGTTGTAGCCATTGGTGGTTTAAGGTCCAGTACATGAGAGGACTTAGGGCAGAATGTATATGCCCAAGCAGCAAGCAATAGCGTTGGATGAGAGTCGGGGTTTCTCCGGTGACTTCGTTAATGATCAAACAGATTACATGCGGAAACCAACATACTGCGAAAATTACAGCTACCCATAGCAAAGAATTTGCCAATCTTCTACGGCTCCTCAAGGTGCTAGTCGGTGGTTGTGCAATGTCCTCCTGCTCGGTTTCCGGTTTACGTATTCCGTTACGACCCTATAGGATATTACTGAGGAATTATGAAGTAACTTGTTTTCAATGGTTATAATCGGTATTCCAGATTTCTTTTAAAAACAAACGAAGACCACAAGGGAAAAACGATCTTAGTCACCATTTGAAAGTCACCAATTTATTTGCAATTCACACATAATACTCTTCATTACGAATTGATTACAGAAATTACTTTTTGCAAAAAATATATTTTAAATGAAACATGGAAAAAGAAGTCCAGCACTCTAGAATTGTAATGTAACAAGTCAAGTATTCTAACTAGTTAACTCGAGTTGAATATCAATGTTGAAAATTCGAGTAATTTTTAATTTCGATTCGAGTTAGACTTGTTTCAATCGAACCCGCAAGTTGCTTGAATTTATGCCAGGTCTAATTGGGCTGAGTCGTTGTGAGTCGGGCTCATGCCTTACGGCAGAAAGAACCAATTCGCAGGTTTTAGGAATTATTGGATTCGTAATAGTTTTTAACGCTGTTCCTTACATTAGCGTGGACTCAGATAGATTTTTCATAAATTGTTTGCTTTTAAAAGTGACCCATGTTTAAAAATGATTTTTCAATTTTTATTTTGGACTCGTTCGAATCGTTTTTCTCCTATAGTCTTCAAATATTATTGAAAGGTGAAATCATTCCAAAGACAATGAGAGTATTATTTCTAAGGGAAAATCTGCAACACCCGGTATATAAAATTAGTATTTTTTTTCCTATCGAATAAAACGTTCATCTATTAGTACATAATAATAATGATAAAAACATACTAAAACTATATCCATGTTTTTCTACCCGCTAAATCATGCTAATTCTGCGTTATTTCATATCCAATTACGAAGCTCTAGTAAATTCTTTTATTCAAATGCGTATTTTTAGTTTGTGCGCTAAAGTAACTTTGTAAGAAAAATCTACTTCTCTACACAGTACGATATTAGTAGAATATTGAATAGAATACATATTAAAAAAAGATGCAGTTAACCGATGATCTCATACAAACATATATATGTATATACGTATATATTAGGAAAGTTACAGTTCTTGTTAGATATTGATTTCTCATATCCAAGCTTCCTATTAATTCGTAATAATACGATGCAATTTTCGAATAACACAGAAAGAGACGAAAAATGATTAAAAAAATACCGTAGCTTTATCGCGGAACTTTTTCAAAAGAAAGTCTAAAAGATTAAAAAAGAAAACTTAGGAAGTTTTCAGGCTTTCGGAATTAAATAGATGGATCTTCTTTTTCGCGCTCGTTTAGATATTGCTCTCGATGTTTTTAGACTGAAATAAATATTTCTTCATTATTACTTTTTTTTATTAAAATTTTCATTTAATCCTCGGTGTTTACTTATCGATTTGGTACCCAATTTCTTTTTTTGTTAATTTACCAAATCCAACAAAGTAGGAATTAGAGAGAAAAAAAATATTGAGGTTTGTATACCTCATTCTCTAGACGATTTGGGATGCCAGCTACAATTATAACGTGTGTAGGCCGTCTCATTAGGGGCATTGGAAGTGGTAATTCCCCATGTTTGGCACGAGCAGTCAGGGAGAGAGCTGTAAGTTTTGCATGGACTCCTAAATGGCAAGCAATCACGGTACATGCTGGCATAACATGCACAAAGATAACTCTCACGATAAGGAAACTTTGCCTCCAAGGGTTTTTATCAATGAATTGAAGACCTGATAGGACCGCTGCCGATAGCCAAGTTGCCGCCACTACGGATAGAATTAGCGGACGTCTCCTAACAACTTGACCAGCAGGCTTGTAGTTTTTAACTGTTAAATACCTATCCACAGATAGAATCATCATCGATAGGGTACTTGCGGATATTGGCCAAGCCTGGAAAAGTCAAAACAAAAGAAAACCAAAAAAGAAGGAAGTCAATTTTCATTTTTCCAAGTGCATAGATTTTTTTATACCTGGATAAATGAAGCAAAACAAAACCATGATTCAGTCCAAGATGTTATGGTATATATAGCAGCAGTAACAGGTCCACTTAAACAGCAAACGCAGAAATCTGCTGCTACAAGACCTAACAATAAAGGACTTCGATGTTTGGCTCCAGGACCAGAACATAGCGCTATTCCTAGAGTTCCGTTACCTAATACTCCAACTAAGAACATGCATCCATATAAAGTTACAAGATAATCCATTCTGAAATTTAAAATTTTCCCGCTGAAAGAAAATCTTCTTAAATATAATCTAGAACGTACCTTTTCTCCAAATAACTCTTATATAGCGAATTGTACAATCATCATTGCAAAGTCTTCTGTTGTAATCTTCAAGACGAAACTTCGCGGGAATATTGGGAAGGGTAGCGACTACCCTCGACTAGAGTTCGACTTCAACTAACACCCCAGCATCCTCCGTCCTTAACTGGGTAGTTGTTATCTTCCTTCCTATAAAATCGTGGAAATTCGCTTGAACTCGTGAAATTTGCGATGACACTGTAGATATACAGAGCGTCGTAACAATATTTGAAACTTTTTGAGGGAAAAGCTTTTATGCGGGTACGCACACATCTACACGTAACCATTAATCGAACCTAAAATGGGGAAAATTTAACGAACTTCGTAATGAATTTGAAATTGATAAATTTACCGAGGTAACCTAATAAATTACCGCGAAATTTCTAATTAACGCTTAAAAAAACGAATTAATCTATAAAATTAAGGAGAATTATGGTCATAATACAATACGGGGACATTTACAATGACTTTTACAAGCTTAAATTAATGAAGATAAATTATGACTGGATTCAGATATTAATTAAGCGAAACATAAAAGCGATTTTTATACCAACGTCTTGATTTTTAAGCTTCTCGATTCTTACAGTAAATCAAAATGTTAGTAAACTCATTCTTCATCTTAAATATTTGTTCTCATTTCGACAATTTATACATCTCGAAACCTTTCGCATTTGATAGGGATTCCTGCATTCCTGAACAAACATTAATTTTTTTTTATACTCTTTCAATTGTGTTCGATATTGTTGGCAAAAGCCATACAGTATTGATGTTTCCCTTGAGAAATTTCCCATCCTACGGACCTAGTACATATTACAATTCTCCATATCCAAGCATTTGAGGTATCTTTAATTTGCAGACATGCCCGTGAATCCCGTGATGTTATAATTTTCTTTTATTTTTTTTTTATGCGAATGTTGTTATGGTTTCTACGGCTAGACTATTTGTTTGTTGTTCCAATTAGAGCAACGCAACTGCGCTGAAAGCCAGTGGCGGACGCATAAAAGTTTACACAAAATAAATTAAATGTGATACGTGCTCAAACACTTACCGTTTTAAGAGTCCTCCGTGAAATCACAAAGTGGATAATGTCTATTTAATATTTGTAACATTAGATATGTTTCCAAAGTTGTTTCGGCAAAGTGAGTGCGGCGTGAAGAAAAAGTGTTTTCGTATGCCGAAAACGAACGTTCTACATCTAGTGACGTTATATTTGCGTAAGTAAAATAATCTTTCAAATAACTTAACGGTTCTGTTGACGCACCTTCACAAATTTGTCTTAATGTGCCAAAATCAGAGTCTTTATCTAAAACACTTTCAAACCTTTCTAAAACACAAACATTTCTTGCGTCTTCTATCGCGCATAGCTGTGCGTGAACATATTGCACTATTTGCAGAGATTCCACTAACGACACCGAAGAATTTTGTAGTTTTTCTATCGCATCCGCTAGTCCCACGTAATTGTTCTGAATAATTTCCAAATCTGTTTTAACTTGACTATCCTGAAATTTCAAGCGGCTTACCTTGACAGCCGCAGCTTCCTTTGGGTCGAATTTTAAAATCACGTTCTTTATATTCTCAAAATATTTAAGATAATAAAATGCAGCCTCTAACCATGTTCCTCAACGAGTAAGAATAGGTTGTGGTGGTTCAGGAATACCGGGGCATAGTCTATGAAATTCCCGAATACGTTTTAGGGATTTTACAAACACAGCTTTTGTATGTGCCATTAGACCGTCTACCTCGGGATAACATTTTCTGATACTATCTGCTACGAGACTGAGAGTATGAATTTTACATGTAATATGCAACAAGTTAGCACAATGTTTTTTAAGAGATCGACCTACAGCAAGCATGTTTGCGGCACCATCACTCATAAACATCAACAGTTGATTTGTTGAAAGTTCAAAGTTTTCCAATGTATTTAACACCAACATTGAAATTACTTCGGCAGTGCATTGTTGTATTCGTCTGGAAGCTAGTAAAATTGAGGGTGACGGTCGATGTGGTTCCATTGTGCGTACCATTGCATTAACCACAGAATGTTTTTTACGATCTGTTGTTTCGTCCACACATAACCACAGTTTTTTTATCTTGCAACTCCGATTTAATTCTTTTCTCGCCATGCTCACGAGCAAACGGCACAACTCTCTGTAATGTTCTCTCACTTGGTAACTTAAAGTCCGAATATTCATTCCAAAACGAGACGTATGCTTTCTTCCTTAGTAAATGAAATGGTAAATTACATGCAATAAACACATAAATTAAATTTAAATTTGTCATAATCTCGTGTGGATTTTTTTTTTGAAACATGCCCTGCACTATTTACGTGCCGTAGACAATCACTTTTCGACCAACACATTAGATCTATTTTACACACTACACATTGAATTTTAGCACCATCACACTTTAAATCAGGCATTTCTGCAATAAATTCTCTTATTGTGTCCAACTTTGGTCGTTTTCGCGACGTAGGAAACATTTTCAAAACAAACGTAGAACTACGATATAGTATACGACAGCGTAGATGCATACACAACAGGTCGGCTTTCGAGTCGCAGTTATACTGACGCTTATACCGAATTGTCCCGGCCGTGTTTATTTTGTGTAAACTTTTATGCGTCAGCCACTGGCTTTCAGCGCAGTTTGCGTTGCTCTAGTCATAATTTTCTTTTATTTTTTTTTATCCGAATGTTGGACGGCTAGACTATTTGTTTGTTGTTCCAATCCTTTGTCACAAGGACAACAAAAAGTTAGTTGCATATTAAATTCTCTAATTTTTACTGTGTGAGTGACCACACTCCAATGTATACCACCTGTATGTTTACTTTAAATGGTATTCTTTTTTGTTATCGAAACCCATTTCACCTCGATGGTTTTTTACTGGATTTTAAAGATTATTTTTAGCATATTTATTTTATCGTCCAAAAATGAAATTTATTGCCTAAGAACTTCATTATGAATTAGTAGGTTATTAAAATTGTATCAAACTCAATTCTCCAGCTTATTGTTTCATTATATTTTCATGGATACGTTTCTCGTTGAATAGGAAGTGCTACAATTTCCTATAAAGCGGTTCGTTCTCGATACACGTCTATTACAAATCGATAATTCTCGTAATATGCGGCATTGTAATAATAAATGGCATTTTGTCTCGATAGTCAGTTTAAGTACATATTTTTATCTGAAGACGTAGAGTATATCTACTAAAGTCGATGGCTTTTTCTAAAAATACAACGAAAGATGATTAAGAACTCTAAAGATTAACTTGTGAACCAATCTAAAAATATCAAATTACGCAATTTGTACATTGAAATTAGCAGCATATTACATTAAAAATTTTAATATGTTCAATGATTTGAGAAGAAGAGTTAAAGTTAACGCCAAACAATTATTTATGAAATACATTTCAGATATGGAAAGCCCAATTAAAGATAATCCCCATCAATTTTGGCAGTTTGTGCGGTCCAGGAGGAATTGTACACAGATTCCCAATTCTATTCTAAATATGAATGGTGGTTTACTTGAGGATCCACTGTTTTCGTGACATTTTCCAGTCTGTCTTTCTCTCCGCTTTACAGACATCTACCTATGCACCTGCATTCATCAATGGTCTATCAACTGATGTGCCAACCGAATTCGATATTCTTCATGAATTGAAAAGACTGCGTCCTAATTTTACAATGGGATATGATAATATACCCACTTTTGTTTTAAAAGACTGTGCTAATGTATTTGCTTCTCCATTGTGCTACCTCTTCAATTTGTCTCTTTCCACATCCACATTCCCTGACATTTGGAAAATTGCTAGAGTAACTCCTGTTTATAAGAAAGGTGATCGACATTCTATGGAAAATTACAGGCCTATAGCCACAATAAACAATCTGGCAAACATTTTTGAATCATGGCTATATAAATGTATTTATTCTCAGATTAAATCATTAATTTCCATTGACCAACATGGCTTTATGGCCAAGCGCTTTACTGTCTCAAATTTAGCAGTTTTAACACAATATTTATCTGATAATCTTAATAATAACAAACAAGTCGATGTTATTTATACTGATATGACTAAAGCCTTTGACCGTATTGACCACTTCTTACTTATTAGCAAACTTGATCCTATTGGCTTCTCTACATCCCGAGTTTCTCTTTTCAAGTCTTACCTTGCTAAAAGAAAACACTATGTAGCTTATAAAGGTCATGTATCGCAATATTTTATTCCATCATCAGGCGTACCACAAGGAACAAATTTAGGCCCTCTCTTATTTCTATTATTTATTAGTGATTTACCTCCCCAACTTTAAAATCAAATTGACATCCTTCTAACTTGGTGCGTCGACAATAAATCAAGCGTAAACGTTTCCAAGAGCAGGGTTGTAACTTTCTCTCGTAAAACTACTACCCTAATTTACGATTATTGTATTGATAGCCTTGTTCTGGAGCGTACTCATTTGATAAAAGATTTAGGCGTACCTTCGATTCCAAACACACTTTTAGTGACCACATCAATACCATTGCTAACTCTTGCTTTACGGATGTTGGGTTTTACCATAAGGATCACTCGCAAATTTTCTTCCGTTGATTCGATCTTTTCTCTATACATTTCTTTTGTATGTTCCAAATTAGAATATGCATCGTTGATTTGATCTCCCATATAAAGGGTGTTTCAATGAGAGCGCAAGATTTGAATTGTGTGCCAGCTTGGCTGTCTTAATGTCACATGATTATGATATGCCAAGTCGATAGGAAACAGATGGGAGTTAATAAACATGGAGCATTACACCACAGAACAACGCATCCTGATTGTTAAACATTATTATCAAAATGGTGAAAGTTTGATTGCCACGATTCGTAAAATTCGTCCAATTTTCGGTCGAAATAATGTTCCTAAGTCATCTACTGTGAAAAGAATAATCGCAAAATTCGAAAGTACTGGTTCGGTTAGTGATGTGAAACATACGACACGAGCTCGTAGAGGTCGTTCAGAACAAAACATCACGGAAGTTCGCGGGAGTGTGGCCAAGAGTCCAGGGACGTCGATTCGTCGTCGTGCACAACAATTGGACATTACAACAAAGATTTGCGCCCCCATGCGTACAAGGTCCAATTGACTCAGCAACTCCTGCCTACAGACCACTTACAGCGAAGACAGTTCACCAATTGGATCCTTGAACAACAAGAAGTGAATGCCGATTTTGCGGCCAAAACGATCTTCAGCGATGAGGCACATTTTCACCTCGATGGCTTCGTAAATAGGCAAAACTGCCGCGTTTGGGGCTTAGAAAATCCACGAATGATTCATGAAAAGGCAATGCATCCAAATCGTGTCATTGTTTGGTCTGCATTGTGGGCCGGAGGAATCATTCTTCGAAAACGAGGTAGGTAATGCCTCAATTGCACGATATTGCTCTCGACAACATGTGGTTTCAACAGGACGGTGCCACTTGCCATACCGCCCGTGAAACATTGGCGGTCTTACACGAGACTTTCCCTGGTCGTGTCATCTCCCGGTTTGGTGACCGGAATTGGCCGCCACGATCTTGTGATTTAACACCTTTGGACTTTTGGCTGTATGCAACACCGTTATTGAAAATTTCGCCAAAAGAGTAAGCATGTGCCAGCAAAGCCGTGGCGGCAATTTATCAGATGTGTTGTTCCATTCATAATTCCCAAATGTCTACATTATAACTAGAGCAACGCAAACTGCGCTGAAAGCCAGTGGCTGACGCATAAAAGTTTACACAAAATAAACACGGCCGGGACAATTCGGTATAAGCGTCAGTATAACTGCGATTCGAAAGCCGATCTGTTGTGTATGCATCTACGCTGTCGTATACTATATCGTAGTTCTACGTTTGTTTTGAAAATGTTTCCTACGTCGCGAAAACGACCAAAGTTTGACACAATAAGAAAATTTATTGCAGAAATGCCTGATTTAAAGTGTGATGGCGCTAAAATTCAATGTGTAGTGTGTAAAATAGATCTAATGTGTTGGTCGAAAAGTGATTGTCTACGGCACGTAAATAGTGCAGGGCATGTTTCAAAAAAAAAATCCACACGAGATTATGACAAATTTAAATTTAATTTATGTGTTTATTGCATGTAATTTACCATTTCATTTACTAAGGAAGAAAGCATACGTCTCGTTTTGGAATGAATATTCGGACTTTAAGTTACCAAGTGAGAGAACATTACAGAGAGTTGTGCCGTCTGCTCGTGAGCATGTCGAGAAAAGAATTAAATCGGAGTTGCAAGATAAAAAACTGGTTATGTGTGGACGAAACAACAGATCGTAAAAAACATTCTGTCGTTAATGTAATGGTACGCACAATGGAACCACATCGACCGTCACCCTCAATTTTACCAGCTTCCAGACGAATACAACAATGCACTGCCGAAGTAATTTCAATGTTGGTGTTAAATACAATGGAATAGTTTGAACTTTCAACAAATCAACTGTTGATGTTTATGAGTGATGGTGCCGCAAACATGCTTGCTGTAGGTCGATCTCTTAAAAAACATTGTGCTAACTTGTTGCATATTACATGTAAAATTCATACTCTCAGTCTCGTAGCAGATAGTATCAGAAAATGTTATCCGGAGGTAGACGCTCTAATAGCACATACAAAAGCTGTGTTTGTAAAATCCCCAAAACATATTCGGGAATTTCATAGACTATGCCCCGGTGTTCCTGAACCACCACAACCTATTCTTACTCGTTGGGGAACATGGTTAGAGGCTGCATTTTATTATCTTAAATATTTTGAGAATATAAAGAACGTGATTTTAGAATTCGACCCAAAGGAAGCTGCGGCTGTCAAGGTAAGCCGCTTGAAATTTCAGGATAGTCAAGTTAAAACAGATTTGGAAATTATTCAGAACAATTACGTGGGACTAGCGGATGCGATAGAAAAACTACAAGATTCTTCGGTGTCGTTAGCAACATGTTCACGCACAGCTATGCGCGATAGAAGACGCAAGAAATGTTTGTGTTTTAGAAAGGTTTGAAAGTGTTTTAGATAAAGACTGATTTTGGCACATTAAGACAAATTTGTGAAGGTGTGTCAACAGAACCGTTAAGTTATTTGAAAGATTATTTTACTTACGCAAATATAACGTCACTAGATGTAGAACGTTCGTTTTCGGCATACAAAAACACTTTTTCTTCACGCCGCACTCACTTTGCCGAAACAACTTTGGAAACATATCTAATGTTACAAATATTAAATAGACATTATCCACTTTGTGATTTCACGGAGGACTCTTAAAACGGTAAGTGTTTGAGCACGTATCACATTTAATTTATTTTGTGTAAACTTTTATGCGTCCGCCACTGGCTTTCAGCGCAGTTGCGTTGCTCTAATTATAACTCAATAAATATTTCAATACTTTGCTACAGAAAACCATGTTTTATTGAACCTTCAAATCTTGGGCTCTTATTGAAACACTCTTTATAAATATCAAATAAATCTCTTAGAACAAATTCAGAGACGTTCTTTAAAATACATGTTCTTCAAAAAACATGCATACTATCCGGAGCAGGGCTTCAGTCATAGGCTACTGTTAAATTTATATAATATCGATTCTTTTGAGCTTCGTCGTAATTACCCAGATCTTACATTTTTATACAATTTCCTAAATAACGGTCGTGACTCACCTAGGCTCTTTTTTTGTTCCTCATCCAGCGTCCAGATCATCCAATGTGTTACTACTGCATCAGACCTAACACAAACGTCGTGATCAAATCACCAATTTGCAGGGTTTGCACAAACTTGAATTCATTGTCGGATGTCTCCAGTGATATTAATTTCTTCCCTATATCATCACTTCTAAGAAAATGTACTATCACTTTTCATTATATTTAAGTAATGTTGTTTGTTTATAGATAATATTATGTTTTTAGTTTTAATCTATAGTAGAATTAGAATATACATATGTTGTAATATACTTGTCCTATAATTGGATTGTATCTGTTGGGCAATATTCTATTATTATTAAAAAAAGAATATTGACTTATATAATTGTGTACCTCCCCTTTGATTATTTTCTGAAAGTATAACGAATAATGATAGCAGGGACAGTTGTTTTGGAAATCCTAGAATTACCTTGGTGTTTTAATTATAATCTGCATCTGTAGCTTAGTCGAACCATATCAATATACCAGGAATATAAGAATGTTTTTCATTGTGAAGTAATCTAATATTGTTGTGGAAGATATTCAAAATGTCCTGTCTAAATTTCAGGTGATTTTATTACAAGCATCCGCATTTTTAAAATAAGTAAAATTAGTAGAAGACTATAATTTACTTATTTGAAAGTTGAAATCTAATTCCAAATAAATTCTCCTTCTTCTAAAACCATCATCACTAATTTCATTTCTCTTCTATGTGAGTTCTCCTTTTTTTTCATTGGTTTGTCTTATGTACGTGTCAAACAAAATTATTTTAATGGCCCTTCAAACGTGAAATTTTGTCTCTCTCGATACCCAAGGTTTATTCTAATTAAATAAAATTGTATAATTAATATCCTGTCAAACTAACAAGGGAACATCCCGAACCCGTAAATTCCAAAAAAATTGAAACTTTGTGGACAAGTAGTCCTCACCCAAAGATGTTCGAAGCCATTTTCCTTATCGGCCCAATTTCGTTTTAAGAGGGTGAAACCACCCCTGAAATTTTACTTGATTTTCGAATGAACTTATTCAAATGCCATATTGTGGATGTTATACAGCCCTTCAAGCAGTTTTAAAAACGTACTTCACTTTTTGTGAAATAATTATTAGAGAAGGATAAGACTTGCCTCACGATACATCGCTTTATGTAATTGTCAATGCCTGTGTAAAACAAAGATATGTTAAAGGTAATCCGCAGATATTGTGTGAATAATGTATTATCTTCGATGTGTACACGTATTTCGGATATCTCTATTACTGACTCACAATCAATGTGATAGAATAATTTATGCAATGAGTTTATTAATTCTTTAAAATTCGACATATGAATTTGTAAATTGGTAATGATACTTATGAAGGCAGATATAGTGCGACGACAGCTGTACATACATATGATAACAATGATAAAGTATGACTTATACTTATAATAAGTACAATAATCTTTAATGTGAGTAATAGTTAATATGTAATAGTTTAAAATTGTTGATTTGTTTGGATAAAAATAAGTATATAAGAAAAAGTCACTGTGAGAATTAGAGTACTGGTTCAACAATGGTAGTAAATCCAGTAAATGTAGTTCGATTACTAATACTGACATTTAATGTCGCAAATGATAATTGTCCAGTAGTTTTCAACAATGAAGAAAGTGAAATGCACGACGTATTGAAGAATATATTAATTAGATCTCGGGTCGATGCAACCTTTGAAGTAGATAACGACGTAACGCTAGAATTCTTGCAAGAATCTAGGCCACATTCTGTAGAATTTGTTGATAATAGATATCCACCTTCACGGGAAGAAGTCTTAGAAGTTATACAATTTGAAGAAGAAGAATGTACACCAGAAGAAGGAGATATTGTCTATTTAGAATTGAAGCTGTAAAACATAGATTTAAGAGAGTAAAGTCTTTACAACAATTATATAGGTAAGAAATTGCAGGCCAATTTTAAGAGATTTTTGTATTCACAATTTTTTTGCTTTTTAGATGGGAGGTATCAATACGAAAAGGAGGAACACGAAGAGAGAAATTATTACAAATTTCGGAGTGTGTTTTTAATAAATTTGTTACTAGCAGCGAAGCGCATGCTATAATTCACGACCTAGATCTTCGTAAATGGGCTATGGAAGCCAATGAAGAAATCGGATTAACAAATTTCAGAGCATCCCCACATTGGTTATGAAACTTCAAGAAAGTATACAGGATAGTTTCTAGAAAAATTACGAAATTTATAACCTGTTCATATGGTACAGACACGGCAGAGTTAAATCAAATTTCGTCGGCTTTCGTACAAGAAGTAAAACCTTATATTGCGAAGGTAGGCTCTACTAATACATTCAACGCTGATGAAAGTGGATTCAATTTGGAATTGCACTCTGGTCGCACATTAGCTCCGCAGGGATCGAAAGCAGTTGAAAGTATTGTGCAATCCATATTCGCTACAACACACAGCTATACCATACTTCCTACAGCATCCGCGTCTGAACGCTTGTCGTCGCCCCTATTCGTGGTTTTGAAAGAACAAAGTGGTACATTTGGACCACGAGTAGTAGAATCGTAGAAATGTTCCACGCAGGAAATATTTATGTAACTGCTTCATCATCCTGAAAACTAACAGCATTATTCACGGAATGGTTCACAAAGGTATATCTTCCAAATACGGGATTTCAAACAGTTTTATTGCTAGATTCGTGGACTGGCCATTGTCCATCTAACTTAAAAGACCATATATCGGCTGACAAAAATGTGAACATCCTCACAATACCAAAGAAAACCACTGGTATGATACAACCCCTAGACTTCTATGGATTCCGTGTTTGGAAAAATTTTGTTAGGAAATTATCTGATATTAAACTCTTATACAACTACGATATTAATTTGCATATGCGTAACAACATTATTAAATTACAGTCTTTAGTGCACAACCAATTATCTTCTTCAAAATGTCATAATTTATTTGCTTATGCATGGTACAAAAGTGGTTATATTGCGGACCGGCCAAATCGTTTCGATAATCCTGTCACTTTTGCCTTCACAGAAGATTTTCAAATTTCATCGCGATGTTCCATATGTGGAGCGCGTGCTATAATACGGTGATCCTGGTGCAACAGTTTTTTGTGCTTTAAGCATTTTTATGAAGAAATGCATTATCATACAAATTAAGTAATTACTAACGTATATGTTATATATACACATGTATACATAAGCTATATATTACAAAATATGTCATAATATGTATTTTATATGTTAGTTTGAATAAATCTTTCTACCACTATGGATTGTAATATCGACATCCGAAAGGCATGCAATATTATTATATTAATTCATTTTTATCTATATTTCTGTTTTCTAAAACATATCTATCTAAAAACATCAAAATTTTTGTTACATTCTTTCACAGTTTCACAGTCTCTAAAGACGACATATTAAATATCATTTTCCTCATTTTTTTAATAACTGTTTTACAAAAAGTGAAGTACGTTTTTGAAACTGCTTGAAGGGCTGTATAACATCCACAATATGGCATTTGACTAGGTTCATTCGTGAAAGAGTGGGGAAAGGCACTACCAAATTTTTAAGTAGAAATACTATGCTATTTTCACATATGTAATAGAGCTCAAAGAGACGATTATTTTATATAACTTTGATGTATTTGGTCCAACCGTTATCGAATTATTTTCAAAAAACCGAAAATCAAGTAAAATTTCGGGGGTGGTTTCATCCTCTTAAAACGAAATTGGGCCGATAAGGAAAATGGCTTCGACCATCTTGGGATGAGGACTACTTGTCCACAAAGTTTCAATTTTTTTGGAATTTACGGGTTCGGAATGTTCCCTTGTAAGTCATTTTAAATGGGTGAATCATTGAATAGACTCGATTTTACCTGTTTTTTATATGTTTTTTCTTTATAGTAGTTAGTGTGGTTGGTGTTTATTTGGCCAAATTAATGAATTTTTAACTACTCGCTATAGTTCATCAAGTGATGTACGATGTCCTCAGTGAATGTCGTTGTATCCGAATCACGTTCAAAATGTATTTGTTTTTCAAATCTTGCTTACAATTTCGTAATTTTCAAATTAAAGGATTCAAAAATGATTCAATATAGAATGTTTATACTTTATTGTAAATATACTTTCATATTTATTTGTAATTTTAACTCACTCGAAGAATTTTTGAAATTTTCGGTTTTTCAAAAATTATTTTATCTCGTCTATTTCTCGGTTTTCGAATACATACCCACAGTTTACTTTATGTATAAAATCAACTGATAACCTTTCTGATTCCAAAATATACACCAAAATGTATTACGCCTCCATGGCGAAATTTTGAAGTACGATAAGTTGTAATGGTTCCATGTTTATCGTATATTTCATTAATACACAATGCGTTTAATTAATTTTGAAATTAAGAAATATAATTAAAGTTTCCGATTGTGAATTTTGTTTGTGCATTAAATGTTGTCTACTAAAGTCTTTTTTTAAAGAAAAATGAATCTTACCTCATGTGTAAGACAAGGATAAACAATTGATCTGGGGGAAAATCCAGGTAAGAGGGCACCAACACTGCTTCTTTTTATTCCTTAAGAAATTATGCACGTATTAATAATGTCGACTTTATTTATACCTATTATACCTTTTGAGGAGATTGAACGGCGACAACATTTTATTTTTCAGTTCTTAGTAGTGCTGTAGATATCCAATAAATCCGGATCCGCTATCCGGTTTTCGGATCTGGATCCGTTATCCGAAACCACGGATCCAGATCCGTTATCCGAAACCTCGGATCCGGATCTGCTATCCGAAGCCTCGGATCCGGGTTCACTATCCGAAACCTCGAATTCGGATCCTTTATCCGCTACTTCGCATTGGAATCCATTATCCGATAACGTGGATCCAGCCTCGTTCTCCGACAATTTTCTCAATCAAATAGTAAGGTGCAGTGCCGTAAAATTTCGTAGTAAATTTAGTAAACTTTACATTAGATTTCATTTAAATCTAGTAAACTTAACAATATCCTACTTCAAAATAAAATATTCCAGACTTATTATATAATGATTAGCAAGATTTATTCGCATTCATTAATGTGTAAATACGAGGGATGATCGTAAAATAAGGTTCCCATATTTTTTAAAAATAGACAGCATTCTTTATTTCCTTAACATTACACATCGTTTTAAAGGTAAAAACTTAAGCTATTTTTCGACATAATCGCCATTTCTATCCAAGCATTTTTGCAGACGGTGCTCCAACTTATGTATCTCCATGTCGTAAAATTCTGCCGCCAGTACTTTCAAGAATCGAATAACCTCTTCTTTGACTTCATCGTCGGTCCCGAAGCGTACGCCACCCAAGTGTTCCTTTAATTTTGGAAACAAGTGGTAATCACTTGGAGCTAGCTCCGGACTGTAGTTCCTGGGTTTGACGAGAGACGTGGGGCTGAGCGTTGTCGTGAAGAAGCGTCACACCTGCAGTCAGTCTTCCTCTCCGACGGTTCTGGATCGCCCGTCTGAGTTTGGTCAGTGTATCGCAATACCTGTTTGAGTTTATTGTCGTCCCAGGAGGCAAAAAGTCGACCAGCAATAGCCCTTTCCTATTCCAAAAGACGGTTGCCATGACTTTGCCAGCAGATTGCGATTGTTTAAACTTCTTTGACTTCGGCGAAGTTGAGTGGCGCCATTCGCATGATTGTCGCTTGTTTTCTGGAGTGAAATGAAACACCCACGTTTTGTCGCCCGTAATAATGGAGTCCAAAAGTTCCTCCTTGTTGTCTTGACATTGTTGAAGAAACGCAACACTGGGCACACTTGCAGCGTTTTTTCCGTGAGCATTCGCGGTACCCACCGCGCGCACACCTTGCGGTAGCCCAGTTTTTCGGTCAAAATCTTTTCAATTGTGGTGTTGGAAATCTCAGGAATCCCAAGAGCGAGTTGACGAATGGTGATCCTCCGATCTTCAAGCAGTATGCTCTCGACCTTTTCAACGATTTCCTCTGAAACTGATGGTCTTCCGCTCCGCTCTTCATTGTGAATTTCCGTCCGACCTCCAGTGAATTCCCTACACCATTTGCGGACGTGTTGAACAGCTATACACTTTTCTCCATAAACTTCGGTTAATTAGCGATGAATGTTTATAGGTGAAACCCTTTTCGCGTTTAAAAAACGTATTACAGCACGAATTTCGCACCTGGCGTTAGCGGCGATCGGGAGTTCCATCTCGGACGGCTGCTTAGCCAACATTGAGCGGCGTAGCGAGACGGAAGTGGTACGTATATAGAGTGGGAGAGTTGCTGCACACGCCAATGTTGTCGAATTTCGCCTAACATGTCTTATTGCTGCTGTAGGGCTTTGGGAACCTTATTTTACGATCATCCCTCATAGTAGATAGATATAATTGTTAAAATATCATTTCAAAGCCATAGTGTTAGTGATATTTTGAACAGATAACTCTTGCCCAGACGTTTTATACATACATGTGTGTATTATTGAAATATCTTTCGCTTTTTGTATTTATCTCAAAAGTGTACAGTTGAGTAAAGAATTCCTTGTAGTTATTACGCCGTATTCCTAGAGGAGTCGGGAATTGTTTATAGTCATTTTGTTTGAATGGGGCCACTGTTGCAGTTCACTGCGTTATTTTTTGGTGGTGGCTTTTCATTTTTTCGCTGTTGCCCATCTTTAATATAACAGCAATTTCAATTCTAGAAAAAACTTATGATGTGTCTTCATTATATATCAATTCGTTTAAAAAATGGTAAACTACTTAAACGACGAACTTTAGAAAGGTTCGCTTACAATTAGTGGACAGCCAAAATTCTTGAAATTTTAGAAATTATATCTGTATGTATATAACTGTTTGTAATACATATTTGGTGTATGTATACTCATATCTACAAAAATACACGACAATAAGAGGTTTTAAAATTCATTTATTTGCCAAGAACATCGGTGTCGTGTACTGTCGTGCAAGGATGAGTCTAAGTTGCAAATATTCGTACCATGAAGAAGACAACTTGAAAGGAGCGCTTTGTAAGGAGGGCACAAAGCGTATAATCCAAGGTGTTTATAAGCTACCATCAAATATGGCGGAGGATCAGTTCTTGTTTGGGGCTGTATAACATCGATAGGAGCTGAGCCTTTACTACGAATTTGACTGCCAAACAATATTTGAATATTTTGCGGAAGTGTACCATACCATCTTCAAAACGGCTTATCGGCGAGAGTTTCATTTTACAACAGGATAACGATCAGAGGCACATTGCTCGAATCGTTAAATACCATTTAAATGAAATAGCCGAAAAAAATGTTACCGAAGCCATGGTTTGGCCCCCGCAGAGCCCAGATCTCAACATTATTGATTATGTGTTGGATTACTTGGAAAGAACTAAGCTCAAGCAAAATCCAAAGAATGCAGACGAATTGTTTAGTCTTGGAGGACGAATGGAATAAAATTCCACAAGACTCAATTAATAAATTAATTGAAGTGTACGAAGCGTTATCACTGCTAAAGGTGGCCATTCGCACAAAATATTAGATCTTTTTTTCTCTTCTTTAATATCATATATATACTTTCATTTTAATATTATATATTATTAAAATAAACATACAGTGAAGTTCGGCTATAAGGAGGGACCAAGGGACCATACAAATTGTTCGTTATATACGACCGCTCGCTACAAAAGATTTTTTCATTTCCGTGTATATATTATACGTTAAATTGCGCGCTTTTAAGAATATATAATTAAAAATTAAGTACACATGCCAACTGAAAGGTTTATTCTGTAAAAACAAAAAGATACTAATACATATGTACATGAAAACTAAACATTGGATCTTACGCAATCAGTCATTTTTTCTGTGTGCTTTGAGCACTTAGAATTTTTTTAGTGAAAACTCCTTCAAATTTATCTGCACATACGACATTATGGTGTTCAAAGCATCCATAGCTTCTTGTGTCGTAGGGATTTCTGTTTCCTCATCCCCGTCTTCTGCAGTTGCCATATCTTCTTCGTCAATGTCTTCATCTGGTTGACTAATGATGGATTGGATAATTTGAATATCGTCAGGAACTTTGAATACTTCAAGGTTTTCATCTATCCTGTCGTATTCTCGTAGATCAATATGATCGAATTCCGAAATGTTGTTGCTTTGTGCCCATTTGGACAGATTATCGACGTCCCTTTCTTCATCCTTATGTATCAAGAGCCATTGGGCGACAGGAATTATGTTGTCTTCCGTGAAATCAGCATCTACATTAAGGCCAGCACGTTGAAAACAGTTGGAAATAGTTTTTGAGGAAATATTTCTCCAAGCTGTAGTTAACATTGCAATCGCATCCTAACGAAACATTAAATTCAGTGTTGTTGTCGTGTGCGTTGACCAATTTAAATAACAGCTGCCTTCGATAATGTGTTTTTAAACACTTAATCACCCCGAAAATTACGTTGAATACAATCAAAATGCTGCTTAACATTATTATTTCATAGCTTGATCCATTGGTTGCAACGTTGCCGTCGTATTGGGATGAAGAAAAATCACCTCAATCCACTGCAAATTCATGATCGTGGGATGTGCTAGACAATTATCAATCAACAATAAAATTTTTCTTTTCTTTCTAGCTAATTCCACATCCCAGTTTTGTACTAATTTAGTGAAGATATCACCTGTCATCCAGGTCTTTTTGTTCGCTTCATAAATCCAAGCAGTGATCCTATCTTTTGAGAGCCTACCCCCAGAACATTTCTCCCCTTTAAAGTGTAGGGTTCTGTCGGGCGTCATTTTATAAAAAATTCCTGTTTCGTCTCTGTTAAAAATATCTTTATCAGCATATCGCCGTCGCAAACCTGAAATTTCGAAAACAATAACTAATCAGAAGTACGGATATTAGATACTTACTTGCTTAAGTGGTTGTTAACCATTCTTCTGTTATTTGTGGTGATACTACAGCAGACTCCCCGTGAATTTTACCGCTGCGTATGTCGTGCCTCCTTTTGAAGCGGTCAATCCATGATTTTGTGCAAGAAAAGCCTCCAGCATTTTCTGAGGCTTCTTCATTTGCCGATAATTGTGCAAAATGACTTGCCTTTTGCTGCAAAACTGGCCCGGAAATTGGTACATTTTCACTCCTTTTTAATGTAAACCGCTTCAGCAAAGCCTGATCCACATCTTTTCTTTCGGGCTGACGAAGTTTTTTTGTTGTCGGATTCGCACACGTCTGCGCTTCCAACAGTTTTTCTCGTTTTGTCCAAATGCTAGATACTGTCGAAGTACTTAAGCCATACTCACGGCATATTTGGCTATTTGAACATCCACTTTGTAACTTTCGTATTATTTCCACTTTAACCGATAACGTAATTGATCTTCGTGTATTTTTCGTTGAATTCGACATTTTTTCCGCCACACACACTGCACAAATAATGCCGTTTTAACTCAGGGGTAATCCTTGGCTCAGGCGCGTGGCACGACGCACGCATCCTCGTCGCTTCGTTATAGCCGACCGAAAAGTTGCCCGGGTCCAAAAATTACCCTTGTTATATGCGAGCCCTCGTTATATCAGACCTCATTATAACAGAATAGCAATACATGTGTTTATGTGGGATTCCGACGGGGACTTTTTAGTTTGCTTGTTACAACCAAGCGCTCGTTATATCCCCAGCTCGTTATATGCGAACTTCACTGTATTTAAATTATGTGTTTCTTACAATTCATGAATAAAATGCAACAACAATGTGAAAAAAATAAGTGGTCTGTTAATTATGCACATTACTGTATATATCTACACACAATATCGGATCCGATTCTATTGTGTCGCCAAGAATTACAACCCTACATATATTATAATATTTATAATTGATACTAAAGTAGCTCTCACTTTTTCAAATTCGAACAAGACCAATTTAAGATTATTTTGCAATGTAGAGTGTTTAATAAAGAAAATATCGAACTTATATGTGAAAGAGTAATTTGAATTTCCGCGCGATTCAAAATTACTTTGCATTACACAGGTGTTCAATAAATCTGGTGATTATTGCAGCTATATTGTTTGATAATTGCTTGATTTATTGCAGGTTTTCATAATTTACTAGGAAATTTTACGACACTGCACTTTACTATTTGCTTGAGAAAATTATCGCAGAACAAGGCTGAATCCACGTTATCGGATAATGGACTCGGATCCGAAGTATCAGATAAAGAAACCGAATTCGAGATTTTGGATAGCGGATCCGGATCCGAGGTTTCGGATAGCGGATCCGGATCCGAGGTTTCGGATAGCGGCTCCGGATCTAGGGTTCCGGATAATGGATCCGGATAGCATCAAGATCCGGATAGTAAATTATCCGGATCCAAAACTATCCGGATCTGGATAACAGCATTAGTTCTTGGCCGCCTTAAATGGTGATCCAAATTTGTGTCATCACATATTGTGGGCAAACGAGAGTCATTTTATCAGCCATAGCCTTCCAAATAGAAGAAATACCCATTATTGGTCCAATGAAGACCCTTATAACTAGAGTTGCTCAATTTGCGCCAACAGCCAGCGGCGGGCGCATAAAAGTTTACACAAAATAAATGGTCAGAAATAAAATATAATACATACGTGCTCAAATACTTACCGTCTTAAGAGTCTTCCGTGAAATCCAAAGTGAATAATTTTCTTTTTAAATCTCTGCAACATTAAATATGTTTTCCACACTTGTTTCGGCAAACCGAGTGCGGCGTGAGGAAAAAGTGTGTTTATATGCAGAAAACGAACGTTCTACATCTAGTGACGTTATATTTGCGTAATTAAAATAATCATTGGAACAACTTAACTGTTCTGTTGACGCACTTCACAAATTTGTCTTAATGTGCCAAAATCAGAATCTTTCTCTAAAACACGTTCAAACCTTTCTAGAACACAAACATTTTTTGCGTCTTCTTCCGCGCATAGCTGTGCGCGAACATGTTGCACTATTTGCAGAGATTCCACTAACAACACCGAAGGATTTTGTAATTTTTCTATTGCCTCCACAAGTCCGAAGTAATTGTTCGGATTAGTTTTTAAATCCGTTTTAACCTGACTATCTTGAAATTTCGACTGGCTTTCCTTGATAGCCGCAGCTACCCTTGGATCGAATTGTAAAATCACGTTCTTAATATTCTCAAAATATTTATGATAATAAAACGCGACCTGTAACTATGTTCCCCAACGTGTAAGAATAGGTTCTGGTGGCTCAGGCATACGGGGGCACAGTCTGTGAAATTTGCGAACACGTTTTGGGGATTTGACAAACACTGCTTTTGTATGCGCTATTAAAGCCTGCCACATGACTGAAAGCATGAGTTTTACACGTAATATGTAACAAGTTAGCACAGTGTTTTTTAAGAGACCGGCCTACAGAAAGCATGTTTGCGGCGCTCACTCATAAATATCAACAGTTGGTTTGTTGAAAGTTCAAACTTTCCCAATGTATTTAACACTAACTTTGAAATTACTTCGGTAGTACATTGTTGCACTCGTCGGGAAAGCTAATAGAATTGAAGGTGACGATTGATGTGGTTCCATTGTACTACCATTACATTAACCACAAAAATGTTTTTTACGATCTGTTGTTTCGTCCACACATAACCGCAGTTTTTTATCTTTCAACTCCGATTTAATTCTTTTTTCAACATGTTCACGAGCAGATGGCACTATTCTTCGTAACGATGCTGACTTGGTAATTTGCACTCCGAATATTTATTCCAAAAGAAGATATATGCTTCCTTGTCTAGTAAATTAAACGGTAGATTACATGCAATAAAGGTAACACATAAATTAAATTTAAATTTGTCATTGTGACGTGTGGAATTTTTTTTGAAGAATGCTGTTTACTATTTACGTGACGTAGATAATCCCTTTTGGACAAACACATTAAAGGAATATTACAAACTATACATTGAATTTTAACGCCATCATAATTTAGGTCAGGCATTTCTGCTATAAATTCTGTAACTTTGTCTAACATTGGTCGTTTTCCCGACGTAGGCAACATTTTTAAAACAAACGTGGAACAACAAAATAGTATTTGCGGCAGCGTACATGTATACACAACCGATCTGGTTGAGACCCGTAGTTATACTGAGGGTTTTATCGAACCTCCGCCACTGCCCGTTGGCGTTAGTGAGCAACTCTACTTATAACTAGGGTTGGGCGATTATGAATGATATAATCGAGATATATCGATTATACCCGAATAATCGATCATTCGATTATGGTTCAGAAATCATTCATTATTCGTTTCGACTGCGCAGGAGCACACAAACGGATTTTCGATTCGGATCTGTATTCGAAACTTCGAGGTTTCGAGTTTCGAAATAATTCACTCGTCACTCGGATTCTGTCAAATAATCGTGGAACATAATCGAAATCGTTAGTAAATTTCGAATGATGATTTCGATTGATCATTCGATTTTAAACGATTATTTCGATTCATTCGATTATTGAAATATATCGATTATGCCCAACACTACCTATAACGTGACAATAATTCAAAGACAGGGCCACTTTGGCATAAATATATGGTGTGGCATCACTGGGCATTATTTAGTAGGTCCATATTTCTATCAAGGCACCTTAACAGGGCAAAGATATTTGGTTGATTTTTATAGAATCAACTTCCACTTTTACTGGAAATTATACCACTACAATTTAGAATATATTTGCGGCTTCAACTGGATGGAAGTTCCTGCCATAACTCTGGTGTTGTTCAAGATTACTGAAATACGGAATATAGAGATAGGTTTATAGGAACTCGTGGTCCATTGGAATTTCCTCCCAGGTCCCTAGATTGGACACCGTTGAACTTCTTTCTGTGGGGGACTTAATAAAATATTGTCTATAATCCCTACAGGAAGCTCCTTAGGATAAAAGTTAAAAAACTGCTGTGCGAAACTTTTGTCCTTTCGCAATTTAATTACTGTTCTCCGTTATACCACCCTGCTATCGACAGGAATACTGCCTATCGAATTCAGAAGGTTCAGAACAGTTGTTTACGTTTTATTCATGGTATTCGTCGATTCCAGCATATCTCTCATAAAATAAAAGACACTGGATGGCTCTCAATGGAACGAAGGCGAGAGTTGCAAACACTGTGTCTTTATCATAGAGTTAGGCAGTTTAAGTCACCACCTTATCTCTACAATAAGATTAAATTTAGGACAGACATCCACAATATAACCACCCGCTTCCGTGGTCTGATATCCCCACCGCTGCATAATACGTCTCTATATGAAAGATCTTATAGTTTTTCTATTTATAAGATGAACAATCATGTTCCGGATGAACTGAAACAGGCCGCCAGCTCTGATTTTAAAGCAAAATTGTATACTTATTTGTCTTAATGGGAGTACAGTCCCTGGCCATATTACTTGAAACATGTCATAAATCAACCCTTTTACCTGGAAATTCCCATCCTATTATGGTGATATTCTTTTGCTTTGAATCCGATCGTTTATAGGGGGACTAGATTATTGTATCAATAAATAAAAATACCAGAGAAATGATATTTAGAAGAGTAAAGTACGTATATATAAATTACATTTAGCGAGTTCACAGTTTAGAGAATGCATCGATATTTTTTAAAATATTTCGTCATAACCGTATAGAAGCTAAGTTGTGGAGTATCGTTACGTGCTTTGTGTCGATATATCGTTATTGCAAAGGTAAAATTGTTATTCTATCTCTCTCTTAGTAATTAATTATTTGGAATTTGAAAAAAATTGAAATATTTGGGTTTTTTGTAGAAAATGCCCGGGAAAGATTTAACAAGTGAACAAAAAGCCGCTATACAAGTTCTTCTACAATCAAACAAACATTCACAACGAGAAATTGCAAAATTACAGAAAGTATCTCCTTCTTCTGTATCGCGTTTAGCTAGAAACTTAAACGAAGGAGCTAGCACATGGACACAAAGACGGGCAAAGTGCGGTCGGAAAAGAAAAACTTCGAAGAGATCTGACCGTGAAATTGTTCATCAGGCTTTGAGCAATAGATTTGCTACAATTAAAATGATTCAAAAAAATTTACAAGAGAGAGGAATAGAGATTTCGAGCAGAACTGTCAGGCGCCTATTGCGCGAAAATCTCCTAATGGGCCGAAGACCTGTAAAAAAGCCGCGTTTAACAGAAAAAATGAAATCTGCTCGTCTCAACTTTGGAAGAGAATATCGACATTTCACAGACGAGAATTGGAAAAAGGTGAATAACTTAACAACATGATTTTTACTGAATTAATGTTTGCATTATTTAATAGGTTTTTTTTAGTGACGAGTGCTCGCTCTGTGTGTTAGTGCAGCGAGCACAACTTGTTCGTAGACGACCTGGCGAACATCTCACAGGGTCCACGGTTCTTCGAACAGTAAAACACCCTCCGCAGGTAATGATTTGGGGAGTGATTAGTGGAGACGGACCCGGCCCTTTATTTTGTAGAAGGTACAATGCGTCAAGAACAGTACATAAATGTGTTAAAAAACACGTTATTACCGTATTTTAAGCCAGGACGGCGCATACCGACAGGACGTATATTTATGCAAGATAATGCTCCTTGCCATGTGGCAAAAAATGTTAAGAAATTCTTTGAAGACAATCACATACCTCTTTTGCGTTGGCCCGGAAATTCACCGGACCTCAATCCCATCGAGAACATATGGAATCGACTAAAAAGTAAGGTATATGAAAGAGAAAACCCTACAAAGGAAATATTAATGAAGAATATAAAGGATGTATGGGAGAACGATGAAGATATAAAAGAGACAATCATATTTTGCATTGAAAGTATGCCCCGAAGAATTAAGGGTGTTATTAAAAATCATGGGTCATGGACTAAATATTAATTACTTATTTATATTTACATATGTTACATATTTTTACAATATATTTTATAAATAAAAAATATAATACATGTATAGTTTATATTTTATTATGAAGAAACTACAAAATATTGAGTGTTTCAAGTAATTTGGCTAGGGACTGTAGATATGGGTATGAATGGAATACGTATTTTTGTTGGTAGTCGGTATTATTATTATTATTCTAAATTTAGGCATACATTTTGTTTTGTAATTTTCACTTAATAACATTTATACTTGTAAGTAGGCATCTTAATTCGAATTGAATTGCTTATTCACTGATTTAGGTCATGGTGGACATGAGCAGGAACAGTAAATCATACTGCAACTGGGTTTCGCCATGGGGTTGGATCTGTGCACATTTTAGTGTTCATACATTTATATATACATGTATACTTTTTTTTTCATGTAATGTGCATTTAAGATCCAATAAAGTCATTTATCATTTATTATAAAACAAGATCTAACGATGTACAGCATTTAAAATGAAAAATTACAGATGCTTGTGATGGATTAAGTGGTGATGTTATAAGGAGAGTAATTTTTTATGAAATAATTTTTAAGGTAATTTATGTTCTTTACTAAACGTGAAAAAATAGTTAAAAGGTGCAATAGGTATACCTGAAATCGATATCATTAATACGCGTATAACTTCTTAAGAAATAAAATTAGGAAATAATTGTATTTAGAATAAAATCTTCAAATTAAAAGAGTTTTTCAACGGCGTAATAAAAACGGTATGTTGATGGAAAAAATAATTTCGCGATGTCGCGTCGTGACGCCCAGCGTCGTACAGATTTTTTTTATGTTTCCATCCTCATTTTGAGTGATAATCAAGACAAATATAATACCTTTAATAGAATTTAATTTCCTTCCGTATTTTACGAGATAAACGCAGTTCCTATGATAAATTACCCTGTACATCCGGTGATAACAACAATTCACTGACATCCTCACCCAATCCCAAGCAATCCACACAACAAATTTTACTGCTAAATTTTAGCCTTTTGATGTAGGAATACTTTCTTTCAGATATGTGATTTTTAATTTTTTTCAGAAACAGTTGTAATTTTGAAACCACAAAACAGGTTACTTTCATAATCTGGAGATGAATGGAGCGTAGTTAGGGATCTTTAATAGTGTAAAAATATATAGTGTATTCCATTTAAAAAAAGGGAATTTTATTGTCACCTTTTTTTATAAAATACCCATTATACTCCGTTCTAAATCGCATGCATTTTTTTTGAGTTGTTGTGAATTATTTTAGGACATTATTCTTATATCGGAAACCTGGCTTAATGATTCGTTTAGTAATTCTGAATTTTTTTCATCGTCCTATAATGTAATTAGATCTGACTGAAACTTTGCGCTTGTTAATAGACGCGTTGGTGGTGGAGTATTACTAGCATTTAAAATGAACATTACCTTCGAAGTTATAGATACCACCGTACTCTTAGCTATAGCGCCATTGATAGACTTGCTTATTTGTAAAGCTGGCCACGAGCGGTACCGCGCAGTAGCGTAGAGTCGACCAGGCCTCGCGTTCCGCTAGAGTTATTCTGCTAATAGAGATGTTTGCTGCCGCAAATAATTTCGCTCATCTTTTAAATAAAAATTAAATAACACGTGCTCAAACACTTACCATTTTAAGAGTCCTCCGTGAAATCACAAAGTGAATAATGTCTGTTAAATATCTGCAACATTAGATATGTTTCAACTGTTGTTTCGACAAAACTAGTACGGCATGAGGAAAAAATGCGTTTATATGCAGAGAACGAACGTTCTACATCTAGTGACGTAATATTTGCGTAAGTAAAATAATCTTTCAAATAACTTAACGATTCTGTTGACGCACCTTCACAAATGTGTCGTAATGTGCTAAAATCAGAATTTTTCTCAAAAACACTTTCAAATTTTTCTAGAACAGAAACATTTTTTGCGTCTTCAATTGCGCATAGCTGTGCGTGAACATGTTGCACTATTTGTAGAGATTCTTCTAACGGCACCGCACGATTTTGTAATTTTTCTATTGCATCTGCTAGCCCGAAGTAATTGTCGTGAATGATTTTTAAATCCATTTTAACCTGACTATCTTGAAATTTCGACTGGCTTTTCTGGATAGCGGCAGCTTCCTTTGTATCGAATTGTAAAAACACATTCTTAATATTGTCAAAATAGTTATGATAATAAAACGCGGCCTGCAACCATGTTCCCCAACGAGTTAGAATAGGTTCTGGTGGCTCTGGTATACGGGGGCACAGTCTGTGAAATTCGCGAATACGTTTCGGTGATTTGACAAATACTGCTTTGGTATGCGCTATTAAGCGTCTACCACAGGATAACATTTTCTGATACTATCCGCCACAAGATTGAGAGCATGAATTTTACACGTAATGTGTAACAAATTAGCAGAATGCTTTTAAGAGACCGGCCTACAGAAAGCATGTTTGCAGCACCATCACTCACTAACATCAAGAGTTGGTTTGTTGAAAGTTCAAACTTGTCCAATGTATTTAACACTAACTTTGAAATTACTTCGGCAGTACACTGTTGTATTCGTTTGGAGACTAATAGAATTGAAGGTGCCGATTGATGAGGTTCCAATTTGCGTCCATACATTAAGAACAGAATGTTTCTTCCGATCTGTTGTTTCGTCGACACATAACCACAATTTTTGATCTTTCAACTCGATTTTATTTTTTGTTCAATATGTTCGCGCGCAGATGGCACAATTCTTCGTAACGATGTTCGACTTGGTAATTTGCACTCGAATAGTTATTTCAAAGCAGATAAATGGTTCCTTGTCTAGTAAATTAAACGGTATATTACATGCGATAAACGTAACGCAGAAATTAAATATAAATTTTGCATTGTCTCGTGCGCAATTTTCTTTTGAGACATGCTTTTTTTCACTATTTACGTGTCGTAGACAATGTTGTCTGGACAACACATTAACGGGATTTTACAGATTACACATTTAATTTTAGCACCTTCATATATTAAGTCTGGAATTTCTGCAATAATTTTCGAAGTTTGTCCGACCGCGGTCGTTTTGCTGACGAAGTCATAATTTTTCTAGGACAGATAAAGCAATTGCGCAAATGACCGGCAGCGAAAATGTCCGTACTGCTCCGCAGACGAAGTAATACTACCGTTCCTCTCGGTCCGAACTGATTCTACGCCGATGCGCAGTACCGCTCGTGGCCAGCATTACTTATTTGTAAGTTTAATGTTAATTCCTCTGAATTCTTAATTGCGGCTATATGCATCCCCCCAGATGTAACTCAAGATGTTGGAAAATTTTATGGATGCACTTGAAATCTTTTTTTTTTTAATAAGTCAGTTTTTATTTATTGGCGATTTCAATTTTCCCCGCTATCACGATCACGTCAGCAATGGTATACCCAATTCAACAATTCTTTTTTTCTCGATTTCTGTAAGGCAGTTAAGCTAAATCAATTTAATGATGTCTTAAATGTTGACCATCGACTTCTACACTTAGTTTTATGTAATTTCCATTCCACTTCAGAAATCACAAGAGATGAACATCCTTTTGTAGCAGAAGATCCATACCATCCTGTACTGTGTACTGGCTTTGAAGTTCACCAAAGTGTACTAAATTTCCATCATATGGTAATTTGCGTTACAACTTTCGAAAAGCTAATTTTGATAAACTTTGCCATCACCTTCTTAATTATGATTGGACTTTGTTAAATCGTTTCGATGTCATTTCACGCTTGACTAGTTTTATTCTGTGTGTACAAAATGCTTGATGAGTGTGTACCCAAGTATCCTCTCAATAAGTCCGAATTTCCACATTGGTTCTGTTTGGAAATTCGACATAATCTGAAATTAAAAGACTACTATCGGAAAAAATGGAAAACAATGAAAGATTCTACTTTTCTTCGTAAATTTAGAAGACTTTGCTCATTAACAAAAACGCAAATATCACGTGTATATGAAGCTTATATTTTTCAAACCGAAGGTGCTGTCAAAGCTAGACTACAAAACGATCCAATCGTGCAGACAAACAATCAGATGATCAAAGAAAGAATAAACCAGCAAGATTACGAAAAAATAACAACCATAGAAGAACTTTCAATAAACCTGCAAACATCATAACAGAAAACCAAGTCACTCTTCAAATCAAAAGAAGAGAAGACTGTACATGGATAGACGAACACCTAATTCAGCAGATTAAACAAAGAAACAAACTTTACAAACAGCACAGAAAACACCCACAAAACGATAAAGTACGAGATGAATACAAACAACAAAAAACATATGTATCTAAACTAATCAAAGACACAAAAAGACAATATTACCAAAAGAAATTCAGAAAATACAAAAACGACTCAACCAAAACATGGAACATAATAAACCAACAAATACGCAAACCAAAACAGTATGACCAAGAAATAACTATCTTCAAAGAGGACGGTACGAAAACCAAAACTTTAAAAGAAGCAGCAGACGCAATCAACAAAATACTTTACCACAATAGGGAACAATTAGCAGAAGACCAAATTCAAAAAAAGGCACCACTCCACCACAAACTACAATAACAAAAAATTTAAAAACTCAACAAAGCACCAGGATTTGTCGCAATCACCAACAAGATCTTAAAGAAAAACAAAGAAAAACTAAACCCCGATTTTAGTAAATATAATAAACAAGATATTTCAAAATAGCATTTACCCAGACTACATTAAAAAAACTATCATCAGACCCATACACAAAAACGGAGACAAAGAAAAAGCAGAAAATTACAGGCCAAATAGCACTACTATCAACTTTAAAAACAAAATCCTAGAAAAATTTATCCAAACTAGAATATCCGCACACCTTACACAAAATCAAATAATAAACGAGCAACAATATGCCTTTAAAAAAAATTCCGGAACAACATCAGCAGCCTTAGATATGATAAAATGAAGTGAGAACCAATTTAGAAAAAAAAGAAACAGTAATAGCAATTTACATTGACACGAAAAAAGCTTTCGACACAATCTCCAAAACTAGAACTAGCACTAATAGAAACCGTGTAAAAAAACAGAAGCCAAAACCCAACACAAATGAACGGCGAAAAAAGCCAACCCAAACTCACCAATGAATACGGAAAAACCCAAGCGGAAACGTACCGCCAATATTATATATCCAAATACACAAACGACCTCTTAGAAATAGCATTCAAAGGAAAAATCTTCGCGTAGGCAGAGGGACAATGCCTAATAACACAGGAACAAAAGCCCCTACAAACAGCATAAACGAAGGCATCGATAAAATAGAAGATGGTGCTACAACAACCTACTAACGATAGACCAAGAAAAAAACTAAATACATGATCTTCACACCAACAAAAAAGACACAGATTCAACATAAAATCAAAGACCAAGAAATAGATGAAGTACAACATATCAAATACCTGGGAATAACAATACAAAACAACCTAAAATGGGACAAGTACAGAAACCAATTAGTAAAGACCAACAAAAAAAACCATAGCGGCACTAAATAAACTACGGAAAATCCTCCCAAAAAACATGAGAAAACAGTATACCCGCAAATATTCACATCAAGAAACAATTATCTGATAAACATATGGAGCAACACAACCAAAAAAAAACATAAATCCCCATACAACGACAGCAGAATAAAATCCAAAAAAATACTCTACTCATTAGACAAAAAAAACCCAAAAACCCCAATGAAGTATACAACAAGACACAAGAACCCAAAACATAAAACAAATGAAAAACGCTAAAAAAACTTATTTTTATTATACAAAATAAAAAACAAACTAATAAAAACCAATATCAAATTCTCATAAGCAAAAAAAATCCACACACACAACACCAGACAACATTTGCACCAAAAGAACAGAAAGAACAAGACAGAAAAAGTACACACAAAACCTGACAACAGAAACAATAAGACAATACAACAAAATAAAACCCCAGAGATAAAAAACAAAAAACTACACCAACTTCAAAAAAAACCATAAACAGAGGATTTTAAAAACAACATCTAAATATAAAACACGAACGCGATCATAAGAAGGAAAAAACCAATCAAGAAGAGCGACATAGAAAATCAACCGATCAGCCCTTGATACCAATAACCCCAAGCGGACAATAACCCACTTTCGAGCCGAAGACAGAGGGCAAAAGCAATATTATATGTAAAAAATATACATATGTAAAAATACAATACTATTGTAGACATATTTCAAAAATAAAAATCTATTTCAAATTAAAAAAAAAAAAAGTAGAACCACATGCATACCCGGTAGATTGGTGCTCGATGGAGTAGCTCTTGATGATCCTCAACAAATTGTTGACGTTTTTGCAGCAGTATTTTCGAGGTTTATACTTTCTCGTGATTGACCCTCTGCCCAATCTTCCATAACTACAATCGTTGTTGGTTTGACAACAGAAGATGAATTAGTTAAAATTATGGCTGTCTTTCCAGATAGGACTACTGCAGGCGAGGGACTTGGTGCCGAGCTTCTGTATTAGGAATTTACGTAATCCCTTTGCGATACCTTTATGTCAGATTATTAATCTTGCCATCAGGACCTCCACTTTTCTGGATAGATAGAAACGTGCACGAATTGTACCTGTCTTCAAGACGGAAGATTTTACTAAAATTTCCCCCGAAAAATTCGTTTTTGAACATTTTATATGTACTACGAAATACAGGAGTACTCGCTCACATATCGCAACTTATAAAAACACGGCTTTGTGAAGGGACAATTCGACAGTAACAAACCTGACCTGTATCACACAATTTATGAACGAAATTTTAGTTGACTGTGAAAGTTAAGCACCCAACTTCTCCTTGTTAATTAAATTTTACTTAATAAATAGAACTAACTATGTATTTTATAATGGATTTAATTTTCGTTTGAATTGTATCTAGCAGCGGTATTTCACAAGCATCCAATCTTGGTCCATTGATGTTAATTTTATATATAAACGACCTCTTAACATCTTTATCTTGCCATGTCCTCGCTTATGCCGACGATGTTAAACTATTTTGCAATATTAACTGCCAACAAGACATCGAGAGTCTTCAGACGAACATTAATATACTGACTGACAAGGAACAAGAGGGTGAAACCACCCCCGAAATTTTACTTGATTTTCGGTACTTTGAAAATAATTCGATAACGGTTGGACCAAATACATCAAAGTTATATATCAAAATAATCGTCTCTTTGAGCTCTATTACATATGTGAAAATAGCATAGTATTTCTATTTAAAAATTTGGTGGTGCCTTTCCCCACCCTTTCACGAATGAACCTATCAAATGCCATATTGTGGATGTTATACACCCCTTCAAGCAGTTTCAAAAACGTACTTCACTTTTTGTAAAACAGTTATTAAAAAATGAGGAAAATGAATTTAATATGTCGTCTTTAGAGACTGTGAAGGAATGTAACATAAATTTTGATGTTTTTGGATAGATATTTTTTAGAAAACAGAAATATAGATAAAAATGAATTAATATAATAATATTGCTTTGCCTTTCGGATGTCGATATTACAATTCAAAGTGGTAGAAAATTTTATTCAAACTAACATATGAAATACTTATTTGTAATTTTGGCTTGTGTTTACAGTGTATATATAATATATACGCTAGTAATTACTTAATTGTATGATAATGCATTTCTTCAAAAAAATGCTTAAAGCACAAAAAACTGTTGCACAGGAACACCGTATTATAGCACGCGCTCCACATATGGAACATCGCGATGGAATTTAAAAATCTTCTGTGAAAGAAAAAAGGACAGGATTATCGAAACGATTTGGCCGGCCCGCAATATAACCACTTTTGGTACCAGGGCATAAGCAAAAAAATTAGATTTTTTGAAGAAGATAATTGGTTGTGCATTAAAGACTGTAATTTAATAATGTTACACGTATGCAAATTAATATCGTAGTTGTATAAGAGTATAATATCAGATAATTTCCTAACAAAATTTTTCCAAACACGAAATCCATAGACGTCTAGGGGTTGCATCATACCAGTGGTTTTCTTTGGTATTGTGAGGATGTTCACATTCTCGTCGGCCGATATATGGTCTTTTAAGTTAGATGGACAATGACCAGTCCACGAATCTAGCAATAAAACTGTTTGCGATTCCGTGTTTGGAAGATATACCTTTGTGAACCATTCCTTGAATAATGCTGTTGTTAGTTTTCCGGATGATGAAGCAGTTACATAAATATTGTCTGCGTGGAACATCGATTCTACTACTCGTGGTCCAAATGTGCCACTTTGTTCTTTCAAAACCATGAATAGGGGCGACAACAAGCGTCCAGACGCGGACTGTAGGAAATATGGTATAGCTGTGTGTTGTAGCGAATGTAGATTGCACAATACTTTCAACTGCTTTCGATCTCTGTGGAGCTAATGTGCGGCCAGAGTGCAATTCCAAATTGAATCCACTTTCATCAGCGTTGAATGTATTAGTAGAGCTTACCTTCGCAATATAAGGTTTTACTTCTTGTACGAAAGCCGATGAAATTTGATTTAACTCTGCCGTGTCTGTACCATACATATGAACGGGTTATAAATTTCATAATTTTTCTAGAAACTATCCAGTATACTTTCTTGAAGTTCCATAACCAATGTGGGGTTGCTCTGAAATTTGTTAATCCGATTTCTTCATTGGCTTCCATAGCCCATTTACGAAGATCTAGGTCGTGAATTATAGCAAGCGCTTTGCTGCTAGTAACAAATTTATTAAAAACATTTTCCGAAATTTGTAATAATTTCTCTCTTCGTGTTCCACTTTTTTGTATTGATACCTCCCATCTAAAAAACAAAAAATTTGTGAATACAAAAATGTCTTGAAATTGGCCTGCAATTTCTTACCTATATAATTGTTGGAAAGACTTTACTCTCTTAAATCTATGTTTTACAGCTTCAAATGAACGTCGTTTTTTCCCAGATTTCCAGAAGGTAACAGCTTTTGTCTTATATTCTAAATCGACAATATCTCCTTCTTCTGGTTTTACATTCTTCCCTTTTTCAAATTGGGATAACTTCTAAAACTTCTTCCCCTGAAGGTGTATATCTATCATCAACAAATTTTACAGAAGGTGGCCTAAATTCTTTTCAAGAATTCTAGCGTTACGTCGTTATCTACTTCAAAGTTGTATCGTCCCGAGGTCTAATTAATATATTCTTCTATACGTCGTGCCCTTTCACTTTCTTCATTGTTGAAAAAAATACTGAACGATTATCATTTGCGACATTAAATGTCAGTTTAGTAATCGAACTACATTACTGGATTTACTACCCTTGTTGAACCATACTCTAATTCGCACAGTCAGATACAGTATTAAAAAAATTACAAAAGTGACTTTTTTTGTATACTTATTTTTATCAAACAAATCAAAAAAAACTATTACATATTAACTATTACTCACATTAAAGATTATTGTACTTATTATAAGTATAAGTCATACTTTATCATTGTTATCATATGTATGTACAGCTGTCGTCGCACTATATCTGCCTTCATAAGTATCATTACCAATTTACAAATTCATATATTGAATTTTAAAGAATTAATAAATTCGTTGCATAAATTATTCACATTGATTGTGAGTCAGTAATAGAGATATCCGAAATACGTGTACACATCGAAGATAATATATTATTCACACAATATTTGCGGATTACCTTTAACATATCTTTGTTTTGCACAGGCATTGACAATTACATAAAGCGACGTACCGTGAGGCAAGTTTTTTCCTTTTCTAATAATTATTTTACAAAAAGTGAAGTACGTTTTTGAAACTGCTTGAAGGGCTGTATAGCATGGACAATATGGCATTTGAATAGGTTCATTCGTGAAGGGGTGGGGGAAGACACCACCAAATTTTTAAATAGAAATACTATGCTATTTTCGCATATGTAATAGAGCTCAAAGAGACGATTATTTTGATATATAACTTTGATGTATTTGGTTCAACCGTTATCGAATTACTTTTAAAAAACGAAACTCAAGTAAAATTTCACCCTGGTTTCACCTTCTTAAAACGAAATTGGCCCGATAAGGAAAATGGCTTCGAACATCTTGGGGTGAGGACTACTTGTCCACAAAGTTTCAATTTTTTTGGAATTTACGGGTTCGGGATGTTCCCTTGTAAGTCATTTTAAATGGGTGAATCATTGAATAGACTCGATTTTACCTGTTTTTATGTTTTTTTTTTTATAGTAGTTAGTGTGGTTGGTGTTTATTTGGCCAAATTAATGAATTTTTAACTACTGGCTATAGTTCATCAAATGCCAATGATGTACAATGTCCTCAGTGAATGTCGTTGTATCCGAATCACGTTCAAAATGTATTTGTTCTTCAAATATTTTTTTGCTTACAATTTCGTAATTTTCAAATTAAAGGATTCAAAAATGATTCAATATAGAATGTTTATACTTTATTGTAGATATACTTTCATATTTATTTGTAACTTTCAAAATCCAATGCATTGACATTAAATTCTAGTAAATGTAATTTTATGTGCTTCAGGAGAAAAACAAACCCATATATCTCCACTTATCAAATCAACGATATTTCCATCCACAAGATTACCAATCTTAAAGATCTAGGTGTCACTTTTGACCCAACTTTATCCTTTAACATACATATTGCGCAAATTTGTTCATCTGCCTCTAAAATGTTGGGTTTTCTTATGAGAACGTCTAAATATTTCAATGACGCATTAGTGCTAAAATCGATTTATTTTGCATTTGTACTCTCGAAATTGGAGTATGCCTCTATTTGGTATCCTTAATATATGTCCCATCAAGCTCCAATTGAACGTGTTCAGCGACGGTTCCTGAAATTTTTGTCGTTCAAAGTTGGGGCTCTTCTCTACCTCTATGATTGTGTTCAATGAAAGTTGAGGTGTAGACAACATTATTTAAAACGCGTGCGGTAGCGAAAGTTTGCATATATTTTCGAGAAAACATAAATTATGTTATCTATCGCAAGAAAATAATGATTATATAAAAAGATAAAAGTAATGAAACCTATTCAAAGCATTACATTAGTATTTCGATTTTATATTTTTATAATTTTTATACATTTGATTTCCTAAAATAGGTAAATAATTAGCAAGTTATTGTTATATTATTGTAGGATTGGACAAAAGTAAATTTGGACGACTGGCAAGCGATAAGGTAGTATCGACAGTAAACAAGGCTCAGTTTCGTACGTATCGCCCAGGTTTTCTTTTGTGTCATTATACATTATTGACTATTAAATATCACAACACCCAACTTTTACAAGACTGATTTTGATTTAGCTAATTGTTGTAGTTGATACGTTTTTTATTGGAGTTCTTAATTAGCTGGGATTTAAGTTCAAGTAGCTATGCCTGTAGATATTATGTTAGCAATAAAAAATAACGTTCGCTACATTCATTGTTGTAAAGAATCATGAGGTCCACTCATTAAGTATCCCGAAGTGGCATATTTCTTTTCAATCACGGATCGACGAACTTTGGCAAAACGCACTTCATATAGAAATTTATTAATTTATCTTCTAGTTTGGTTTTCCAGAACTCACCATCCTTTTCTACACTTTCTATTTTCATTGGAGTATGATCACCGGTCCATATTCCAAAAATGCATGTTTTTCTTCTGGTAATATGTAGTTGTCCTTGAATCTGATACCACCAAGCATTCTTTTTATTAATAACAAAATTATAACCATCGTAATTCCAAAATTTAATTTTAAACGCTGAATAAAGGCATTTGAACTCAACGATAGTATTCTCATCTATAATGTCATCTGGTGTTGCTCCTAAAAATTACAGATTTCTATCTAAAAATAGACCACATTTTTTAATTTTAATGACGTGTTCTTGTTCCAATTTGGAGAGTGCCTTAGCTTCATTCAGTTTACTATGGGGAATGGCTTTGGTTGTTACATCTCCCCTGTACAATAATCTCCTTACTAAATTTTTACTGGACGTAGTTTCCCTACTTAAGCCATTCTTCACAGTCTGCTTGTTTCACTGTTTTGCGTTGTAGGGAACACCTCTCCTCCTCACTTTTACCAAATTTTTGAGAAAACTTATTTTTGCTTTCTCGAATGTTTCTTTGTCCATATCTGGTTTTTGACAGTTTTCTCCGAAGTCTTCTTTATCTCTGTCAATTCCCTTATCATTTTTGTTGAAGTGGAGGTGCTATCTTTACAGATCTGATTTTAAATATATTTCCAAATAACACGATTTGATTTAGTAGTAATTGTTTGACTATTTATTTCGTAGCAGTAATGCATGACGCATATTATAAAAGAACTTACTTGAAGAAGATTGGAATTGTTCCAAATTTTTCAGCACACTACTTTTTTTACGATACGATTTCATTATTTTTCACTCCGATGCATTGGGCTTTCCCATATTATTCGATTATTTATAATCAAATGCTCCAAAATAAACTAAATAATATACACCAATTACATTATTTATGTCCAGAAATCAAAAACTGAAAACTACAGGAACTATTCAAAAAAACTAAAACTAACTTTTCAAACTGTAACTATAAAATATAAGTAATTCAACTAATTGAACTAATTATAGGCAGATACTTAAAACTTTCTAGAAACCAACCGGTGTATTATACTTTCTGAATTAAGCCAAATCTTTTCTTTTAAAATATCATAATAAGCTCATAAAGTTAGAACCCTAGCCATGTAATAAATGTCACTTTCGAGATGGTTTATTGCTTTACTCTATCCCACTTCTATTTTATACACACGTCATAAAGTTTCAATTTTCCAAAAATGTATTAATTACCTGCGCCAATTATTTTTCAGTATATTTGAATGAAATAAAATATATTGAATTTTGTATCTTGAAACCTATGATCGGACCAGTTTAATTTTTCATATCTTTCCAATTACAACAACAATTAAAATAAATAGCTTTTTCTATTACATTTGAAATGACTTCAAGTCTTTAAATTAATTTTTAGGTTTAATTTTAATAATTCTGTAAAAAATAGTCGGTCCAATCGTAGATAAAGGTTCAAAGATTGTATTTTGAAAAAAAAATGAAAATCGTTCAGTCCATTTTTCACCAAGGTGGCGCAGGTTTACATATAGTTCCCTATAGCACAATCTGCCCTTAATGGCGAATATGCGCCTTGGCATAGTCCTTGCAATACCCTTCTCGAGTCGCATGAATTTCGTTCATTGTCATTCCGTCGTGATTACCATAGCGCCCGATTTTTACACAAATTATTAAATGATAGGATCGACTCTATACAGCTGATCTCCCACATAGGATTTAACGTACCTCGAATAGCATCCCGTTATGCCCCAACCTTTACGATGCCGATACCGAGGACCAATCTTCTTTTGCGGTCACCAATCTATCACATGATCGCTGTGAAGCTGAGAAGATATTTAGTGATATTTTCACCGGAGAGTTGGCCCCATGATATATGAACTATAATAGTTTGTTGTATAGTTATGCAATGTTTATAAATCAATATATATTGCGTAGATTGGTGACCGTAAAAGATCGGTCCTTAGTGTCGGCATCGTAAAAGTTGGGGCGTAACGAGATACTGTTCGCGATATGTTGAATCCTATGTGGGAGACCAGCTGTATACATTTGATCCTATCATTTAATAATTTGTGTAAAAATCGGGTGCTATGGTAATCGCGACGGGATGACAATGAACGAAATTGCTGCGACTCGAGAAGGATATTGTAGAAAGTGTGCCAAGGCGGATATTCGCCATTAACTTTGAACGACAAGGATTTCAGGAACCAACGTTGAACATGTTCAATTGGAACTTGATGAGACACCCAAACAATAGAGGCATACTCCAATTTCGAGAGTACAAATGCAAAATAAAGGGATTTTAGCACTAGTACGTCATTGAAATGTTTAGACGTTCTCATAAGAATACCGAACATTTTAGACAACATTGAACAATTTGCTCAATGTGTATATTAAACGATAAAGTTGGGATAAAAGTGACACCTAGATCTTTAAGATTGCTAATCTTGAGGATGGAAATATTGTTGATTTGATAAGTGGTGGTACCTATATGGGTTTTGGGGGTCTCAGTTTAAAAATAGCGTGCGCAATGACGTCAGTGGTGGTGGAATATAGAACATATGAGATCCATCAATTTAAATGTCGTTATGAACAAGTATATCTATATATTACCACCATTGACGTCAAAATATGCGTCCTTCACCCCTCCGCCCACAAACTTTCGGTCAAGTATTGCAAGATAGGAACTGAGACAACCTTTAGAGTAAATGCATTCTACCAACCTTGGACGATAGTTGCATGCAGTGCTCTATCAGCCATACTATCTTCGGTGTATGGAGGGAAAATGACATCTATGGCTTTCAAATTTTCAAAGAATTCGAAGTTTACTGGTACAACTTTATATATGATATTACCGTATTTGGTAACATAGTAATATGCATGTACCAACGGTAGAGATCGTTTTTTTTGCCAGTATTTTTCTAAAATCTAATATCTCTCTAAAATGACATACTCGCAACTGATTAATCCTGTTACTTGCTCCAAACTATCGGCATGCACGGATTTCAGCACATATTTAACAGCTAGTACTTTTCGACGAATATCTGTGGGATCCCGTGCTTCCACCCTCAATGCTTAAAAATCATAGCTCCTACGCATATACGTAACTCTTTGTTTTGTATCACGTCCATCCTTTGTAGCTGTTTCACGTTTGCCGAGCCAAAAAAATCGAACCGTTCTCTCCAACTTCTTCTTGGTCTCCCTCTCTTCTGCATTTTGCTTAAGGTATCCAATTTAGTATCTGCTTGGGTAGGCGGTCTTCTGGCATCCTTTAAAAGTTTTCATACCATTTTAGCTTCTCTGTCTTTATACCATTTGGTAATGCCGCTTGGGATTGTTGTGATTAATAATAATATAATAATAATAATCTTTATTCATTGTAATGTACAAAACGTCAATAAAATATAGATAACCCAATTAAATCATTTTAAAATTAAAGAATTCTTCTATGGTGTAAAACGCTTCTTGCATAAGTATTTCCTTTACCCGCCGAATGAGTTCCTTCTCCCTTAGACTTCTCAACTCTGCCGGTAGATGATTATATATTCGTAGTCCCAGTTGTTGAGTTTTTTTGAGATGTCCAATCTACAATACGGTATGTTTAGCAAATTAACTGTTCTTGTTTGGTACTCATGGTTGTCTGCTCGCCGTTGGTATTGACTTATGTTAGCCAGAATACTTTGTAAAGTTCTTAATATAAATATGCAAGTTATAGTGGGGATTCCCAATCTCCTGAAGAGTGGTTTACAGTGCATAGTCTGCGGATGTCACTCTATAGCCCGCACAGCTTTCTTTTTGCATCAGCAGTATTTTCTCGGTGTGTTTCGAGTATCCTTAGACCTCAATTGCATACGTTGCTACACTATGAAAGTGGGCAAAGTATACCTGTCTCGCTACAGTCTCGTCTAGCGTTTATTTTATCTTCCTTATGGCATATATGGCCGAAGATAATGTAGTACAAATGTTTGAGGTATATGCGTGCCATGTTAATCGAGAGTCCAAAGGAACACCCAGCAGCTTCTCAGATGCACAGAGTATGTTGCATTGTCTTGTACTAGTTGTAAAGTGCACTGTTTCACTCTTACTTTCATTTAGGACTAGTTCATTGGCGTTAAACCATATTTGCGCTTTGTTCATTGCCGCATTTATCATTGTGTTCATCTGTGATGATGGTTGACTGGAAATAGCCAGTGTAGTATCATTGGCGAACATCATAGTTTTGCAGTCTAAATGGCCAGGTAAATCACTTGTATAAATGATAAATAGTAAGAGACCCAGTATCGAGCCTTGCGGCACTCTTCTAGTTGTATCTTTCCGCTCACTCTTTTCCCCATTGACCTCTACGATCTGTTTTCGATCTTGTAAATATGATTCAAGCAGTTTCAATGCTATTCGGCGAAAGCCATACCGTTCCATTTTTTGCAGAAATATACCATGCGACATGCAGTCGAAAGCCCTAGTCAAGTCACACAAGACAACCGCACGCTGTTTATGGTCCTCCGTTACATACTCAAGCAAGTCTCTAAGAGCTTGGGTTGTGTTTTGAGTTTTTACCTTGTCTGAAACCATATTGATTTTCGCAGAAGTAATTATTTTTAATTACATAATTTTCAATTCTAACTGCTATTATTTTCTCAATGATCTTCGAAAACGACGGTAGAATGAATATTGGTTTGTAGTTGTTGATATGATCTAAGTCACCCTTTTTAAATATAGGCAAGTTTATGTTTCGCCGGAAAGATCCCGTATTCTAGACATGCATTAGCAATAGATGCAACTATGTATTCTTTCACGGCTTTAATATGTTGTATTGATACATCATACATGTCCAATGTTGTTTTTGATTTTAATGTCTGTATTAATTCTAGTACTTCGATTTCATCTGTTGGAGCAAAAAAGAAGGATTTTGTATTTGTATGTGTAGTAATTGTTATGTGATTGGTTCTATTTATTCCTTTTACTAGTTTGTCAGCGATTGTGCTAAAGTAAGTATTGAAGTCATGTGCAGTTATCTTGTTTGAAATTTGTAATTGTTTATTGGAGCGTCCGGTTCCTTGATTGATTATTTTCCATGTAAATCGTGGGTTGTTATTTTCCGCTATTGCATAGCGTAAATTAAACATGTGCAGTAGCTTAGTATAATGCTGGTAAAACTTTTTATACAGTACCGTGCAAAAGGATATCACAATTTGGTTTTTTGACCGTAACTTCCGTCAAACCCAACGGATCTCGGTGAAATTTTTACTACGTATACAGAACAAGAATACACTTCTTTTTAATATTATTTATTAAATAAAAACTTGTTTTTCTTTAACGAAATAGCAACATTTTTTAATTTTCCCAAATCAGAAATTCTGACGAATAAATCTAACTACTCATAATAATGGAAAAAGACGATTGAGACACACTAAATACGAATGAATATTACACAATAGACCTAATGTTTGGTGGCAGTGCAATTTGCGTCGATAACAGCTTATCATCTGCGGGGTAGACTGTCTATTAGTTTGGCAATGAAAACAGGGTCGATTTTCTTCCATTCTTCCTCTAATTGGGCACATTTTTCAGCTACATTTGTGGCTTCTTTACCGATAAGCCTTCTCTCCAGTTCATTCCAGACGTGTTCAATAATATTTAGATCAGGGGATTGACTGGGCTACTCCATCTGCTGAACTCTTTTCTAAGAAAACCAGTCGCAGACTAGCCTTGATTGATGTTTCGGATCTTTATCGTCCTGATAGATGAAGCCACGTCCGTGAGTTCTTCATGCAAATGGAAGCATCTGGTTCTCAAGAATGTCTATGTACATGAATCTATCCATATTGCCCTGGATCCAATGAAGAGGTCCCATAGAAAGCGCGCTAAAACACCCCTAGACCATACAGGACCCTCCGCCGTGCTTCTTGTACTGCTTGGGGCGTCGTATCCAAGTTACACCGTCCGTTCCAAACAGAAGATACTTGCTTTCATCGCTCCATATAATAGATTCCCATTGAGTGCGGGTCCAGTTGAGATATTCCTTGGCCCATCGCACTCTGGCCTTCTTGTTATTATGGCAGAAATTAGAGTCTTTTTTACAGGACGATGGCCATTTAGTCAGTCCCCCTTCACTCAGTTGACGCTTTACCGTATCCACAGAAAGGTTTGGCATTCTAGGACCAATAATTTCTTCATAAATCTGACTGGCAGTAAAGCGAGTATTCGCTCGGGACGTCCGTAAGATATTCCTATCAATCAATGAATCCGTTTCCCTTGGTCTCCCAGGAGATTTTCGCTTTATTATGCCTCCAGGAGCTTTGGTTCGAGCAATAAGCTTGGTTACGGTAGAAACACTAACTTGGAATTGCTGTGATAGCTCGGCGTGGGCCCTTCCCATTCGGCAACCTCGCAGGATAGCCTCCATAGTCGTTATGGTCATCGAACATGACCCACGTGATCGCCCCTTCGTCTGGAAGCTTTCTTGAATTTGTTTGAAAAAATTACAGCATATTTATCAATTGCAGGTCAAGATAGACAAACAGCACAATAACAGCAAAAACGAAAAAAAAAAAAATTATATAAAAAAGTTGTAACACTATCTTTGTTCGTGCTAATATACATGACACATTCGAGTTGTATACGTAGTTAAAATTTTACCGAGATCCGTTGGGTTTGAGGGAAGTTACGGTCAAAAAAACAAATTGTGATATCTTTTTGCACGGTACTGTATCTGTTGTATAAATTGTACATGCTTTGTCTTTTTATAGGTATCGTATATAAGGTCTAGAGTCTCACGGATTTGTTGTTGTTCCTCTGATGGGTGGGTGTTACGTTGAGGGTAACGCTTTTTTTGTCGTTGATTTGTTAGTTTCGTACCCAAATACCTGTAGATGTGCCTTCCATCTTTCAGAATTGGATTTTGTCTTCTTCCACCAACGTACTCTATTTTTTCTTATATTCTTAAATAAATTTACAGGATATGTATTCTACATAGATATTACTGTTCTTAATTAAGCTGCCATTGTATACCCCGTACAATTCCTGAGAGGATAATAAGCTTATTCCTTCGCATCTTCCCCAGCTCTTCGCCGTCTTATACGATATTCACTTACTGAATGGATCCTGAAAAATTAACTTTGAATTTCAACTGTCGCTGCTCTTGGAGATGTAGAAATTTACTGGAGGATCGTATTTACGTTATATAGCCGTAAGCGAACGTCGGATAAAAAGAGGATCAACGGATGCTTCAAAATATAATACCACTAGAGATTGAAATCATCCGTATTTCAGTTTGTTTTTATTTTACATTCCTTGTCAGTCGTTTTTCGGCGAAAATCCTACATGTTCTCGTTTATCATTACGACGAAAGTATCTATTGTGATGGTCGGAAAGTTTACTTAGTGTATCGTTCGTTTTTGAAAGGAAAATAGGTTGTATTCAACAAACATATTTTGTAATTTATTTGTTAACTTGATAAAACAAAAGCGACGCTTAGTAGAATAAAGATTTTCGAATAAATTTAATCTAACTTACTGCCGAATTTCGATAAAGCATCTCAAAGTAAACCTTGAAATTTTCAAATTAAAGGTTTCTGCTTTGATAGAACTAAAGCAAGCATTGATAGAATTTTGATGAACTCCTTTTGTGCTTCGGAAAGAAATTGCTCCGATATTCATTTCATTCGGTATTACAAACAGAGCGTAGTACATTCCATAAATTTACCATTATACATTATATTTATTAATTAAACTTGAGGGCTGGTAGGCATTGTTACACAGTAAACAATACCCTGCTTTATTATTTATTATACAATACCTATTTCAGCTGTTCCTTGGCAATTCTACCGAAAATGTTTCGGAGCCTAAGCGGTTTTTTAATGTACGAAAGTACGCTTTAAACTTCAAATTGTTAAGGGTCCACTTCAATATTTGTAATTGCTTATTCTAGAGGAAAATATCAAATTTATGGTTGGCCTACCCTTAATACTAGAACCGCCGCACCGATCAATTTGACTGTCTTTCAATTTTAAAGTTTTTTTTTCAACGGATTTAATTTTGATATGATCTTGAAATCATATGACTTTTCCTAAATTTAGTTTGGCAATGCTCTCACAAAATTTTGAATATTTTGTAGAACTCCAAGCGGTGTTCTGGGAAATTTTACCTTAAACGGCCGCCCCGGTCAAATTGACCGGTACGTTAAAAAGATGTTTTGACAAACTTTATTTGTCAATTCTTTTTCTTGGTTGCAACATTTGAAAGAACTAAACATTTAGGCATGTACCGCATGTAAATATATACATAATTTCAAACATTTATTACATATAAAACAAGGCTATAACTGCATCAACCGATTAGAGTTTGTTCATACTTGTTAGTACTTGTTTCGACATGTTCAGCCTTGCCCTCGACAAAGAACCTGTTTCCACTCGTGCTCTTTTTAGCACATGCGCAGACTTAATTTGGCGCATGCGTTCAAAATATTTTGCAAGTTTCAACCTGCACTATTGTGAACATATAAAAAGATCGGTAGTACTCTGAAAGTGCATTCGTCTTGTTTAGTTAGACTGAACAGTATGTGGTCCAGTAAAGGCCTCTCGGCTGCACAAACTTTAGCGTATTTAGACGAACTGGAAAATCTTTCACCAGGAAATTCCGAGAATGATTCTAAATCAGTTAGTACGGACAGTGAAAACGAAATTCGTTCTCGAGTTGTTGCGAGTGAGGAACAAAATAGTGATGAATCTGACAATGACACAGTTTGTGATGTAACGGTTGCAGTGACTAGTGCTAGTTCCAGTGATAAGTAGGAAGTGAAAACGTCTGTTCGTTCTAATCGCCAGCAAAAGAAACCAATAGAAAAAGGATTTTCCTTCAATCCTGGTGCAGTTTGCAAATCAAAAGACAATTCCCAATGGCAAATAATTTCTGCGAGTCAGCCTACTGCAGACAGAAAAACCCAACCAAATATATTTAGGGACAATCCAGGGTCAACAGGCTATGCAAAACAAAAGGTAGCTGCAGAAAATGTGAGTAGTTTCTGGAGATTATCTATCGATGACTCGATGCTGAAACACATAAAACAATGCACCGAGGTTGAAGCTAGAAGACAACTAGACAGTCAAGACTGGCAATTATCTTTAGGAGATCTTTATTGCCATTCTATACGCATGTGGTGCTTAGGGTTCCAGTCACTTAGAATTAGATTCCTTGTGGTCTAAAAAGTGGGGAATATCGTTTTTTAGTCAAACGATGTCTAGAAACAAATTTTGAGAAATCATGCGATATCTCAGATTCGATCTCAAGTCTACAAGGAAAGAAAGATTGGAACATGACAAGTTTGCTTTAGTTTCTGAAATATGGCAAAAATTTGCTTACAATTGCAAAATTTGTTATGTGCCCGGAGAAAACATAACAATAGACGAGCAACTTTTTCCTACAAAAGCAAGATGTCGATTTACGCAATGTATGTATGTCCAATAAACCGTATAAGTTTGGCATTAAATTTTGGCTTGCTGTTGACACTGAAGCTGAATGTGTGTTGAATGCCTTCCCATATTTAGGAAAATATCATTCGAAACCAATAGGACAACTGCTTGGTGAATACGTCGTTCTAAAATTATTAGAACCCTACACCAAGAAAGGAAGAAATATGACAACGGACAATTTTTTTACCAGTTTGGAACTAGCAAAGAAATTGGCAAAACTAAATACCACAATTGTTGAAACTGTGAACAGGTCGAGAAAAGAAATTCCCGAAGTAATCAAAAAAGGCAAAGGTTGTTTATATGAAACTGTTTTATTCACAAGTAAAGAAAATGTTTGCACTTTGACAGTGTATCAAGCCAAAATAAACAAAAATGTTCTCCTTCTAAGTACGCAACATCCAACAGTTTCGATTGATGTTGGTACAAAGAAAAATCCAGAAACAGTTTAGACTATAATAGCACAAAATATGGCGTTGATGTAGTAGATCAAATGGCCCGAAAATACAGCGTGAAGGCACCCTCAAGAAGATGGCCAATTCACTAAATATGAAAGATGATTACCGTGGTTATTAGTTCAAAGAAACGTTGAGATGATTATGCAAATTGAAATGTTATAAATTAAAATGAAAATATGGAATGAAAAAAATTACAAGTCGTTTTAGTTTTTAAAAATCTACTCACAAAATTTAATAAAATCACTTATAGCTGTAAATCCTCCCTGAATTTTGTGTATGTCTATCTGTGTGTAAAATCCTCAATAAAATCCAGTTCCTTCCCTCTATGAATGTTCTATGTCCTTTTCGATCAATCTTTTGATGCAATGTCCTCTTCAACAGCTCTTTGGATGTTCAAATGGCTTTCAAGTTCTTTTAATGTCATCTTATAATTCAAATACTTTCAATATTTGTTTTTAAATTAATTTTTAAATACTTTTCTTCTCTTCTTATCTCAATATATTTTCAATTATAGAGGTATAAATCTAATCTTTAATTTCTAGATTTTTCTTCAATATGTTTAACTTGTCCATATATAGACCCTCTTTTTTTTGTTTAATAAAATTGTTCAGTAACGATGAAGGAATGAATACGTTGAAATAATTTTAGAATTAATGGAAACCAATAGTGAAATAAGAAAGTATCCAGGAAGGAGAGTAGAAGAGAACAGAGATGGTAATAAGACAAGAGAATGCAATGTATTTTTCGCAAAATAAATGTATTCTTGTTGGTCAAATCAATTAAAAAAAAACTGAATTCAAAAGAACTACATATTTTTGAATGGTTTCCATGAACTAATAAAAATTGCACCTTCTATTTTTGTTAGGCACTTTGAAAATCTTTGATTGTACAATCTTAATTTCAATAAAATTAATTTGTAATTACTAGATTTTCTTTTGTTAAATTATCTAGCAGCAAAAAAGTGGATAATATCGAAAGAATAAAGATTCTACTAGCAACAACAAATTAGAATCTAATCCAAAGGAACTAAAGAGAGAACCTAGAATATTGATTCTTTGAAAGAGTTTCCCAAGAAGAATCAAAATCCGGTTGATAGAATCTTTGCCTAAAATAATTTGAAGAATAAATGAAAACCAGTAGTGTGTTAAAGAATCAATGAAATTTGAAAACAGATAAGAATTAGTAGATAAAAGGGTAATAAAATCCAAGAGATGTCACTACCTTATATACAGAGGACGTATTTGGTTGCTGGATTTAAAGCTGAATTCAATAAAGTTCAGCTTTAAATCTAGCAACCAAAAACATATAAGAATTAAAGAGTTCTTCAATTATTTTTAAAAAGATGCCTTCTTTTAGTTTAGCTTCTTCGATTTTTGAAAAAAGATTTAATTTAGACCTAAGGATTTGTCAAAATTTTCTATAAGATTTCGATAATATCTCATTACCTACTGTTTCCCAGAATATAGAATTGTCCTGAAAATGGACTAAATTGTGTTAGGGAAGCGGGTGGCGGATTCTATAGATTTCTTGGTGTACTTCTCACAACTATCCCCAATCTGATTGCTATATTCGGGGTATCTACACAGCGACCAACACCTTGTATATTATCCATTCCATTCTCTTTTTTTATTTCGGTTCCTCTTCTCTTTTTTCATCCTTCTCGAACATGTATCGAGAGATCTTCACCGCTTATAGGGACAGGTTGAAAAGATCTGCGGCGAGGTGAAGGGGTTAAAACTAGCTCGACTGCTTTGAGTCAGGTAATCGCCTACGCCAAGAATGTGAACCGACGGCGCGAACACTCTGAACCAACCAAACGGCCTTGGTCAACCACCGCATTCGACAAAAGACCTAAAATGATTTCAGGTTCATAAACATTTTCGTCTCGGCACCCGCATACCTTTTAGTTACATAATTATTTTATTGTACGTTTCTTTTTATTGATTCTATCAATTTTTTTTTGTTTCCAAAGGTTTGGGAATCCAAAAAAAGATTTAAATTGTCTCTTGTTCTGATTCGAAATAATCCTAGTTGATTTCGAATGTCCGGCGTTAGATTCTATGATCAAATTTATTACGACCGATGCGCTGTAGTGGATTATAGTATCTCTCCTTTGTATTATTCTGAATATATCGAAGATCGGAGACTGCATTCCGTCGCACAATGCTCAACATGTTACAGCGCGGGAGTCTTAAACATTGGCCACGGAGAGGAATGAAGTTATACTTGCTGGACCGGTTATGGTAATCTTTAACTTTGGAATTGATGACGCACTGTTTCTTTGCTTCGTCTTACATAGGCCAAAGAATTCTGTTATAATGATCGGTATCTTCTCTCTACTAGCAGCATCCCTGATACATTATATCGTTACCGCATATTATAGTTCTTCTATTAAATCCGTCCTTTATTCAACGTGTATATTGTAGATTGAAAATAATTTATTCTAAAGAATATCAATAGAACAAATTGAATCCCAGATAAAAATAATTTCGTTTAATAACGAAATCCTGCTAATGGAGGATTCTAGGTTAAGGAACCGTGTCTCCTTCAAGGTTCTATTTTAGCACCAATACTGTTTCTTATGTTTAATTAAATAGATCAGTTGTGAACATGATAAAATGTAATCCAAATTCTCTATTTAAAATATCGAGTCGATGAAAGAAAAAGGGTTTGATTGATCTTTTAAATAATAAATTTTATAATTACCATGTGTTTCGTATTTACCGCGATTCTATGTTAACGAATCGGATCTACTTCACTTCGGTTCTATCTTAGCACCAACACAGTTTCTTCTTTTTAAGTAAATAAATTACTTCTAATCTTTAGTCGATCAAAGAAAAAGATTTGATTGATTTCTTAAGTAATAAAGAAATCCAGTCTTCTTCAAGGTTCTAGCCTAGCATCAGCATTCTTTTTTGCTTTTAACTAAATTAATTAGTTACGAATATGAATGAAACATACTGTCGTTCACAGTGAAAATCGTTCCGAAAAAGTTTTTTTTAAGGATAAATGAAAATTCAGTCATAATATTAACTTTTTACATAGATAGAAACAAAGCTTAGACAGTACTTCATAATACAGAAATATATCAAATTAATAAATTTATAAAATATAAAGGAATTTAAAAATAAACAGTATTCTAACAAGAAACATGGTCACAATCAAAATCTTCCACTTATCAACATTGCTTCATTTTGCATGTACCACCGCAATGACATGAAGAAGAATTAACCTTTAATAGTTCGTGTGACATCCTTTACTGATTTTGATCTCTTTTAATTGCTTGTTCATAGATTGTACCAGATCTTTGGTACAATCCCATGAAATTCTTGCCCATCCTTCAAGCACTGCTGTTTTGAGTTTGGATTTATTTCTATTCTGGTATTTTTGACGTTGCGCTTTAGTTCATTCCAAACATTTTCAATTACATCAATATCAGGTGACTGTGGTGATGTGTCTCAAACTTTAAGGCAGTTATAGAGGAGCCATTATTTTACTATAGCTGCCTTATGTTTCGGATCGTTATCTTGATAGAAATGCCTAGTTTTCTGGCGTTTTCTTTCACATTTTAAAATATTCAGATACTTCCATTTGTCCATAATACCTTCGATAAAATGAATATTACCAACACCCACCGCCGACATGCATCCACAGACCATTACCGAATCTACATATTTAACAGTTGATTGTGACCCTATTTCTTGTTAGAATACTGTTTATTTTTAAATTCCTTTATATTTTATAAATTTATTAATTTGATATATTTCTGTATTATGAAGTATTGTCTAAGCTTTGTTTCTATCTATGTAAAAAGTTAATATTATGACTGTATTTTCATTTTTCCTTAAAAAAACTTTTTCGAAACAAAGTTGATGATTTTCATGTGAACGACTGTAATAACATCAAAATAATCTCATAATTTGAAATATTGAGAGCCTGACCAAAAAACACTTCAGTACACGTAAATAAACAGTAAACATTTGTTAAATATTAAGAAATGAAGGAATATGTCTAATATTATAAGGGTTTATATCCTACGTCACATTTTACTCGAAACGACGATCCGGATTTTGCAGGAAATGTCTGAAATTCCTGTACGAATTCGCATGTCACACTTCAGATTAGAACAAATTTCTGCTAGGTTTCAACCAACTAGACACTTGAACCTATTAAAAACTGATAATGCTTTGAATGGCGGTAAAGTAGATATAAAACGACTTTTACTGTTAACTAATCTTTCATTTAAAACTAATATTATACTAGTGTCTATTCCGTGTTACTCTAATAGATCTGTCTTAAATAAATTTATTTATAATTTTAATACTATTTATGAAAGTATTGTAAAACACAACAATATTAAGTATGTAGGTTGTAATAGAATCCAATTTGATCAGCATTTCTCTCAGAATGGCTTATATTTGCGCAACTCTGGAAAGACGAAGTTATTGAATTATAGTTTAAATGTATTTGAAAGAACTGTAGTACTGAATAGAAATACGAATGAGAGCAATTATTTATATGTAGATAATATTATTTACATATCACCTACTGTGTCTGATCCTAACGATAATATGTGTAAAGGGTCGCTATATGAAGATCTTTATGTCGATCATAATTGTACTTTTAACAATAATAGTTCGAATACTGATTTTTTATTCAAAACCTCGACGGACTTTCTGTATTAAATCCTCATATTTTTTACTTACATGTACAATGTTTGAATTATGCAGTTGGAGACTATAACACATAACATTAGGGACCTGAATTTTATTTGTTTATCGGAAACATGGCTTAGTAAACAAGCCGTACAGTCTTACCAATTTGATGGTTACTTTTTAAGCACTTATTTCTGTGGGAAGCGAATTAAAGGTGGGGGCTATTTGGTCGAGGGTTGGACTTTTTGTTACTTCACTTGATTTTTCCGGATTTTAACTATGAGAAACATATTGAGGTTTGTGGTCTTTACTGTAACGTGAATTAGAGCACTGCGCGGGCTAGAAAAAGCCCGGCCCGCCCAGGCCCACGGGCGGGCCCGGGCGGGCCTCCTCTCTTCCTATTGCGGGCCGGGCCTGAATTTGTACGGGCCTGACGGGCTGAGAATGTTTCATTAAATATATCGAATGGATATAACGTATGCAGTAAATACTGTTTAGTTTTTATGTTATCGTTTGTATTAACAATTTTAGAGCATGCAATGTTATGTTATGTTTTTTTTTGATTAAAGAAAATGTAAAAACGTTTAGAAATACACAGTACAGCTATAATTACTTAAACAGGCTAAAATAATTTAGTCGGGCCAAACGGGCCTACATTTTCTAACGGGCGGGTCTTGTGCCGAGGTAATGAACGCAACGGGTAGGCCGGGCGGGCTCACTCCATACTGTAACGGGCCACGGGCGGGCCGGGCCGTAAAAAATAGGCCCGTGCAGTGCTCTAACGTGAATGGTACCAGGGTTTATGTTGTTGTGTGTTATAGGCCCCCGACTGGGGACTACGATATATTGACATATTTGTTAGCAATATGAATTGGTTGCTAAAGATGGTTTACAATGTTGCGCATAGGATTATTTTAGTCGGAGATTTTAATATTAGTTTCCTAAATAATTCTCGTCAGGTGCGTTATTTACGAGATATTGCGTCCACATTTAATTTAATAGATTTTGTAAAAATACCAACTTGTATACAGGGCAATAGTGCTGCTATTATAGACAACGTTTTTTCTGACATTGCAGAAATGCAAGATGTTTTTGTTATGGATTCTGTTGTGAGTGATCATAGGGCATTGTTGGCTGTGCTACCCTTTTTCGATCCAACAAAGATTTCCGGCAATAATTGTGCATATTTTAGAAATGTTACCGATGCTAATATATTAAATTTTATTAAGTTGTTAAATAATTTATCTTGGGATCAATTCTTTTTGTACAGTGATGTAAATCTCGCTTTCTTTTTTGATGTTTTTATAAAGTACTTTGATCAATGTTTTCCTTTAATAAGAAGGAGAATCTCTAAGAGCGATTTTAAGGATAAGTGGGTAACTTGTGAGGTAAAGCGTTCAAGTAATAATCTTAAACATCTATTTATACTCCAAAGAAACTTTCCAGTTATGAGTAATGTTTATTCACAGGCAAAGAAAAAACACAAATTGTTGTTAAAAGAAACTAAACGTAATTATTATTCTTCTAAATTAGCTAACTCTTCTAATTCATGGAAGCTGTATTAAGAAATGTGAAAATATTGTTTTAGAACATGATGATCAAACTGTAGATGATCCCAATATTGTAGCAGAAAGTTTTAATGATTTTTTTCTTGAATCAGTTAGCAGAATAGTGGATCAAATTTCCATTGGAGATCATAATATTACTAATAACGTTAATATCTCTCATAACATGCGTGCAATGCATATAATGAAGTAGAAGTTCGTGATTTATTTAAGAAATTAAAAAATAAAGCGCCTTCGGGGCCTGATGGGGTACCATGTAATTTGCTGAAAAGAGTATCAGATTACTTTTTTGATTAATTTGTCATTTGAATCTGGTGTGTTTCCATCAAAATTGAAAGAGTCTTGCGTCATTCCTATACATAAGAACGGTATCAAATTAGATATTAAAAATTATCGTCCACTTACAATTTCTTCCAGTTTTTCAAAATTTTTTGAGTATGCCATGCTGAGTAGGTTAATTTCTCATTTAGATAAATATAATATTTTAACGGAATGTTGTATCTGGTTTAGATGATGGTCAATTCCCTATAGGTATTTTCTGGGATCTGAGTCGTGCTTTTGACTGTGAAAAGTTAATATTATGACTGTATTTTCATTTTTCCTTAAAAAAACTTTTTCGAAACAAAGTTGATGATTTTCATGTGAATGACTGTAATAACATAAAAATAATCTCATAATTTGAAATATTGAAAACCTGACCAAAAACACTTCAATACACGCAAATAAACAATAAACATTTGTTAAATATTAAGAAATGAAGGAATATGTCTAATATTATAAGGGTTTATATCCTACGTCACATTTTACTCGAAACGACGATCCGGATTTTGCAGGAAATGTCTGAAATTCCTGTACGAATTCGCATGTCACACTTCAGATTAGAACAAATTTCTGCTAGGTTTCTACCAACTAAACACTTGAACCTATTAAAAACTGATAATGCTTTGAATTGCAGTAAAGTAGATATAAAGATCTATTTATACTCCAAAAAAACTTTCCAGTTATGAGTAATGTTTATTCACAGGCAAAGAAAAAACACAAATTGTTGTTAAAAGAAACTAAACGTAATTATTATTCTTCTAAATTGGCTAACTTTTCTAATTCATGGAAGCTGTATTAAGAAATGTGAAAATATTGTTTTAGAACATGATGGTCAAACTGTAGATGATCCCAATATTGTAGCAGAAAGTTTTAATGATTTTTTTCTTGAATCAGTTAGCAGAATAGTGGATCAAATTTCCATTGGAGATCATAATATTACTAATAACGTTAATATCTCTCATAACATGTGTGCAATGCATATAATGAAGTAGAAGTTCGTGATTTATTTAAGAAATTAAAAAATAAAACGTCTTCGGGGCCTGATGGGGTACCATGTAATTTGCTGAAAAGAGTATCAGATTACTTTTTTGATTAATTTGTCATTTGAATCTGGTGTGTTTCCATCAAAATTGAAAGAGTCTTGCGTCATTCCTATACATAAGAACGGTATCAAATTAGATATTAAAAATTATCGTCCACTTACAATTTCTTCCAGTTTTTCAAAATTTTTTGAGTATGCCATGCTGAGTAGGTTAATTTTAACGGAATGTTGTATCTGCTTTAGATGATGGTCAATTCCCTATAGGTATTTTCTGGGATCTGAGTCGAGCTTTTGACTGTGTAGACCACGATTTATTGATTGCAAAGGTAAATTGGAATGGTATTCGTGGTATTGTTTCTAAATGGTTTGAAACCTCCCTGAAAGGAAGAAATCAGTTTGTTTGTGTTCAACACCAGTTAGCGTGCAGTAAAATTTAAATCAACTACTCTAACCTACCTATCAATAGAGGCGTCCCTCAATGAAGCATTTTGGGTCCAATTTTGTTTTTAATATTTGTTAACGATATTACTAACTTTTTATCTGAATATGACTTGACCATGTATGCCGACGATACAAGTGCCGTTGTGTCTTGTAATTATATATCAGAGAGCCAAAATAGCGCCAATTCATTGTTAAATGCTATGAACATATGGTTTTCCGAAAATGAATTACTTCTAAATGTTAATAAAACCAAATATCTTATATTTCATAATTTTTAAGACTCAATTCAATGTCAAGATTGCTTCGAATGATATGGTAATACATCGAGTCTGTGAACTTAACTTTTTAGGATTATGTATTGACAATAAATTTACATGGCAAGCACATTGCTACAAACTTATTAGTAAACTAAATTCCTTGTGTTATCAAATACGAACTTTGAAGTATATAATTGAACACAATAGTATGCTATCTTACTATTTTATGCTAATGTTCATAGTAGACTATCTTATGGTATCGCAGTATGGGAGAATTGAAACATAAAAGCCATAACCTATCCATCATACATGGACGCGCGTTTCGATGTTTTACATCTCGTCAGCATGTCTTTGTGGAAAGTAATGGCATTTCAATATTTTAAATCGTATATATATATATATACGATGTAGATGTTTACATGTACGCATAAGGAAATCTAATTAAATATTCTCATTTGTACATTTTTGTCGAGTAAATTACTGTAAACGTTTCTACAGAACTGAACAAATCGTATTGTTCCAAATTCTGACGCGACAGTAGCCCCGACTACTGGCTTAAACAGCCATAGTTAATTAATTGAAAATTTTGTTAAGGATGTTTTTTTAGCACAAAAGAGAGTTATTAGATGTATGGCAGGTATTGATAATAGACAGTCATGTAGACCTTATTTCCTAAAATGGTATATTCTTTCCGTTGCCGCGATCCATATATATGAACTTCTTATATATGTTTTTAAAAATACATTTTTTGTGTAACAACAATATTCATCAGCGTAATACCAGATCTAAATTTAATTTCTACATATCTCCTTATTGTTTAAGTTTAACAGAAAAGTGTTCCCGAATTTTAGGATTACGTCTCTTTAACGATTTGCCTCGCGATCTGAAATCAATTTCAAATATAAAATGTTTTAAGCGGAGTTTAAAACATTAAAATTAGAACCTTTCTTGTGTATATATTCATTAAAGGAATTTTTCGATTTGGGTTGCACATCCAGCAATGCCTAAAAACTGTAGATTTATTAACTATAAATAAAACTTGTTTGTTATTATGTGATATTGTGCACTTATAACAATTGTCTATATTCTTTTGAATTTATGACAAATATACTTATTATTATTATTATTAAATATGGAACATTTTAAGATTTCATGCATCTATTTCGGAGAATCTTAGAAAATAGTCTTTATTTCTTTCTTTACTAAAAAAAAACTCGACGACGTGTTTTACTTTATCTCTTTGTCTCTTGAAAAACTCATATTTTATTAAATTTACTTTCAATTTAGGAAACATCCTTTTATGAGGTCGCTTTGCTTTTGTTCCTGTCGCATATGAAACATATTTTGCTTCAGCGGCTTTATTCCTTTATCTCCGTTGTAAATATAGCGGTATACAGACTAAAATTTAATCTCTTGGAGATATGATACCGTCTCCTTTTTACGATACAATGGTTTTTTTTTTAATTTGTGAGAAGTATTTTAATGCTGGGTGCATTTAAAACTGCGAAAAACGCGTGTAATTTCGCCAATTCGATCAATTTTACATATTTCTTCGCCATGCCAATATAATTTGATTATGAACATAGTTATATTAAGTTTAAAAACATAAATATCTTTGTTGTTTATTGATCTATTCAAGTAATCTAATACAGTTTTTACTGCAACAAGAAAGTGTATAAATTCAATATGGAGAACGGAGACGTTGACTGTCGTTAAGAAATTATATATTCTAGCGATAACGTGCTCTGTAAAAGGAGATATTTTTAGAACATTTCCTGATGAGAATATGTAAAAATTTCCAGGGAATGATACGTGTTTGCAAAAAAAAATAAAATTTTAAACTTTAACTTTTAAAATTGGTTTTAGAAGAAAGATCTTCATTTTCTGATATATATGTATGTAGAATATCTGCCTTGTGTACAGCATCTGAAGCAAAATGCAGAGGTTAGGTGTTAGTGTGCACATCAGTTTTCGAGTACCGCCTTGGGAGTAGAAAGTTTGACAACCAGTGGCATATAGAACAGGTTGAGGCTTGGCTTTTGAAACTGGTTTCTCAACAATCAAGTTCGCTAGTTGACCGTAAGATGGGAAAAGCCAAATGTCCCACTTGTTGTATTACCTGGCTAGATGGTCAGTTCTCCGATTGATCTCAACGCGTTAACATCCGCTCTTAGTTAATCGATTGTTTTAAACAAGGAACGGTGATGTTTTTCTTCTTCTCTCTTGCCTATCTTTCTTTCTTCTATAAACGCATGTACCTTTTATCCGTCTCACTTGCTCAATTCCTTTTCTAAAGTCACGTGCTTTTTTCTCTTTTCTTCTCAATATTATTATTACCATTTTTATATCGCGTGTGAAATATCCATTCAGTGATTTTTTAGGAACGCGCTTCTGTAATTTTATCGCACAATTTTACTAATGGATCTGATATTTTCTTTGGTTATCTAGCTGTATGAGTGAATTTTAACATCATAAAGCTAGCTTACCGGAGTTAAAACCAGTTCCTAATACCTCTGCATTATTGGAATGCTGTATCACACAGGTAGAAATACAACTTTCATTAGAAAACTAACACCAATACATATATGTGTATATATATATATATATATATATATATATATATATATATATATATATATATATATATATATATACATATGTATCTAGATACCGTGATTATTCGTAACATAGATAAATGGAACGACTATCACATTTACTACGAGAATAATAAATATTATTTAGATTTATATTTGTAAATTTTATTACTTCTGCCACATGTATGTATGTAACAGGTATAGGTAAGTCAAAGATTAAGAGGGAGAGAATATGCATTCCATCGGTTACGTTATAAAAGCATTTCTTAGAAAACTATGAGCATAATTATGATATATATAAGATAAATATGTAAAAACGACAGCAAATAATGTTGAAGCAATACGTATATCTCTGTTAACATGTGTTTTTTTCTGCGATTGCGCGGGTTTCAAATTAACATATAAGTGTATATGGGTATATAAATACATTTGTTACATGTTGTCAATTAGAATAATTACTTATAAATAAGCTATGAGTAATATTAAAGACACTAAAATCGCGTTGGGTAGAAAATCAAATGCGGCGGCAGATCTAGTGGTCCATGACGTGTTAATATCCAATCGCGTCTGATCAGGATATCTGCAATCCATTTCTGCAACAAACAGAAGAGAAAAAAATTATATGTATAACAGCTTTTTCATTAAACACGGTTTCTATACTCCTCGAGTTGAACGTACTTTTAATGAGAACGTAAGATACTAAAAGGAAGCTGTGTATCTCTCGTTTTTTTTTCTCTTCGTCTCCTTCTTCTTCGTCTGCTTCTTGCGAGATTTGAATGAAAAAAAGTCGTTGCCAAGCAGCTTAACGATCAAAGATGGCGGACACTTTCAAATTGTCCCGCCAAATTCAATTATCAAGATACTATTTATAGATTTCCTATTAAACGTTAAATTGGAACGGTCAATATTTTCGTTTTGTTAAATATTTTAACGTAGGTATAAATTAAATTCAAGAGATTGTATGGGTAAGAATAAGAAATAAGAAAGCTGGATCCTGTTCCTTTTTTTAGAGAGAGTTGTTTAAAAGTTGTTTTTATTAACTTAACATTTCCCCGTGTCATTTAATTTATTAGCAACTTTTCTAAGAAGACATCATATAAATTCTTCATAATTTGGAATCTAACAAGTCGTTGTTCATAACCTCGCGTACACCCCCGTATATCTTTTGTATTTCGTTTGCGGTTTCTGTGCAACATTAATTTTACGACTTCCAAACTAAAATATAATATTCTGTTATGGCTAGACATTCTTTATTTGGCTTTTTCATTCGGAGTTTTGCCACGTATATACGTTACAGCGTATTCAAATATATACTTGTATATATGTAATCAAAAACCATACATTTCGTTTATATCACACAACAACGCGTGTAATATACAATGCTGTACAAATCTTATTAGCCAGTATAAAGATAATGCCTGGCAAGCGATCAACGTTCACTCATGATACTCCCATGTACTCGAACAATTCAATATTTTTATTTTTTTTATTCGTTTAATTAAAATTTGTGATATTTCTGGCAATTATTTGACTATAATGGTTGAGAAATTAATTACTAGTGAATTGATTAATTTGATTGGTTGGTTAATGCATATTTAAAACGGTTTTGCTGATGTATAATCCCGACTTGTCTTATCCCGAACTTTAGTTGCTTTATTAATTGATTTTGTTCAGAATAATGCGGTTGAATTTACCTTCCCTTAGACAAACCGTCGTTATTAATTTAGGTAATTTTCCCACGGAAAAGTTAACGTCGGTCTTTTGCAGTTTAGTTTATTTATTTTCAATTAGGAAAGTTCGACTGTGTGTATTATTACATTATCTTTTTTTCGGCGTTCGAGATGGAAGTTTGATGAAAACTTTTAATTAACTCCGATTTACTGTAGCATGAATCTATTTCGACGGCCCGAAGTTATTCAAATAAGGCAATAAGGAAAACGAAGTTAATTTTTTGCCTCAATTTCCAAAGCTTTCACGGACCTAATCAGTGACATACCTTTGGACTCTCTGAAGAAGATGATTACTACATGGAGAATAAAACGTTATAATTGACGACCAATCTACATTTAAGAAGAAAATTGCAAGAGAAAGGGAAATCTACCTTTTTATCTTTTATAATTTGAGATATATTTTGTTGACTGTTAACAAATACAATGTAAAGTTAGTAAGTGATAAGTTGTTTTGTTTTTGTATGCATTACTTAATAATGATTATACCGTTTAGGAAATCAATATTTTTCGGTGCCTAACGCAATGTATTAATAGTACATAGTTATTGGGTCGTAACCGCGGTGCTGCTTCTCTTCCGTCACCATATTCGGAAAGTAAGACAACTGCTTGTTACGACGAAATCTTCCTATATATTTAAAATAGGACACATTTCGAATAAAAGCTGGATTCTAAAATAAAAAAAAATAATTTAAATCGAATTGTATCGTTTACCGAATAGAAACAGTAGCTGGAACTATTATTATGAACAACCAATAAATAAAGAAAAATTTGCGTCGTATACAAAACTAGAATTTCTAAGGAATGATTTATATCAATAAATTAAATATAATACTCTAAAATTCCCCCATTTTTGTGTTAGACAACAGAAAGAATTTGCTTTCCTAGGCGGTATATATACAAATATATGTTAATAATTTGTGTAACTATAACTAAAGTATTAAGGTTGTAATGCTAAAGATTTCTTTGAAGAAAAATTAGATTTGCTGCTTGATTCCTATATTTTTGCTAAATTTATCTTTCAACGTCCCTTATTTTTTAAAAACGGTAGATTATATTTTAAATTCAATATTTAAACAGAAAATATTTATATTCAAAAAAAGTTTTATGTGTGTATTTTTTTACCCTCACCATTGTAATAAAGATGTAATATTTGGAATTTTAGTTTAATTGAGTTGCGGCTTTGTATTTATTATAAACTGATACCTGGTATACACCCCCATTTATTTATATGTTACTTAAGTAGCACTCAAATTTGGTATTCATGAACCTGAACAAGCATCTTGCTAAGTTGAGATTCAGATGAAAGTTGCCACGTCAATATTTAAATGACGTCTCTTTCGTTGCGTCAATTGTAAGAGGTTCTCAGGATGAAATAAAGGTGAAATATTGGAACTTTATTGCACTAATTGTCTCTACTTTTACACATTCGATTAAAAATGGTGATTAAGTCCTTTGTAAGAATTCTGGCGATATAAAAATGCTTCTAAAAGAGCTCGCTAATAAGTGTAAGGAAACTAGGAAGAATTTCATACTGTATCAAAGCATTGTTTATATGTATGTATATTAATAAACAAGAAAAATACGTTTAACGTTGGTAATTAGTCTGTATAAATATTTTTTAAATATTTTTACATCAGTAGAATGAATGTTTTCGACAGCATCAATTAATAATAATAATAATAATAATATTCGTTTATTATGCCAGTATTAGAAATAAAGTAGAAAATTGTACAAAAACATTGGACTCGTATCTTAATATATAAAGTAGTGTTAATTGTATCAGTTAGATAAGGATAACTGCAATACTGGAGCAATACTGGCTTTAATTTGACAAACGTTTTCGTTAAGCTCGAAATTTTCAATCAACAGTCTAACATCGTCAATGTCAATGCGTTCTGTTTACTGTTGTCATTGTAACCAAACAATATTAACACTAAAAAGCGTTTGCATGTAATTTGCAAATGCAAGACTCTTTGACTGCAAGTAACTGCTTGAGCTCAAAGTTTTGAATCAATAGTTTAAAGACGTTAACATATTTTGTTTACTGTTGTCATCGTAGCCAAACAATAATAACACCAGAAACCACTTGGATGCAATATTTATATACAGAACTCGCGTTTAACTGTTAAAATCTCTTTTACTTTGAATATTAGATATATGCATCATTATTCAAAAACGTTCAGATGTGTGAATTAGCCAAAGATTGGTATCCAATATCGAACAATCTGTATATTTCAATGACATTCTGATACCATGTCTAGATAGAGCCAAGAGAAATAAATACCTCCACATCTATTAGAAATAGATAAATGAAACCCATATTATGTAGGTTTATTTTTAGGTGGAGAAACCAAAAATGTAGTTAATGTAGACAAACTAAAATACATACATGTGTAGTATTTGGGTATTTGATAATTTATTTTTTATTAATTATAATAATGGTGAATAAGCAATGGTTTAAATGTCAATTAATCACAAAACATACTTATTGTTTCTGAATAACAAACCTTATTACATGTAAAAGTAACGAAAATGTTGGAACGGTATCAAGTAACTGTAAAAAATTAAGCAAAATAAGGCAAGTGAGCTGCGAAAACAACGTAGAACGAAACGTCAGATTAATCAGCAGTTGCTTTCTTATTGTATTCAGTGAATAGCTGCGTTTATTGAACAAAATGGTGCGTGGTATCTCTACAAATTCGAAAATTCGTGAGTTAGTGCTTAAAAATTATTGCCACAATAAAACAATACGTGAAGTGGCGGATAAACTTATTATATTCCTAAAACTACAGTGTAGAACATAATTAATCATTATGGAGAAACTGCAAATATTCTCGATAAAAAAGACTAAAGTCTGGGTCATCCAAAATTGGTTTCTGATAGGGATAAAAGAATATTAGTAAAACTATGTAAAAAAGGCCGAAGAAATACTCTAAGGCAAGTTACGGCTGAATGGAACCACGAAACTAAACTAAATCTGTCAAGGGAATGCTTTCGCCAATGGATTCATAAATATGGATTAAAGTTTTATAAGGTTGAATTACAAGTAACAATTTAAAAGAGTATTAAAAAAATATTTCCTTATAGGCAAAGAAAAAGCCACTGTTGACGGAAAAACGAAACAAAACAAGGCTGACATCGGCGAAGTCTAGACTATTTTGATTGGTAGAAGATTGGTCAAGAGTAATTTTTAGCGACGAATTGAAATTCGACATATTTGTTGGCGATTACCGCAAACGCATGCTTGGCACTAAACATGAGGGTTTCCATAAGGATTGCCTAAAACATACTGTAAAATTTCCTAAAGGAGTAATGATTTAAGACTGCATGACAGCTTCGGGATTAGGATGCTTTGAATTTATTGATGGTACCATGAATACTGCGAAATATTAACAAATACTGCAAAACAGACTGCTACCTGGTATCTCGAAGTTAAATGTTGGCGAAACTTATATTTTTCGGCAGGATGGGGCAGCCTTTTATCTGGCCAAAACCAAAAAAAGTGGTTTGGCGACCACAGCGTAATTGTTCTTCCTTCTTGACCTTCCAACAATCCTGACCTTAATATCATTGAAACAGTGTGGCATAAAATGAAACAAAGATTGAGAAACAACCCACAACGGACATTACCAGAACTTAAAGCCAAAATAGAGCAAATTTGGAATGGATTTGCCCCGGAAGAGCGCAGATCCTTAACTAATTCAATGCCCAACCGAATTCGAGCGGTCATAGAATATAAATGCCCCACTATTTAGTTGCCACACAAAATGAACATTTTCATTGTTAATTAGAGATGATAGAATAAGTGTTTTTATTTTTTGTGCTGCTGATTGGCCCTAAATGTTGTTAATTAACTAATTACATAGTATTAAATTAAAAAAATACTCGAAAAGAAAACTCAAATACATTTTATTTTGTCCCAATATATACTTGTTAGGGCTCGTAGGTGTCTAGCTTACTTCTTATAGATCATCCTGTATATAGGGAAGTATTTGTGGAAGATAATCTATGATGAAAATTTAGTTTCCTACTATTTACACAATAGGCGCAATTTAACTGTTCTAGCAGGCTGGAAGACCTGTACATGAATTTAGCCCTTTGACTAATACATTATTTTGGAATCACAGATCTAAATAATTTAAAGTTGTGAATTCATGTACAGGGTGAACCATTTAAATTTACCGCAGTTCATTACACTTACTACTCTTTGAAGTTTAATTTAATCGCGGTAATTCAGAAATATTAAGCTACGGGAAATTTACTTCCGGTTGCAAAATTGTAAGGGGAATTCTTCGAAAAACAAAACGCAGACTCAACAATTTTAAGATTTAATTAACGTTTTGATTACGCTAAAGTTTCCAAAGTACTGATTTATATTGTTGTATGTGCGTCAAAATATTAAAAACTCATAAAAATTCCATGTTCATACGATCCCGTGAACTTTTTTAAAGCAAATTATTATATCGTGGTATACCTTTCGACGAATTCGCTAACAAATAAATTGCTTTTTTTACCTCAGGCTTTTATTTTTATTTATTCGTGATCGTCGAATAAAGGTATACAACGTAAATACATGGGACATTTAGTGTGTAACATGTGTAAAAGATGAATGTCAAAAGTTTTACCTGAACAATGATTTTACGTTACTGAAATTTAAATTAGTTCGGAGTAATTTTATGAATTCTAGGCAAGGTAAATCATAAAGTATGCAGATTTCGTCTTTTATTTCTAGAATAATTCTCAAGGTACCCGGGTTTTTGTGGTTTGTGCAATTTTATCAATAGGTATATATTATTTGAAAGACTATTTTCACAATACCGTAATATCGATTTAAAAAAGGGGACATTTTATTTGCTATAGGAGGTGTGTTACTTTCCTCACAATGCTTTATACTCTATTCAGAGACTTAAAGAAGCGAAACCAGAGAGAGGGTTTTTTCACACCAAGTAAGGTAGTTTTTTCACGAATCCCTTCTTCGCTTTTTTATATTCATGTCATTTTGCAAGGGATGGCCCTCCTATTCAACCAGATAATATATTCTTTCTGTTTGGGACACGAAAATTCTTTATGCTTCTTGAGTAAATTCATTTCCAGACTATTACTCCTATTTTGGAAATAAAATTTCCCAGAATTTCACTCTGTTTAAATTATAGATTCACTCAGAGATTGAAGTAAAGAGACATATTAACCATTTTTTAATACTTACGCTGTGCAATGATTCGTTTTCTTTTCTAAAATTCGTCTAAAAATTTGTACAAAAATTCGTTTGTTAGATTCATTAAATTTGAATCAAACTCCATTCTTTAATCTACTGTTTTATTATATTTTCATGAAATAGATTAACTGTTTACTAGAAAGTAGTGCAATTTTCTTTGAAGTGATTAATTCCTAATACCAGATGTCTGTTGGAAATCGATAATCTCTCGTAATTTGCGGCATTGCAACAATAAATGATGTTTTGAGTCGATATCTAGCAAAGGTGATAGCTTTTACTAAAAATACAACAGAAAATGATTTTTATTTACACTAGCGGCCAAGCAATTCCCTTCAGCAATAATATATTTGACCATTCTCTCTTCTTACTTTTTAAAGACCGTCAACCAATCTTCTTTAGGAATACTTGCAAAATACTGATACATTTTTTCCTCAGATGAAAATCTCTTACCTCGTAAATACTTTTTAAGCCCATAAAACAACCGAAAGTCGCATATTGTCAAATTAGGTGAGTACGGTGGATGTTCTTTACATTTATATTTTCTTCACCTAAATATTGGATCATGATAGCTAAACACCTCAGGCAAAGATTTTTTGGTGTACCGTACCAGGTCTGTACTTCTAAAGAACAGCATACTTTTTCATAACTCGGTGCTTCTTTGTCATTGTTGGTGTTTCTTCGTCTTTATGGACCCACATACGAATTTCTTGACTGGTTGGTACTATCACTTGCATAAAAATCTGTGACAAGCGGCATTACCCACTTTAAACCTGTCTTTTGTAAACTATGAAAAAATATGTCAAATTGTCTGTCAGTGTCAATTGTAAATGGACAAGTCATTGTCACAAGATTGAAGAAACGTGATAAGCTCATAAGAGTTGTCTCAGATTTTTATGCAAGTGATAGTACATCGAAAAATAGAATATACATTTCGTACATTGGTGTGCGCTATTTTTCAAAAGAGTTGAAATTTCATGGGAAATCCTCATATGTTCTGCTTTTTGAAAGTCAGAAAGCTGATGCGGCAAAAAACGACTGACAACATCTTTGATACTGAATAGAACTTATTCGCATTCAAAGTCGTTACATCATAGGTAAATTGTAGATAAAGAAGGTGCTTCTTCATTAAAGGTCGAATCTAAACTTTCCTTGCATTCATAAGTTCTTAAATCTTTTTTTTTTAAATCATAATAAATCATGATTAACGCTGGCCACGAACGGTACCGCGCATCGGCGTAGAATCAGTTCGGACCGAGAGGAACGGTAGTATTACTTCGTCTGCGGAGCAGTATGGACATTTTCGCTGTCGGTCATTTGCGCAATTGTTTATCTGTCCTAGAAAAATTATGGTTTCGTCAGCAAAACGACCACGGTCGGACAAACTTCGAAAATTTATTGCAGAAATTCCAGACTTAATATATGAAGGTGCTAAAATTAAATGTGTAATCTGTAAAATCCCGTTAATGTGTTGGTCCAGACAACATTGTCTACGACACGTAAATACTGAAAAGCATCTCTCAAAAAGAAATTGCGCACGAGACAATGAAAAATTTATATTTAATTTATGCGTTACGTTTATCGCATGTAATATACCGTTTAATTTACTAGACAAGGAACCATTTATCTGCTTTTGGAATAACTATTCAGAGTGCAAATTACCAAGTCGAACATTGTTACGAAGAATTGTGCCATCTGCGCGCGAACATATTGAACAAAAAATAAAATCGGAGTTGAAAGATCAAAAATTGTGGTTATGTGTCGACGAAACAACAGATCGGAAGAAACATTCTGTTCTTAATGTAATGGCACGCAAATTGGAACCTCATCAATCGGCACCTTCAATTCTATTAGTCTCCAAACGAATACAACAGTGTACTGCCGAAGTAATTTCAAAGTTAGTGTTAAATACATTGGACAAGTTTGAACTTTCAACAAACCAACTCTTGATTTTAGTGAGTGATGGTGCTGCAAACATGCTTTCTGTAGGCCGGTCTCTTAAAAAGCATTCTGCTAATTTGTTACACATTACGTGTAAAATTCATGCTCTCCATCTTCTGGCGGATAGTATCAGAAAATGTTATCCTGAGGTAGACGCTTTAATAGCGCATACCAAAGCAGTATTTGTCAAATCACCGAAACGTATTCGTGAATTTCACAGACTGTGCCCCCGTATACCAGAGCCACCAGAACCTATTCTAACTCGTTGGGGAACATGGTTACAGGCCGCGTTTTATTATCATAAATATTTTGACAATATTAAGAACGTGGTTTTACAATTCGATACAAAGGAAGCTGCCGCTATCCAGAAAAGCCAGTCGAAATTTCAAGATAGTCAGGTTAAAATGGATTTAAAAATCATTCACGACAATTACTTCGGGCTAGCAGATGCAATAGAAAAATTACAAAATCCTGCGGTGCCATTAGAAGAATCTCTACAAATAGTGCAACATGTTCACGCACAGCTATGCGCGATTGAAGACGCAAAAAATGTTTCTGTTCTAGAAAAATTTAAAAGTGTTTTTGAGAAAAATTCTGATTTTGGCACATTAAGACACATTTGTGAAGGTGCGTCAACAGAATCGTTAAGTTATTTGAAAGATTATTTTACTTACGCAAATATTACGTCACTAGATGTAGAACGTTCGTTCTCTGCATATAAACGCATTTTTTCCTCATGCCGTACTAGTTTTGCCGAAACAACAGTTGAAACATATCTAATGTTGCAGATATTTAACAGACATTATTCACTTTGTGATTTCACGGGGGATTCTTAAAATGGTAAGTGTTTGAGCACGTGTTATTTAATTTTTATTTAAAAGATGAGCGAAATTATTTGCGGCAGCAAACATCTCTATTAGCAGAATAACTCTAGTGGAACGCGAGGTCTGGTCGACTCTACGCTACTGCGCGGTACCGCTCGCGGCCAGCTTTAATCATGATCAACTAAACCTCAATTGACAGATAGAGAATTGCCCAAAACAACAGTGTTTGTTTTGTTTTTTTATGGTCTATTGGATTTTTTCATTCTCAATAATATCGGCTTTGCTCTCGTAACGTTAGTTAAGGAAATTTATTTTAATGTCTTAATAATATTTTGCTTGCCATATAAAAACGTTCAGTTATATCTATAAGATATTGTATACAGGACGAGTCAAGAGGGACGGACCAAACTTCAGGAGTGTATTGCACACGTGAAAATAATGTAAAAAACTCATACGTTCTTATTCGATTTTCATTTATTACCAAATTACAGCGTAATCAACAAATTTTAACTAGCGTTCTTGTAAATGGTCCAAATTTTCGCTTGTTTTCGAGTTAATACGTCATAAATAAAATAAAAATATCCTTGCATTGACTACTCCTGTAAAACAAAAAGTCAGGTACGTTCGACATTAAGTTTTTTCACTTCTTATCACATATGTCGTACCGTATCTAAATCAATCCTTTCGAGGCTCAAAATCATTTCAATAATTTTCTTGTTCTGATATGTGCCAGTGTCAATTTATTGTAACAGTGATTTAATGTTTATTTTCGAGTTTGTACATTATTTTGTTAGAAAATGCCACACAATCCAAATTTAGGTGTTTGTTTATGGTTTTTATAATGGGAACCCTACAGCTACTTTTGAAGAATATCATCAAAGGTTTCCATATCAGAGAAATCCTGGTAAAAACGTATCGTTGCGTCAGTAAGAAAAGAGCGTAATTGTTTGGTTTTAATAATTCTAAAAACATTTTTTCAGTTACTATTAGATGTCAGTTAAATCCCATTTAGATAAAAAAATGGGGTTACGTGATTTTCTTACTAAGGCAACGGTATTTATCAGAGTTTGCAACAAACTGTGCGAGACCGGAATGCTTCCCGACAAGGTTTAGAAGAAGTAAAAAATATTCTGGATTTAGTAGAAGAAAATGCAACGATCAGCTCACGAAGAATTGGTTCTCAATTGGGCATTTCACAGGAAGGAGTAATAAACACCCTTCACGAGCAAGGCTTATATCCATACCATATTTAGTGTATCTAGCAAGCGGAAAATTATGCTAAGCGTATGGAATTTTGTCTGTGGATAAATAATAATCGTCGTGTTTTATCGTGCATAATTTTTACGGATGAAGCAACATTCACCCGTGACGGCATGAATAATACGCGGAACGTTCATGTATGGCCAGATGAAAATCCCAACGCAACAGTTGAAAGTAATTTTCACCACAAGTATGGTCCATGGTTATTTAATTAAGCACTACGCAAAATGAATTACAAGGACTACTAGGGGATGTTCCCCTAAACATCAGAATGCAAATGTATAATCGGCATGATGGAGCTCTTGCATTTTTCGCTCGTCAAGTCAAGCAATATTTGGACGATAGGTCTCCAGGGCTTTGGATTGCCCGCGGTGGTCCTGTTAGTTGACCTCTAGGATCTCCAGATTATTTATGAAAAACATGAAGCAATTAGGAGAGTAACATGTGCCCTTCGTAGATGAAGCATAAAATGTTTAGAGGTCAATGGCGGCACTTTTGAACATTTATTAAAAGAACGCTATGAGTAAAAAAATGTTAATATACGAAATTTTGCTTATTTATAATTACGCTATAACTTGAAAACATAAAAATTGCATAAGATTATATGAGTCTTTTTACGTTATTTTCATGAGTACAATACACTCCTGGAGTTTGGTCCGTTCCTCCCGACTCACTCTGTATAAATAACATTTATTTTACATACCAGCGCATTTGAACTTGGAATTATACGTTGAGACGGCGAATCGTACAGTGCATGATACTTCTTCTATAGTGCACTGATCTCTTACTATAAAGCTGACCTCATCAAATCCCGTTATGTTCTTACAAAATTTATTCTGTGAGGTATTCGTGTTGTAGGCGCATATCGAAAAATCGCCGTAGTCGTTGCCTTTGTACTAAAAAGAGAAAAGCTCGATATCAATTAACGTGAAACGATTCGAGAAAAAGGATAGACTGGGTAGATATGTACATATTTTATATATACAGTGGTGGTCACTCAGTTTTAAACTTATGACTTCAGAGTGGTTTTTTGAAGAACTGTAATTAAGTTTTAGAATAAATGGTAGTTACAAAATTCATTACTCTATTCAATAATTACCCACTTTAGATAAAGAAACATATTTTATTTATATTATCAAGTTATTTTCGAACAATGCAGCTATCTATCAAAACATGCTATACATATCATCCATAAGAGCAGAAGTCTGATGAATTGTATACTTTTTTACATAAATAATAATCATTATAATATTTTGCAATATACGGTATATATCCATACCTCTACATATCTCTTATTTTATATTTTTCTGTACCGCCACTGTATACCTGACCACATATCTTGCTTTTTTGTTTATTTTCTATTAAAATACCTTAATAGTGATGTCAGTTCTCCGAAGAAATTCTGCGTGAATCTCATACAAAGTATCTACATGAGGCGTTATATAGTCTTCCACTTCAACGTAGCTATTGTTACAATAGAAATTCATCAAATTTGCCGGTACAGTATTTAATTTCTCGGACACTTTATTAACAAAGGTCTGTATATCATTCGGTGACTGTATAACTAGATCATTACGGTAAATATTGTCGGCGAACTTCAGGTAGTGTTGGGCATTGTTTTCCGATGCCACGTATATAATTTGTACATCCGGATGAGAAGCTTTTAGTGTTTGCAGGGACATTTGGGTCTGTCGAGCGTCTATGTCGGTGATTACGGCTGTGTTCGCTAACACCAGCACTACATGACCCGTGGGTCTTAAACTTTTCGAAAAGCAGTCCGGCTGCGTTTTGTTTTGGTAATATGAAATAATTGTAACCAGACTGTCGCTTAATTGTAACCTACTGGGCCCTGAAAATTAATTAAATGTTTTAATACTTTACTTATCATTAATACGATCAAAATAACATTTTCTATTACTAAAGTAAAGCTTTTACTGGCGGCTCGTTAGGGGTGGCAGAGTAAACAGTGTCTCAATTTAAAAAGAAAAATTATGAATTCCAAAAATAAATAGAACCTCCCATTATAAAATAATTAAATTACACTTTTTTATTTCCTAACAAGGGCGTAGTCAGGTAAGGGCAGAGGTTGACACCTGCTCCTTCGGCCTTTGAGTGCTTGCCCAAAAGACCAAAATTAAATTTAAAAAATGAACAAAAAAGCATAAACATGAATGCCATTCCGATTTATAGGTTATAATAGACTTATGAAACTTTACATGAATTTCATCATTTCATTCTTCATGCTGAAAATTTTGCTTATGCCCAGAAAAGTAAAAGGCATAGTAAAAACTGTAAAGGCACTGTCACTTTTCCGTGCAGTTATTATAGACTTGGGAAATTGTATTTACTTCGCCTTCCAATAGGTCAAGACCTTGCCCACTCCTGCTCAAAAACCTAGCTACGCCCATGTTTCCTAATCAGTAATATACTAAATGATCAAATAATAACAAGCACTCTTCACCATGCAAGTTATTTCATTAATTCGGAACAATTGTTTCGAGAATTCGTATGACCGAATGATGCGAGAAAAAGATTTCAAATCAAACATGCCTTGTTCTATCCCTGCTCTATAAGTACCTACCTTTAACCACTATATACACTAAAGTATGCGAAATATACTAAACTAGAAGGAAAGGTTCTTGTTTGTAGTACAAAACGTAAACATGTGTCCGTTCTTAATTAATTTGAGGTTTTCTAATTTGATATTATGACCGGTTTCGTTTATGTGTGACGATTCAATTCTACTATAGTGGTAATGAGCTATGTGTTCTTTGAATCTGGTGCCTATCGCCCGTTTCATTTGTCTAATATAAGTTTTATCTCAGTCACCGCATTCGATTTTATAAATTCCCGACCTTTCCTTCGTATCCGGTTTATCTTTCGGATTGCCTAGAAGGTTTCTGAGTGCATTCTGCGAACTGAAACACACGTTGATATATGTCCCCTAAAATCTTTACTAATACCTTTCGATATTCTGTGGAAGGAAAGTTTTATAAATTTCTTATTGCGAGTTTTTGCCGGAGTAGTCATGGAATTTCATCCATAAAGTACGCATCATATGGGAAACTTCTCTATTATGGGTTTTTCGAAAAAAAGTTATTCTTGATAAAAGTCTGTGCGTCACCTGGAATTAAACATGTGCCAATAAAATATGGAAAATTTATATTATACGGGGTACGTCTGAAAACTCGATTTGTTCCCAAGAGTAAAGTACACCTATTTTTAAGAATATCGAAAAATGCTATTGGAAATAGTTGTTTAGCATTAAAAATTATACTTAAATTTAAAGTCGTGTCCATCTAAGTCAAATTTTATTTCTTTACCTATTTTTTCAAATATCGTCTTCAAAAAACAAAATTTGTTTAAAACGATAAATAAACGACATTACGTAAATAACCTTTCACTCAAAACGTTGATAATATTACAAATTGGCCAAATGTTATGTTAACTAAGTCAATTAAAAAAAAAATGTGACAAACTTAAGAATTTTTTTGGTGCAAAGATCTTTTTAGTTTTGTTAACACCTAAAATTGCTCGAAATAATAAAATCGTAACAAGAAAAGAACATTTATTAATACCTACTGGCTAAACTTAAAAAAAATTACTATTTCTCAATACAAATTTGTTTTGTGGAAATTTTCCTGCCAAAAATAGTCTTTTTAAAAGTTGTCTTTGATCACAAATGAATGTTTGACAGAAGGTATGTCTTGTGTGGGTTGTTAAACAATACTGTGATTGGGCCCTTCTTCTTTGATGAAAACCTTACTGCCAACCGATATTTGCAATTTTTACGAGATTTATTACATTTAATTATATGTTTTTAAATAATGTAGAAATTGCCTAATACTTTTACAATCACAATATATACTCAGTGACATAGAAATTGCAACAGCTAGGAGGGGTTGGAATTTCCGGATGAAATTTGGTAGCAATATTCACCTATGTAAAAGTAATAAATGATCAAAATTTGGGAGGAAAATCTTTATTAGTTAAACAAAATTTTATAATAATTGTTAATAATGTGTGGGGCCGTCTCTCTGATTTACACATTCATTTACACGCCATGGCATTGATTGAATAAGGTGGTTTACGTCGTCTTGGGGTATTGCCTCCCATGCAAGTTGCACCTCATGTCTCAAAGCCTCCAAAGCCAAAGGAGGACGCTGCAAGTTTCGCAACCTTCTACCCATTATGTCCCATACATGTTCGATGGGAGAAAGATCTGGAGATCTTGGAGGCCAGGGCAAAAGATTAATCTGGTCCTGTTCAAAGAAGTTCAAGGAAAACTTTGCTACATGAGGACGTGCATTATCTTGCTGGAATAATGGATCTTCAAGCCCTTGTAAGTATGGTAGAAGATGTGTTCCAATCACCTTCGCAATGTACCGTTGTGCTGTCATATTGCCTCGAATGAACTCCAAGGGAGACCTGCTGCCATAAGTAATCGTACCCGAAACCAGGACACCCACAGTGCGGTGTACGTGCCTCTCAACGGTAAATCGAAGATTCCGTCGTTCACCCCGTCTTCTTCTGACTCTCTGACGACCGTCGTGCATGCCTAAACAAAATCTTGATTCGTCACTAAACACAACACGACGCCATTCAAGATTCCAATGAGATCTTTCATCGCACCATTGTAACCGTTGCTGATAATGTTCCGCAGTCAAAGGAAGCACAAGTTGCGGACGATATAATGTTAACCCAAAACTTCGGATTCGACGATAAACTGTTCTAAGGGTTACATGGCGACCTTCTTCACCAAACTATTGGTCACCAATTGCCCGAGTAGAGGAAAATCAGTCTCTAAATGCCAGTTGTCTTAAACGACGATCTCGACGCTCATTCGTTTTTCTTGAAGCCCAGGTTCCTCTTCTACGACATTCCTGGCCATCTTTAAACCATGCACGGCACACTTGCATTACAGTAGACCGATTTCGATTAACACGGTTAGCAATTTCCCCAAATGAAAAACCAGCTTCGCGCAAACCAATAATTCGACCTCTATGGGATTCGCCTAATTATCGATACACTGCTCGTCTTCTTACTCTAGGCATAGCTAACACTTAACTGAACCGCAGTTCAATGAGAACAACAACACAAATCGAGAAAGTTATACAAAACACCGCAGAAAAAAACATTCAATATCAGTGCTGAGAGAGAGGTAAAAACCTCAATAACAACTTTATTACTTCAATGAGAGGATTCAAATTTTGATCATTTATTACTATTATATAGGTGAACATTAGTCAACAAAAGTTAATTTTATTGAACAAAACACAGAAATCAAAGCAAAGAATTACAGTGTGACCAGTATATGTTCTAAAATACATGATAAACCCCAAAAACAAAAATTCACCTACATGATTTTCTTGAGAAAAATATACCTATTTAAAATTACCCAGAATGAAACAATGTTACCCAGCTGTACCAATCTCACCCCGGTTGACGGTAACCATTATAAGTAGCTACATTTTTTTTAAATAAATTTAAGTTGTATCTACTTTTATTCCAAGGAAATTTTACCAATCTGTTGTCCACAGTGGTTAGAATCTGTCAAAACGTACCTATAAGTGTTGATTTCAAAGATTGATAGAACACATAGTTCATTACTGCAGCGGTAGGATTGAATCGTCAAGTTTAGCATGACACATAAACGAAAATAAATTAGAAAACCTCAAATTAATTAAGAATGTAACTAGCTGCGAGAATTAGACGTTTACGAAATTATTTATATGAAAAGGAATGCAAGAATAATCAATTAAATAAATAAACTGGGGGTATAACGCATAACTAGAATCGAGTGTAACCCGCCACTATATTGCGGAACCTTTTAACGTGTATGTGTGGTAAAACTATGCCCTGTGTATTGATTAGAAGATATTTTTTAGTTTAATTTTTGTTATAGTAAATATGGAGTAAATAAGAAAGTAAATGATTAAAAAATAATCTAAGAGTTCTTATGTCCACCCATCGAAAACACACACATGCCGCCGTTGATACCTTTAATCTTTGGTAATACAATCCCGTTGAAGGTGAGATGAAAATTACGTTTTATATAACAAAGGTAGTTTGTAATTCTGCACTCGTTCTATCTCACGTAACGCCAATTAGCTATTGGAAAATTAGAACTGATCAAGTTTTTCGTGAAAAACTTGACTGGAACATTACTCAAGCTCTAGATACTTATTTCCGAAGTTCTAAGAAATCGTAATGAGATAATATGAGAAGTTGCAGGAAATTGTTCAACCATATTGATTAAGAAATTAATTACCCTTAACTATCCTAAAACTTAATTGTTAAGATTTCTAAAAACTATTTTTTTTTTTGCATCTGTATGAAGGAAGTAAATGGCCGAACATTAGTTGTTGATAACGAAAGTTTCCGACAACCTTGTAGGTATAAACCCTAGTCTCTGCAAGAAATGGTTTTCGCAGAATTTCGCAAATTCGTTGAAATTATGAACGAAATTGAAGAATGCGAAAATTCGGGCAAAACCTACTTTTCGAAAAAATTATTTTGATTTTGGCCATTCTTAAACCTAAACAAACAATAGCTCTTTAGATCTGATATGGGTTTATTTAATGAATGAGTGTTTTCAAAATGAAGTTGGCCAAGATATTCCAGTTAATGGTCCAAATTGGTGATATGGACTTGAATAATAGTGTAATTCCAGCAGTATGCTTTAGTATGTCATATGGAGATGCTTGTGCTATTTTTTTGGGCATCTTTGAAGAAAAAATTGTAATAATGTTAAAATGCCAATAACGTTAAATAATATTCAATATTTATATATAATCTAAGAGTTCTTATGTCCACCCATCGAAAACACACACATGCCGCCGTTGATAACTTTAATCTTTGGTAATACAATCCCGTTGAAGGTGACATGAAAATTACGCTTTATATAGCAAAGGTAATTTGAAATTCTGCACTCGTTCTATTTCACGTAACGCCAATTAGCTATTGGAAAATTAGAACTGATCAAGTTTTTCGTGAAAAACTTGACTGGAAATTACTCAAGCTCTAGATACTTATTTCCGAAGTTCTAAGAAATCGTAATGAGATAATATGAAAAGTTGCAGGAAATTGTTCAATCATATTGATTAAGAAATTAATTACCCTTAACTATCTTAAAACTTAATTCGAATTATTTAGAACAGATTGATAAACATCCTTACATGACGTGGCATTGCCCAGGCTTCCAAACAATTGAATGACGTCACTCGTAACGTTCGCTAACCATTGGCCATTTTCGCCGTTAATTATACCTATTCTACTGCCATAATACGAAACGTCAGCTAATTCCGTTAGATACCTAAAAGACAATTGTAAAGAAAATATCCTCCAGCTTTTATCCTTTTGTTCTCGAAATATTTCATTTTATTTTTCCCGTCTGACACTTACGATATGATTCTCATAGCTTCATAAATTTGCCAAGTGCCATCTAAAATAGTAATTATTTCTAAATTCGTTATGTTATCTCCACCCTGGTAGCAAGCGTCATAATGCGACGCTATTGATTCTGAAAATAAAACCGAGTTTATTATTTTCTTAATACTTTGTCTTCGTAAAATATAAAGGAGGTTATGAAATCCCAAAAATCTAATTCCCGAAAGAAACGTTGGAAATAAATCCTCAGAATAAAGCGATTAATTTAAAAATGCTGCATTTGTTTTTCCCCAAATCAACGTAGCTTATAAAGGATGATCCAGTCTGACGTTTATACTTATGTAAACGAATATAGTGAAATTTCAATTTTGGATCCAATTTGTAACCTAATTTAATGAAGGCTTAAAAAAAACCAATTTGGTTGAGTGAAACATCTTGAATATATGATGGTTCGCTTGGTAATATTCATTCATTTAAAAGCCAACGAATTTCTGTTAAGGTAAGAACTAAAGACTCCAAGATATTGCAATATTCACCAATATAGAGTTGCAATATTCACCATAAACCAATATCACGTAAAAACAAGATCTGATGTATCAAAGTTTAGCATAAATAATGTTCTCGAAGTATGTGCAGTGGAATTAAAAGCAGAGGTTAGTATTATATTACTGGTGCTTTATCGTCTGCCGCAGTCGAACCTTCACCTGTTTCTACTAGAGCTTTCTGGTCTGTTGGATATACTTGGATGTGAAGATGGTATTGTCCTACTTGGTGGTGACTTCAATATAAATTTTATAATCCAATCAACCTCCATAACCTCCACTGGACGATCAGCGACGTTACTTGTGTTGGTAAAGACTCGGTATCATGCTTAGAACAATTGTAATACAATTTCTGTTGAGTTTGGTTTTTGAGCTGTTTTATAGTTAATTAGGCATGCTGGTTTCAAAACTGTAATTAGTTTTCTTCTACCACGACAAGTTTTATCTCTACACCTTATGAGAATGTGACCACTCTCCGCGAAATCGAGCATGGATCATAGGAAGCACTATTGCTCTCCTATTGGCTGACAAACCTTCTCCGATGGGCGCCGGGTGAATGACGCATAGGAGAAAAGCGAGAGGTTTATACTTGTCTGTACTTGTTCAGTTACGCCTGAGATACTGTAGTGAGACGTTGTATGTCGCTCTGAAACGGTGCAGCCCATTCTGACGTGGAGTCTGAGTTCTTGTTTATATACAAGGTTAGCAGTGTTTAGTGTTTATTTATATATGAACTGAAACTTTTCCTTAATGTCTACCTCTGCTAGTTCACGTCGTAAGTGCTTAAACAGCCCCGATTCGTTTTGTTACATATGTGGCAGTTTTAGCATTCCAGTCAAAGGACAAACATCAGTACATTTGTCAAGTAAGTCTATTTTGCCTATTTTAAAGTGAAAATTGTGATCAAGATAATCTGGGCCCCTCACAAAGTGTGTAAGCAGTGTGTTGAGGGTTTACGGATGTGGACCAAGGGAACACGTGATAAACTTCCATTTGGTATACCTATGATTTCGCGAGAGCCCAGAGATCATTCAAGTGATTGTTACTTTGTATAGTGAAAACGTCAGGATATAACAAGAAAAACAAATGTAAAATAGAGTATCCTAGTTTACCATCAGCTATACGCCCAGTGCCTCATTCAGCCGAAATCCCAGTGCCAGTTTTCACTGAATTACCCTCTTTGGAAATACGGGGATGCGAGTTTGGCGAAGATCAAAGTGATCCCAACGATGAAGATTTTGAAATTGAAGATGATTCCGTTCGTAATGGATTTGACCAGCATGAGTTGAATGATTTGGTACGAGATTTGGGACTATCCAAAAAAGCTTCAGAGCTCTTAGCATCAAGATTGCACGAGAAAAACTTGTTTGAAAAGGGAGCTAAAGTATTCTATTTTCGATCAAGAGAAAGTGCGTTTCTACAATACTTTCGAAGTGATGATGGAGTTGTGTATTGCCATAACGTACATGGTTTAATGGAAGAGTTGGGAATTTCAGCCTATAACGCAACTGAATGGCGACTGTTTATCGATAGCTCAAAGCGGAGCTTGTAGTGTGTTCTCCTCCACAATGGAAAATTATTTGGTTCAGTCCCGATAGGCCATTCAGTTCGTTTGAGTGAAGAATATGAAGACATAAAGAGAGTCATTGACTTGTTGCAATACCACATGCATCAATGGATCATTTGTGTTGACCTTAAAATGGTTAGCTTCCTTCTTGATCAGGAACGCGAATATACCAAGTATCCCTGCTTTTTGTGTATGTGGGACAGCAGAGCTCGTGAGAAGCATTGGGTGCAGTCGAATTGGCTGCCACGATCTGACCTAAAACCTGGTGATCCAAACATTGTACATCAGCCACTTGTCGACAGAAAGAACATTGTATTTCCACCTCTGCATATAAAATTGGGTCTCACGAAGCAATTCGTTAAAGCTTTGCCAATTGAAGGAGCCTGTTTCAAGTATCTCATTTCGGCATTTCCTAGCCTGTCATTTGAAAAGATAAAAGCCGGTGTTTTTGATGGACCACAGATACGGCAGCTTGTTAAAAATGAACATTTCATCGGAACAATGTCAGAAATTGAAAAGAATGCTTGGTTGGCATTCAAAAACATTGTTAAAGACTACCTTGGAAATACACGAGCACAGAATTACGCCAAAATTGTCCAGCAACTCTTGGAGAGCTTCAAACTACTAGGTTGCAACATGAGCACCAAATTGCATTTTTTATATAGCCATCTTGCTAACTTCCCGGAAAATCTTGGTGCAGTCAGTGATGAGCAGGGTGAGCGATTTCACCAGGATTTGAAGGTCATGGGGGCACGGTATCAAGGTAGATGGGATGTACATATGATGGTTGACTATTGTTGGAGCATCAAGCGAGAATGTCCACAGATTAAACATTCCAGAAAAAGCTATAAGCGAAAATTTTTGCCTTAATATGTAATTACCGTTCGATAAAAAAACAACTATTTGTATGAATACAATTTAACTTGCAGTAACTATTATAGCCTTTGTATGAATAAAATTATTCTTTATAAACAGTATATTTGGTAAGTTTTTACTTTATTTTCCTTTATATGCACAATTTGTATGATTTTTGAGGGTATCTTGTAACTTAAAAAGTTGACGTGATTGACAAAAACTGCGGTTATTTTTGGATCCAGAGGCCAAAAGTTAATTGAAAACAAGTCATAGAAATTGCTGTTCCCTAATGTAATTTCTTTGTAAACTTGCCTAATGGTAACTACTGTGTATCAAGTATGGACAACCTCTGTCTGACCATTATACTCAAATTTTTAAAACAACTATATCATTTTATAGGTCAAACGTCTATGAATATGTATCTAATTACAGATTTTGAGAAAATTCGTTAAACAAATTTAGTTCTTTGTTGAATAAGGAAACTTGGTTATCTGTTTATGAATGTACCTGTCCAAACACAGCTTTTACAACGTTTTTAAATGTTTTTACTTATTACCATGATGTGTGTTTTCCTGTAATTAAACATCAGGTAAATAACTTACCCAACAATAAAATTTTAACGATTGATATCTTACATATAAAAAATACTATTATATTTTTAAAAGATATTAGTTCGAAGTATCCAGAATTTAGGGTAGATTTAAAGAAGTACGAAAAGATATATAAAGATTTCTTACGAAAGAGTCAAACGCGAAGTAATGAACTCTTGATGATGTCATTTTCAAACAAATCTAAAGCCGCATGGTCTATAATTAAAAAGAATAGTAATCATAGCAGTAACAAGTCTATAAAAGCTTCACCCAGCAATCCCTCATCTAAATCAGTACTTTGTGATGCGTTCAATAAACATTTTCTAACTTTACCGGAGCAATTATTATCAGAAAATGTTTCGTTTAAAAATCATAATATTCAATGGAATTCCATTGTGACATATTTAAGACCTCCATTACTAGGTAATTCTTTTTATGTGTCTCCCATAATTGAGGAAGAATTACTCTCTGTTATTAATAATATGCGTAGCTCGTTTTCTACTGGTCATAATCATATCTCATCGTTTATTGTCAAATATTCAGTGTCATCTATCGTTACCGTTTTGACCTATTTGATAAGCTTTTCTTTTGAATCATCAACGAAAATCTTAGGCTTAATAATCCATGAAAATTTAAATTGGTCCCTACATATTATTATCATTTATGTAAAACGCTTTCGAAAACTTGTTTTATTCTGAGATAATTGAAAGTAACCTGCTGCAATGTAGATACCTTAAAAACATTTTATTATGCTAATTTTGTAGCTTGCATGCGTTACAGTATAATCAATTGGGGCATGTCATCTGACATTGATAGCGTTTTTAAAATTCAAAAACAGGCTTTTAGAACAATCTTTGGTTTGAGCTATAGAGAGTCGTGTAAGAACATTTTTAAAAGTAACTCCATCTTCACGGTTTACGATCTGTTTGTTTATGAAACACTGATATTTGTTTTCAAATACAGGGATGAATACTCTCGATGTAATTACACTCATGAATACCATACTCGTGCGAATGACTACCTTTAGCTCCCCCTCACAAAAAGACTATCTATCAAAAGAGTCCTTATTTTATTGGTTGTAAATTTTATAATAGTTTACCACCCAAAATAAAAAGTGTTAACAATATTCATCTATTTAAAAAAAATCTGAAATGTTATTTGATGGAGATAAATTGTTATAATCTAAACGACTTTCTGTCAAATAGTTAATTAATTCATTTCTAAATGTTAGTTTTAAGTGTTATGTCCTTTTTTCATGACTTTCCATGACTTGTTCCGAACATTTACTTTGTTGTATTTGTATTTGAAATAAACGGGTTTATTATTATTATTAAGATTTCTAAAAACTATTGTTTTTGCATCTGTATAAAGGAAGTAAATGGCCGAACATTAGTTGTTGATAACGAAAGTTTGCGACAACCTTGTAGGTATAAATCCTAGTCTCTGCAAGAAATGGTTTTCGCAGAATTTCGCAAATTCGTTGAAATTATGAACGAAATTGAAGAATACGAAAATTCAGACAAAACCCACTTTTCGAAAAAATTACTTTGATTTTGACCATTCTTAAACCTAAACAAACAATAGCTCTTTAGATCTGATTTGGGTTTATTTAATGAATGAATGTTTTCAAAATTAAGTTGGCCAAGATATTCCAGTTAATGGTCCAAATTGGTGATATGGACTTGAATAATAGTGTAACTCCAGCAGTATGGTTTAGTATGTCATATGGAGATGCTTGTGCTATTTTTTTGGGCATCTTTGAAGAAAAAAATCTAATAATGTTAAAATGCCAATAACGTTAAATAATATTCAATATTTTGCGTTTTATTAATGACAAATTGGATCATCCTTTAAATCTACCTTGTGTAAATTTCGATTGGTTTACCTGCTTGGATATGATAACTGTTCACGACGGTATCCGAATAGTCCTCAATGCCCTTTTCATTTAATAGCCTATCAAATGAACCGATCTCTTGTAATAATTTTGCTGTTGCGCTTGTCTGGAGAAATTACAAATTTATTAATGGGTTGGTTTCGATCTCGTCTACAAGCTTTCTTAAGAATATACAGTGATGTACAAAGGGGGTCCCTCAAGGGTATAATTTTTTTTGCTTTGGAACATAACCAATTTCCCAACGCCTCTGTTACTTCCTCAATCGTGTTATGTAGATTGCTTACTACCTACAAGCTTCCTCAATAGTTCAAAGGGATGAAAGTTACTTTGGGCACGTTCCGATTATACTAACGGTAAGTGCTTACCAGTCTAACAAAGCCAATGTATTATGTAGGCGAGCTTTGTCATGCAAAAGAATAATCTACTTCCTTAAGGCAAAATTGGAGTCCTCCTTTGATAAACACTGTATATATTAAGCATCTCTGCGTAGAGAGACAAGAAAACAGTTTATAGCACGAATTGTCTCATGCGAAATTTAAAAATAAACTATTTGCCATGAAACCTCTCTAGAATGTCAATTACTCGTTATATACCTGTGTAACAAAGTCAATACCACCAAACAAATTGGGTATCTTTGCTTTTCTTTCACATGCTCTATATGTTTGGTCATATCCTATGCCTCTTTCTGAATAATACATGTCGAGAATTTGCGATAATCTTGTGCTCGTCAAGATGTTGGTCCATTCCTTGATCTTACCGGCTAATATTAGACCTGTATTTAAAAATAATTCATGTGAATAAGTTAAAATGAACGTAAATGAATACACAGACGGAAAAAAAGAAGTAAACGAAAAGGAATCGAGAGAATAACTTATTTAACATTTATTTATACTTTGTATTCTATCATGGTTGTTTTATATGCTGCTAATTTTCATGGCCAACGTTGTTATGTACGTTGGGTAATATTTTATTTAAACCATCTACATTTAGAGTCTATTTAGCAGTCAGTATACATGTGCAATTCAAAAAACTAGTTCCTTTTTTCTTTTTCTTCTTTTCTAATTCTATCTAAATGCTTTTATTTTTAACTCATCTGACGTTTTGAAAAGGCAATATTTGCTTTAACACTTATACGTTACACCGAGACTCTTATACGTGTGTAAATGATGAAAGGAAAACAATAGGTATTTGAGGAATTCACGTTCAGTCAAATAATTTCTCCTTTTGTTGAACGCCTTAAGGTTAAGGGTATTTTTTTACAAAGAATACGATAAAGAAAATAATTCTTTTTGTATAGAGAGAGGTGTAAAGTATTGTCCTTTGTAAATAGATATTTCTAAACGAAACCGATCACTTTTACGTAGAAGAAGATTCTGAAATCTACAGGCACGGATAAAATTTTCCAATTCCACTTACCATCAAGTCCTCCTAACAGTTCAGCGCTTGTCATGTCCCATTGCTCCCTATTTAAATAGAGAGCTCTTGGAAAAATCGTATCATTCCATCTTCCAATATCTCCAAAATTCGGAGTAGAATATGCTTGATTTAGAACTACCTCAGCTAAGTCTCCCACTATAGTCGCAACATTAACGTTGTTCAGCTCAATACTACCAGCTTTAGGTGTGAAGTTGCTAGTAATGTTGTTGTCATTTTCCAAATCCTCAATTATTTGAGAAAAGGTCACATTTACTTCTTGAAACGCAGTGGCAATTCCAGCGATTACATGACCAGGAGACACTGCACCCCATCTAGTTTTGGCGACACCCTTTTCGATTGGACATTCGCTTACCAAGCGAGAATTTTGCAAAATTCTGGTTGATTCTTCCATAATTGCCATGCTTTTCACTTGGCAAGTGGTGCTCTCATCACCTCTTTGCCATTTGTCTAGAGTATTCGACGTCATGAAGTGAAGAACGCAGATATCTTCGCGTGTTAAGGTCTCGTTGTGGAATTGTAAGCTATCTCCAAAGGTGAAATAGTTTACTAGCAATTTAAATTTGTTATATTGTCTTGCTGTCACCCCATAAGGGATTACATATTCAGTTTGCACGCCTGATTGCGTTCTTTCTACACCATCTAAACGTACACTAAAAATATATAATTGCAGTGCTTGAAATTTCAATAAAAACCATGTAATATTTATCAAGGTGTTTTTTTTTTAATTGAATCACCTTGGCCAAGAGGTTTCTTATATAAATCTAAAGCTACTACCTATGTAATAATGATGTAGCTAATATTCTGATATTAACGAGACTGTGTTGATTAAATTCTAACTTCCTAATTAACTCTGTCAAAGTTTGTATATTCAGAGGAGGGTATGTCATCTGATTTGCAAAATTTCTTTCATAGCAATGTAGTAAATTTTTGGGCACAGATGTAGCTGCTTGGAACTCAGCATGCTTTACGAGTAAACCTAAAAGAGTAACATCGTTAGGCTACCAAGTATACACAACTTATTCCAATTGTTTAAATTATCATGACTAACTGTGGAAATTTTAGAAAAAAATAATATATTGTTAATTAATTTTTAAACTTACCTAAATTAAATAAAAAAAGTACAACACCTACATTTAATTTAACACCCATACTTTATCACAGCACAGAAATATATAAAAAGGTTTCACCAATATCATTTATACGCAACAATCTTTTATCTTATCTCTACAGAGTATCTAGGGTAATATTTTCAATAAAAATTTTTGTAAATATGTGTCATTTTATGAGCGAATTGTATATTTAATATTTCAAAATCGTTTCTTGGAAAAAGAAAATTATATTTCGATGTACGCCTTGTAATTTGGAATTCAGAGAGTATCCACGTTCACTGTATTAACCTAAAATACCCATCGACAGCGTTCATTGATGTAACAGATGTAATTTTTCCCAAGCTAAATTTCCTGAGGGGTTGGTTGTTACCATTTTATAAATTTAATCTCTCTTTTTGTCATCAATTGTGATCAGTCTCTATAAATCAACAAACATTTCTCGTTTTATCAATATTTACTACGAGGCAGCAAGTACAACATTTATTTATATTAAAAGGAATTTATTTGAAAAAAAATTACACAATATTACATTAACTATCGTTAAAGAATGTCAACAATACAATAAATATTTTACATTCTAGGATTTTAAGAAAATATGAACATTTAAACACTAAATACTTAAAATTAGAGACGCAACAAAGAAAATAATACAGCTACTATGATAAAACTAGCAGTTAACATCGCACCACCACTTCTGCAACTAAAATTTTCTACGCTTAAAGTGAATTTGATATTATCTGGGAATCTGCATCTATCATCTGTAAATTAAAGAATTTGTAATATATATCTTTCTACATCATTTAAAAAAATATATTTTTACCTGTACAACGCATGTTATTGTTTGGTAACGTCGATTGAATTGACAAAAACACAGGATTACAATCTCTAATTAGTCCATCGTTACAAAAGTTTCCCAAATTAATAGCTTCTTCGTTCGTATTGATCGCAATACAGTTCAAATCCGTGGCTGTGCTATTTTGCGTCGGATTTGAATCTAAACGGGACGTACAAGCTACGAAACTGCCATATCCCTGACCACGAATCCTCAAAATAGGGTTTCCGTCGCCTAGGAAGAAATTTGGAGAAATGCGGTAGAAATTAATTGTTTGTGGTTCGACATAGTCGTCAAGAGAAGCTGTGCCTGCTGTGCCAGAGAAGTCAGCACCGCAATGTGGGTTGATAATTCGTCTTGGAACTAAAATAAAAATAATAATAAATCTTAACTGAGGGTTGTTTAAAGGATAACATACCTTCTAATATCCTTGACACTAATGGATTGATCACTCCAACAATATTTGTGCTATCTGTAGTGTCTGTCAAGACGAATATGTCATTAACGGGGTTTCTTACTAGAGAATTATATGAATCCCTAGCTCCTCCACCAAGAACGAGAATGTGTAAATCTAAAAAATATCGTATTAATCTGACCAATTTAATAAAGTTATCATAGCATTTTTACCAGGTATAAAAGACCTGTGTAATTCCAATCTTTCTCTAGCAAAAGCATTATCTTCTGCGGTTACAGCTGTTTGGAATGGCACAAAGAGAGCTATTGTTGATCTTAAACCAAGACTTCCTGTTTGTCTATCATCATTAGATCGATTCCTAGCCATTTGTTCAACTTGAGTGAACATTCTGATATATTGAAAACCAGTAGGGTCTATTTAAGAGATTTAATTTGTCTTAATTTGTAAAACATAAAAAATGTATTTAACTTACGTTGTTGCTGTACTGTTAAATTGAATCCCTGGTGATAATCCAAGATTGTACTACTATTATTTACTATTACAGCTCCATCGTTACCGTTGATAACTGTGAACCTGCTTCCATATCTGTTGATATCCAAATTGTCTAGAAGATAAGCTATTGCTGGATGTATTGTGTTATGTGACCACTGAGTGTCCAAAACAATTATAATATCCGTTGCCACCCTATTTCTATTGCTTGTATCAGCTTCGCAAGACAAATCATTGATTGTAGCTAAAATTGTCCGTATAATATTGTGCTAGTTTTTAATATTATATACCTACGGGCATATGCAAAGAATTTGTTAACGCCAGTAGTTGCAATTGTTGGGATCATCGCGTCAATGATAGTGCCACGGAATGTGACACTGTTATCAAATCTTACAGCGAAACCTGTAGTTTGTAATTGCAAAGTAGCTAATGGAGCCACAGTCGTTAGTAAGTTATATCTATTGCAGGCTCTCATTGTGTCATTGAAAACACCTCGTCTGGAATAGTACATGTCCAGTATTTGCGAAACTCTTAATGTAGAGAAGTTATTGACCCAATTTCTAACATTCAAGGCAAGGATGAGACCGTCTAATCCACCTCTGATGTCAGGATCTGTCATTTCGTAGTATATTTGTTGGCTTGTGAAATACCATCTTGGAAGTAATGTACTGTTCCAGCCTCCAGCGGCTCCAATGCTCTGAACATCACCTGTGCTTCCAGCTTGAAACAGGGAAGCTTCTGATATATCTCCTGAAATATAAGATTGAGAGGTATAAATAGATTTTCTTTCTGAGCTAGGTTTTTTATTTTTCAACCTGAGAGAGTAACTGCATATCTGCTGTCGATACTGTGGCCATATTCTACAACTACTTGCGGTTCCAAACCAGCGGCAATTCCAGCGACTACAGTTCCAGCTTGAACAGCACCCCACCTCGTATAAATTACACCGCCCTCAACAGGACAATCACTGGTAGTGATAGTTGTTGAAACGCGTTGATTTGGATCGCCGGGCAAAATTTCAGCATCTGTATCTGTTGGTCCAGGAAACTCTGGCTCTTGAACAGGTTCTTCTGCGTTTTCATTTACTTCATCTGGTGCTGGTTCTTCCTCTAGATTGCTTCTTATTTGACTAAATATACAAACGCAAGCGTTAAAGTTATTGTTTTTCAACTGAAAATGGCTTCAATCTTACACATTGAAAGGATCAAATTGTTCAACGTCGGAATCCAAACTTCGTGTCCTTCGAATGTAACGACCTAATCGATTGCAGACAGTATTTTCATCGCCTCGAAGGGTATTATCGATTGTACTGGATAGGATAGAGTGCAGAGAACACTGAAAATAACGAATCCTTTTAGTGATATCATTGATGATTAAAATAATGTTGTTTTTAGATAATTTTTGAAGTTACGAAATTTTTTCTTTTGAATGTTACAGAGCTTAAAAGTGAATTATTCACAAATCGCGTTTCATTTTTTAATGGAATTTTGTGTACTATAATTTCTTAATCAATAATTTAAAATAAGTGGTTATTTACCCTCTCTAGTGCATTTAGCGTTTGATTTGGGAAATTAACTGCTGATCCTGGTATGAAACTTTGCAACTGGATAATATTTCTTTCAGCTTGAAATCCTCTAGGACTGAATGGGAGAGATAATTGTGAATTGACGATATTTGGCGACTTGAGGATACCATCTTGTCGAAATCTGTGATCATTTTGAGCATTAAACTAATATTATTTCACTTTAGATTATAAAGGAACATACCTGTGAATCAATTCTATCGACATCTGTCTTGCATCCTGTGTTGTTCTTCCATCCTCAGCTTTTCTGATGAGATCTATGAGGATGTTTATGCTTGATGGAAGCTTCCTATCCCTTTCCCTCAATTCTGTGTTGTTATAACATTCTTGTAAAGCTGGAGCAACCGATCTTCCAGCATTTTGTTGACCATAAATCGTTTGGATTAGAAAAAATAAAAGTAGAAAGATCACTATCCTTATGACACCCATCTTTATAAGATCTACAACTATGAAACAAACATTTTCTATTAATATGTACATACATACAGAAGTGATAAAATACGGGGATGGTGGGGATTACGTTATCTGATAAGCAGTTAAATGAGCTAGTACAGATAAAAAGCACTTGTTATTTGATTTTCGAAAAATACGATAATTTGTTTTCGTAGAAATCAACTTTTTTATGTTATCACAGCAGATTTAAGATGCTATTTCTGTTTTATTTTCTAAATACCACTTGATCCTTTATGAGAAAGTAATTCCGTGATATTATTGAATTAAATTATGATTCATATATTGTTTTCATTACATTCAGAATTATTTTTGATACTTGAGAACTGTCCCTGTTTAATTTTCAGTTCCCATTTTCCCAAATAAATTATCCTCATCCTAACAGCACGATATTAGAACCCAACCCGAGGAAAATTATTAATTATCCGCGGAAAATATGTTTACCTAGATAACTTCCAAATATTTTCGGTATTAATCACATGAGAATTTATCGATTATCGCATTAATACTTCGAAAATGGTGACAGGTGTAATATATATAGTTAGACTCTCATATACGTTATTGTACATCAAGAATTATCTTATCGTCTACTGGGACTTATCTCATTTCAACATAAAATGAGTCTTTCAGATGTAATAAAGTTTCATTTGGTAATCGAAATTAAAATATATATATATATATATATATATATATATATATATATTAATCTGCCGTTTTCTTATGTTTGTATAAATGTAATTTGTTATCGTTACCACAATGACGTAGCCATTATTCTAGAAACATTATTACATTTATTCTAATCTTTATTTCGAATGTTCTATTTGTGAATAGCATGGTTGTACAAGCTTGTACACTTATGTTAGTCATAAAGGTAACACGATATTTTCACATCTACATCTAATTGTAAGAAAAGATAATGTTGCTAAATAGACTTATCGTGTTTTCAATAGTCTTATATAAATATTACAGAACAGAACAGTTTATTTGATTTATGAGTAATTCACTTAGTATTTCCTTAACAAATTCTACTAAAACAATTTAGCATGTGATGTAACCTTTTATGATGAAAAATGTGGGTAACTAGGATATGTTAAGAATTCTGTTGTATAGAGTTTTCTTGCGTATAACAAATTTATTTCTAAAACAAAAATCGATTAGATACAGACAGAACAAGTCCTTAGTAACTTTTGATTTTATCTGAGTTTAATTTTCAAATCATAATTAGTTTATGTGCAAATGATTTTGATATATTACTCAATTTAAAATCATTAAATGTATGCCCATAAAATTGCGATAATCTATGAATTTGTTAAATATACAGGAGGGGAAATGTAAAATTAATTAAGCAAAAATACGTACCCAATACAAAACAAAGTGTTTAACACCAACACCTACTAAAATTATGATTCAAGCGCGTAAAAAGTAAATTGACAAAACTGATAAGACGATAAGCGTGCGTATCTACGTAGATAATAAATAAAATTGTTGTATTATATCTATAATATATTATTTTTAGCGTATTAGTTAACAAACATTAAGTATAAATAATTCATGTTTCAATTGTATTGCTAAAAAAGAATTATGGGAGCTTTTCCCCATCGAAATCACTATGAAATATCACATTATCTCCATTGTTCTTCCCTTCATCATCTTTCAGCCTTCTTTCTATCATCGAATAATCGAATTTATAATGTTTGTGAGCGTAGCTATCGAAGGCCTCTGCCAGATCCAGATTGATGTTCTCCAGAGGGGTGTTTCCATTTCTAATGAAAACTGGAATGTATCCCGGTTTTGGTGAAATCTCCTGATAAGCAGCAGGTGCACAGCCTAAAATTCCCCGCGATTTAGAAATCCGCATCGTAAATGCTATTTTTAAAAGGATACCATACCAGTTTGGTAATTATTAACAAGAAACACAAGTAGAACCAGTAAAAGCGGTCTCTTCATACTGGAGGAGAGCACAGCCTGTTAACACTGAGTTTCACGATGTAACTGGACATTGACTCTACTAGTTCACCTTTTATATAAACATATCTTGATTCTTGCCTGTAACTGCGAATTCATTTTTCTTATTTATCTCTTTGATTTGTTAATTTATTTGAATGTCATTAATGTAATTAATTTATTTCAATTTCAATAGTTCACACCCGCGTATAAACTTTTAAATTACGTATTCAATGAAAAATTCTTCTCAAAAGATAGGCTCATCTAAAAATACTTATTTCCCCCAAATAAATTTTCAATATACGCCTACAGCTATTACGGAAACTCAATATATAGCTCGGAAAAGTTAAAGATTGGGTTTTTTTTACAAATCAAATCAATGACTTCTCCGAAGTTTTCGTAGCTAACTTTTTGTACGCAGTAGTTGGATAATTTAACTAAAAATCATGTCGTCTTGTTAAATTCTTTCTCCAGAAAATTTGTTCTAAATAAGTTTTTCTTACGAACAAGAACTCTCAAAGAAAATATTTATCTTCTATTATTTCTTGAAGCGGAAACTGTGGAATGTATATTAATTGATCAAATAATCTGAGATCTCATTTCCAAGATAAACAAAATACTACGCTTTTGTTAGTTTAGTTCTATTATCATCAAACCATAAACGAGTGGATATTAAAATATAACCAATGCGAGAATTATCAATAAGGACATTTTGAGCTTCAGAATTAATTATCCTCGGGATTATCGGTTGTATAATCAAGATTTTCCTCAAGGAAAATTCGTATCTGGACCTTGTAATTTAAATAAAAGCAGCAAACTAGGTACTCTCAACGGTTCGCCTTATTTTAGAAGAGATTTCGTGTTTAATTTTTAAATGTGGGTTATTTGTCATATATTTTGGCTTAAGATTGTACAATTACAATATTATTTTTACACTAGAGAGTGATCCGAATTAACAAGTTTGTAGATCCCTATCTCCTTTTTTATTGGCAAAAGAAATTGACTAAATTGGCAAAATATCATGCTATTGCTTTTGTTCCTATAAAAAGTCGCATCCTGTATATTTGTCCAAATGCGATTCAATCTTGATTTTAAAATGTTATAGTATATCATACATCCTTGTAGTTGTTTTATGATATTTATTTTGTTTTCTGTTGGGTTTCTCATTTTTTATATATTTTTCTTCAATTATCTACATTTAGTTTTCAGTTTTCATTTGTTGTATTATCATGTTTCCACAATGGAATATTTTCGGTTGTAAGCCCTTAAGAACGAAACAGATCTCATCCAGTTCTCTCATAATATTGGCACTGACTTCTTTGCACAGTCATAACATTACATGATAGTATTTCCACACTTCTCCTTTCTGTTGAATCCTTGTGGATAGTTGGACTTCGTGTTCGGGATTAGTTAAAATGTTTTTTAGTTGTTCAATAACTTCTATCCTCTTCCCCGTATCGTCTAATCATTTATTTGCTTTTACTGTTCCTCGGTAACTTTTGAAAAATTCGTTTGCATCTTCTTGATTTCATCCTAAGAAGCATTTCGGTTGTAGGGGTTGTATGCGTTCTTTGCATTCTACCCGATAATCCACTTCCGCGTTGGTTCCCATTTTTCCTTTTTGGGCACTTCGTTTTGTTGCAAGGATTAATTGAGGCCAATGATAAGTGAGTCATCAGTAGAGTAACCTAAACTTGCGGACTCGCGTAGGCGTCGGTATTACGGGTTAATATAAGAATACGAAAAATTCATAAATAAGCTAAACCGGTAGAGAAGCAGGCATGTAGTGTCGACCTTGAATATAAATCATGTTACACCGCGCTGAGAGAGATTTCGTTTTAGTACCGGTTGAGCTGTTGCAGAGATTAGTCGAACGGTCAAGGTTATGTACTTACGTGTCGCTTTTGAAAATATAGCTGGTGCTTTTTGTGTGTTTTAGTATTATACCAAGTTCATAATTAGTGTATCGTTTCATATAGAACTAATATTTACATACCTAAGAAAACAATGTCTCGTAATAGATTTGTTACTAATGTACATAAGTATGTGTCACTTTTTCCCCATTTAAAATATGACGGTAGTGCAGTTTTTTGCTTAATATGCAATGTTCATTTGGCTGCATTGGACAGAACTGATTGCCAGAGGCATGTCAATGGTATTAAGCATATGAGAAATGCAAGAACTGAAATACCTTATACACTATTCCTCATACATTTATTAATTATGTTTACCTCTTGTAATCTTCCGTTGTCGTTGGTGAGAAAAGCAATTATACAGTATTATTAGACGCCATCAGAAAACTACAATGTACTGAATTGTCATTGCAGGAATCATTAGACATAGTGGAGAGTGTAAAAAATAAATTACACACATTAAATGATACGCCAGGATTATGCGCTAGTCAAAAGGTGGCAGATGTTTTAAGGAAAAATCCCGATTTTAATACTTTAGAGGCGCTTATAATAAGTGTAAGAATAGTGAACTTTTAAGTGATTTTGAAAAACAGTTTCTACATGCAAATGTAACTTCCTTAGATGTGGAGAGATCGTTTTCTATGTATAAGAATATTTTTTCTTGTCGACGCACAAAGTTTAAAGAAGTAACAGTTTACAGTAGTTCACATCCTGATGCCTCTAATTTGTTGAATAATTAGCAAGTAAGTTTATTTATGAATTTTTCGTATTCTTATATTAACCCGTAATATCGACGCCTATGCGAGTCCGCAAGTTTTGGTTACTCTAGTCATCAGTCATAGCTCCTAAAATGTACATCGTTGAATCTATAAGTTCACGAGTTATATATTTACAATAACTTATTTTCACATATCAATTTTAAATGGAGGAATTAATAAGACTTATATTTCGTCTGATGACCAAGTTGAAGAAGACGATCCAGTTGATAGGTGAATAATAAATTCCCTCGGATTATCTTGTAACTCATCGAGGTTCCACAAATAAATTACAAGAAAAAGTAATAACAACGAAATAAAATTTATGCCTTTCACTACATGATTAATATAATTTTGCTAGTTTTGAGCAGACATATTTTCATATCCCTCTTCAATAAGTTTTTAGCATTTCATTATTAATGTTGGTTTGTTGCGTCAAATATAGTTTTTTAAATTGTGCTCCCACTGTGTTCTCCACAACTGCAGACGAATGATTCTCGTTACCCTCTTGTTTTTAATAATAATAATATATGTTGTCTAACAGGTTAACCCCAATTACAGGACAAAGAAAATATGTAAAATGTGAATACATTACAAAAGAAAAATAAGCATTGTACATTAAGAAAAATATATAAGTGCAAAAAAACTATTCATGTGAAAAAGGAACCCGCAAAGATATCTTCATACTGCACGTTGACATTGCGTGTCATGTGGTAGATTGGCGTTCGGAATAGTAGGTTGATCCTTGGTGTTGGCATACTGAAAGTAGACGCATGATGGGACGCCAATCGCGGAACATTAAAGCATATTTTTAAAATGGGAGATCAGAATGATATGAGCAATTATCGTCCTATTTGCATTTTATCAGTCTTTTCTAAGCTGTATTAAACTATAGTTAATATCAGAATAATAAACTATTTCCATCGTTTTGGATTGCTAAATGAGAATTAACACGGTTTTACTCCAGGTAAATCTACCGACACTGCTCTTTTTAGTTTCATAAGTCGTCTATATCATAACTCTGATAATGGAGTGCTTTGCTTGAGTATGCTGATAGATCTTTCTAAGGCATTCGATTGTGTGGATCACTTTCTTCTGCTCTGCAAACTTGAGAGGTATGGGGTCAATGGTGTTTGTTTAAAGTGGTCCCAATCTTACCTTTCAATGAGAGCAATATGTTAGCGGTAGCAATTGCGTCTCGGGTGGTAGGAGTATGGAGAGAAGCGTCCCACAGGGATCGATACTGGGACCAACCTTGTTCCTACTTTTCGTCAACGATCTTCCTAATTGCCTGAGTAATGCGACTGCTGTGACATTATATGCCGACGACATCAATATAATTGTCTCCATGCCAAACACCAGTGATCTCTTCATAGCAGCTAGTTCGATTTTTGATGACATCAGTAACTGGATGAATGCAAATAAATTGGTTTTAAATGACAACAAAACCAGCTGTATGCCCTTCTTTAATAAGAGGAAATACGGAATCGACCAACTCAACTTGGCCAGCTCTGATTTTGAATTGGGTAGTACATCTAGGTTGCTTGGCCTCGTTATAGATGAGAATTTAAAATGGTCTAATCATGTAGAGTAGCTATGTCCTAAGCTAGCGAGGTCATGTTATGCGTTTTACCAATTGAAAAGATCATATAGTGACTCACCGTTTAATCATTTTACTATTCGGAATTTTATTCAAGGATGCGCTACGGAATTATACATGGGAGCTCTTGCGTTGACGCAGATCGTATTTTTATTTTACAAAAAAGAGCGATTAGAACACTATTTGGTTTGAGGTAAAGGGATTCTTGTAAAGAGGTTTTTAGAAATAATAACTTATTAACGTTTTATGATGTGTACGTCTTGGAAGTACTGTGTTTTGTTTTTAAATTTCGTGACTCTTTTAATGTGAGTTTGCCACACCCTTATGGTACTAGAAACAGGAAAAACTATCTGCTGTCACCTTCACACAAAACATCAACCTTTCAAAGAAGTCTTATGTTCATGGAAACGAAATTGTTCAATGTTTTGCCTAACGAAATGGAAGACTATCCTAATGTGTACATTTTTAAGCGAAAACTAAAGTTATGTCTCCTCCAAGTTAATGCTTGCTCAATTCAAGATTTTATCGATTTCTTTGATTAGGTGGTAACTATATATTATATTTTTAATTTATGTATATGTATTGTTGACGTTTTTCTTGTACATCTGTTACCATGTTGTGAGTTCAGTCTTGCTGCTGATGATGATAGCTTGGCTATCGAAACGTGCGTCCAGTGCGAATTAAGTGTTGTGGTAAGGGTTTTAGTGAACTGTTTCATCTGTTACCAGTTTGTACTAAATAAAGAGTACTACTATGGTTGACAACAAATAAGGACAATCAACTTTGTTGTTAAAAAACTTCTGCAGGTACCGAGCGCTATGGAGCTCGCGCCGATGACTTAGTGAGTCCATTTGATGTTTACAAAGTAGATCATGGTAAGATATACTCCAATCTGGATAAGTTCCGTCGACTTTCCATGATAAAAACTTCAGAAAACGTCGTTGAATCTGCTCAACTGGAAGCTGTTGAGATGTGTAAAAAGGAAACCAAACTACACAAGCATATTCTAATTTACTGACGACAAAAGCATAAAAAAGTGTTTTTAGTAGTCGGATATCAATAAAGTGTCGTGAAGTTCTCATGAGAAATCTCAGTATTTTTGAAGCGGACAAGCAAATAATTTCTATATGATAATGAAGGATAAAGTTGGATCAAAAGTTACGCCTAGATCTTTGATTACATTTATTTCAGACAGAGTTTGGTTTTCAATTGAGTAAGAAAATCGATACGGTTTAGTTTTCCTTGTAAAGGACATGTAATAGCATTTGGCGGTATTGACCAAGTTATTATTCGCTGACCATCTAACCAGAGGATCAATATTATGCTGCAATTGATCAGCTTCGTCACGACCAGGCACAGCACAAAACAGCTTAACATCATCCGCATATGCCAATACAGAACAGGTAAGTGATTGCAAGAGATCGTTTATAAATAAGTGAAAAAGGAGAGGAACAAGGTTTGATCCTTGCGGAACACTACTTGTGGGTACAAAATTAAATGACTTAAATCCGTTATAGAAAACATAGTTTGATCTGCGTGTTAAATATGATTTTATTAATAAGCGCAATCCAGGAAAGGAACCAAAAGAATCTAGTTTATGTAAAAGAAGTTTGTGATCAATCTTATCAATTGCGAGAGAAAGGTCAGGGTATACGACACCCATCTGTCCTTAATTATCCAAGATTTCACTAACATATTGAGTAAAGGAGCATAAATTTGTCGTTGTAGAGCGGTCAGTCATGCATCCATCTTGATGTGGCGATATGTATTGTTTTATATTGAAAAATATAGTACAGTACAAATATTGCTCAAGAACCTTAGAGAAGTTATTTAAGATAGAGATCGGCCGATAATTGGTGATTAAAGCTTTGTCGCCTACCTTGTAGATTGGAACAATTCTTGCTCGCTTCCATCTTTCAGGGAAGGTAAATGTACTAACTATCAAATTAATAATATTGGCAATAGACTTGTTTAATACTAAGCGAGCATCTCTAATCAAAAAACTTGATACAAGGTCTTCATCTGCAGTTAATTTGTTCTGAAACGAGGCCATAATGTTAGCTGCATCATCTTCACAGATCGGACGAATGTTGAACGTCTGCAGTTGTTGGAGGTTCTCAGGCAAATCCAGTGTGCCAGTCGGCAAATAAGTTTCGGCGAAACAATAAGCAAACACGTCTACAATTTCCTTAATCTAAGTAAACTCCGTTAGATGAAAGTCGCACAGGAATACATGTCCTCTCTTGCCTTGCATGAACAAAGGTCCATAACTGCTAAGGGCCAGATTTCATTGATGTTTGTATACATGTAATGTAGGACTTGTAGGCATTGGAGATTTGTTTTTTTGTTAAAGATCTTAATTTACAATACTCTTGATAAAACTTAGGGTTTTCGGTAGAGATCCACTTCAGTCTATAGAAATCTTTAATCTTTCAACTCCTCTTAACTTCAGATGGGAACCACGATGCAAAAGAAGATTTATTGGGTAAAAATTTGGGTACTGATTTATCAAATATGGTGTAAAGTAATGTATAAAATTTATCAATTGCAGTATAAAAATCAACACAGGAATCCAGAAAACTCCAGCCAGTTTCCAAGATATCTTTATAAAGATTGTGAAAATCGGCTCTGCGAAAATTATATCGTGATGCCATACTATTGAGAGGAAAATTGGTAGGCTTTTGACCACCTCAAAAGCCTACCAATTTTCGTTAGGTATCATTATAATACACACAGCATGGTGGTACATATCTTCTGGTACTAGAGGGTGGTCTTCACGGTTAACATCAACACTACAATCGAGATTTGACAACACTAAATCCAAGAATCTATTGTCTTCATTTAAAATGTTGTTATACTGTTCTAAATTAAATGCTTGACAAAAATCAAGAAAGAAGGTAATCAAAGGATTGCGAACAGTGCAGTGTACGTGATCAAAATAGGTTGTAGAATTGGTTTATTTGTGAAATGAATTTCTAACGCGTTTAGAAATATTTCATATTCGTAACGAGGTAGATCTGGCGATAGGTAAATAATAGTCAAATAAAAAATAAAGGAATTCTTACTACATTTACACAGTAAGAGGTTAATTAAAGTTATAAGAAGTAAAATGCTAGATACATCTACAACCTCTCACATCTAATAACATTGTATGAAGATGGGAAAAATCCAGTGCTATTGAAGAAGTCGCCTAACCAAGTTTCTGATATCATAATTATATCATATGATTTTGAACTAAATACACAATTCCTTCGCCACAGCTTAGTGCTTTGCTTGTTTCTTTAATTGCATTGCATACAGTCATGGTTTTTGTAAATGTGTAAAGGTATTGAAAACCATTTGTTTTTTCTTATAGAATTATGTGGTAGTAATTAGTTATTGTAACAATAGTTGACATTATTAAAAGTTGCAATAGTTTTTAAAATAATTGATTCGCTCAAAAGTAGATGCAATTGAAGGGAAACACACGGAGAAATGGACACTGGAAGTAATAAATAACAAGACAAGCCATGAAACGAAACTGACAGGCGAGATAAACGTACACAAAACAAACGTTTTACCCTAGAAATAAAGCTCGCCATTTGACTTGACTCCTAGTTCTAAAAAGGGATAGTTATATTCAAATAGATATAGACTAATAAAAGAAGGCTATACTCCATAAGATCCAATTCTTTGATCTCAACGTCAAACTGACTATACACTCGTTTTATATATTGAGGTATTTCAAATGAAGTCCTTTTTTATTTTCAATACTCTACTAACAATCAATTTTGAATTACTTACAGCTGTAAGAGTGGCGTGCGTATGGGTTTTCTTTAAAATCCCTGCTTAAAATCCCCTTTTCTTTCTTCTGGAGTAAGAATCCTTTTCAGTTCCTTTTTCTGACTCCTTGGGTTCATTTTTCTTTCTTATTTTCTTCGAAATATTTTTAGAATGCTTTAACTCTTTTTTAATAACCAAAACACTTTGAAGTAACTCTTTTTTAACAACCAAAACACTTTGAAGGTTTGTTTTAAATTAAATTTCTAAATAATTTCCGCCGAAGTTTGTCTGATGTCAATTTTTTTTTTATATCTGCCTTTTTGTTTATTTCCAACGATTTTGATATTTTGAGAGTTTGTTGAGTGGGCTCTGGACACAAGACACAATTGGTCTAAGAGGAGTATTTTGTTTATGTAATTTTGGAAGACCATATATTTTTGGAGAATGTGCATTATTTTTATTTATTATTGCCAAAAGACTCAAGATTCATAATGCACATTCTCCAAAAATATATGGTCTTCCAAAATTACATAAACAAAATACTCCTCTTAGACCAATTGTGTTTTGCGTCCAGAGCCCACTCTACGAACTCTCAAAATACGAGGGCATTCCAGAAAATAGTACCCGTTTAGTCATACAGATGGCGCTATTGACCCAATTAAACGTAAAGTGGTGCAGATGTCAACAGTAACATTGTAGCTTTGCGGGAAAAAAAGTTGAAGTTCTTCCGGCGCGTGGTGTGAGTTTTATGACTGTTTACAATGGCGCATAAGATAGAAAATCCCGCGAAATGCGAAGTGCGATCCGTGATCCGTTTTTTGAATGCAGAAAACGTCCGTCCAAGCGAAATTCGTCGCAGGATTACTGAAGTGTATGGTACGGGAACAATGGATGAGTCATCTGTAAGGCGCTGGGTTCGAAATTTCCATGACGGAAGAGATAATGTGCACGATGAAGAGCGGTCAAGTCGCCCGTCCCTTATCACCGACGATCTGAAGAAACGTGTCGACGCGTAAAACTGAAAGAAATGAGTAAGCAATTTCCTGAAATTTCACAATCATTACTCCATGAAATCGTGACGGACCATCTGAATTACAGAAGAATTTGCGCAAGGTGGGTGCCCAAAATGCTTACCGACGAGCACAAGACCAACCACATGGATGCAGCGTTGACGTTTTTGACTCGTTACGAGCAACAGGGCGATGCATTCCTTGATCAAATTGTTACTGAGGATGAAACCTGGGTGTGCCATTTCACACCTGAGACAAAACGCAAGTCCATGGAGTGGCACCATCCACGATCTCCAACAAGGCCGCGCAAGTTTAAGCAGTCGTTTTCGACGAAAAAGGTTATGGCCTCAGTGTTCTGGGACCGAAAAGGTCTGTTGTTCGTTGATTTCATGCCCCAAGGGGCTACCATCAATGCGGACACATACTGTGAAACACTTCAGAAGCTGCGTAGGGCTATCCAAAACAAGAGACGGGGAATGCTGACAAGTGGCATTGTTCTTCTGCATAACAATGCTCGTCACCACACAACTCGAAAAACCACTTGGGAAGTTCAAGTGGGAGGACCACCCTGCGTATAGCCCCGACTTGGCTCCAAGTGACTATCATTTGTTCAGTAAACTCAAGGATTTCTTGTCAGGAAAACGTTTCCAAAGTGATGATGACTTAAAAGCAGGTGTACAGTATTGGCTGGCTACTTTGGCGGTAGAGGTTTACGCGGAAGGCATAAACAAACCGGTTTCAAGATACAACAAATGTCTCAACAACGGCGGCGACTACATTGAAAAATGAGCAGATGTATTATTTTCATTTAAATAAAATCATTATTTACTTTCCCTCATTTTTCTTTTAATTATATGTAAACGGATACTATTTTCTGGAATGCCCTCGTATTTAGCCGATTCAATTTCAAAAATTACAGGTAATAATGAGCACTATATAAAAAATTCATTTGAATTTAAACAATTCATTGACAGTGTAAAAATTAAAAGTTCAGAAAAACTAATTTCATTAGATATTGTCTCTATGTATACAAATATTCCAACAGATTACGCAATGAATGTTGTGGAAAAAAATTGGGATAAATTACATTATACTGACCTTCCCCTGAATGAATTTCTGGATGCACTAAAACTAACTCTATCAACAACATATTTTCAGTTCCAGAATAAATTTTATAAACAAACCTTTGGATGCGCATTGGGATCCCCGATATCGAGCACAATTGCATAATTAGTCCTTGAAGATTTAGAGGAACGACTTATAACTGAATTAGATTTCAAACCTAATTTTTTTATAAAAGATATGTGGATGACTGCCTAGCTTGTATCCCAAATGACAAAGTAAAATACTTCCTACAAAAGTTCAACATGTTCCACCCAAAATTACAATTTACCTTAGAAAACGAACAAAACAATATGATTAATTTTTTAGACCTTACACTAATTCGCGAAAAAACAAAAATATTAACAAAATTATATTTTAAACTTACATCTTCTGGTTGCTATTTAAATTTTCATTTCTCCCAACCCTTTGCTTATAAATGGAATGTCGTTACAGTTAATAGAGCCAGCAAATTGACATCATCAAAATTACAATAGTTTAGAGCAGTGGTCGACAACCTTTTCAATGTGTTGAGCTACTTTGATAATTTTGGAATAAACAGTAAGCTACCTAGTTGTAAGCGACGTAAGCCAACCTAAATGAAATAATGCACAGTTATATTCGACATACATACATGTGTTTATATTACTAATACATACTAATACAAATAAACTAATAACTAATACATACTACATAACTAAATCCATACCTACCAATCGTATGTGTTTGAAAAATAAACAACATTTTTATGCAGCCACAATGGCATGTCACATACGATTTAATAAAAGTGAATAAAAATAACAAAAAAGTAACCCACTATTTTAAACAAAAACATGTACAGATAAAAAATGCATGTTCAATGAGAAGGCTGGCACTCAGACTCATCGATAATTTTGATACAGCCATTCGAATACAATTATCCAGATGTTCATCTGTAAGTCGATTGCGGTAATTGTTCTTAATTAACTTCATATTGGAGAAAGAAGATTCACACAAATAGGTTGAACTAAATAACGGTTTCACTTTCAAGGCAACACGACATAGAACTGAATATTTGTTTTTGCTTACTAAAGGCCAGATACATTTTGTATTTGAGACTACCGATTTTAAAGCTAAATCATTTTAAAACGCAATCACTTCCATTTCTGTTGCAGCGATGTCTTCGCCAAAGTTCTGCATAACAGAAGTTGCAAACTGTTGGATATCAATTTCTAGGAAAGGTGAAACAACAAATTGCGCCATTAAATCAATTTCGTTGAAATCCTTAAAACGATTTTTGAAGTTATCCTTCAAGTTAGAAACTATTTCTACATGATATTTACTGTCATAGGGTTCCATTGGATTTTCAGATATCTTTTCTGAAAGAATAGGAAAATACTTGGTATCGCGGTTGATTAGGTTTTGTTCCCAAAACTCAAGCTTTTTGATAAATGCTTGTATATCAAAAATCATTTCCACTAGTTCTTTGTCTCTTCCCTGAAACTGCAAATTAAGTTCATTTAATTTTTCTGTAATGTCCACAAGAAAACCAAAATCTCTAAGCTAGATTGAATTTTCCAGTTCCGGAATCGGTTCATCGCGTTGTTTGACAAATTGAAGCATGGCAGATAGGACATCATTAAAACGTTTCAGCACTCGTCCTCTACTTAACCATCGGACTTCAGAGTGAAGAAGTAGCTCCCCGTATTGACAGTCAATTTCATCGGCCAAGGTTTTGAATAATCTTCTTTGTAACGCTGGAGCTCTAACTTTGTTCACAATTTTTACTACCAATTTCATAACGTTGTTTAGTTTTAGAACATTTCCACATAATGCTTGCTGATGGATAATGCAGTGGTAACAGAGAAATTGCGGAAAACTTTCATCTTTACGACATAACGCCACCAGAACCTTATCACAACCCACCATAGCTGGAGCGCCATCGGTTGTCAAGCCTACCATTTTCGATATTGGAATTTTCTCAGAAGAAATAATATTTTTGAAATGAGAAAACAACTCCAGCCCAGTAGTATGTCCTTTCAGTGGAATGAACTTCAAAAGATCTTCTTTAATCGTAAAATCACTAAAAACCATCCTGACGAATACGGCCATCTGGGAGTTGTTGATCTGTTGATTCATCCAGTTGCAGTGAAAAATAAACAGCTATCTAAGTCACTTCTTAACTGTAAAAAAATATCATTGCTCATTGCTTCTACTCATCTCATCACTGTATTAGCAGAAAGTTGCCTAGATTTTATAGCAGACACTATCTCGTCTTTATTTATAAAGTTGGCAAATAACGAATCTGCAGTTTCTAAAAACGCCTGTTTTATCATTTCCCCGTCTTCATAAGGTCTCTTCTTTTGTGCAATTATTTGGGGCACACGGTATGATGCTTCAGTTGCAGCCTTATTTTTGTCGACTGTTTTTAAAAATATTGACTGTTGTCCAATTAACTGGTTTTTTAATTGTTTCAATTTTTCCTTTCTGGTGGCAGAATGTAATGGGAGTGATTTTTCAAAATTCGAATGTACAGTTTTATGATGCCTCTCAATATTTCCTTTTTTAGCAACGGAGACAGAAGTATTACATAACAAACATACATTTTTACCTTTAACTTCTGTAAAGAAGTATTGTTCTTCCCATTCCGAATGGAAATGGTATGTCTTTACCTTCTTACTACTGCTTGCCATAATATTTTTAATTGCAGGACAAATGTAACCCAACCGCTGGACGTTGATTATGCCGTTCAGTTTTCAACTGAGCGCAATGTCGCCGCGCGTTGCGTATATATCCCCTTCAAAGCAACCCAGATCGTTCTCGAACACTGATCGGTTCTAGACGATTCTAGCGTGGTGACGTCGACGGCAGATCGCTCACCGCAGTGTTGCCGCGGCTTGTGTTTATTATGAGAATTTGCGAAATTTGCGGAAGCTTCTATGATTTTTACACCTTTGTATTTTTAAAATATGTTGTGAGCTACCAAAATTGCATTTGCGAGCTACCGGTAGCTCGTGATCAACGGGTTGGCGACCACTGGTTTAGAGTTTGCATTTTCCAAAATCCCATGTAACAACGGTAATGGCGTAGAAAATAGTTTTTACTCAACTGTCAAGGCCTATTTGATTTAAAAAAATCGAAAGTAAACTAAAGATAAGATTCAAACCAAGCAGGGCTTAGTTCCAAAATGCCAAATGCCAACAACAACTTCTCTCAGTTGTCACTTCGGTACTGACTAAATGTCAGGCTGGCCACTCGTTGGTAACTAAATATCCCTCTTGCGGGGAAAATTGGAAATTTCTTCGTTACCATCCCCCCTCAGCCAACCGTCTTTGGAGCGAGGACATTATATATAAAATATAAGTCTAGATAATGACGACTGTGGGGTAGCATGGACAAATCTACTCGTTTGTTAATTTTTCTATTCACTTATTTCGTCCAAATTAATGTAGAAATCGTCTGGAATAAGCAACAGCATAAATTGAAAAGTACAACAAATAATATTTCATCAATTAAATCTTTATCTGAAAGGTTTCTTTAAATTAGCAGTGGATTTTCTCGTTTAAAGCTTGTTGGTGACAGTTCGGATCACAGAATCATCAACATACAACCTCCTGGTTAAGTTACTGCATTCGTTCTCGTATGCTGTTTGCAGAAATAATATCATTTGATCGAAAGTCATCGAAAAGTTTCTATTTGGGTTAAATTATCAAAATTGGCTGTGAAATAAAACAATTGCTGGTCTTTCGCGATTTAAAATAAAAGAAAGATGAACGACGCCATAAATTTTCATCAATCTTTATTCGGCCTTGGTTGAATCAAAGTGTGTCTTAAATTCAATCCCAATATAAGTGTTCGACTGTGTATTCAAAGTCTTTGCTAGAAGAGAAAAGGGTTAAATATTCAGAGCAGGCAGTTTCCAGTAGTCGGTATATAAACAGAGGGTTTATATACATTGGTTTCATTCAAAAATTTAAAGGTTAGTTACTTTTCAAATCTTAAAATTCGTTAATTTCATTTTACTGAGTTGGAAATTCATTATAAAATTGCCGTAAGGGTATCCAGGGATACCCCCGAACCTACAAGAATCGTTTATTCAAATTAAAATAGGAAAATTTAACAAAATTAAAAAAAAAACCGAGAAAGATATTTCAATATATATTAACATGAGTTTGCACATGTTACGCATCGGCTCCTCCACCACTTGTGACAGTGGTCTTTTTTGGGAGTTAATATAATAATAAATAAAATACACCATGTCATTTTGTCTTACATGATACTTATTGTTACTTCCACTGCGTCTCTTGTAATAATTTATACTACTTCTTTCCTACAGAAAATGTTAGTTTTGTACCCATTACTTCATCCTGGGATTACATAATAATAAACGGAGATAAGAATAGTGGCGATTTGGATCACCCGGCGTACGTAAAATCCACCAAACATTAGCTTCAATTCTTTAATGAGAAATACATATAATTTAAAAACGATTGCTAGATATACACGGCAAATTTATATCTAAAAGTAAACAATTCTTTGGCCACGGTTGTACATGAGAGACTAGCTGGAGCATTGCGAAAATTATTCGTGAAATATGTAAAATATGCTTTTATTACGTTTTCCCTCGCAGACAAATATGTATAATATTTTCCATCCTTTTGTTATTTTCATTTAAGCTCAAGAGTTAAAATTCATTTTACGGGACGTAATATTTTCTCCAAAAAATACTTAATTCCCGTATTTTATTTGTGTAGGCTCAATCTATCTACAGATGATGATAAAATCGATATTCCATTAAGGTTAGGCGCACAACTTTGTCTATCTACATAGTACTATACATGCATTCGCGAAATCTAAAGTTTATCAATCATTCTTCTAAATGTTAAGTACTGCTCTTATGTAAATACGTCTTGTCCCGACGTATGTTCCTCATTATTTTTCATCTCTCAGGCTTTCTAAGTATACAGTTCTAAGTAAAGCCGCTCTTTGCAGCTTGAACATATTATCTGCAACCTTTCTCACCTTGCAACCTCTCTGCACCTTCTCTTGAGTTGATATTAAAGGTTATTACAATGCACATAAATATACAGTTATATATGTAATTTACTAAAAGCAATCTTTTGCTGTCAAGGTGTTTTAAACTACGTGAATATATGATTCACAAGTCGTAGCTGCTAATGAGTTATTTGTGGCCATGCCTTCAACTTTTGTAAAAAAAGAAAATAATTATATGGGAGGTATCATATTCGCTTTAATGATTTATGGTGTATTAAAATATTTGTGGGGACTTTAAATGATGTTAAGCTTTGTATTAGCTATTATGAATTTAGGTTTACAAGGTGAAATAATAATTTCTTGGAATTTAAATGGATGAATTTCCCTACTTTTCCTTCACTTGACTTCTCGAGTCATACTTTTGTTAACTTTCGATCATATTTAAATGAAGAAATTTTAAATGCAACATTTTTATGATTTTAACGCTGGTAAATAATAGCTGTTTAATTTTGCTACTAATTCCCATCTTTATTATTGATTATAACTGGAGGATGCTTATTGTAAAGTTTCTCTTTTGCGGTTGACGCAAGTAACCTTTGTAAAGTTAGATTTATCCCCCAAAGTACTGCTTTTCTGGAATAAAGCGATCGATCGCCTACCGAATTCTGGTTGGAGGACTGGGAACTGTGTAGCAAGTTATTAGTCGCTTTGTTGTGTTTGACTACCTGAAATCGAGTGTAGCTGAAGTGGTGGCCTGTATATATACAAGACGTCCCAATTTTAGATATATAGATTTCATGTGTCTATTTTTATCAGATTTCGAGATATTTATAATTCTCTTCTCAATCGCCTAAATTTAGATACATGTATTTTCTTCAAAATATCCGAAATGGAAGTACAGTCCCTGGCCATTGAATTAGGACCACTCAAAAATATTGTAAAATTAGAAAAACAGTTACTAATACTTACTTGTTCCTCTTCTGTGTTTTATTATTTCCTCAATCTTTATTGCCATACTGCCAATGCAGCTTCTTATGGTTTTTTTAATTTCACCGCTATTATGCCATACATCTTCAATATGTTGTTGTAATTCTTCCTTTGTAGTTGAGTTTCGTGTACTTACGACGTTTTTTAAGACATTCCACACATTTTCAATTGGTTTGTGTTTGATGAATTGCCTGGCCAGGGTAGTACACGCAGATTTTTAGATTCAAGGTATCGCATTACACTTTCTGCCTTATGACGGCGCACTGTCTTGCATGAAAGTATATGGTCTGGAGTCGAATCCAATGAACCAATAAGGTATTCAATAGTTTTGTAAAACTTTTTTATATTGTGTTTATTCCATTGTTCCGTTAACGAAATATAGTGATCCCGATCCTCCTGTCTTCTTCTTTATTTCAACTAGAGTATATTTTATACTAGGTATGGGCAACCTTTGCTTAGCTGAGGGCGTAATTTCGGGACTTAATCAGGTCGCGGGCCGTAGGTAAGAAATAAGTAGGTAGTAGTGAATAAAAAGGCGATAAAAATTCACACATTTTCTTATTTATTAGAATTATAATAGCATAATCAAACATATAAAAAGCAAATTAACAAAAAAAGATAGAAAAATCAAGTGAAAATCAATGAAAGACTTGAGTTTGAAGCTGAGAAACAAGATGATCAATATTGGGGTAAAATATCACTAGTACATAGGCGCAAAGTGTTTTCTAAATTAACATCTGTAAGCCGAGTACGATGCTTATTTTTATTAATTTTCATGATTGAAAAAAATTGCTCACATTTATACGTGCTTCCGAATGTGCAAATTATTTTTCTTGCGAAAACTCTCAGCTGTGTATACTTTTCTTCGGAAAGGTATGTTCTGTAAAATTCGCTTAGTTCCACATCATCAAATTTAGACTTCAAATATGAGCCTTCTTGAAGCTCGATCAACTCCATATTCCTAAAATCGGAAAACCGATCAGTGAATTGCTCTGACAGTAGTTTCAGTTCTTCAGCATAGCGACCGTAATCAATGTTTCCGTGACTGGATAATGTTACAAAATGAAACCAGTTTTTACTTCTCGTTTGTGTTTCCCGCAAGCGAATTTTGTTTTGAAAAGCTTTAAGATGACTGTACAGCTGATTTACCAATTGCCCTTGTTTTTGAAGCTTCAAGTTCAGGTCGTTTAAGTGTCCTGTGATGTCTACCAGAAATGCTAAGTCACAAAGCCATGTTGGATCACAAATTTGCGGCAATGTTTTCTCTTTCATTTCCATAAAATCAGCTATTTCTTTTCTAAAGTCATAAAATCTTTTTAGCATTTTGCCTTTGCTTAGCCACCTTACTTCGCAATAGTATGTCACATCATCGTGTTCTGAAGAGTTCATCTAAAAATGCTTTAAACTGGCGATGGTTAAGACCGCGGGATCTAATAAAATTGATGGTATTTACTACCACATCCATAACGTTCTTCAGTCGAATGGACTTAGAGCACAAGTTTTGTTGGTGAATAATGCAATGCAGAATTATTAAATCACATTCTTGCACATTCCCAGCGGTTGCTCTTTCCTTCAGAATTCCGATGAAAGATTTTCGTGGACCGACCATTGAAGGCGCATCATCACTAATTTACACCACTGCAAACCATATTGCTCAAAAGTACTTTGCACCTCGGCAAAAATATCTTTTCCAGTAGTGGTCCCTTGTAGCGGCCGTAAAGCCAGTAATTCCTCTGTCACTACAAATTCTTCCATGTACTAGATATTCAATATTTGTGAATATCTGATCGATGCACGTTTCTGTATTTCTTCCAATACGTGATGGTTCATTAAATACGTGTTTTAAATTGTAGGCTGGTAACTGACTACATAAAGCTGTTTTTCCAGTGTTGTCTCAGACATTGAAATTCCCTGCGACTACAATATCAGCTTTGCTAAAGTTCTCAGATACACGCATTAAGGTGTCATTTAGTTTCTCTATAAAAACGCAATATACGACCAAACCATTAGAGATGGGGGGTGTTTAATAGATTTGGTCGTACATGCTTCTTTTCGTTAGCACTTCTAGCCGTGATTCGTCGCTATAAATATTCTAGGAAAAAGTAAAAAATGTAGAGAACCATTAAGCTAACTACGAGGATGAATTTGACCAAAAATACTGATGATAAATGAAACTTACCTTTCCCCAAACTTCAACTGTATGCTTTATATTTTTTAGCCCATTGAAATCGTGTCGCTTTCATGTTCATTAGATGTTTTGGCTTCTTTGCCGGACGTCTACATTTCAATCCTACTTCCTGAAGGAATCTACGGACTGTTCGGACTGATATTTGTATACCTTCTCCAATAAGAATTTTATGAACACCTTTAGTGGATAAAAAACGATGTTCTGTAGCCACTTTTACTATACGACGATCATCTTTTACAGTTGTTTTCCACTACTTTACTAGGAATATTAACTTCACGTTGAGAGAACTCTTCCGTCTCTAGAAGAGCAGAAATTAGTTTTCTCTGTAGTTATATCCTTCTTCTTTCCCATTATGATAATAATTGATCGCGAAAATAGACGCACACAAATAAAATTAAAACTCTTTGAAATGTAATTGAAAATGTGTGGAATGTCTTGAAAAACATCGTAAGTACACGACACTGAACTACAAAGAAAGAATTACAACAACATATTGAAGATGTATGGCATAATAGCGACGAAATAAAAAAAAAAAAGAAACCATAAAAAGCTGCATTTGAAGTACGCCAAAAAGGATTGAAGAAATAAAACACAGAAGAGGAAGCAAATGTTAGTAAGTATATGTTCAAATTGTACTTACTTGCATGGTATATGTAATTAAATAATAATATTGCCAACAGTACCAACTGCTTTCTTAAATTCTATCCCAAAGTCATAATATTGTGTGGTCCTAATTCGATGACCAGGAACTGTACACTCTAGCGTAAATTGTTATAGGATTAAATTGCATACTTGTTCAATATTGAACACCAAACTTTGACAAATTCAAACACCAGAAACGTCATTTTTTTTAAATAGTACCATATATTTTTTCTGTATCCACCGTTTTTGTATAATGAGGCATATATCTAACATTGAATTGGTGTTAGTATTGTTTGGTTACCAAGATCACAGTAAACAAAACATACCGATATTGCTGTTCTTAACTGTTGATTCAATGTTTAAAACTTAAGTAGCTACTTACGAAATCAATTAAATAAAAAAGTGTTAATACATACGAATTATGTATGAAGTTAAAGATAACGCAAGCGTTCCGGAGTGCAACGCTTAGTGTGCTAAGGAACTTCAAGAAAAGCTTTTACAAGTTGATATTATCGAGAATAAGAAACGCTTAATATATTTTAATTAAAGTAATTCCCTTCAGCAATAATCCATTTGACCATTCTCTCCTTCCACTTCCTAAAGGCTAACAACCAATCTTCTTTGGGAATACTTACAAAATACTAATGATTGGCCGTATCAATTTCTTCTTCAGACGAAGATCTCGTACCTAGCAAATGTTTTTAAGCCCATAAAACAGACAAGAGTCACACAATGCCAAATCAAGTGAGTATGGTGGATGTGTTGTTACTTTTATATTTCTTTTCAGACAAATACTGCATCGGGAGAGATGCAGTATCCAATTTAATTGCACATACCTAACCTGTACTTCTAAAGAACTACACATACTGGTACCGTTGTCCTCTTCAATTCACCCTATATATTTCTAAATTATCGGAGGCAGGTTTCCTAACAATAATAATAACATTACCTGATCCTATCCCTTCGAAATCTTGCGGCTTTAATCAAATTTAGGATGATTTTAGGATATTACAAGGTATCGTGTATCAATTAAGTCGTTTCTGTCAATCTTTTAATATCTCCCGAGAATTTTAGTAGGGGATAATTAAATTAGCGATGTTCCTCTTTGATCAGTGAAAAGATTTTCCGCTAAATTAATTTTTCGAATAATAAATATGATTTGGATATAGGGAGAAAATTAGATGGATATATATTTGGTAAACATGGTTTTTCAATAGCATCCCTTCAGTTCCACTTTAGCGATTAACAATTAACCCAAAATTCCTAAAACGTTTACATGCATTATAAATATTTTACTTCACATTCGAGCTTAATTTATTTAGTTTATACATCCCTGTTAGAAACTTCCACAAACACCGAAACGTTTATTTAATAAAGTCTGTAAGTTCAACAATCCGAGGGGCTCACTGAGAATTAACCGTAAAGGGCAACAAGGTAAACAGATTTACATTTATTGTAGTGCTACATCCTGATACGTAATATTTAATTATGTTGCGTGTGTCACGATATAAATTATGAAATCCTTAACACGCTTCCACCTGGAATTTTGCACGTTTTGATTCTCGCCGCTTCCGTTTTTCCAACAAAGTTAACTTTACGTGTCTGTAATTTTAGAAACAGTTAAGTAAATGTTAGGTCTATATTTTGGTAAAAAGATATCTCCTTTTTGTTATAAGGAAGACGTTACAAGTAATCATTAAATCTTAATTAGATTGTATATTATTCGAATGTTAAAATTGTTTAGTAGCATTTTATTTTGGAATTATGAAAATTTCAGGATGTTGATGGCAAATGTGATTTTGGTGTATAATTTCTGTCTTCCTTTTGTTTAGAATGTTGATGGTAAAATGGTGTGTAAGTATATGAAGAATGTTGTTGTTGTATTTGCTTATTATTATTATTATTATAGTCGAGCCATGGCACAGATGCCTTTAATCATTGCGACCTTAATAGATCTATTGTAACAAAATGCCCTTATGTGTGCTAGAATAGTTGGAGGTTTTTAATAAACCTTAATATTACTCTAGGATCTGTTTCCTTCAGTTTAGTAAGTGCAAGAGATGGCCTACTGAAATGTTGATGTCGTGTGCGACTAATGGCAACACATTTACATAGGATGTGTTCTGCCGGCTCCAGATCTTCTTGGCATATACGACAGATTTGATCTTCAGCTTTTCCTAGTTTAAATAAGTGATATTTTAGGGCTACATGGCCTGTCAGAAATCCTGCCAGTAATCTAAGATCCCTTTTGCTGAACGATACCGCTATTTTTGCTGTCTTGAGCGAGCCTGATATGAGTGCTTTCGCCTATTTTTGTCCCGGAACATTTTCCCAGTACGAGGCCTTTTGATTGTGTGGTTATGTGGCTTTTTTGGAGACCACAGAAGAGGTTAGGACCAATGAAAGACATGTTCGCTGCTTCTTTGGCTAATTTATCTGCCTTTTCATTTCCTTCGATCCTTTGGTGAGACCCATCGCAAAGTAACGTGGTTATTGCGTCCCAGTTACCTTAGATTGTGTACACATTCGTGTATCAGAGCAGATTCGTATGGGAAGGCCTTAATGGCCGTTAAAACTGCCTGAACGTCGCTGTATATATTTATGGTTGCGCCTCGTATCCTTTCCTCGAGGTTCTTTATAGCGCACAGGTTTAAAGCAGAAATCTCTGCTTGAAATATGTTGGTGTGGAGTCCTGTAGGCATTTTTAGATGGTAGTTAGGACCATTAATGCCTATACCTGCTCCAACACCTTCTATTCTCAAGCCGTCCGCGTACCATTCCAGGGTGCCTCTTTTGCATTGAGTCTCTCCGGATGCCCACACAGTACGATTTTCAATGATCACCTTATAAGGCTGATCAAAGTTGTATGCATCACTCCTGGTGTTGTTGAGACATGCAAGTCTCTGAATATGTTGAACCTGCTGTTGCAGAGTCTTCTGAGTTGTTTTTGGTCACCAAACCAGAGAGGCATAGATGATCATGGATCTGATTATTGCCGTACAGGACCAAAAGGTCATTTGAGGCTTAAGGTCCCAGTTCTTACCAAGCAACCTTCAGAATACTAGTGACACCGTAATGGCTTTTTTTTGTCAGTTGGAGATGTGGGAGTTCCATGTTAGTTTTTTGTCGAACGTATTTAACTTTTGTCGAACGTATTTAACTTTTTAGAAAATGTCATTAACTTCCAGCTTCGAACTCATTTAGATGTAAATAACACATTATCAGAGATTCAATCCGGATTTCGTTTTGGACATAGTTGTACGACCTGCGTATTAAATGTAAGCGATGACTTAATTGCCGCCCGCGACAAATGTAAAGCTTTCATTTTAGTCTTACTAGACTTCAGTAAGGCTTTTGACACTTTGGACTATAAAATTCTTCTGTCTACCTTAAATTATATAGGACTATCATCGGATGCTATCCAATTTTTAGTAGTTATCTTTTCAACAGGACTGAATCACTTAGATTACCTGGCGGCGTCTCTGAGTCCGTTCCTGTGGTGCGTGGCGTTCTCCAGGGCTCTATATTAGGCCTTTTGCTTTTCATTATTTATACCATCCTTTACCAACGTCGGTGAAAACCTGTAAAATCTCTATATACGTTGACGACATTCAGCTTTATCATACGTTCAGGGTGATTTGAACAACATTTTTAAGGTAGCTCAACAACATTCGTTGATCTTGAATCCTTTAAAATCCGCCGTTCAGGTTTTCTCTGACAAAAACAGTTACCGCTTACTTTTTAATACCACCAAGCTTTCTATTAATGGTGTCCCGCTGGTTCACAAAGCTAGGAATCTGGGTCTAGTGGTTGATCGTAACTTTAGATTTAATACTCAAATCTTAAAATATGTCAAAAATGCTTATTACGATTTAAAATTAATATATCCCCACCGTCATTATTTGTCTTATAAAATAAAAACCGAGTTATGCGAGTCTCTAGTTTTGTCGCAATTTAATTATGTATTGTTCTCCAGTTTTTGGCCCATGTTTCATTCAGGATATGTTACGTAGACTACAACGGGTTCATTCGCATTATATTTTGTATTCGCAAGTTCGAACACATAACCCATAAATTAGTAGACTTGAATTGGTTGAACATGGGGAATAGATTACGTTTGCAGGCGGGACTGCTCTATTTTAATATCGTTACCTCTGGGGTACCTACATACTTACATACCAAATTCAGTTTTCGAACGGTTGTCCATCACTTGGGCTTGCGGCATCACCACCCCTATTCACAAAAGCTCGTTATTCCAACGATCCTTTTCTTATAATATCTCTAAATTTTATAATACATTGACTGCTGAGGTTAGGGGTTACACACTCCCTAAATTCAAGTCATGGATGCGATCGTTCTTGCTCATCAGTCAGCGGTGAGCTCTGTCGCGACTATATCTCTGTTTTTTTTTTAATGTAGCTTTGCAGTGTGGGTGCTGTTCTTTTGCTTGTTGCAGAACGTATATGTAGTTACTTTGCTTGGTGCAAGAGCGACAGAACCTAGTTTTAAGTTAGTATTAGACATGTACTTTCCTTTCATTCATATTCTTATTCTGTTAAGGACTGGCTGGAAGAACAAAACCAGTATAACTGTGTTTTGAATTCAGACCTTTGCTTTTCTCTGCAAGCTGTGGTTTAGATATTACTTTTACTACTCATCTATTGTAATTTTTGTTGCAGATGTAAATAAACCATATTATTATTATCTTTTATTAAATATCGTGTCTTAACGTAGTGTAATACTTTAATTGTACATTTTGTACTTTAACTTATATGAAAGTACCTTTTAATCCTTTTAAAATGGATTTATAATGATAACTTGTAATTTTCTAATTTTTGTTGTCAGGTAACTTGTTTATATAATAATAATAATGATATCTTTTTATTCAATATTATACATAAATATGTCTTGAATATGTCATTCTCTTGTACAGAGTGTGTGTACATAAATAAACAAACAACAAATAAAAAGAAACATCGCATAACAAATAAACATTGATATAAAATAGCAAAAGTACAAAGCTGGGTACCGTATGTAGGTACCGTAATAGCTGTAGTCAGAACAGAATAAAATAAAACGTAAAAAGTATGGTACAAAATTTGCTGTTCTCAATTAATGAAAACAGTTAAAACTGATGATCAAAATACTCGTTTACATTATAAAAGATATTAGTGGTAAGCAGTTTTTTTTATTGTGATTTTAGTTTCTTTACCGGTAGATCTTTTATACATATGTAACGGTAAGTGATTAAAAATTTTTAATATTTGTGTGATTACACTTTTATTCACAATGCTTTTTGTAGTTTGAATTAGGACAAGATAAGCGTTTTTAATTCCTCGGGTTTCATAGCAGTGTCAGAGTTATCTCTCTTGAAAAAACACGTGGTTCAACTTCAAAAATATCACACATTCTATTACATACATATATGGATGTAAGCGTAAGTAATCTTTTATTTTTGAACACTTCTCTACATGTGACCGAAAATCCTCCACACACAAGTCTTTTGCAGTAAGAAGATCCTGGACACGTCTGGAGAGGCACCTCAGAAGATAACACCGTAACGTATTCGAGATTCAACATACGCATAGTACGCTGATAGGCTTGCTTGTTCGTTTACTGTTTTTCATATTACGCGCAACGCATAGTTAAACGAAGATGTTTTAGCCGCCAGATACTCCACATGGTGCTTCCAGTTCAGCTGACCATCGACCCATAATCCAAGAAATTTTACTTTGCTTTCACTGACTAAGTTACACCTATCGTAGCAGATACTGATTGGATCCGTCTTGAAGTAGCCAAAATGCAACAGGTGAGTTTTTTCAATATTTAGTTTTAGGTTATTTTGATCATATCATGCGCTTAAATTTATCAACGCCTCTGTTAGATCAATGTCAATCATTTTTTTAGAAGTTTTTACGATTACTGATGTATCAGCAAATAAAACTGTTTTATGCTGTATTAACTTTGGTAAATCGTTCACATAAATTAGGAACAAAAGAGGACCCAGTACAGATCCTTGTGGGACTCCTCTCTTTACAGTTTTCCAGCGAGACCTGCTTTCATTATATGCATCCACAACAATCTGCTTTCTCTCAGTCAAATACGATTTGACTAATTGCAATGCGAGTACCCTAATGCCCATTATCTCAAGTTTCTTGCATAAGATGTTATAGTCGACACAATCGAATGCTCTTTTCAGATCCATAAATAGTACTATAGTCATCCGTTCTTCATTTAAACCATCTACTATTTCCGCTAAAGCTCGATATATTGCTCTAGTTGTACTTCTTCCCTTTATATACCCATTCTGGCAATTTTCAAAGAGATCATGCTTATGTAGAAATTTATAGATACGTGTAAAAACTATCTTTTCAACAATTTTTGAGAAGTGTGTCAATACTGCTAGCGGCCTGTAATTTACTAAATCACTTTTATCTCCTTCTTTGTGCAACAGTTTTATGATGTATTTTTTTAATAGTTCAGGAAAGACACCTATTTGAAGACAATCATTAATTATCGGTTCCAGCAAAACGGCCAGCTCAGGAACACAGTACTTTATGAGCTTCATCGGAATCTTGTCATCCCCAACAGTATCTTTCAACTCGCATATAGTAGCACAGATTTCTTCACTACACGTCGGCTCTAGAAGTAATGAGTAGAGCAACGCAACTGCGCTGAAAGCCAGTGGCGGACGCATAAAAGTTTACACAAAATAAATTAAATGTGATACGTGCTGAAACACTTACCGTTTTGAGAGTCCTCCGTGAAATCACAAAGTGGATAATGTCTATTTAATATTTGTAACATTAGATATGTTTCCAAAGTTGTTTCGGCAAAGTGAGTGCGGCGTGAAGAAAAAGTATTTTTGTATGCCGAAAACGAACGTTCTACATTTAGTGACGTAATATTTGCGTAAGTAAAATAATCTTTCAAATAACTTAACGGTTCTGTTGACGCACCTTCACAAATTTGTCTTAATGTGCCAAAATCAGAGTCTTTATCTAAAATACCTTCAAACCTTTCTAAAACACAAACATTTCTTGCGTCTTCTATCGCGCATAGCTGTGCGTGAACATGTTGCTAACGACACCGAAGAATCTTGTAGTTTTTCTATCGCATCCGCTAGTCCCACGTAATTGTTCTGAATAATTTCCAAATCTGTTTTAGCTTGACTATCCTGAAATTTCAAGCGGCTTACCTTGACAGCCGCAGCTTCCTTTGGGTCGAATTCTAAAATCACGTTCTTTATATTCTCAAAATATTTAAGATAATAAAATGCAGCCCCTAACCATGTTCCCCAACGAGTAAGAATAGGTTTTGGTGGTTCAGGAACACCGGGGCATAGTCTATGAAATTCCCGAATACGTTTTGGGGATTTTACAAACACAGCTTTTGTATGTGCTATTAGAGCGTCTACCTCCGGATAACATTTTCTGATACTATCTGCTACGAGACTGAGAGTATGAATTTTACATGTAATATGCAACAAGTTAGCACAATGTTTTTTAAGAGATCGGCCTACAGCAAGCATGTTTGCGGAACCATCACTCATAAACATCAACAGTTGATTTGCTGAAAGTTCAAACTTTTCCAATGTATTTAACACCAACACTGAAATTACTTCGGCAGTGCATTGTTGTATTCGTCTGGAAGCTAGTAAAATTGAGGGTGACGGTCGATGTGGTTCCATTGTGCGTACCATTACATTAACCATAGAATGTTTTTTAGGATCTGTTGTTTCGTCCACACATAACCACAGTTTTTTATCTTGCAACTCCGATTTAATTCTTTTCTCGACATGCTCACGAGCAGACGGCACAACTCTCTGTAATGTTCTCTCACTTGGTAAATTAAAGTCCGAATATTCATTCCAAAACGAGACGTATGCTTTCTTCCTTAGTAAATGAAATGGTAAATTACTTGCAATAAACACATAAATTAAATTTAAATTTGTCATAATCTCGTGTGGAATTTTTTTTTGAAACATGTCCTGCATTATTTACGTGCCGTAGACAATCACTTTTCGACCAACACATTAAATCTATTTTACACACTACACATTGAATTTTAGCGCCATCACACTTTAAATCAGGCATTTCTGCAATAAATTCTCTTATTGTGTCCAACTTTGGTCGTTTTCGCGACGTAGGAAACATTTTCAAAACAAACGTAGAACTACGATATAGTATACGACAGCGTAGATGCATACACAACAGATCGGCTTTCGAGTCGCAGTTATACTGACGCTTATACCGAATTGTTCTGGCCGTGTTTATTTTGTGTAAACTTTTATGCGTCAGCCACTGGCTTTCAGCGCAGTTTGCGCTGCTCTACTGACTATACATGACGCAAAATATAATCGCGTTTTAGAAAAGTTCGAGCGTGTGCTACAGAAAGTTCCCGATTTTAGCACACTAAAACAAATTTGTGATGCTGTATCGAATAATCCACTGACTAAGTACAAAGAGTATTTTAATTACGCATGTATAACATCAGTAGATGTTGAACGCTCTTTTTCAAAATATAAACTCATTTTCTCACCACGGCATTTTCTCGCCCAGCGAGACGACTGTGGAAACACATCTAATGGTGTCAACTTTTTGCCACTCTTATCTATATGATGTTAATACTGATAATGGTGCTTCTAGTTTTACTGTTCCGTAGCCAAGGCTGCTTAAAAAGGTGAGTGTTTCACTACTTTTCACATTAAACGGGTACTCTAAAACTGTGGCACTGGAACACTGAAACAGTTCACTAAAACCCTTACCACAACACTTAATTCGTACTGGGCGCACGTTTCGATAGCCAAGCTATCATCATCAGCAGCAAGACTGAACTAACTCACTCAGTTCAGTCTTGCTGTCTTGCAGTCTCAATCGCGCATAGCTGTGCGTGAACATGTTGCACTATTTGTAGAGATTCTTCTAACGGCACCGCAGGATTTTGTAATTTTTCTATTGCATCTGCTAGCCCGAAGTAATTGTCGTGAATGATTTTTAAATCCATTTTAACCTGACTATCTTGAAATTTCGACTGGCTTTTCTGGATAGCGGCAGCTTCCTTTGTATCGAATTGTAAAACCACGTTCTTAATATTGTCAAAATATTTATGATAATAAAACGCAGCCTGCAACCATGTTCCCCAACGAGATAGAATAGGTTCTGGTGGCTCTGGTATACGGGGGCACAGTCTGTGAAATTCGCGAATACGTTTCGGTGATTTGACAAATACTGCTTTGGTATGTGCTATTAAAGCGTCTACCTCAGGATAACATTTTCTGATACTATCCGCCACAAGATTGAGAGCATGAATTTTACACGTAATGTGTAACAAATTAGCAGAATGCTTTTTAAGAGACCGCCCTACAGAAAGCATGTTTGCAGCACCATCACTCACTAACATCAAGAGTTGGTTTGTTGAAAGTTCAAACTTGTCCAATGTATTTAACACTAACTTTGAAATTACTTCGGCAGTACACTGTTGTATTCGTTTGGAGACTAATAGAATTGAAGGTGCCGATTGATGAGGTTCCAATTTGCATGCCATTACATTAAGAACTGAATGTTTCTTCCGATCTGTTGTTTCGTCGACACATAACCACAATTTTTGATCTTTCAACTCCGATTTTTTTTTTTTGTTCAATATGTTCGCGCGCAGATAGCACAATTCTTCGTAACGATGTTCGACTTGGTAATTTGCACTCCGAATAGTTATTCCAAAAGCAGATAAATGGTTCCTTGTCTAGTAAATTAAACGGTATATTACATGCGATAAACGTAACGCATAAATGAAATATAAATTTTTCATTGTCTCGTGCGCAATTTCTTTTTGAGACATGCTTTTCACTATTTACGTGTCGTAGACAATGTTGTCTGGACCAACACATTAACGGGATTTTACAGATTACACATTTAATTTTAGCACCTTCATATATTAAGTCTGGAATTTCTGCAACAAATTTTCGAAGTTTGTCCGACCGCGGTCGTTTTGCTGACGAAATCATAATTTTTCTAGGACAGATAAACAATTACGCAAATGACTGGCAGCGAAAATGTTCGTACTGCTCCGCAGACGAAGTAATACTACCGTTCCTCTCGGTCCGAACTGATTCTACGCCGATGCGCGGTACCGCTCGTGGCCAGCGTTAATAATAATACAAAAAGCCTCTTGAGACACCCTTGAACACAACTTTTTATTATAGCACTTCGTATACTATTGCTTCTATATTTTCTTCAACGCCATGTATGATGTTTATAGGTGATTTATAATTATTTATTTTATAATTATTAAATACCAATAACAATTTATCGATAATTGTGGCTACAAAAACATTATGTCATTGCACTTGAAGCGGAACTACAAAAGGATGTAATACCCGTACTAAATTGCTCCATGTGTATAATATATTAGTCATTTATATTAAAAAAAAAAGAGAAGATACAATCAACAATAATAATTCTACCATCATATGCTAATATAATCGTGATTTTTTTTCAAAGAAAAACGTTAAAACGTGTTTGTGAGGTGCAGAGGACGAGTTGTTTTTTTCTCTGCAGTTATTAAAAGTATACCTGCTTAAAACTTGCGGTTCCGGATATTTCAATATTACATTTCCGCAGATGTTGTTCCCGGAAGTTGACAACTTTTGTTGTAAACTTTGTTGTTTTACCAGAAACTCCACTCAAATAAGTTCCTATTAAACGAAATTTGAACATGTATTCTATAAATAAATCAACCGTTAATTTTGTATATCGCGGTTAGAAAAAATTGGTACAAAATCTACAACAGAAACTTTAGATCGGCTAGAAAATATGATAAATAATGCAATAAAATGGAAATTAGGGGCTTCTAAAGAGGATAAAGGTCAAGAAAAAGTTCTGTTTGAAACTTTTAAGTAAACTAAAAACTAAATTAGGGAACCTGCATAGATACTCTAGGGTTTAACATGAAATTAACGTATATTTTAGAGGTCACAATGCTTTAGCGTGTCGTATATCGTAATTAGTGTATTGAATAAAAGAGAAGAATTTATTTGGTATTTTAAAATTACCTCCGAATAAAAACTGGTTTTCCATCATCATTCTGACAGAATCTAGCCTTTATTTATAAATTATTATTAGACGCGCTAATCATAATGCTGTGTTTGAGTTGGTGTGTCGTAAGCTTAGTGTTATATTCGCTCCTGCTTATTAATGGTAAGTAATTAAGTGGATTTGAATGAAATTAAATCAATTTGTCATTCTGTCATTCATTAATATCTCATTTCAGAGTGTGTTTGCCGAGAAAATTACTTAGGCCCGTTAAAAGATGACATTGTTAGGCGAAATGTATTACAAACAAGCGGATTTGATAATAAAGTTATACGCTTAATACGTCAAGCACCTCCGCCTCCTAACAGCCCTATCGGCCCACCAAAACATCCACCTCCACGTTTTGATGAAGTACGTAGACGTCCTGGTCATTTACCACCCCCTAACTTTGAATGTCGTGAAAATGAATCATGGATGATACCCTCTGGCTTAAGGGGACGTGATTGGATACCTCCTGGACAAGTAGGACGTGATAAAATATCACCTGGTCAAAAAGACCGTGGTAGAATACCACCAGGTCAAATGAAAGGACCATGTGGGTTTAAACTACCACCAGGACGTAGGAAAAAGATTTGGCCACCCCCTATAAGTAATTAAAGGTTTTATTTGATGATATTTGTTATTCTAATAGTGATTTTTTTTAGTCGAAAATAATAAAGATTTTAAATATCCAAATGAACAATGGGATGATATCTTACAAAATCGAAGGAAAAATGATGTCGTTTACATTAGTGACCGCCCTGTGATCTTGTTAAGACCTGAGGAAATAAGAAAATGACGTAATAATATTGTATTTCTAAATAAATAGAAGCATGAAAATTGTTTATTTTTATAGGCAACACATACAGCATATCCATATACGTATCCTAAAGTAGTGTATAACTTTCAGTTCTCTATAAAATAAAAATAAAATCTTTTTCTTACTAACTATTAATCTGCGAGTGCACACAAACTTTAATAAATTCCTTACCTTGATAGAGGCCATTTAAAACTTTAAGTTATTTAATTTCTTTGTGTGTTTAAAGGCGGAGGCTTTGAGAAGTTCTGGATCTCTCGCGGAGCTTTTGAAACTTGCGAAGTAGTTTTAATTAATAGCCTTCTATTTCGCAATCTTAGTTACAAACTTTATGCGTATTTAAACGTTAGGTTTGGTGCATGACAAGCGGGCTCTGAAATAGCTTTACATCTTGGTATAATAGACTATGCGAGAGCAAGAAATGATCATCCATCAACCTCTTATAATATAAGAAGCGTTCTTATGTACATACAAGAACTCTTCTTCTAAACGAATTCGATGAGAAGATTGTTGATATTACCGAAACAAAGTTTTCATTTGAGATATTACTGTGTACACTTGAGAGATCTTTATGTATGTATATATATATATACATATACATACGTCTGTATATATTCGGTAACTTGAATTTACATTTGTATTAATTTTATGCATGGATTATAACATAAATTTCGCTGTTTCAATTACTGAAATATCTTCGGGTATCTTGTAGTCTCTAGAATTGTTACACAAAACCAAATAGAATCCATGTATTGCGTAATATATTCGTTAGCAATTAAGTTTCTACAGGAATACTCTTACACGTGGATGCAAACTCAAAAGCCATTACGAATTAATGTAGTCAAATACAGTTGCATGAATCAAAAATTGTTGCCCATATTCTGGCGTATTAAAGCGAGAATTTTAATGAAATTGGAAGGAGCTGCATTTAAGATGCAAATAACGAGAAATAACACTTTAAAATCTTTCGACAAGTGTTTCCTGCACTCGGAAAAACGTTTACTTGTATCGATTATCCGCAATACAATAATTGTTTAAAATCAAAAGAAATATTTTCTTAGTGTTTCTTCGTATTTGTTTGTTTAAGATATTGGTTAATTTGATTTAAAAAAATCTTGCAGAAAACGATTCTTAGTATAAGTAAATGGCCATTATAACACAAAACAATAGTTTCTTAAGGATAGTAAACAGTTTTCTTAATTCCAGAAAGCGCTTAGATATTCTTCATAAATCAATAGTTTCATTTTATTAAAATAAAGCATTTTTTACTTAGAATTCTTGAAATACATATTATTTATGTGCACATTATTAATTGCGCTTACCTTGTTTAAAATAGTACGACATATCCGTACATTCTTCTTCTTAATCCCTAAAACCTAGTCTACCCTTATAGGTGTGCGGCAGGCGTGGGAGTTGAATTTTCTCTAGGTGTAGTTTTCCATATTTTCTTCCATTTCTTTCTTTCCTGTGTGGCTTGTGGTGCATCGCCCCAACTCACTCCTCTTTTTTCAACGGCACTTCTTACGTTTTCTAACCATGTTTTTCTCAGACGTCCTCTTCTTCTTTTTCTAGATGTTCTTGCTTTGAACGCTTATTTGACTATTTTCTCATCTTCCATTCCTTTTACGTGTCCGAACTAGCGTAATTGACTTTCTTCTATTTTTCCTCTATTGATTTTATCCCCAGATTCTGTCTGAATGTCGTATTTCTAATTTTGTCCATTTTAGTTTTGCCCTCCATTCTTCGTATAAATTTCATTTCTGTGGCGGTCAGTTTCCTCTTTGTCTTTCTGTTAATGTCCATGTCTCCGCTTCATGTATAAGTATTGGTGTGACAACCTTCTCGAAAACCTGCATTCTTATGTCTTTAGATATCTCCTTCTTTCCTGGGAATGAATGTTTAATACTATTATATAACCTGCCTCTTGCTGTTTTTCTTTCTTTTATCTCCTCTTCATTTTTTCCGTCTTCTGATATCATGGAGCCTAGGTATTTAAATGTTTGCACTTGTTGTAGTTCTTCAGTACATATTTTTTATTTTGTGTTGTTGTTCATTTTTTCCCATAATCATTGTTTTTGTCTTCTCCCTACTAATCTTCATGTTTATTCCTTCCAAAGCTTTCCTGTATATTTCCAAGATTTCATTTAGGGTTGCCTCATCCTTAGCTATTAAAACCATGTCATCAGCATAGCGCAATTCTGAAATTTCTATTCTTCTCATTTTCCAGTATCCCATCTCGTATCTTTTCACCTTCTTCCTTGCTTCCTTTATTGCTTCATCCAGGACAATCGTAAACAGTAGGGGGCTTAGGATGCATCCCTGTCTTACTCCCAAAGTTATCTCATACATATTCGATTTTTCCTGTTTTGTTCCTACGTAGTTTTGTGTCTTCTTGTACAAGCTTTGTATTCCTCTTATTAGTATTGTTGGCGTTCCTCTCTATCGTAGTGTTCTCCATACGTCATCTCGGTTTATTCGATCAAACGCCTTTTCCAAATCTATAAAGCCTAAGTGTATCTTTCGATTTTCCCTAAAGGCTTTTTCTTCTACTTGCCTCATTATGAAAATGGCGTCGTTCACACCTCTATTTGGTCTAAAGCCAAATTGGGTTTCTTCAAGTGCGTTTTCTAGCTTTTCTCTCAACCTTTTTTCCAGGATTCTCGCATAAACTTTTGCTACTGTACTGGTTAGGGTTATTCCTCCATAGTTACGACATTCTCTTGCATCCCCTTTTTTATAAATCGGTATTATGATACCTATTTGCCAATCTTCTGCTGCCTCTCCTTTTAGTGCTTCATTCATAATCGTTTGTAACTTCTGTAAACCCGCCTCTGGTAACGCTTTCAGCATATTTCCAGTGATCTTGTCCTTTCCTGGTGATTTTCCTCTTTTGATCTTTGTTATGGCTCCCTTTATTTCCTCTAAATTTATTTCTTCCTCTTTTCTTAGTTGTATTTCATGTTGCATTCTTGTGAGGTCTTGATACTTTTCCATATTTGTGTCTTTTCCTTCCAATAATTCCTTAAAATAGTCTATCCACCTTTCCATAATTTTATCTTCTTCTGTGTATATATCGAGACCAATAATGTCGTGCTTGAGGTAGTTGAATAATTGACATATATAGGCATACGCCAATAAATTGTTGTAATATTTGCTGGTCACTTTGGACGCTTTTGGATGCAATACAGATTAGACTGATGGGTTATTCGATTCAGAATTGTTTTGGTAAAGAAGAACCGAAAGTAGTCCAAAGGTGATTCTAACTCAGTTACTTCCGCCGGCATGTTTCGCTCCCCCTTGAATTTTATCTCGTCTGGATCCCTTATGAGATTCCCAGTTCTCCAAGTATTAGGATATAGCTTTTCCGCTAACTCAGCTAGAGGAATGTAATCTAAATCATCAAAAGATGATAATTCCGCATAAAAATTGGAATCTGAATCTAGGTCAGTTTCTGATATACGAGGGATGATCGTAAAATAAGGTTCCCAAAGCCCTACAGCAGCAATAAGACGTGTTAGGCGAAATCCGACAACACTGGGGTGTGCAGCAGCTCTCCCACTTTATATACATACCACTCCCGTCTCGCTACGCCGCTCAGTGTTGCCTAAGCAGCCGCCCGAAATGGAACTCACAATCGCCGCTACCGCCAGGTGCGAAATTCGCGCTGTGATACGTTTTTTAAATGCGAAAAGGGTTTCACCTATAGACATTCATCGTCAATTAACCCAAGTTTATGGAGAAAAGTATATAGCTGTTCAGCACGTCCGCAAATGGTGTAGGGAATTCACTGGAGGTCGGACGGAAGACCATCGGTTTCAGAGGAAATCGTTGAAAAGGTCGAGAGCATACTGCTCGAAGATCGGAGGGTCACCATGCGTCAACTCGCTATTCGGATTCCTGAGAATTCCAACACCACAATTGAAATGATTTTGACTAGCGGCAGAATTTTACGACATGGGGATGGAGCACCGTCTGCAAAAATGCTTGGATAGCAATGGCGATTATGTCGAAAAATAGCTGAAGTTTTTACCTTTAAAACGATGTGTAATGTTAAGGTAATAAAGAATGCTGTCCATTTAAAACAAATATGGGAACCTTATTTTACGATCATCCCTCGTAGTACTATCAGGAATGTCTGCAACTTATTCTTCTTCACCTTCAGAATCAGTTTCAGGAGCCAAAATACGTTCATCAGGTTGGTTGTCGTCGTCTTCTGAAAGATGTGGATCGTCACTTTCACCCCCGGGGGATGGATTTCTAACATATTTATTGTTTCCGTAAAAAGCGTTACAATTCATCTGAAACAATAATCTTTATTTTCCAATTTTCTTTATACGCATGATGTATGTACCACGTGAGAAGTATACTGTCTCACATGTGACACATTTGGATTTTTGTAAATATTTCGCACAAAAATAGTAACTAATTTGCAGAACTTACCTTCAATGAAAGACAAAGGAAATTTCTGCTTGCCAATATTCTTTTTTGAAGAGAAAAACCATTATTTTCGGTATACAAATTAAAAGCAAACTTCCACCACTTGCAGCACACGTTGGAATCTGCATGCAGTAACTTGCATACGTAGTTGCAATGAACGGATAAAAAAAAAGCTGATGCTATATTTTTTTGATACAGAATTAATGCGTCCCAGATATGACTACGTATGCAGAATAGCAATATCTGATCTGGAATACTTGTAGAAAAAAATATGTGGTATGTATCATATATGAGACACAATGCATTAAGGGGTTAACTTAAAACTAAAGGATTTACTTGGAAGAAACATTTTTGTCTTGGATTTTCTTGATTTTCTAACCCTAAGAAAATATTTATTCAACCCAAACAAAATTTCAAGAAAATTGTTTTCTTATATTATTATTTTTCTGCGTGTAGACATTTTCTATAGTTCTCACGTATTTATCTAAATTAAAAGTGGTTATTACCAGCTTATTATGCTCTCCCAAATACCTCTAACCTTTTCAAAAAATGTCAGTTAGAATTTAAACTTAATTTTCGGACCATTAGACGATGTGCCAGTTATTCAACGATCAACAAGAGCTTTAGTAATTCGTTTTTAGATTAAAACAGAGAGGTAGAATTCAATTCTGTTAACCAATGCTCGATTAAGCCTTAGGAAGTTAATTGCCAACGAATACACGTTAGTAATTAAGTTCGTATAGGAATACTCTTACACGTGGATGCAAATTCAAAGGCCATTACGAATTAATATGGTCAAACACAAGTCGCATGAATTAAAAATTGTTGACCATATTCTGGTGTATTAAAGCGAGAATTTTAATGAAATTGGAGGGAGCTGTATTTAATATGCAAATAAGAAGAAATAACATTATAAAATCTTTCGACGAGTATTTCCTAGACATTTTCTAAAATTCTCACGCATTTATCTAAACTGAAAGGGGTTATTACTAGCTTATTATGCTCTCATCTTTTCGAAAAATGTCAGAATTTAAAGTTAATTTTCGGACCATTAACTTTTACGACGATCTGCCAGTTATTCTACGATCAACAGGAGCTTTAATAATACTTTTTTAATCGGGTACTCTAAATCTGTGGCACTGGAACACTGAAACAGTTTACTAAAACCCTTACCACAATACTTAACTCGTACTGGACGCACGTTTCGATAGCCAAGCTATCACCAGCAGCAGTAAAACTGAATCAATTCAGTTTTGGCTATCGAAACGTGCGTCCGGTACGAGTTAAGGATTGTGGTAAGGGCTTTAGTAAACTGTTTCAGAATACTTTTTTAGATGAAAACAGAGTGGTAGAATTGAATTCTGTTAATCAACGCTCGATAAAACCTTTCTTTTTTTGAGCTATAGGCTCAAAATCGTGGAAAAGTGGTAAAAATGTTGTTAAACCATTGCTTACTTCGATTTAACTGACTGAGATTTATAAAAAGAAAATATCATAAATTTATCTCTGTAGCTCATTTGTTATGAGAAAATTAAGAAAAATCAGAATAAATTCCAAGAAGAGGTTCCTTTGGAAAATTTTGTTGATCATCTATTCCGATAGATTTTGATCTGCCAAATAAGCTGATTTGATTCATTTTGTTCTATCTCTGATGTATTTCAAAATATAAGTATTTTATTGAGTAATTGGTAGGTTACGCTTCAATTAATGTCATACCATCAACAAGAATCTCCCTTTCAAACATTTAAAAGCTTAGGCGTAATGGTATCTTAATGGAATTCGACGTAATTTACAAATAACACATCATCTCCCTAAAACGAGTATCTCCCACACTCTATCTTCATACAGAAATTATCGTCGCTTTTATTCAGACAGCTCTTCGATAAAATTAGTTCTACTTTCATCAAAGGATCCGCAGTTTACGGGCCCTTTAGCAAAGTGCTTCTCCTTTGGTTGTAACCGCGAAAGTGGCTTTAATTGAAAACTGGGTATCTACACTTCGTAGATGGTAAGCATTAGAGGGGATGAAACGAGCACTAAAACACTCCTCGAATACGCTATTAAATGGTGATTTTCGAAGAGATTTTGCATTTATAAATTAAAATAGGGTATATACTATACATATACACATACATTTTACTCTAGGAATAAAATCAATACTGCGGTTGTTTGGAATACGATTTTTTTCTCTCTTAACGCTCTGACAATGGAAACCTGTTTTCCATTCTTATCTCGGAATATAATGGAAATTTAATGGGTTTGTATTGCTTATTATTACGGTGGTATGTCTGCAGGCTATTGCTATTCATAACGAAACCTAACTGTCGCTCTTAAAAAAAAAAAAATTAAGCTTTTTTTTTTAAACAGTACCTGTCAAAAGGTAACAGGTAGAACAGGTGGGTGTTAATCATGATTGTGTATGGTTTATTGACAAACACCTCAAAATTAAAATTTTGAGTTTTGATAAGTATCATTTTTGCAAGAATGTGGTAAATTTGTATTAATCGAAATGAGCTATTATTCTACCGATATGTATAGAGCAACCCAAACTGCGTTGAAAGCCAGTGGCTGACACATAAAAGTTTACACAAAATAAACACGGCCGGGACAATTCCGGTATAAGCGTCAATATAACTGCGACTCGAAAGCCGATCTGTTGTGTATGCATCTACGCTGTCGTATACTATATCGTAGTTCTACGTTTGTTTTGAAAATGTTTCCTACGTCGCGAAAACGACCAAAGTTGGACACAATAAGAGAATTTATTGCAGGAATGCCTGATTTAAAGTGTGATGGCGCTAAAATTCAATGTGTAGTGTGTAAAATAGATTTAATGTGTTGGTCGAAAAGTGATTGTCTACGACACGTAAATAGTGCAGGGCATGTTTCAAAAAAAAATTCCACACGAGATTATGACAAATTTAAATTTAATTTAAGTCTTACCTATATTGCATGTAATTTACCATTTCATTTACTAAGGAAGAAAGCATACGTCTCGTTTTGGAATGAATACTCGGACTTCAAGTTACCAAGTGCCGTCTGCTCGTGACCATGTCGAGAAAAGAATTAAATCGGAGTTGCAAGATAAAAACCTGTGGTTATGTGTGGACGAAACAACAGATCGTAAAAAACATTCTGTGGTTAATGTAATGGCACGCACAATGGAACCACATCGACCGTCACCCTCAATTTTACTAGCTTCCAGACGAATACAACAATGCATTGCCGAAGTAATTTCAATGTTGGTGTTAAATACATTGGAAAAGTTTGAACTTTCAACAAATCAACTGTTGATGTTTATGAGTGATGGTGTCGCAAAACATGCTTGCTGTAGGTCGATCTCTTAAAAAACATTGTGCTAACTTGTTGCATATTACATGTAAAATTCATACTCTCAGTCTCGTAGCAGATAGTATCAGAAAATGTTATCCCGAGGTAGACGCTCTAACAGCACATACAAAAGCTGTGTTTGTAAAATCCCCAAAACGTATTCGGGAATTTCATAGACTATGCCCCGGTATTCCTGAACCACCACAACCTATTCTTACTCGTTGGGGAACATGGTTAGGGGCTGCATTTTATTATCTTAAATATTTTGAGAATATAAAGAACGTGATTTTAGAATTCGACCCAAAGGAAGCTGCGGCTATCAAGGTAAGCCGCTTGAAATTTCAGGATAGTCAAGTTAAAACAGATTTGGAAATTATTCAGAACAATTACATGGGATTAGCGGATGCGATAGAAACACTACAAAATTCTTCGGTGTCGTTAGTGGAATCTTTGCAAATGTTCACGCACAGGTATGCGAGATAGAAGACGCAAGAAATGTTTGTGTTTTAGAAAGGTTTGAAAGTGTTTTAGATAAAGACTCTGATTTTGGCACATTAAGACAAATTTGTGAAGGTGCGTCAACAGAACCGTTAAGTTATTTGAAAAATTATTTTACTTACGCGTATATAACGTCACTAGATGTAGAACGTTCGTTTTCGGCATACAAAAACACTTTTTCTTCACGCCGCACTCACTTTGCCGAAACAACTTTGAAAACATATCTAATGTTACAAATATTAAATAGACATTATCCACTTTGTGATTTCACGGAGGACTCTTAAAACGGTAAGTGTTTAAGCACGTATCACATTTAATTTATTTTGTGTAAACTTTTATGCGTCCGCCACTGGCTTTTAGCGCAGTTGCGTTACTCCAGTTATGTATGTAGAAACGAAACTGATTGTAACTGACTTTCCATGTACATGTATTAAAATTAAATAAATATGTTTTTTTAATAAATTCTTCAAAAATTAGAATGGACAAAGTAAAATAATAATACTAATGTATAACCTGGGCAAATATGCGGTAACAGCCAGAGGCGTGGCGAGCGCATGAAAGTTTACACAGAAAATAGAAGGTAAGAAATAAATTATAAAACGTACTGAAACACTTACCGTGAAATCACAAACTAGATAACATCTGTAAAATATTTGAATCATTAGATATGTTTCCACAGCTGTTTCAGTCAAGTGAGTACGACGAGCGAAATACATGTTTTTTAATGCCGAAAACAACCGTTCGACATCTAGCGATGTTATATTTGCATATTTAAAATAATCTTTGAAACAACTTAATGCATCTTCACACGCACCTTCACAAATTTGTCTTAATATAAGAAAATTGGAGTCTTTCTCTAAAACACTTTCAAATTTTCGTATTACATACCAATTTGTTTCGTCTTCTACAGCGCATAACTGTGCGTGAACATCATTCACAATTTGAACAGAATCCACTAGCGACATCGAAACATTTTGTAATTTTTCTATTCCCTCCGCTAGTCCGAAGTAATTGTTGTGAATAGTTTGTAAATCTCTTTTAACCTGACTATCTTGAAATATTTCCTGGCTTTTCTTGTTTGCTGCAGCTACTGTCGGATTGAATTTTAAAACTACCTTCTTTACTTGATCAAAATATTTGTTGTAGTAAAACGCAGGCTGCAACCATGTTCCCCAACGTGTAACAATCGGCTGTGGTGGTTCAGGTAAATCAGGACACAGTTTGTGAAATAGTCGGGTACGTTTCGGGGACTTTAGAAACACTGGCTTTGTACTAGCAATCAATGCATTTACTAGTGGAAAACATGTAGGAATCGTTTGTGCCGCATGATTTAGAGTATGGATTTTACACGTTACATGTAAGAAGTTACCATTGTGTTCTTTAAGAGATCGTCCCAAAGAACGCATGTTTGCGGCACCATCACTCATAAACATCAAAAATTGCTTAGTTGAAACTTCAAATTTGTTCAATGAGTTCAACACCACCTTTAAAATCTTATCGGCGGTACAATTTATAACTCTTTTGGAAGCAAGTAAGAAGGAGAATGACGGTCGATGTGGTTCCATTGTACGTACCATTACGTTAACTACAGAATGTTTTTGACGATCTGTTGTTTCGTTCACACAACCACAGTTTTCTATCTTTCAATTCCGTTTTCACGAGCAAATGGCACTACATTTCGTATCGATGTCCGACTAGATAATTTACAGTCCGCATATTTATTCCAAAAGGAGACAAATGCTTCTTTGTCTAGTAAATGAAACGATAGATTATATAAAATAAGAGTAACACATAAATCAAATGTAAATTTTTCTTGGTCTCGTATGCCACTTTTTGCAGAAGAATGCTGTTTGCTTTCGATGTGACGTTGATAATGGCTTCTGGACCAACACGTTAAAGGGATTTTACAAACTAGACATCGAATTTTAGCGCCATCAAAAATTAAGTCCGGCATGTCCACTATAAAGTTTTTAACTGTGTCTGCCATTGGTCGTTTTCGCGACGTACCCAACTGCGACATTTTTAAAGCAAACATAAGCGTACAATTACGAAGTAAGTTACGACAGCCTACATATACACAGAACTACTCGCATACAGCATCCATTCAGTACTGACGTTATGAACGCGTGAAATAAATACTCGCCGACTCCGCACCACTTATCTACTACACTGACTGTTACCGCTGCTTGCCCAGACTACTTATTATCTCAGAGGAAGTTATTATTATACCTAAAGGTAAACAACCACATTCATCGTGTGTTAAAAACGTAAACACTCGGCTTCCATCATGGTCAGTAGTGCCTGTAGAGTCCATAAAAACAATGATGCTAAAAACAAAGACGCCATCATAGTTTTAAAAATGCTAATTTTAAAGCTAAATGTAATGGTCGCTACAAATTTCTCCCATTAATTCATCATACGCCTTAATTCGGTTTTTTAGAAACCCTTGTCCTGCAGAATCCATATTTAGGTCTATATGCTTTCTTAAATGTTTTTATTGGTAACAAAAGTTATGATCTGGACAATGCATTCTATGTGCCAAAACTTGTTCATAACTTTTGCAATTTAATTGAATAACAATTTTTCGCTGATTTTGAATTGGGTAGTGCATCTAGGTTGCTTGGCCTCGTTATAGATGAGAATTTAAAATGGTCTAATCATGTAGAGCAGCTATGTCCTAAGCTAGCGAAGTCATGTTATGCGCTTTACCAGTTGAAAAGATCATGTAGTGACTTCACCGTTAAATCATTTTACTATTGGGAATTTTATTCAAGGATGCGGTACGGAATTATACATTGAGGCTCTTGCGTTGACGCAGATCGTATTTTTATTTTACAAAAAAGAGCGATTAGAACACTATTTGGTTTGAGACAGAGGGATTCTTGTAAAGAGGTTTTTAGAAATAATAACTTATTAACGTTTTATGATGTGTACGTCTTGGAAGTACTGTGTTTTGTTTTTAAATTTCGTCTCTTTTAATGTGAGTTTGCCACACCCTTATGGTACTAGAAACAGGAGAAACTATCTATTGCCACCATCACACAAAATATCAACCTTTCAAAGAAGTCTTATGTTCATGGGAACGAAATTGTTCAATGTTTTGCCTAACGAAATGAAAGACTATCCTAATGTGCACATTTTTAAGCGAAAACTAACGTTATGTCTCCTCCAAGTTAATGCTTACTCAATTCAAGATTTTATCGATTTCTTTGATTAGGTGGTAACTATATATTATATTTTTAATTTATGTATATGTATTGTTGACGTTTTTCTTGTACATCTGTTACCAGTTTGTACTAAGAAAGAAAGAGTACTACTACCACTATACTTTCTAAGGCAGTGGCAGGTGAGTGGCCATTATTAAAAAGTTCTACTAATTTAGCTTGTACAGCTTTAGAAACTTTTCTAAAGAGTAATGAATCCGCTATACCTGTGTTATTGTTATGGTTAATAGTGAAGTCTATTTCACAAAGAAATTGAGCAATTAGGGCACCTGTTTCTTTATCTTTTCCCTTATAACGTTTCCTTACAGAATGTATGTGTACTAATAATAATATTTGAAGGACAATTCGTATTTCTAGTTCTATTACGTTTAGAAATATCATATAACTTCTTAGTTCTAGTTTTATGTTGACACCTTAAAAATTGTTTAAAAGTTCCAGTGCAGCTTCTTGTTTTTGTAACAGCGTAGTTAGATTATGTACCTTCTTCAAATTGTTTAATCCATAACTTTGCGGCTTCTGGGGTATTACAACTGGTATATAATTTTAATTTAAAATTGTTCTCAATTTTATTTACTTGTATTATTTTAGTACTAACTTTAGGTAATATCTCCTGCAACGTAAATATGTTGAAACGTAAATTCTTTTAATTTTTAATAGCCTTACCAATATATATTGTCGTTCAACTTCGCAAGAATGCTCACATAAAAACTTTATATCATCCATCTTAGCGAATACAAATTATATACAAATACTTTTACGAGATTATAAAAGAAATAGGAACCTTTATCACCGACAAATATTAAACTTTACAGAAACAATTCTTGTGAAACGCCTAAATGTTGATACAGAACTCGTGTTTGATCTAAAGTTTCCAACAAGAAGCCTGAGTAGGCGTTAACAAAAGGTGGTTAAAATAATTACCATTGACTGCAGTTTGAAAATTCCTAGATACATGAAAGGGGGCCAAATTATAAAAACTGTGAGAAATTATTTGCACATTATAGACATACTTGACTTTAAGAGTTTCATAAGCAGAAGGTCCAACAAGTAACCCAACCGTAATAAAGATTTACAACGTACAGAAAAATGCGAGGTATCACCTAATAGCCAAATCGTAGTCAAACATTATAACGGTAATTGTATAAATGTATAACTGTTAAATTTACCGAAGACATCAAAAGAAACAAAAATTATGCGTAGAAACATCATAGCTTTACTACGGTTTGAGACACCATTTGAAGAGTTTATTAACAGTGCAAAAATCGATGCTAATAAACTTCCTTGTGCACACTGTAAGCGGTTAGTTAGACCATCATACTTAAGACAGCACTTTAAAGTATGTGTGGTTAAGCCTATAAATGAAACCGGTCAAAGAATTCAGCATCGTGTTCGATCACGAACTTTGTTAGCATGTGCTGCCGACTTCGGGAACACTGTGCGCCACGTGTCAAAAAAGTGCAAATACAATTTCAAACAGTGTTGCCGAGATTTCGGGGGCGGAACCGATCCTACAGCATGGGGAGTCCAAGTCAACCGCACGACATCTCGGTCTGTATGAGTGTATATGCCGCAGCGCCCATAGCGGCAGGTTTCACGAACTATTTTGTATAAAAGTATATGAGTATCAAACGAAATAGGCTCCGGCCAATATTTTGGTGAAGTGATTGTCTAGGTGCCCTCACCACAAATAACGTTGAAAGCGGGTTCGCCTCTGATTTCGAAGACGAAGACGTCAATTCGGAGTTGAATAAGACCTTGTATATAGCGTACGGAGGTGTATAAGTACTAAATGCATGTACGTTCTCAATCAATTTTAGGTTTTTTAATTAAATATTATGCCCGGTTTCGTTTATGTGTTGTGCTACAGTTCACGCTTTTGTTTTGCCATACCTGTAGCACCTGATGTGTTCATTGAATCTAATACCTATCGCTCGTTTTATTTTGACCAATATAGGTCATTACATGCAATTTTATAAATTCCCGACCTTTCTTTCATGTCCGGTTTATATTTCGGATTGCCAAGAAGGTTTTTGAGTGTTTTATGTGGATTGAAACATACGTTTATATCTTGTCCCCTAAAAACTTTACTAATACCTTTTGATATTCTGTGGAAGGGAAGTTTCACAAATTTCTTGTCGCGGGTTTCTATCAGAATCAAGGTCGTGGAATTTCTTACACAATGCCTATGTTGGACTTTTTTAAGAATGCGGTCGACATCTATAAAAGAGTAACCATTATAAATAGTTACCTTTTTTATGAATTTAAGCTCTTTATTGTACCTACTTCTATTCAAAGGGAATTTCACCAGTCTATTAATTAAGAAACTAATCGCGGCCATTTTGTGTTGTCTGCAGTGGTTAGAATCGGTCATAATGTATAGAACCCGGTAACTGGAGAGCAATCCCAGCGACGGTGTGGCTGTGTTCAGGTGGGTGGGGAGGCCTGGTCGATTATGATAGGACACGACAAATCATCATCACTAGAGCCCGGTAACTGGGGAGCAATCGCAGCGGCGGTGGGACTGTGTTTAGGTGGGCGGGGATGGCTGGTCGATTATGATAGGACACGACAAATTATCATCACTCAGTTCAGTTTAGCATTGGATAGCCAATAGTGCGTTTTGATTTTATTGATACAGACGTAGTTATTAATTGTAGTTTTTAGTGAACACGTCGAAGGCTAAAAAACAACCCTTTCAAGACATAGTAAATAAGTTTATTTCTGCTTTCCTGATTTGTTTTACAACGGGAGTAAGATGGTTTGTAAAGTGTGCAAAATACATTTGATGTCAAAAGAAGTGGAAGACACGTAATTTCCGCACAGCATAGAAAACGAAAATTGGGCATGCCACCGAGAAGTGCATTTTTTTAATGTAATTCTTATGTTGATAAACTGTAATTTGCCACTAGGCTTACCCGATAAACAACCGTTTAAGGACTATTGGAACAAATACAATCCCGAGTTGCGGTTGCCAACGGAGAAAACGGCACGTAAGCATGTTGCGTTTGTACGCGATGACGTGGAAAAGAAAATAAAACGGATATTGAAAAAACAGTTTCTTTAGTTATGTGTTGACGAGACAACAGACTGTAAAAAAAATTCAATTGTAAATATTATGGTACGCATACTAGACCCTAATAAACCTACATTGCCACAGTCACTAGCTAGCCGAAGACTACAAGAGTATACTGCTGCAGCAATTACGAAAGTTGTACGTAGTACGTTGGAAAAATTCCAAATTTCAAAAGATAAAGTGTTGATGTTTATGAGCGATGGCCCAGCGATAATGCGTTCGGTAGGCCGTTCTCTTCTTGAACATGGTTGCAAGTGTTTACATGTTACGTGTAAAGTGCATGCTTTACATCTTGTGGCAGAAACCATTCGACAATGCTCTCTCGAGGTAGATGCATTAATAGCAAGCACAAAAAAAAGTATTTTTGAAATCTCCCAAACGCCTGCGATCATTTCACACAGAGTGTCCTAGTATTCGTCAACCACCAGAGCCAATTCTTACACGTTGGGAAACATGCAGGCAGCTTTTTATTATGCTGAACATTTCAAAATAGTAAAAGCTGTTGTTGCACAATTCAATCCTGCCGAAGCTGCAGCTATTAAGGAGGGCCAGTCGAAATTTCAAGATATTTCCGTTGAAACAGATTCAAAAAATTGTCGTAGCTACTATAAAGGATTAGCTGACGCAATAGACTAATTACAAAATAGATCGTTATCATTATTGGAGTCTCTGCAAATTATGGACGGAGTACATACACAGCTACTGACTATACATGACGCAAAATATAATCGCGTTTTAGAAAAGTTCGAGAGTGTGCTATAGGAAGATCCCGATTTTAGCACACCAAAACAAATTTGTGATGCTGTATCGAATAATCCACTGACTAACAAGGGAACACAGGGAAGTATCCCTCACCGATTTAAATGAAACTTGGTGGGTTTGTAGACCGAGGCAGTATAAGAACAACGGTAACTTTCATAGATGCTAAATCGCCCATTTTGGGAGATGGGGCGACTTACAGCCAACGCTACCTTTCGCTATTTGCTTTAATATCTCCAAAACTATAAGACATACAAAAAAAAAGTTAAAACAAATATATAACTATTTTATAGGTACTAAAGGATAGCGACAATAGTTTGCCTGTCATAGTTCTTGTTTTCCAAAAACAACCCCCACCCCCGTATTTTTCTAAAGTTTTAAAATTTTCATTTGCTGGAAAAATACACAAAGTTATGCAGAATTCACCCATATATATTAAACATGCTATAAAATAACTCAATTTAAAAAAAAACAATAACATACGAATTGAGTAGGTATACCTCCGTATGTACATATGTATGTAGGTATATATGTAAATAATATTACTTATTGTTATTGATGTGAACAAATCGTAGGGTTACTTATCTAAAGTATCTGTCTAAATATCTTTAATACTTTTTAGATCATTTATACCTTATCAGCATTACATTCCATTATTTATTTTTAAAAGTATTCGATTAGCGTATTATCCGTTATACTTATAAAATTCCTCATTGAAACTTCAAGTGCTGATTTTCACGTGCAGATTGCATGATTTCTATAGTATTTAAATTTTATCTAGATTAATGTAAGTATTAGGATATCTTGTATACCATAAATGCTTTTGCATACGCATATATATAAAGCAAGGCAAGTTACAATTAGTACTTGCAGTCTTCAGTTTATTGACGACGAGTACGTTTCGCAATTAGGCTGTCGAGAAGTGTTTCTTGAAGTCATGAGAATCAACGTTGCTAATGTTCATACAATTCTTTTACTTTCACCTTGTGTAATAATATTGAATACAATAAAAATATAGTGCCTAAACTAAACTAACTAACTAATGAAAATGAAGATAATTAAACTGGTACCTAATAACAATTTTAATGACAATAATAATATTTATAAGTTTTACGTGTATAGTCTCGATTATCCGAATAGGTAGGGACCTGGACCTCGGTTCCCCCTCAGATAATCCGAAGAAAGGCAAAAATAAATAACAGGCTACTCTGCATAGTTATTGCAATAATGGTAATCTGTGTAGAAATGTTGAAAACAAAGAAATTGCTTACACCACGCACAACGGAGAAATGCAGGTTTGCCACAAATACTGCATAGTGGTGTACTTTGTAAATCCTTCGGGAAGCAGAATCGGACAGGATTCTCAAACTTCGGTGGCCGATCTTCGATGTATCCACTTTTATACCATGCATACTTAAATAGATTGAAGAACCTCGGCGATGATAATTGATTATGTGTCAAAGATTGTAACTGGATAATAGTGTTTCTTTGATGTAGAGTTAAATCGTATCCCATAAGCAGTACGTCATCTGAAAAAGTCCTAACAAAATTTTTCCATATTCTAAAACCGTAGACGTCTAGAGGCTGTACCATTGAAGTTGTCTTCTTAGGTATTGTAAAAATATCGACTTTTTTGTTCGTTGGTACTAATTGTAAATTGCTCACTTCTTTAGGACAATGCCCACTCCACGAATCCAATAACAAGACACTTTCAGCGTTAGTATTTGGTAAGAAAACATCTGTAAACCAATCTTTAAAATGCTGCGAGGTCAGTTTCCCTGATGTTGATGCAGATATATACACGTTAATAGGCCTAAAAAGTGTTTTTTGTACGTTCGGTCCAAATTGACCTGTTGTTTCTTTTAACACAAGAAAGAGGGGGGATGATAGTCGTCCATTTGACGAAATTGTTGGCATGATTGTGTAACTATGTGTAATAGATGATAATGATTGCACGACCGCTTCCACTGTTTTTGTTCCAATGGTGGACAAGCTTCGACCGGAATGTATCTCTAAATTAAAGCCACTCTCGTCTGCATTGTAAACGTTGTCTTCTCCAACAACGCCAATTTTAGGTTTAATTTCATTAACAAATCGCTCGGCCGTGGATCGTAATTCGTCAACATCGCTATGAGTGGATCGTGTGATAAACTTTGTTATTTTACGAGAAACAATTCTATATACTTTTTTGAAATGCCATATCCACCAATGACTAGCTTTAAATGAATGATACTCTATTTCATCTTTTACCTGTAGCGCCCATCTGCGAAGATCTAACACATGGGCTGAAAAGTCCCGGGCCTAACACATAGATGGCGCTAGTTTTATTGCATTCACCTGTTTTGCAGTTAGTACTAACCTTAAAAAGACAGCTGTTAAAATTTCATGATATTCTATTCATTAGTTTGTGAGTTATTGTGCTAAGAGTGACGCTACTTTTGTTATTTCCAAAACAATGGATCAAAAAACAATTTCGTGTTTTAATTTTACACTGCTTCTTGATGGGAAAAAATACCGTTCAAGCGAAGCAATGGCTTGAAAAGTGTTATGGGGACTCCGCTCCATCAGAAACAACAATAAAACGTTGGTTTGCTGACTTCAAACGTGGTCGTAGAGACACCGATGATGCAGAACGCAGTGGACGTCCAAATGAGGCGGTAACACCAGAAAACATCAAAAAAATCCACAAAATCGTTTTGAATGATCGAAAAGTGAAGTTGCGTGAGTTAGCTGACATCGTAAAGATATCAAAAGAACGTGTTGGCTTTATATTGCATGAGCATTTGACTATGAGAAAGCTCTGTTCAAAATGGGTGCCGCGTTTGCTCACTGTTGACCAAAAACAAGAACGTGTTTGATGCTTCTGAGCAGTGTTTGGCCATGTTTAAACGTAACAAACCGGAATTTTTGCGTCGATATGTGACAACGGATGAAACATGGATTCATCACTTCACTCCGGAATTAAAACGATCGTCATCTGAGTGGACAGCAACTGGTGAACCTCGTCAAAGCGCCCGAAAGCACAACAATCGGCTGGAAAGGTTATGGCCTCGGTATTTTGGGATGTGCGTGGTGTAATATTCATCGACTATCTTGAGAAGGGAAACACCATCAACAGTGAATATTATATAGCGTTACTGGAGCGTCTGAAGGCCGAAATTGCAAAGCAACGTCCGCATATGGCGAAGAAAAATTTTGTTTCATCAAGACAACGCACCGTGTCACAAGTCAATCAAAACAATGGCAAAACTACATGAATTGAACGTCGAATTGCTCCCACATCCACCGTATTCGCCAGATTTGGCTCCCAGCGACTACTGGCTGTTCGCAGACCTAAAAAAAATGCTCGCCGGTAAGAAATTTCGCTCGAATGAAGAGGTTTATCGCTGAAACTGAGGCATATTTTGAGGCAAAAGATAAATCGTTTTACAAAAGTGGTATTGAAATGTTAGAGCGGCGCTGGAATGATTGCGTTGTTCTTGATGGAAATTACGTTGATGAATAAAGCTAATTTTGAACAAAAAAAAAACGTGTTTTCTTTGTCAGGCCCGGGACTTTTCAGTCCATGTGTTATGTCGTGGATAATATTTCCGCTGTTTAGCGCTTCCTTAAATCTTATCAGAACATATTCTGTAACGTATGTACTTTTGTCCTTGTTGGTGCCACCCCGGTCAACACTTGCTTCCCATCTCTGAAGTTGCCTACTTGATTTTACCTGGAACAAATGGACGCCAAAGATACAAATGCTATTATTAGTATTGATGTACCAAACTGTACAAGATATCTTTATGTACTAGTTTTAGAAACTTTCCCTTACGTATTTAAATGTTTAGATAGAATAAGAAATTTACGTATTATATTACCTTTCTAAATCGATTTTGGACAGATTCTAACGAACGTCGTTTCGCTTTTCCACTTTTCCAAAACTCAACGGCTCGCGTTCTATATTCAATATCAATTGAACTACCTCCTTCTTGGGGTACACAGTCTTTATGTTCATAATCTTCATCATATTCACTTCTTGGTTCAACGAATTGCGGTTCCTGTGGACCAGCCAAGTCTTCAAATTCCAGCGCTGCATCTGCCTCAAATGCAAAAGATGCCTCTTCTTGAGCTCTCACAATGATATCCGTTATAGCTTCGTGTAACTCTTGTTCTTCACGTGTTATAGGTGTATCAGCGATATTTGCAACAAGGAATGTTGTACGTAGCAAATTCAGTACATTGGCAACGTTGATTCTCATGACTTCAAGAAACACTTTTCGACAGCCTAATTGCGAAACGTACTCGTCGTCAATAAACTGAAGACTGCAAGTACTATTGTAACTTGCCTTGCTTTATATATATGCGTATGCAAAAGCATTTATGGTATATAAGATATCCTAATACTTACATTAATCTAGATAAAATTTAAATACTATAGAAATCATGCAATCTGCACGTGAAAATCAGCACTTGAAGTTTCAATGAGGAATTTTATAAGTATAACGGATAATACGCTAATCGAATACTTTTAGAAATAAATAATGGAATGTAATGCTGATAAGGTATAAATGATCTAAAAAATATTAAAGATATTTAGACAGATACTTTAGATAAGTATCCCTACGATTTGTTCACATCAATAACAATAAGTAATATTATTTACATATATACCTACATACATATGTACATACGGAGGTATACCTACTCAATTCGTATGTTATTGTTTTTTTTTTAAATTGAGTTATTTTATAGCATGTTTAATATATATGGGTGAATTCTGCATAACTTTGTGTATTTTTCTAGTAAATAAAAATTTTAAAATTTTAAAAAAATACGGGGGGTGGAGGTTGTTTCTGGAAAACAAGAACTATGACAGGCAAACTATTGTCGCTATCCTTTAGTACTCATAAAACAGTTATATATTTGTCTTAATTTTTTTTTATATGTCTTATAGTTTTGGAGATATTAAAACAAATAGCGAAAGGTAGCGTTGGCTGTAGGCCACCCCATCTCCGAAAACGGGCGATTCAGCATCTATGAAAGTTACCGTTGTTCTTACTCTGCATCAGTCTGCAAACCCACCAAGTTTCATTTAAATCGGTGAGGGGCACTTCCCTGTGTTCCCTTGTAAGTACAAAGAGTATTTTAATCATGCATGTATAACATCGGTAGATGTTGAACGCTCTTTTTCAAAATATAAACTCATTTTCTCACCACGGCGAACATCGCTCACCGAGACAACTGTGGAAACACATCTAATGGTGTCAACTTTTTGCCACTCTTATCCATATGATGTTAATACTGATAATGGTGCTTCTAGTTTTACTATTCCGTAGCCAAGGCTGCTTTTCACATATTATAATTATGTATTAGTTCTGTTATTTTTTTTCTACTTTCCTACTTTCTTACTATTGTTTTTGTATACTATGCAGGTACGGGTTTGTTTCCTTTCTATAGACAGTTTTTTGTTGTTTTTAATTACTAAACTATCCAGGAATGGGAGTTGATTGCTCACTTCTTCTTCTACTGTAAATTTAATAGTTTCGAATTTTGGATTAAGAGTCGCGAAGAAATCCGGAATAGTGCTTTTCTTAGTATCAAAAACCGCGAAAATATCGTCTACATACCTGAGCCAAATTCAAGGGAAATATACGGTGTCCTTTTTCAAACACGTTTCAAATTTACTCATGAGCAAGTTGGCTATAGCAGGGGGACAGCGGATTGTCCATCGCCGCACCTTCTAGTTGCCCATAATATTTGCCCCCTATTTGAAAATTTTGGTTCATGCAAAGCAAAGTTAGTCTTTTGTATTCCGCAATTTTGGCATTGTCAATTTTATTAAGTTTTAAGAACTCAACTATGGTATTCTATGGTTTCTAAAATTGGTATGCTTGGGAAGAGTGAACAAACATCAAATCATACTAAAATTTCCCCATCTTCTAATTCAATATTATTAACCCTATTTACATGTGTGAATTTTGTGCTTCTAGGCTGTCTATTTTGATGGGTAAATTTTTGTATTCGTTTATTAGCCATTTGGACAATTTGTACGTAAGTGAGTCTATACTTGAAGCTATTGGTCTCATGGATTTTCTTGGTTTGTGGATTTTTGGTAGGCAATACATTTTTGGAGCTGTCGGGGGGCTGTTGGGTTTGACAATTTTAACTTAAGGTTCGTGTTGATGAGATTTGGGCAATTTTTCAGAACATCTTTTGTTTCTCTAATCATGGATGATAACGGATTTTTTCTTAATTCTTTAGAAGGTCCCGATGATAGCAAATTATTGACATGACTGAAATAATCCTGCTTCTCCAAAATGACTATTCTGTTCTTTTTATCTGCTTTTCAAAACGGCTGTTCCAAATTAACCAATTAATATTTTGTGTGGTGAGGAGTATGCTGATACTTTGTGTTGTTTGCCAAACGATATATGCTCGATCTTACAAGGGAAAAAATTAACGTTTTTAGGGGGGTAATGTTTGAAGTTCTTGATAAAGAAATTCCTCAACTGGCCGTACACGAGCAACTACAATAGATACACATTTAGAGAAAGTTTAGAACTACAAAGAATTCCTTAGTCTTTGCTAGAATTTACCGTTACTATTTCTCCCTTTTCAAGCATATACTCGAACGGAAACTCGAGCTTTGGTTAAACATGAAAGAGAAAAGTGCAGTTTTCTGTGTGTTTAAAATCAACCAGAATATAAATTCACAATTTTAACAAAGTCTCTTAGGAAAAAAATAATAAAAAGAATGGTCGAGCAGATATGTGAGAAGAAGAATATAATAGGTGGAAAATTTGAAAGGCATAAAGAAGAGAGAATACTATGGTAAATGGTTTTAGTAGTTACACAGAACATGGCGATTGAAAATTGGAGATTAAGGTAAAGTAGAGAGAAATACAAAAAGCAACACTATGTTCTTCTTTTCATTAACATTATTTTAGTTTGGTCCGTGGGTAAATCAGTGTGCAGTTACAGCCCTGAAGATGTTACATATGAGTGTAGACGAAACGTCGGCTAAAGCTACGACAACGACGCGGTCCAACCCGGAAATGAAGAGAATAGTACTATTTTAGTTTGTTTTCCGGAAGCAAATTTTTTTTTTTACAGTTCTTCCACAAATCATGTTAGTCGTGTACTTTGGAATATGAGGACCTTCATTTTTTCAATAGTATTTCTCTAGCTAGCTTTCGAAAGGTGAACTTCATGTGTTTTTTTTCAAAGTCAATAATGCGTGGGTGCATTGATGTCACCCCCTTTAATAATTCCAGATCAAAATTTAAACATACCTTCTACCTCACCCTATATTTGAATAAATGTCATTGAAATATATGTATGTATGTATACGTGAATAATTTTAGCAAATTCAGCGAAAGGGGAGTCGATTCCTTGTGAGTGAATAAAATAGACGCCTCCGTCTTTAATATTTATGTTCCCGAATAAATGACATTTAATATTTCCAATGTATTTCCCTTTGATGTTTCACTTCGAAGCGAATCTTACTGATATCTTTGGTAGAGTTCGCGCGCAGATAGATATATCTCAGACGTTGCCTTTGATATACGAGAAACACGAATAAATTAATATTTATTTAAGATTATCTCTCTTCTCCTATATGCTCTTGCGTTATGATTTTGGCGAAAATTATTTAAAACCCTGATCGTGATTTATTTCCATCTTACAAGTTGCCCGATATTGATTGTGTGGTCGATTTGAAATTCCAAACAGGAACGACTTTGCAATAAAAATGATGGAAGTTATATCCTTGGAGGAGGATGAAATTTGTCTTTAAATGTTATGGAACAAGAATATTTTGAAGGCTTATTATGTACAGAACCACAAAATACACTAACAAGGGAACACCGGCAACCTGCACTTCTCGATTTCGATGAAACTGCACAGACTGAAAGAGTACCTTGGTATAAGAACACCATTTTTTTCTTACCTAGCGTATCTCGCCGATTTGGGGGTACAGCCCCCTCCAAAGATTTTTATGTTTTTTCTATTTGTGTAAATATCTCAGAAATTGTAACAGATATCTTTTTCCTTTTAGAATATAATTTGAAGTAAATTACATAGTCCCAAGGATGACGCGAATTATTTTCGGAGAAAAATTATAACGCTGGACCGGGCCCCCCCCCTTTTTTTTGTCTTTTTTTTTCTTTATTTTTCACAAATAAAGTATATTACATAGTCTAAAGGATGGTGCGAATTATTTTCGGGAAAAGTTAATAACCCATTTTTTTTACATTTTTATATTTTATTTTTTCACAAATAGAGTCGGTTTTATGTAGAATATGTGTGGCCAAATTGAGACAGTTAATAATAAAGATATTAAAAGACGATAATAAAACTTTACTTGTCATTGATTGACGTACATAGATAATTGTCGTTCTAAATAGACATATGTTAATGAATTAGTTCGAAACGTTTCCAAAAAATGCCATAAAATAATCCGATTGAGATGGATTAATTATAAGTGCTTACAGTAGATACCGATATACTAAAACTAAATTGTTCGTGTCACGTACACAGCTATCTGAAGCAAATATAAGGTGACCGTTTCAAATAATATCTCAGAAGTATTCATTCGTGCAGTGTAAATTTGTAGTTTGGCATTATGGCAGCGGTTAATGTAATTAATGTGTTGAACATGTTACTTGCAACGTTTCAAGTAGCCAACATCGCAATAATTCCTTTGACGTCTGAAGAACTTGAGTTGCATGATGCGTTGAAGGAGATGATTCTAAGTGCCCAACAAGAAAACATGTTCTCTTTTGAATGTGTCACAGGATTGGAGTCTGAACGATTAGAAGAATCACATGAAGCGCAATTTGTGGAAGATGTAGTAGAAGATGAAGAAGACAATTATGAAAATATTGCATGTGTTCCTGAAGAAAGAGGCAGTGTTGTTGACCTAGATTACAAAATTAAAGCTGTTGAATACTGGAGAAGTGGTAAAAGCAAGCGACGTTCAGTCGAAGGCGTGAAACAAAAATTCAAAAAGGTCAAATCGCTACGCCAATTATATAGATGGGAAGAAAGTGTTAACAGAGGCGGCGCGCGTACGGATAAACTACGGTTTATTACAGAATACGTTCATACAAAATTTGAAAATAGCATAGACGATGGAAAAATAATTCATGACATAGACCTTCAAAGCTGGGCTTTTTAAGCTAAAGAAGAAATTGGACACGACACGTTTAAAGCAGGACATTGGTGGATATGGCATTTCAAGAAAGTACATAATATTGCGTCACGCAAAATAACAAAATTTATTATTAGGTCGACTCGTGCTGGTATGGAAGACCTACGATTGTTAAGCAATAATTTTATTAAGGAAGTCAAACCCCATGTCGCTAGTATCGGCAGAAGCTACGTATACAGCGCCGATGAAAGTGGATTTAATCTAGAAATGCACTCCGGCCGTACTTTGGCAGTAAAGGGTGAGAAAACCGTTGAAGCTGTTGTGCAATCTTTGCACTCAACAACACATAGTTATACAATTTTACCGGTCATTTCTGCAGATGGACGGTTGATTGATTGATTGCTTTTCTACCAGAGCAGAGCTGGTCTTTACATCCCTAACACTGAAGCTTAGTAGCTTATTGTATTATTCCTGCTTCGGTTTTGTTTTACTTAAACAGGTTAGTTCCCGCAATCAGGTTTAACAGCCTATGTAGTAAATCTTTCTCCATTGGTAGTTCAATTGTGCTTCGCATAGCGAATCTGCGTTGAGCTAACGCTGCACATTCGAAAATAATGTGAGAGGCTGTTTCCTCCTCCTCATTGCAAAGTCTACATAAGGGCTCATCTTTGTAGATCCCCATCTTATGCAAGTGGCCTCTCAAACAGCCATGTCCTGTTAATAGACATGTTGCTGCTCTAAGCTGTATCTTGTTTAATTCAAGCAGGTCTGCAGTCAGATGTTGCGACGGTCTTCCCATCATCCGTTTGCTGTGCTTTTGTCCAGCTGCATGTTTCCAATTTAATTGGTGTTGTGTTATAATCCACTCATTAATTGCACCACGCACTGCACTCTTGGTAATACCTAGACCCGGTTCAGGGCCTATATAATTCATTTTTGAACCTTTCCTCGCTAGCTGGTCTGCAATTTCATTGCCCGCTATGCCCCTGTGCCCTGGCACCCACACCAGTGTGACCTTGTTGTATTTAGACAGAGCCATTAGGGTTTGCAGGCACTCCCATACTAGTTTGGAGGTTATGCGATAAGATGCTAGTGCCTTTAAGGGTGCCTGACTGTCAGAGAGAATGCACATCGTCTCACCCTGCGGTCGCCGACGCAGACTCTCCCACGCGCAGGTTTGTATAGCATACATTTCTGTTTGAAATACCGTGGTGTATCGCCCAAGTGATACACATACTTTATATCCCTGGTTTTCCTCATATACACCAACGCCAGATGTAGTGCCCGTTTTGGACCCATCTGTGTACCAGACTAGTGTTCTTGGTTTTCTCCCCTCTCCATCCCTCCATTCTTCCCAATTCAAGAAAACTTTGAAAGGTTTGTCATAGGAGATCCTGGAGATTGTTGTATCACTACCCATATCATAGATAGGGTTTGTTCTGCTTCTATTCTGGTGTGCCCAGATCCACTGTAGGATCTCCAGTTGCTAGTATTTTTCAGTCTGTATGCCCCCATTCTGGCTTCTCCCTTGATATAAATCTCAAGAGGAGGTAGGTTTAGCATGGTTTCCATAGCAGCTGTTGGAGTGCTTTTAATAGCTCCTGTTATACAAAGACATGCCAATCTCTGAATTTTCGAAAGACTAGTTATCGCATGCTTCTGTGTGATATTAGGCCACCAAACCAGGGAGCCATAAGTTATCATGAGTCTTACCACCGTAGTGTACAGCCAGTACGTCATATGTGGTTTGAGTCCCCATGTTTTCGCAACTGTTCTACGGGTTGTCATTAACACCCTCTTACATTTGTCGGTCATTTTTTGTAAATGTGAGTTCCAGTTCAGTTTAGAGTCCAAGGTTACACCTAAGAACTTAGCCTCCTGACTGATCTGTAGAGGTGGACGGTTACTTTCGCCATTATTTCTGGTATTAAAGGAATCTACGAATACGTTTGGACCTCCAGTTGCGCAATCATTGTTTAGACCAGTAAATGTGTATATTTCTTCTTCGACGTCTGGAAAGCCCACTTCAAATCATTTCAAAACCTGGCTAACAGATGTTTTCTTACCAAATATCGGACCAAAAGGTGTTCTCTTGATTGATTCCTGGAGTGGACATTGTGTTGCCGAACTTCAGAAATTGGTGCCCAAAGATAAAACTGTTAATATTTTAAATATCCCTAAGAAAACAACAGCAACGGTACAACCTCTAGATGTGTTTGATTTTAGATTTTGGAAAAATTTTATTAGAACTTTTTCTGATACAGTGATTCTTATGAACTACAACATAGATTTGCATCAGAGCAATAGTATTATTAAGCTGCAATCGTTGACCGACAATCAGTTTTCTTCACCGAGATTTTTCGATGTCTTCAACTACTCGAGGTATAAGAGTGGATATGCGGATGAAAGACCGGGATCCTTTAAAAATCCTGCTATTGTGCGTTGTTCGTGGTGCAAGCAATACCTGTGTTTTGAACACTTTTATACTGACTATCATTACTGTAATCATTACGTAGCATACTTACTATATGTATAATACTACCAGTCACAACTATAATTTCAATAAACACATTACAGGGTGTAGTGTATTGAATGTTTCATAAGCATTACACTTTCTTTTTTATTCTGCTCCACTATTTTCCGAAAATGTGTTAGTTACAAACAAGTTAGTTATATGAATATTGCTCTATAGAATATTCCGAGCTGTAAATTTACACTGCACGAAAGAACGCTTCTCATACATTATTTTAAGCAGCCACCTGTGGTCATTTCAATCACATTAATATTAATACTATAATATGTATTTATTAAAGCATGTACCGAAGTAATAAATAATTTCTAAATAAATATATATTTATGACGACAATCAATGACAAGCAAAGTTTTATTATCGTCTTTTAATATCTTTATTATTAACTGTCTCAATTTGACCACATACATATTCTACAAAAAACCGACTCTATTTGTGAAAAAATAAAATATAAAAATGTAAAAAAAATGGGGGTATGGAGTACCCGGTCCCCCGTTATTAATTTTTCCTGAAAATAATTCGCACCATCCTTTAGACTAATTAATATACTTTATTTGTGAAAAATAAAGAAAAAGAAAATTTAAAAAGGGGGGGGGGGCGGTCCCGCGTTATAAATTTTTTCCGAAAATAATTCGCGTCAACCTCGGGACTATGTAATTTACTGCAAATTATATTCCAAAAAGAAAAAGATATTATAATATAACAAATAGCAAAAACATAAAAACCTTTGGAGGGGGCTGTACCCCCAAATCGGCGAGATACGCTAGGTAAGAAAAAAATGGTGTTCTTATACCAAGGTACTCTTTCAGTCTGTGCAGTTTCATCGAAATCGAGAAGTGCGGGTTGCCGGTGTTCCCTTGCAAGTAGAAGAAGTGAAGATTAAGAATATTATTATGCAAGTACAGAAGAGGAGGAAGAAATAACACTCGAGGAAATAATTAAAGTCATTAAGAAATTAAAGAACGGGAAAGCCGCTGGATATGATTGTATTAAACCAGAATTTAAAAGTATGGGAGAAGAACGAGCAAACAATACTGGTTATAGTGTACAATAAAATATGGTATATGGGTAATATACCACAAGATTGGGAGATGAGGATAGTAGTGCCGATCTTCAAGATATGTGACCACAGAGAGTGTAAAAACTATAGAGTCCTGCGATATTATGGAACGTAAATTAAAAGTGAAAATCAGCGGGGGAATTCAGATAGTGGCTACATTAAACCAAGTAAGGGAAAAAATATTAGGACATAATTTAGAAGCGTTTATAGCCTTTGTGGATTTAAAGAAGGCATTTGACCGGATACCTAGGATGGAAATATGGTACACACTGCAAAGAAAAATCAAGTTGGAAAGCAACTGACAGAGGCAACAAAAAATATGTGGAAAAGATGTAGAAATATAGTAAGGAATAGAGGCGTAGTGTCTGAGGAATTTGGCACCGAACAAGGATTGAGGAAAGGTATAAAGGATGTATGGCAATGAGATAAAAACTTGAAATTTGGGTACTGGAATTTGAACCGGATTAGAATCACAGAAGGTGCCTTTGCGGATGACTGCAATTTTTGCAAAAAATGAGAAAGGCCTGCAAGAAAACAAAGACATATGGAATAAGGCACTAAGTAAGAGAAATATGAACTCAGCACGCAAGCAAGAGATAGAAATGAATGAATAATAATAATAGCATTTATTTGTCCAACGGTATACCCAATTACAGGACAATTAAATTTAAATACATACACTATAAGTGAAATGAAAGAAAACAAGACAGAAAAAAAACAAACTAAATTATGAATTCAATAAAAAAAATGTCTGGAGTAGGTTGGTACGAGGAAAAGGCAATGAAAAGGCAGAAGGAGAACGGGAGGAAATGCGAGGCACAAGGAAATTAATAGAGGAAAGTAAATTAAGAGAATCGACATAGCAATGCACGACCTTCCAGATAATCTTGGCTCCTGCAACATCACGGCGGCGTTTAAGTGACTGCAATTCATTTCTTTCCAGCAGCGAATCGTAATCTGTGCCACGTTCCGGATAAACACCATCAATTTTGAAAGACACACATTTCAAAAAGCGCTGTTGTACCTTTTCGATGGCTAGCTGAAGATATACATAATGCGGTGATCAGACAATTGACGCATATTCCAGTTTGCTGACAACAAAGCTAAAATATAAATTTTTAAACAAAGACATGGTATTGAATAATTTACAAGTACGTAGAACGAAACCTAACGTTTTAGAAGCGTCTCTGCTTCTAAAACGTTAGGTAATAATATATAATTGCAAGATATGAGGAGAAAAACTCAGCCGAGAATCAAACAGTACAACCCTTTTAAGAGCAGAATTATGTATCGACTATGTCAAATTAATGTAGTTAACTTTTCTGGTGTAAGAGATGATCAAACACTTATTAATATTTAACTTTAGCTTAAAGATTGAACATCACTTGATAATTACATCCAGATTATGTTGTAAATGTAGGACATCGTTCCAAGATCTAATTGGTAAATAGATTTTCATGTCATCGGCATAAGCCAACACAAGACAGGATAGAGATATTAATAGGTCGTTAACAAAAAGCACAAATAGAAGTTCTAGATGCACCAGGTACACCAGATAATGGACGAAACTCAAAAGATTTATATCCATTATAAAAGACATAATGTGATCTATTCGTTAAGTAGGACTGCAAAGGTTTTATCAGTGAAGAGCTTAATCCAAAAGCTGACAACTTTTTTAATAGAATCCTATGGTCAATGATGTCAAAATCACTGCTGAAATCAGTGTATATTACGTCAACTTGACTTTGAGTATCGAGTTGTTCACTAATAAACTGACACATGGAAACGAGATTTGTAGCAGTAGAGCTTCCTCGAACAAAACCATGCTGAGTAGATGATACGTAAGGCATAGTGTTATGCAGCAAACAAGAATAAATAACGCTTTCAAAGGTTTTAGCAAAATTTGATATAATTGATATCGGTCTGTAATTGTCCATACGGTTTTATCATCCTTTTTAAAGACTGGACTTATTCTGGCACGTTTCCATTGTGTAGGGAAGGAAGAAGTATTGATCGCTAAATTAATAATGACAGTCAAAGGTTTTGCGAATACAAATCTAGCATCTTGTATAAGAAAACTTGGTACTAAATCATCACCGGCACTGTCGCGCTGTTACAATTTCGACATAATACTGATTATTTCTTCTTCAGAAACATGATGTAATATGAAGCGAATAGAATTAGAATGGTCAAACGTTTCAAGGAAATCTGCTGTCAATATGTACAGAAGAAAACCTCTCGGCAAAAGCATCAACTACTTCTTGAGGAGAGTCAATACATACATATATTATTACGAAGTAGGACGTTCGGTATACGTGTAATTCCTTTTTTTGTATGAATAAACTGAAAAACTTGTTTAGGATTAGCTTTAATTTGAGGTTTCCACTAGCTGAAGGTAACTGGAGTAAGTAGCAGAAATGCTTGCTTTGCATATGGAGCGTAGATGCTTAAACCGGTTGTAAAACTAGCAATTGCCTGTAGTTCTCCACTTGCGCCGGTAATATTCCTTCAATTTGAGGTTAGAAATTATATCTTCTGTATACCATGTCGGATAAGTGAACTGCGTAAAAATAAACTTTTTATGTATTGAATTGTCCAGTACAGTCCCTGGCCATATTACTTGAAACATGTCACAAATCAACCCTTTTACCTGGAAATTCCCATCCTATTATAGTGATATTCTTTTCCTTTGAATCCGATCGTTTATAGGGGGACTAGATTATTGTATTAATAAATAAAAATACCAGAGAAATGTTATTTAGAAGAGTAAAGTACGTATATATAAATATTTCAGTTATCAACTTACATTTAGCGAGTTCATAGTTTAGAGAATGCATCGATATTTTTTAAAATATTTCGTTATAACCGTATAGAAGCTAAGTTGTGGAGTATCGTTAAGTGTTTTGTGTTAAACGAAGGAGCTAGCACATCGACACAAAGACGGGCAAAGTGCGGTCGGAAAAGAAAAGCTTCGAAGAGATCTGACCGTGAAATTGTTCATCAAGCTTTGAGCAATAGATTTGCTACAATTAAAATTATTCAAAAAAATTTACAAGAGGGAGGAATAGAGATTTCGAGCAGAACTGTGAGGTGCCGATTGCGCGAAAATCGCTTAATGGGCCGAAGACCTGTAAAAAAGCCGCGTTTAACAGAAAAAATGAAATCTGCTCGCCTCAACTTTGCAAGAGGATACCGACATTTCACAGACGAGAATTGGAAAAAGATGAATAACTTAACAACATGATTTTTACTGAATTAATGTTTACATTATTTAATAGGTTTTCTTTAGTGACAAGTGCTGGCTCTGTGTGTTAGTGCAGCGAGCACAATTTGTTCGTAGACGACCTGGCGAACGTCTCACAGAGTCCACGGTTCTTCGAACTGTAAAACATTTGGGGATTGATTAGTGGAAACGGACCCGGCCCTTTGTATTTTGTAGAAGGTACAATGCGTCAAGAGCAGTACATAAATGTGTTTGAAAGAATGCCCCGAAGAATTAAGGGTGTTATCAAAAATCATGGGTTATGGACTAAATATTAATTACTTACTTAATATTTACATATGTTACATATTTTTACAATATATTTTATAAATAAAAAATATAATACATGTATAGTTTATATTTTATTATAAAGAAACTACAAAATATTGAGTGTTTCAAGTAATTTTACCAGGGACTGTATTTGATACAAAGATTTGTACAACTTATCAGGAGCACAATTAACATCGACACAGTCTTCCAAGAATGATCGATCAGTGTAAAGAAGATCAGAATAAAGCTTGGAAAAATTGATCTTGCGAAAATTATAACTATGCTACTGCTTGATGGAAATGCAGATAATCGATTGGGACTTGCAAGTGTTAAAGAAATAGCTAAGGATGGATAATAAGAATCTAGTGGAACAAATTGCAAATCATCAGGAGATACGAATAACGTTAGAAAAAGTGTTCGAAAAAACTAAATCAAGCCACTGGTTGTTACAGTTAAGAACTGAATTGAATTGCTTAAAGTTAAGTGAGTGAAACATATAACTAAAGGAAGAACACTTAGGGTAAGACAAGGGATTAACTAAAAATTGTGGCAAATTGAGATCACCAAGTAAAAGAACTAGTTTATCAAGCAAAATAGCCTCAAGAGACTCACAATAGAGTTCAAAGTTTTGTTGCGAAATGTTTGGAGGCACGTAAATGACTGCTATGTAAAACGATACAGAATAGACATTACATTTACAAATAACGATATCTACCAGAGGAACAAGAGAGCAAATAGCAGATGTATCGACTATTTCGTAAGAAATTTGCAATTTGATAATGCAACAAAAACATCACCACCAGTAGAACAACCAACAAAAGAATATTTTCTGTTACATCTGATTACATTGTAGCAAGAAGGTACTATTTTTAGATCAGTTACAGAATCATCAAGCCATCTTTCAGTGATAGCAATATCATACGATGATTCACAGGTGGCAGTAAAAAACAAGTGGGTTTTTGTTCTAACACCACGTAGATTTTGATTATATATATTAATACACCGTTGGAGATATTCAGTTTAAAGAATTGATTATGGTAGGTATTTATTTTTTACATTTAATTTTTAAGATTAATTCACCTTTAGAGACACGATCATTCAACTCCGCTTTAGCATTTTCGTGAATTTGTAAATGCATCGGTGTGCGATCTCTATATATTGACAATTTAGAGAACTTTGATACTGCTTTCAATTTTCTAACATTACGTAAGATGGCATGGACAGAAGATTGCTCAGAAAAGCAAACCTTAATCGGTCTACATCAGGTGAGAAGAGATGAATCAAATTTACCTAGCCTGGATACTTTAAACGAAGAGTCGCTGAGTTCTAATGAAGAGCAAAAATCATTAACCGTATCAACATCAATACAGAGTTATTCGTTATTAACTTTACACGCAACTTCAGCGGAACCAAAGATTACAATATTATTTTTCCGCTGCTCACGATCCGGTATCTCCTGGATGATCCGTTCATTATCCAGGAGGGCGATAATTCCTGAAGATGATTGTAAGAGTGACTGCTTTAAGTTTTGTATGTCCTCTTATAGTGATGAAACAGCCACACATTCAATTTTAAACGCTTTACTACAAACACAGCAATCAACAAATTTGTGTGCCTGATCAGCTGCACCACAACAAGCACATGAAGATATTGATAATATCTAATTAAATATACAATTTATGATAGATACTGTTACAAGGAGAAAACAGGGACACTCTTCACGCTAGCGGTACCCGTCGCAGCAACTTAAAGAAAAAACAAGGAAAACAAAGGCAACGGTAAAGTTCTCCAACAGAAACAAAAGAAAAACAACAGTATTTAAAGGAAAATATTAAATTATTGTTGACCAGCAGTGTGCATAAAATACAAAAAGTGGAGATTCAGGAAAGGAAAAAAATGAAGGAGAAAAAGCAACTACAATAATAGAGATAAACTTATCAAGAAAATATCAAACCAATGCATCAACATAAAAGCACAAATACTCTACTTTCTAATGATATAAATCGCAAGTTCTACAATGAACTGCAAACTATAGAAATAAGGTCGTAAATCACAGAACTAAAACGTGTGTATGTACTCTCAGAATACTAGAAAAAGCGACAGTTAACACTTACGGATCCTTGGGCGGGAGGTTTATTAGCAGGAGAGAAATATCCAGACAAGCGAAGTTTAAAGTGTTTAAATCAACTTACAAACCTATTCTATGTTTTTGTTTGGAAACGTGAGTATTGACGAAGAAATAAAAAAGTAGCGCCCAAGCAATGGAAATGAAGTACCTGAGAAAAGTCAAGAGAATAGCGAGGAAAGATAAAACCAGAAACCAAAAAATAAGAGATGATTTGGGAGTGGAGCCAATTCTACAAGTAATAGAATAAAATCAATTAAATTGGGATAAACAAAAAAGTGAAGGAAGACTGGAAGAGAAAAATTATACCAAAGCGGGGAAGAGGTAAACCAATACTAAATGGGAGACAACGGTTGCAAGCATATGAAGAAATTAAGAATTTTAGTTAAGAGCAAGAAAGAGTGACGTAAATTTAAGTATTGCTATATTTTAGTCTTACATGAATTGCTGGTAGATACGTTCTAGATAATATAAATAATATATACAGTGCGGACCTAAATTATCCCGATTTCTATTTCTATTTTTTGTGAAATAACTTTTGCGGTTATCCGCAGTTCAATTGTATTTCCGGCGTAACCGGAAGTGACATCAACTTTATTATTTTAAATAGAACATCCTATATATTTTTACATTTCTAGAAAGGTAATCGAAAGGCGAATCCAAAGATACCACATATGTTATGCTTTAACTTAAGAAATATGATGATATGCAGCAATAAAGGTTCGGGTAATCTGCTTTTGTTTTTACGCAAAATTGGCTAGGAAAGAGAGCCAAATTGTTTCTTGTGATGCCAGACTGATCTGAAGAGCTCGTTACTAAGAAAAGTAATCATAACAATTGCCAAACTGTCAAATCTCAATTCCAAAGGCGTAAATTATTCTTGTTGTTTATTGTATCATTTGTCATACGTTCCTTCTTTGTTCTCGTTATTGTTTTCTCTCATTTTAGCTTGCTTTGTTAATTGTTGTTATTTCTTTAATTTAACGAACTATATTGCAATTAATTAATTATGGTAAGCTTGTTCAAATGTGTTAGTATTTGATAGATAGTATGTCTGTTTTTTAAATTTTTATGATGGCTTCAGCAAGAACCACGCAAAATTGCTGGATCAATTTTAATATTATGTAAACCTGGCAACAATTGTCACCTTATTTGCCATGGTTGCGCAACAAATTGTACAATAATTTAAATCATATCTTCTGTTAAGGCAGTTCGCCCTGTAAATATTATACCATCTATCCTTACTTAGCGCAAAGTTAAAATATTTCCGGCCGTATAAGGGCATTATGTTCCACTTCGTGGTAATTGTTGCCAAATTCATGGAATATTAAAATTACCTACCACAATTAATTAATTACAACAAAATTCAATAAAGGAAAGGAGAAACAACAATTAACAAAACAAGTTAAAATGACAAAATAATAACGAGCACAAAGAACGACAGTATGACAAATGCAGGTTAAATAACAAAAATAATTTATGCTTTTGGAATTCAGATATGACAGTTTTGCAATTGTCACGATTACTTTGCATAGCAACGAACTCTTTAAATCAGCCTGGCGTCATAAGACAATTTGGCGCTCTTTCCTAGCTAACTTTGCGTCACAACAAAAACAGATTACCGAAAACTTTATTGCGCATATCGTCATATTTCTTAAGTTACAGTATAACATATGTGGTATCATTAGATTCGCCTTTTGATTACCTTTCCAAAAAGGTAAAAATATACAGGCTGATCTATTTAAAATAAGAAAGTTGACGTCACTTCCGGTGACACCGGAAACACAATTAAACTGCCGATAACGGAAAAAGTTAGTTTACAAAAGATAGAAATCGACCTATTTTTTCTATAAACGCTAGCTTCTGTCGTTCAAAAGTTTAGCATGGGGGGGATACTTTAGGTCCGCACTGTATACATATACCGTACATTTTTTTTATCACTGAACATATGCATTTACCTTCCATGTGTTGATACGTTTTTTTTTATAATTGAACAAAGGGGCGTTTAGCACGGCGCGTTTGTTGCTGGGATTATTACAGAATATAAAACACAAATACGTCAAATTTGACACTTAGTTTTTTCTGCTTAGAAATTTCACAATCGGCTTGCAAATTGTATGGAATGTAAAGGTGGGCACTTCGAACACTTGTTGAGACATTAAATTCTACTTATTCTATTTTGTACTTCCATTTACGAATTCCTCTGGGGTAATACACAATCAATTACCGCCTTTTTGTGACCCGTAAATTAGATAGGATTAGATCAAAAATTAAGTGTCTCAATTTAACGTATGAACTAAATGTTGACGTATTTGTGTTTTATTTTCTGTAATAATCCCAGTAGCTACTCGCCTTGCTAAAAGCTCCTATGTTCAATTAAAAAAAAAAATGAATCAACGCATGGGAGGTCTTTACCTTCCATATATGTTCAGTGATAAAAAAGTGCACAGTATATGGCCACCTAAGTCAAATTTTATTTTTTTACCTATTTTTTCAAAAAACAAAATTTGTTTAAAACAACAAATAAACGACATTATGTAAATAACGTTTCGTTTAGAAAATTGATAATATTACAAATTAGCCAAATGTTATGTTAACTCAAGTCAATTTTTTAAAAAATGTGACAAACTTAAGAAGTTTTTGGTGTAAAGTTTATTTTATTTTTGTTAACACCTAAAATTGCTCAAAATAATAAACTCGTAATAAGAAAAGAACATTTATTAATACCTACTGGTTAAACTTCAATAAATTATCAATTTCTCAACATAGTTAACATAACATTTGGCAAATTTGCAATATTATCATTTTTTTTTAATTAAACGTTATTTACGTAATGTCCGTTATTTATCTTTTTAAACAAATTTTATTTTTTGAAAAAATAAGCAAAAAAATAAAATTTGACTTAGGTGGCTATGACTTTAAATTTAAGTAAGGTAAATAACTGCTTTTAAAAACTAATTAATAGAGTTGCTTACTAGCGCCAAGGGGCAGTGGCGGACGTTCGATACAACACTCAGTATAACTGCGAGTCTCAACCAGATCTGTTATGTATTCATGTACGCTGCCATAAATACTATTTCGTACAATGACAAATTTAAATTTAATTTATGTTACCTTTATTGCATGTAATCTACCGTTTAATTTACTAGACAAGGAAGCATATGTCTTCTTTTGGAATAAATATTCGGGCTGCAAATTACCAAGTCGGGCATCGTTACAAAGAATTGTGCCATCTGCTCGTGAACATGTTGAAAAAATAATTAAATCGGAGTTGAAAGATAAAAAACTGTGGTTAAGTGTGGACGAAACAACAGATCGTAAAAAACATTCTGTGGTTAGTTAATGTAATGGTGCGTACAATGGAACCACATTAATCGTCAGCTTCAATTCTATTCGCTTCCAGACGAGTACAACAATGTACTGCCGAAGTAATTTCAAAGTTAGTGTTAAATACATTGGAAAAGTTTGAACATTCAACAAACCAACTGTTGATGTTTATGAGTAATGGTGCCGCAAACATGCTTTCTGTAGGCTGCTCTCTTAAAAAACACTGTGCTAACTTGTTACGTATTACGTGTAAAATTCATGCTTTCAGTCATGTGACACATAGTATTAGAAAATGTTATCCTAAGGTAGACGCTTTAATAGCGCATACAAATGCAGTGTTTGTCAAATCCCCAAAACGTATTCGCAAATTTTACAGACTGTGCCCCCGTATGCTTGAGCCACCATTCTTACACGTTGGGGAACATGGTTACAGGCCGCGTTTTATCATAAATATTTTGAGAATATTAAGAACGTGGTTTTATAATTCGATCCAAAGGAAGCTGCGGCTATCAAGGAAAGCCAGTCGAAATTTCAAGATAGTCAGGTTAAAACGGATTTAAAAACTATTCAGAACAATTACTTCGGACTAGTGGAGGCAATAGAAAAATTACAAAATCCTTCGGTGTCGTTAGTGGTATCTCTGCAAATAGTACAACATGTTCACGCACAGCTATGCGCGGTAAAAGACGCAAAAAATGTTTGTGTTCTAGAAAGGTTTGAAAGTGTTTTAGAGAAAGATTCAACAAAGAGTCAACAGAACCGTTAAGTTGTTCCAAAGATTATTTTAATTACGCAAATATAACGTCATTAGATGTAGAACGTTCGTTTTCTGCATATAACACACTTTTTCCTCACGCCGCACTCGGTTTGCCGAAACAACTGTGGAAACATATCTAATGTTGCACATATTTAACAGACATTATTCACTTTGTGATTTCACGGAAGACTCTTAAGACGGACCATTTGTTTTGTGTAAACTTTTATGCACCGGCCACTGGCTGTTGGCGCAAATTGAGCAACTCTACTGATTAAGAATTGTTTATTTTTAGATATAACATTACGAAACTCATACATATTAATCTTCTTCATAAAAAACTAAATAAAGTGAAAAGTGAAAAAAGTTCAAATTGACATAAGAGATACCTACATAAGTTTTTATATGTTAATTGATGGATCCTATAAAATGCAGTAAGTCGCATATTAACACATATTGGAACACAAAAAATGCACTAAGTAGTTCAAATGTTCAATAAATGACCTATTCACACTAGGGCAACACATAAAGTTATTTTTTTTTTAACAATTTAGACAGATGAATGGTTCTTGATCACCGCCGCACTCTTCGTGTGCCCAGTTGTAGCATTTAATGCATTGAGCCCATTTCTGCCCATCGTGGTCGTCCGAAAAGAGTCCAGCACAGAATAAGCACTCAGCATCAGCATCATCAACGCAAACTCCAACAGCTCCAGAATCTGAATCGCTGGAATCTATTGGCTGGACTTCAGCATCTAATTTTTCTTCGCTAGATGAACTCGCTTGGCGCTTTGTGCCTCGAGGTTTTGATAGTCCCAATGTATTTTCCTTCTCGAACAGCCTCTTACGCGTAGGACCTTTTCCTTTCTTAGCGCTGTTCAAACTCTCTTCAAGTGTCTGTCGATAAGGGCTAGAGCAGCTTTTCCTGCCCTGCTTTTCGGTTTCATTTGCACTCCACTAGTTGAAGGTTGCTGCTCCTTCTGTCTTCTCGGTAACTGAGGCAAAGGTGAGACGTCTGTTGGTCCGATGAAGTTTTCACAATAAGGAATTACGATGCTATCACTTCCTCCTCCAGTGTGAATGGCAAAGTCAACATAAAAAAAAATATTTCTGTTGCAAGGAATTAAGCCAGTCTTCCTAAAAGCATTCATTGAAATTTGTAGAGTAGCAGCCTTCTGGTAGGCAAGCCCAAAGAGACCTGCTACTTGGTAATGTGTTACTACACGACCTGGATTGTTGCGACGCCAGTTATAAATTTCCTGTGCGTAGTAGGTCTTCATTGGTTTCATAAAACCTATATCCAGCATTTTAGCAGTAGAATGAGGTGGAAGGCAAATGACCTCAGTATTCCTTGTGTGGGAATAGTGACCATCAAGGATTAAAATAACTGGATCTGCTTGTGTAGGCTTGGTAAATTTTATGAAATAGTCGAACCATCGACAGAAAATGTCGGTTTGTATCCATCCGGATTGATGACATGCCGAAATTGATCCAGGAGGTGCGTCATCCATTAACTCGGTCTTCATGTTTTTCCGAGGAAGGACAAATAGAGGAGGCACGAAATATCCAGTAGCGTTCATGCATGTTACAACAGTAATTAATGCCCCTCTTTCTGCAGAAGTCAAATTAGATATCTGCTTCTTGCCTTTGCAGGAAACGACTTTCTGCATCTATGTTGCACAACTGTCAACCCTGTTTCGTCGAGATTGTACACGCTGTGGCCATCCTGGTTTACCTTTGCTAGTTCGACTTCATAAATGTCGAAGAAACCGGTCACATTTCCAGGAGCAAAGGACTTTATCCTTGCTGCCGAGACTCCTTGGGGTGTGCGTAGAGAAAGGTTCGGATGCCTACCTAAAAATAACTTGAACCATTTTTCCTAGCGGTGGCATTTTGAGAGTTGAAAGGATGTCGCATTCCAAATAGCTAATTCAAATGCCATTCGTTTTATATCACCTGTCCTCAAGCCGAAAAACCTTTCGTCCATTTGCATGCAGTACTTAACTAAAAGTTTTTCTAGATTGTCTCGAAGCACTGATTTTCGACCAGATCTCATTTTGATTATGTCTTCAGGTGTTTTATTTCTGTTTTAGAAGCTAATAAGTAGCCCATTTCCCCAGATCTTACAGCTAATATGGCGTTTTTCATTTTTACTGGGTCCCAAGTTTTACGCCTGCCTGGCATCTGAAATAACAACATTAATAAATTAACGAATGATAGAAAGTTGCATTACCAGTTTACACCTCTATAAATTATATTACGACAATGCAGACCATATTATACGGCAGGATTTATATCACAGTGAGAAAACATTGTCAGGTCCCAAATAAGAGACACTGTCTCTTATTTGGAGCGCTTGGTGTCTCGTATTATGGAACAGCGCGGATCTAAATTTAATGGCTGCCCACACTGAACGAAGTTAACCTAGATGCCAGTTAAGTACGTTAAAATGTGCTAACTTTCATCAGCATCTAGACAAAGTGAATAACATTTGTGTAGGAGCTTACCTTTACTGATTATCACGTCCTTAGTTAAGCCACTAGAAAATATAAAATGGAGAACAAACAAATAACGTGCTCTCAACTTCGCTTCAAGCTTCTAACTGACGCCACAGCGCAGAAACCTCCGTTTCCAAGCTTAAACAACTAGTTCTTATTTAAATTAAAGTTACTAGATATATAAAGTACCGCAATTTATGAGGTCAATGTGTTAAAAAGAGAAAACCATATTTTTGTCCCAAAATGGCGGCTGCTCTAGGAACTTTTTAGCGGTTTCAACATTTCACCAAAATATTTTGTGGAATACCGTAAAATTAACCTATATTTTTGAAGTTTGTGTCATGTTAATGTGGTTGTCATTTAGGATTCTGATTCCCTTTAATTAAGTTCTGCTCAGTTCTATACTGTTATTTCGTGTTTTAATTCGTTTTTTTAATATAAAATACTATTTTGTATAGGTACTGCGTCCTTAAAATCATCAACACTTTTTCATTTCCCTGATAAAACCTTAAAAATGCTAGGGTGTCGTGTAAAGAATTGTACTAATAATGTCGCAAAAGGATTCCGTTTATTTCGTTTACCAAATGGTGACACAAATACCTTTAGAAAGCAAGAGTGGTTGAATTTGATTGGAAGACCTGATTTGCCTATTAGCCCCAAGATTTGTGAGAGGTCGATATGTTTTAAATGAAACAACAAGCGATATGTCTATTGATGACAGTCAAGACAAAATTGAGAAGTGGGACATGTTGAAGACAATGGAAAGGTCAGCAAAAGATATGGTTTCTTTAGTTATCCATTTAAAACAAAAATTAAAAGCAGCGTTGCAAAAGTGCTGTAGATTGGAAACAAAATTACAACAAAAAGGTTCAAATAATTTAGGAAACATTTTCAATGCAGATCATTTAAAATATCTTGAGACATATAATAGCAGAGGGTCTCCATGGTTTGATGATACAATTACAATAGCATTGAAGCTATGTATGGCTTGCGGTACTAAAGAATATGAGGAAATAAGTCAGCAAAAACTTCCATAACCAGGTATAAGAACACTTCAACATCGCCTAAGAAATATGAAATTTCGACCAGGTATTTTGCACGAAGTGTTTGAAGTGTTAAAACTGAAAGTAAGCTTTTTAATTAATGAGTAATGTATTTTATTGGTTGTTTTGCCGTGTCCATTACAATAGTTATACGTAGTGATAACAATAATGTAATAAGTTTAAAATAAATATGTATACATCACACTGTTTTTTTCTTTTTTATATATATATAAATATATTTACCACATTGCATGCTGCTCAGAAAATTTCCATCCATGTTTCTAAAATCACTGCTTTATTCATTTGATACCAAAGAACAAATTTTTAGAGAATCATGTATTGCTTGTTTTACGTTTTAAAGTTCCCGCAATTTTTTGCCCCAAAATGGCGGATAATTGCGGTACTTTATATATCTAGTAACTTTAGAGAAAATAGTTAGATATCTCTTATTAGAAGACTGTCTCTTATTTGGGTACTTTACCTTATAATTTTTAATGCTAAAGAACTTTTTCAAATGCCATTTTCCGATATTTTTTAAAATAAGGATACTTTACTCCTGGAACAAAATCAAGTTTTCAGACGTACCCCGTATATTATAAATTTTCCATATTTTATTGGTACATGTTTAATTTTAGGGGATACACAAACTTTTATTCAAAATAACTTTTTTTCGAAAACCCCATGATAAAGAAGTTTCTCATAGAGTACGTACTTTATGGATGACACTGTATATGTTATGGAACATACTGTATATAGTTCTTCAAGTATCTATATTATTAAGACCAAGTAATTATAAAATTGTTTGTTTTCCTATAAAAGAAAAACCTTTCAAATATTCTTCCCTGCAATTCCGACAAAACTTTCAATAAAACATCCCCATTGCGTTGAAGCAAATCCTTGGATTTGGAGAGCTTAGTTTGTCAGCAAACTTTACGTTATCGTTTGTAGACATAAAGTCAATGCTACGTTATAAAGGTGTCAATAACACCTTATTTCTTATATTATTCAAAGGAATACTCCAAATTTAGGAGCGTACAGCATAATTCTCACTAACATGTGTAATTATTTCAATGAATTTGAGATTTTAACGTGGCTTTAAGCGATGCACACAAACACTTTGAGGATCTTAATTAAATAAATTGCTTAACAATAATACGTAAGCTTCTTACGCTAGGAATATTTCACAACAGGATATTGGATATCAATTTCTCTGCGTGGTATTTTTCTCTTATTTAAATTGATGTAAAGCTCGTGACTGTAGCATTAATTTTATTTTCCGCCGCGAAACTCATTATGAAGATCGTGCTCGATTTATCGTAAGTGAGATGTCTTGAGATTTTGACATTAAAAAGGATACTGTGAAATTCAAGCTTGATATTACGTTTCGCCCAGTATAAGAATATGTATGTAATTTTAAAAGGTTTTGCATAACGTCATATTTACGATCTAACAGTTGAAATACTATAGAAGGCAAATAATGCGTTTCAGAATCTTATAATAAATGTGGAAACATCAACATGACCTTTAAAATAAGATGGAACAACGTTGGTTTCGAACTTGACATCATATGATAACCTAAATCAATGCAATGTAATGTTTATTAAATTTCGAGGTATGTTTTTCTTTCTCCGTTTTTTTTTTTTAATATTTTTCGAAAACAAATTAAATACGATTCGATTAACATACAGATGCCAGGCATTAGAACGTTGTACTCATTACGTGTTGAAGCGCATTTGGTGGTTCGTCAGATGTAACCTGTTTGGTTTAAGTATGCCTAGTCGATTGTCTTCGGTAAGAATCGGGCGTTAGAAATAATGTTACCTGTATAAAACCGGCAAATAACGAAGATTATTTATTAAATTGTTTTACCTTAAGACTAAGTGCGTATAACTATGATTTGTTTAGTTCTATTTTTAGCTCTTGTCTCTTCAGCGATCGCTGGATATTCAGGTAAATATTAGATTTTGTTTAGATATATTTTTTAACACAAATAACCTCTTAAATTTAATCATTAATTAAATGAAAACAAAAATTTTAATGGAGAGTATTTTTATTTGATTTAAATCCCATTTTGTAATAACTTTTGAAATCCACTGTATATCCTTCGAATATTTAATATTTTATAGATTCCTGAAAGCTTGTATTATACAATTCTCTTTAGTTAGCTATTATTATATCAAAAAGGGATTTACGAGAAAATAACATTGTTTCTATAAGCTCCAACGTCTTAAAAATGATTTTTGTTTCCTAAAAGAAATTAAAAAAAAATAATTTTGTTCCTGTTTTACTCACAAAAATACTTGTAATTATTTCTAGTTATTTTGAGTCATATTGTTGTCGTTTAAATTTTTTTTTCAGGTCTGTTTTGTTCCTTAGATAAGTACTCTATCTTAATGGTAATTGTTTTAAACGTTTACCTACCTATCTCCTATTGACAAATCAAGTTAAATAGACCTGTAATTAGTATTGTGGTACGAAAACAATAGCACATGATTAAAAACGCGTTCATTTTTAAATACACCCAATTAACTGTCGCAGAAGTAATTGTAGAGTAATAGTTGATATTTGGCTACTCCACAATTCTTCAGGTATTCTATTCATTGTTAGTTAGCGATCACGTAAGTGAAGAGAAATCAAAGAAGCATAAAAATCTGTTGAGTGATTATATCACCTTCCTTAAATTCTATAATTATTACAGCAGGTCTTGTGTTAACTGTCCTTCGTTAAAAACATTCAGCAAGGTCATTAAAACTTTATAACTTAGATAAAAAAAAACAATTAGTACTTTTAGTGAGCCATCAATTTATGCATAATGAATCTAATTAGTCGAAAAAGTGGGATTTCCCATTTACAATTTCTAATCTTTTTAATTAGGAAGCGTATATAATGAGTAAAACAAAGAATTCTTTCAGATTCAACTTCGAGCAACAATAAAGTAGGTACAGGCTACGGCTATGGATACTCAGGTTCGTTTAGTGGAGGGCCTGGTGTTCCCTTGGCACCCTTTCCCCAATTTGATTTTAGTAATTTATTACAGCAATACTTTGAAAGCCTAAGGAAGTATCACGAGCAAATCGCAGCGCAGTAAGTTTACTTTCCATCAATTAAGATCCGCTTTCCTGTTTCTTCTTTAAATTTATTTTAGCATTATTTCTTATTCTGCTACTACAACTGATCCTCACAATCAAGCACAGGCACAGACTTCCTTAAATGTACCTTCTAGATTTGGGTAGGTCTTCCTTTTCAATTTTAAATAGAACGTTATTGATTAATTGCGCACTTTCAAAGTTAAATCTAGTACATTTATGGTACGTGGGACGTTGTATATTTCTATTAAAATTGAATTTAACCCTTGAGTGGTTACATTAAGTTTAGGCCGTGGAAAATCCGATTAAATAGATAATAGCCATCCTTATGCGACTACTCAAGAGTTAATAAATGTAGTGTGATGCTTGTTTTTGTCTATGTACTTATTACTAAGTTTACTCCCTTTAACTTTAGGAAACGGCTTTTGGTTTTCGTTCTATGTATATTTATAAGCTTCTACAATTTAATATTATTGAAATCTCTCAACCAACTGAATTACAATTATACAAATTGAAATCGTAACATTATATGAATAAATTTATAAAAATATAGAGCTGCTCAAGCATCTAATTATGGTGGTTATGGTTTCCCTGGAGGTTTTCCAGCATATGCTGGTTTTAATGCACAAACACCAGGCGCAAATGCAGGATTCCCAGGATTTGCTGGTGGATTCAGTACAAATTTCGGTGGTGGCCAAGAAGGTGCTGCTGCTTCTGCTTCAATTGGTCCACAAGGAGTTCATCAAACAGCTGCTGTTTTTCCAGAAAATCCAGTAAGTATAAGAAGAGAATAAGCAAAACATGCATTTATTGGTCGTTCTTTTTCTATAGAACATTCCGAACGTAGATAACAGATTTGGAGCAACACCACAGGGATCTGGAGGTGGATTTTACAGCGTTTCCACTTCAAGTCAAAGTGGTAGTAGTAATATTGATGGAAAGCCTTCTAGCTTCCATCAAGCTACAACAACTGTCAATGATAATGGGAAGGTGTCTACTTATACAGTGAAGAAACCTTAGATTTTTGTATATTTTTTGTATTTTACTATAAAAACTAATCAACACTTTATTGTATAATGTATAATATAACAGTATTTTAAAAATTGCTTCATTTATATACGTTTAAAAAGAGTACATCGTTCTATTGAGTATCAAAACTTGTTTGTCTCGTCTTGATTAAACTTCTATAACGTTTTATCTTAATGGGTTTCCAGCTTCGGGGATGTTGATCTTTTCACCGTAGCTACACCACTTTGCTAAATTAATTTGAAATGTAATGAATTTTTATTACAGTCGTATATAAGCAGGTTACATTTACATAATCAGATTGGAATTGCTACCTTCTTTTTTCTAGAAAAAAAAGAGTAATTAGAAAATTGCGGATGATAGCCTTTGCATATTTTACTGGTCAAGGCCTATGATATTTTCTATGTATATAGGATTTTTGAGGCGTAATTTTTGATTTAAATTTCAAGGATTTTTTTTTAACCTTATGTGCATAAACCATTTCCTCCAGTAGATGTGTTTTTTTTGCTCTACTCAAAATGCAAATGAAATTGTACAAAAACCTCGTAGTTTAATAAAAACTTCGATGTGATTTCTGAAGTGGAAACGAGATTACTTGCCTTTGAAGGGAAGGTTCTCAAATTTACACAGGTTATATGGAAAGTAAAAAATCTGTTCACATATTTGTTTATTTTCTCATTATTTACGTGAGCTTGCTCTCAAACATCTAACGCTCACCGCGTTTGGGGTTTTTTGAGATCTCTTTACGTTCTCCCAGCTCCTATACAGCTGTTTTATAAAGTGAATAAAAAAATGTTAAAATAATGTTGTTCTGCTTTGTAGCTAAAAAGAAGTTTTAATCGTCTTTGAACTTCAAAGGTTTGTCAACGGAATTTTTAGGTAGCAATTCAATTTTACGGGGTAAATGAGAAAAAAGTATACTGAATGATGATTAAATAAATTTGTATTCAGAAGTATTTATTATACATATATAGTTATTGATAAACTGCTTTTGATTTTTGTTCCCATAGATATTTGAAGAATTGCACCATATAATTGATATAAAACATTATTAGAGAAATCACATTGATAAAGTATTAAATTATAAAATTTTTTTTTTCCTTTCAAACGATCTCCATTATTTATTACTGCGTGCGATCTTTTCAAGTTTTATTCTTTCTTAAAGCTTACCTTACCTTTTATTTTCATTTCCTAATTGAACTTAAATTTTTAATCCAAAGGAAACCTGATATTCCCCTCTCTATTAATCTTATTTGAGCTTCGATCATTATTTAATGCTTCTAGTGAAACCAAATATTTTTTGTTGTAAAATCCTTTATTCTAGTCCTCTACACATTAAAAAAAATGAAATAACTACCTAAATTTATAAAAAAATTGCTTCGAATATCGCAAATACATTTCGTTTCAATTTAATGGCGCTAATTTGTCATCTATGTGTGTATTTGAATGCCTGGCCTGCTGGATACTCCACGTCGATGCGGTAGGATACCAATTTAGACCAGGATTTTGACATGTGCAGGTCGTATATCCAGAAGGGGGGACTGGTATTCGAGAGGAAGCAGGAGCAATAAATCCGCTGTTCCATTGCCTTCTATTCCAGGTGGGTTTTTCGAAGCGTTTGAATTCGACTGGATTAATGCTAGACGCGCCACCTCTTGGCGTCCAAGCGTACTGTAATTGCGGTTGTTCACCGAAATGATATTTATGAAACGATTGTTCAAAATACGGGACGTATATGATATCGTTTTGCAAGCTTACTTGTTTGCGATTCGATTCATAATATTTCCGATGTGGGGGTTGATATGGCGCAAATTTGGACTCGGGAATTGATGGGTAGTTATTCTCTAAATCACCAACAAATATTGGTGGTTTTCCGGAAATAATTTCCGGATTGTTGGAATTTCCATATCCCAAAATTACCGGAACGTCTGGGGTTTCCTCTATTGTTTCATTTTTGGATTTAGGAGCATTAACACTTGTTTTAACATGGACTACTACGTCACTCACTATATCCTTTTCACCCTCTTCAGTGATGGTTTTATTACAGCCTGTTGTGAAGCATGTCACTGTTGTATCGGAGTTTTTGGTATTTTCGGTGTTTGTTAAAATTCCTGGTGATTTTATGTGAATGGCCGGATGAGCATCTTGTCCAAAATCTAATTTTGACGAAACTCGATCACTTTTAACTTAGAGCAGAACAAAAAAATTAAATAGCTAAAAATTAAAAAATTATTTTCAACGTACCTATTTGGAATTGTAGGAAATTTGTTGAGATTACTAAACAAAAGACTATAATACGGGTCATTACGTGTTGAATACTCGCCAACATTCTTCGAACTAAGACGTAGGATAGAATTAATATACCAAGACAACACCTAGCGTGACAATTGTGGTGCAAATAATTAAAGATTTCGTAATTGAGGAATCTTGCTTTCGTCTTATATTCAAGGTTACAAAGGAAATAATTTATGTTTATGTAGGTAATTACATTTACTCTTTCATAGTTAGCTACAGTGGAGTTATGTTTGCTTGTTCAAGTGTACTTTGCATAAATTGCCGAGTTATAAGAATATTTAAATCCAGTTTTAATGGTAATGTTTCCGTCATTAAATTCTTTTTTATACCTTGTTGTTTTGATTCTCAATAATTCTAACTCTGCCTGTTGGAACTCCAATAGCCGGTCCCAAGCCCGGATAAAAGAGGAGGGTTCGAAATTTTCGGTAAAAAAACAAACCAACACCATTTAAATGTATACAAATCATTTTATAAAAAATACGTAAAAATTTATAAACATCAAATCGTATATACAATGATACATATAAAATCTTAAACTAAAATAAATTACACTCTTATTTTTATATATTTGGTAAGGCGGTGACTAAAACACTAGTACAGCGCTTAATATAAGTCACTCTATAACGTGGCTATAAATAAATACTACCTTGATCACATGTTTACATAAGCATTCGTAAAAGTAGGTACAAAAATAAGGAGCTCCTATAATCCTACCGTCAAAATGAGAATGAGAAGGCTTCCTTATAAGCTGTTCTCAATCCAGTCTTATTATATAATTAGGTATATATTTCTAACCTAGCGAGATTAAACGAGATCTTACAAATAACAGAATTTGGCACAAAATTAAAAAGGAACAACTGTTCTTAAACATATCTTATCAATTGGGCATAGAATTCTTGCAAACATACTTGGAGCTGTGTGAATGTCGGTCGTTCTTCGGGATTCATCGCCCAACAATACGCCATGACGGCAAATCTTCAAATAAATTTAAATTATTAATCTTTAGTCTTTAATATTATTAAAGAAAACTACTTACAATTCATCAGGGCAATTAATTGGTTGCGCTAGACGATACCCATCCTTCAAATAAGCTGCCATTTCAAAAGGATCAATCTCTACATATGGTTGTTGTGCTAATGTTGTTAACTCCCATAACAACACACCGAAGGACCACACATCCGAGCATGGGGAAAATTCTTTTTGCAATAAACTTTCGATCGACATCCATTTTATTGGCCTATTCTCATTATCGCCCAAGCAATGATAGTCTGAAGGGAAGAGATCCCTAGATAAGGCATTGTCGGTGACTTTAACCTTTAATTTATCATCGACTCTAAAATTGGATATAGATTTAATAATGTTAGTTTTTCTTTTGAACATGTTCTTCACTTACACGCAATTCCTAGCCGCCAGATCCTTATGCCACAAATGTTTCTTGTGAAGATACTGCATTGCTTGTATAATCTGTAAAGCCATATCCACAACTTCTTGCGTAGTCAATGTATGAGCAATTCCTTCTGAATTCAATTTGCATTTCTGCAAGAACACCTTAAGATTCTTATAAGAGTGATATGGATAGAGTAAAAATGGTGCGGTTTGATCTTCAATTGATACTCCTAGGATGGTTAAAATATTTTTGTGATTCAAAGAGTACATAAACATCCCTTCTTGTAGTAAGAGAGATATTTGAATTTGCGATGCGTGATCTGTAACGGTTTTCACCAATACTTCTTCTTCGGTACCATTTTCTTCAGAATAAGTTCCTAGGTAGACTCTACCAAATGTTCCTTCAAGTATTACAGAATCCAAGCGGACACGGCATCTGAAAATAAACGATTTCTTTCACTTTTCTCATACTTTTTTGAGTACACCAGTACACCTTTGTATGGTTAATTCTGCGATTCTTTCTTGCAAATCCTTGGATCTTTCGTCGATTAGAGAATAACTTGGCATCCTCCTAAAGCTCCCGTAGGAAGAAGTAGAATTTGGATTTCTCGAAGCATTCGTTACATAAGTCATATGAGCTTGACCAGTATCATTTGGATCTCTCCGATCTTTTTTACCATTCACGTAAGATACGATCACACAAAAAGCAAGAGTGGTGATCAAAAATGTAGCGCATCCAACAGCCGTGTAAAAAATATTGACTGAATTCGAAGGATATGATATGTTGTCCACCAAAACATGTGTACTTGACAAACTTTCAATTTTTCGACAGATTTTTTTTCTCCTAAATGTTAAAGATGTGACGTTCGAGTTTGGTAAAGTGATATTCACTATCAGGACGATATTTACTTCCGCTACCACGACTCCTGAACAAGGCAAACTTACACTGAATATTTGGGATGACGTTGGAATAGTTCCAGTGTCGCTAATGTTTAATTGTGGTGTTCCTAATGCCAGTGGATTTGATACTTCTACATTGATAGCATAAGGCAGCTAGAAATAAAATGATTTAATAGGGAAGGTATTTTTAGGGTCGGAATATTTACCGGTCTTCCAGCTAAGCTTTTCCACGTGAAGTGTAAAGCATCTACTTTTGGAGGGACTGGTACTACGAAATTTAGAGCAAAATCATTGATTTTACCACCTCTGACGTAGTAAAGTTCCATATCCAATCCTGAAAATTGAAAAGAAACTTCTTATCATTCCTAATAATGAAACAGCAGTTGTTAAACAGTGATTCTAGAATGAGGCTAAGCAAGAACTGATAAGGATGATGTATTAAAGTTAATCTTGTCATTTTGATTGAAATGTGTATACAGTTTAATACATCGCTAAGCAAATATTCTACATTTACATATGTATATTGTTACATTTAGTAGATATAAAATGCTTCTGTAAAAAGGTTATTGACCTTCAAATATTTGAGGTTTACATTTCGGAAGTATGTAAATAGATACGATTCTCCTTGCAATCATATAATCTAATTTGTTACGTGAATGTTTATTGCAATATGTTGTTTATTTAAATTTAAATTTGGTGCATAAAATCGAATATATTGATCCCCAAAAGGGATCAATTAGACTCTACGATTACGAGTTTTAGAAAAGACAGTAAAAACTCGATTTAGGTTCATAAATATCACGCAAGACATAAATAAACGGGCATTAAGGTAAATAAATACGATTTCTGTTTAGGTCGATTCGGTCCTATTACGCATGCGCATTGTTTTATTTATAATAACATTAGCGGGACTTCGTCTTTTGTTTATTTAATTCAAAAATAATTCGTTATGAATACAAATTTTACTTACCCAATAATTTATGTACCTCGTTCGAGTTTAGATACATATTTAAGTAGGAATTTGCGAGGTCACAGATGATACCGCACCATAAACACAGTAATAATTTTAAAACGTAATTTGTACACATCTTTCTTGCATTTTATTGCAATTATTTGCTGTTAAAAAAGTACTTCATTTGATTTTTTCTCGGGAGAAATTTGAAAGCGTTAAATAGCGGTAAATACGGTCGAAAAAATGTTTCTCTATCTTATTGCGCTACGTAACATGTTATTAAGCAACGATATCTGCTACTGCGCTCGCTTCTAACATGCTTTAATTCTTTGAATCACATATGGGGAGGTGATGGGGAGAACAACGCCCGTCCAAGTCCCCTCGCTTCTACCGATTCCGATGTGTTACGAGCGGTTCATAGACCCTAACCGATTTTAAACGAGATAAATAAGGGTTAGACTTATTATTAGGTTTAGACCTTTAATTCTAGATGCAAAATGATTACAAAATACATTCATAGTCCTGCTAGATATTTATAGAGAAAGATATACAGGATGTTGCAAAAATAAGTGTTTGGCACATTATACAACTCTACACTAAACAACAATATGTTTCTACAAGTTTATTCAAGTTGGAATTAAAAAAATAAATTACAATAAATTAAACATGAAATAAATACTACATCTTAATTACGAATACTTTTCCCACATATCAATTCTTCTTATTACAATTAATTTGATCTGTTCTTATAAAGTAGGCTCTACTTATAGAATTCCTATCCAACACAGAGTAAGCTTTTTCCATAGTTTCTATTGAAGGTTTCCTCGATCTCGTCAAAATCCATGCATTCCCTGTAAGTTTTTTTTTGTCGTTAAAATTATTTGACGTATTGTTTTAGGGCGTTAACCTACTTGTACTGAATATCCCAAATTTATTACACGACCAGACAACGGCGTAGTTATCATAATCTGTATCCAAAATCCAATATGGTGCGTCAAAATTTACCGGTAATGATGGGAAATTCACCGTCAATTTAGACTCATCATTTCTTCCAAGCATAAAAGCATTTCCTTCTATAGTAGATCGAATACCAGTGCTATAAGGTAATCATTTTGATATAATGCAAGAGATTTTTACCAAATAACTTACATGGAACTCGTTTGCTGGTTGACTATGTTTATTTTACCTTCTTTAGTTGGAACTAAATCTGCTGTAACGCACTTACCACCGAATTCAAATAACGCAAAGTATCTTTCAGCTTCATACCATTTACCCATATACTGAAAAATTTCAATTGATTATAGGTAATAATTTTCAATTTCCTTGCAACGTAAGATTCTCATGTAAGAGCAATTTCCTTCAATTAGAAAATGTTAAATATAAATTGTGCACAATTAAGTAATTATTATATTACATAATATTCTATATTAATTCGAAAGTTACAATGCTCCAAATTATTTATTTTTTATTTTGTTTAAATATGTAACCAATTTAACTGACAATACGAAATTTATATTTAAAAATAACCCATCATCTCATAATTATATGAAATTGTAACTTACCTTTACGACATCAAAATCTTTCAAAGTTTCCAATTCTGGACATGGTCCCAAAAACGGCACTTGACAATAGACAACGCTCACCAAAATAAGAATAAGTAAACTTTTCATGATTTCGTACTGAAGACAGTCGGGGTTTGAAGAATAACAAAAAAGATGCACCAACGTAATTTAAATTGGTGTATAACTGTTTTCAAACAAGAAATACTGTTCTTGATGTAGTAGATATTAGACTCAGCGGCTACACACAGCCTGAGTGGGTCATATTAACGGTTCTTCTTTGACACAGTTTATTTTATCTTATATTTCACTTGATTATTTTCTCCCGAATAAATTAATGCACCAGTGTAAACTATGTTACAGTAGGTTATGGTGAGAGCGTAGTATTTCTTGATTGGTTATCGCTAGATTGGGGGCCAATTACTTTTAATTAATTCTTAATCTTTAAGCTTAATAGACTAGCTTGGTAACGTAACACCAACTAAATATTAATCTTATTGCGTAATCTTAATTTCAAATTCTAGAAAAATTGAGAATTTCCAGTTCACACCATTATTCACCCTTTTTTTTGAATTACCAAAAAATTACTCCTTGAAAAAAATTTGTTTAGAAAAATTCTTTGGTAATGTAAGCGAATATTTCAAACATTGATTCTCAGATTTAAACTTTGTTTACTGTTACTTCTAGGTAACTTTATACTCTTATTAATAAGGATTATTACATAAAACTGTAAAAAATGACCATGTAATTTTTTACTGGAGTTCCTTACTTATATTGTAGATGGCACCACAGTAGAGTTTATGCGGTACTATAATAATTTTTTTAGATTTTAATTATTCAAATTTGCTTTTTGAAACGAGATAATATATAGTAAATAATTTTCTTCTTTTTTAAATTTATTTTTGAAATAAGTTACTAGAAAATTAAAAATTTATATTTCAAAATATTTGTTTTCAATTATTCCAGACAATAATAAAGCGTATTTGTAATTCGTATGCGTTTTGGTGCGAGGCAGTTTAGTATTCAATACTAACACAGTCAAGGTCCCATTAAAAATGTTAATACAAAAAGTAAACGCACTTGAAATATATACCTTTACGTTAAACAAAAGTACTCTCTTTCAAATCATATATTTGTGAATGATTTCGTTTGTGATTCATTCAAAGTCCTGTAACTTGAATAATTTTACCTTGGATAGATTTTTTTACATTATATACAGTGCGAGTAAAAAACAATAAATTGAATAATAAATTCGATCATGAAGCACGTGATTACAACATAATATAATCAATTATTGGACTTACATAAAGGAATTCTTGAAGTAACAAGGCTAGACATATTATGCAGTAATTAGAGATATATGCACATCATTAGCATAAATTAAAAGAAAAGAAACTATATCCCTGCCTAGCTTTTTAATCGAAGGCTTAAAATTTTAAATAATCCACCATTTGTGTTGTATTTAAATTTTTTCCATTTTTTTTTTTGAAAATCGCTTTATATAATCCTTTTATAATTTAATATAATTAATCTAACGTGTACTGGGAAAAATACTTTTTAAATTGTTAAAGAATAGAGTTCGGTGTTATCTTATTTATTTAATTAATACTGACCTTGATAAAAAGAATTCTACCACTACTATACTTACTAGTTTAAATTATTTAGAACTAAATAAAAACAAACGAAATTCATATTTTTTATTAAATATACTTAAATATTATATTTACAACATTTATTTACAAAGTCTACCAAAATATGAAATTTTACCGTATTTGTACCGCAAACTTTATCGTCTACAAACACATTTTTCTTCTTGAAGTGAGAAAAAATTGAAAAGAAAATTCTGAATCCTCAAAGTAAATTAAAAAAAAACAATATTTTTTGTAAAATTTTGAAAAAAAATCTAATTATTCACGTCTAACTGCAACATATCGTTCAGAAAACTCAACTATATCTCGTAGTTCCTTGGAAAAACAGAGAAAATTAAATCAACTTAATACAGAAAGAAAAATAGAAATTAGAAAAAATATTCCTAATAATCCATCAGAAAGGAAAAGCAAGTTTAACAAAATTTTGAATCCATAGAGAAGTTTGATTTTTTTAAGCTTCGAAGAATTGACATGTAAAGAGAGAAAAAAAACAAAATTATGCAACATTACATTTAGTGGCCCTAAATTTTATTTCTTTGGTGTGTATATTAAAAAAATATACGTTAATATTTAATCCAGTTTTATAGTAAAAACTATAAGTATTCAAGAAATATACAAATGTTATTATACAGAAACGAAAAATTCTTGTCGGATTAGAATTTTGTCGTCACAACCCATGACGGTTTTTTTTTTTTTATTTACAAGTGTTGATAGAACAAATGAAATTTGTGTACCGTCAGCATTTTTAAGGATATCGACGAGTATTTTTCGTTTTTGTAACGCACTAAATCCACTTATGATGTATATAACAAGAAAATTTAACTTGACACTAAAAATATATACATAATTGTCTTCCATATTCGGACCAGCCGAATTGATATATAAAAAAACAAAACAAAACAATTCACTCTAATCTGTCATACACATCACGCGTAGATTTTTAGGTACGAAGTCAATTGAACACAACATTGGTTGGATACGTAAATATACTAAAGTACTATGAGGAAAACTTTTAGCTCTGAAAATTTGATCCAAACAATTACCAAATTTATCAGGGCTTGTTCAGGAAAGGCACTTACGGGCACACAATATCACAAAATGGGCATCGACAGCCGTTCCTCCAAAATTTATACGACCGTCATTCCCATAAGAAAAAAAAAACATTGTAGGTTTATAACAAAAAAAAAAGTTACTTTTGGACCTGTTTTTTGTTGTTGGTGTAAGTGGAATGTGAACTATTTGAGTTCGTGCATATTTTTACTCAACAATAGATTGTTATGTGGTCCTGACAAGTGTCTGATTAGTTCAGGTAAAGATTCAAAAGATAATGGACAAAAACAACAATTAAATCTGCCCACGTTTCCTTCATTCGACGATATAACATTTCTATGCACAGAACACAAATGTTTTAACAGGTGAGCTTTTTGCTTGAACATAGCAACACACAACCTACACGCAAAAGGTTTTTCACCAGTATGAACTCGAAGGTGAGTCTTTAGATTCCAAGACATCCCAAACTGTTTGCCACAATATTCACAGCGATACTCCCTTATCTGTCCAGTGGGACCAACCTGTTTTCCGCTTCCCGTCGCATGCGATGTCTCCGTTGAATCCTCTTGAGTACTCGACGAGAAAGACGCTGGTACTACATCCCGAGATTCTTCACCACTCGGAGAAGGATTCACTTGAGTTTGGCATAAAGACCAAGCTCCCCAGGTTGGATCGAAAGCTTGGAAGGACTCCGATGGTATGCTCTGATCTGCACTAGGCGGCCTATATTTTACTACGACATTATCACCAGGTCCTGCGTCCGCATGTTGGCCCGGAGTTGGTGTATGCGTCCTATCAACTAGAAAAGGTGGTGCTGAGAGAGATAGTGGGTGATGAGCTGCCAATAAAGGGTGTTGTAAGTTCTTAAACCGATGGTGATGGGTGCTCTCATCGATGTACGAAGGAGAGAACGGTACGAACGGTGGATTTTGTGCAGGAGAATTGTGAAAACCTGGCCTTCTTTTCCGATGCGGTGTAACTACGTAATTATCTGGACTTTGTACTAAAGAGATCAATTTTTGATCACCTATAGGTGGCTTCAATTGAGATAATTCTTCTTGCTGCTTTAATTCTATAGGTTCTATATACAACGGTTTTCTTTTTACTCTGTGGTGATGATACTGTGAGAGTTCGTGCACTTTAGGCGCTATCTTCACCGTCGATTGTCCGATTTTCAAGATGTCCGGATTCGTTTGGTCCGTTTTCTGAAAAAAATCATAAGGATCTCAACATGCAGGAGCGGTAGATTCTAATCACTCACTTCTTTGCTGCCATCCTTCTCGTTGTCGTTGCTGTCGTCTACGGATTTCGTATTTAAAGATAAATTAACTGGGTTAGGTGAACTACTTTGTCCTTCCGACGCTGCACTATCTTCGAGATCATCGTCTTCATCGTCCTTTATCTCGCCTTCTTCTTTCTCATCGTCATCAACAGACTCATTCTCCTTCTTCACTAATACTTGGTTTAGAGAATCGGATTCTGAATGGGTCCAACTACTGGCATCGTCTGACTTCTTGTTGTCTTCGGAAGAAGATTCCCAAACTCCAGATTTGATTTGTAGCAGCTCGAACAATTCGCGAATGCTTTCTAGTTCACTAGACTGAAACAAATACGAACGTAAAGGGACATTTTCAGGGTGCAATTTTAAAACAACTAGTAATTCGTTGTGTGTTCGTCGCCGGTATGTCTCAAACTTATCCACGATGTATATGACGTCATTAGTCCGAAAAGAGGTCACCAACTTTACGATTTGAATTTTTTGTTTCTCAATTAGAGTTTATTTATAAATATAAAAACGAAACGAATATAGATTTTAAATATTGAGAACAACTTTGTTATATGTACACATATTGAGAAAAACTTTTTCTTATTTCAAGTTACGGTAGGTACAAACACAATTTGTTTATTTTAAATTGGTCCTAATCCATTGTTTCCTATTTTTAAAATGATTCAATGAATCATTTTGTTGGATTTTATCTGATTGTAGAAAAAGGCTGAAATTTAGTTTCGTTTGTAAAGGATTTAGTATTGTTTAGAGTATTGCGAATGTGTACGATAGTGTGGTATGCAGTATTATATTTATAAACTGAGTCATTTTTTGCGACCTACCTTAACGCAAGCTTGCCCGTGGTATAGAAAATCCAAAAGGTGTTTGAGATGGCAACTTTTGATGCCTGGAATAAGGACAACACTCGGTCCATGCGCATGGACACTTTCCCCAAGAATCCGCCTAACTAGAGGACTTGCTGAAGCCATTATCAATTTATGTGCACTTAAAGCTGTTTTGTCATCACATATGAAGGTCATATCTGCAAAATTTTCTGATGAGAAGCAAGTTTTGATTTCGTCTACTATCGTTGCATGGTGTTTGCCGTAATGTAACGTCAATAAGCCGTGGGATTCTTGTTCTTCCGAGTACATGGCGGGTGTTAATTACAAATTTAATAAAATGTCACCTGGAAAAAGAAACACGTTAGATCGTCTTTTCTTTTAATCGGCGACCGCGTTTTTCCCAAGTCCAAACACACAGTCAGAGTCAGTTACTAAACAAAAAGAAAAAGTCTGGCTGATTTTAAATTGGAGTTTTTAAATTTGAAGGTCGTTTTCGGATTGTAATGGGAGATGTTAATTAAGTTTTGTTGCCTAAACGCTCAAACTATATATATTATATCATTCGCAGCGATGCTAGCACAGCATTCTTCTATCTATGCGAGTATATTTGCAGTCACGCCTTACTTTACAGGTGTTCATTAGAATTTGCAACACTTTTAGCCGATTCGAGCCTTATTATGAGAGATACTTTCAATTTCGTTTTAAATACGGTTAACACGAACTAGTTGCGAACGGTGTACCCCGATGAGTTAGCTCACATTTTCGTTTTTCACTCGCGTTTTTCCAATTTTTAACTTCACCACTCACTTAGGTACCTATTTCATAATTGAATTTGGCAAAGTTTGAATTCAATCTGGAAATTGGCGTATTGCAGTGTTGTTTATTTATTTATTTATTTATTATTATAATTCTTTTGCGTGCTCCGTTTTGATTCCAATTTCTTTTTTGAGGACGGGCGGATTGAATCAACAAGTAGCTTGCGCGCATGTTTAGCTGGTTTAGGTAGGTTGATATTCTGTCGGACCTCGGTGTAATCCTACTACTACTCACCTATTGGGCACTCGCGAGGATCGGTTTCGCGGTGATCCCGCTAGCACTGGAGGACGAGCACGAAGCCATAGCTTCAGAGCACTGCACGAGAACCGAGAACGGTACGAAATCGTCGAACGGGTACAGCCAGCCAGCCTTCGTGCCTTGTGGATTATATTTTTGGGACACGACTATCGACACAGCGTTGCGACACAAATGAAAGTAAAAGTGAACAAGTACGAGCCTTCAAAACACCGCTGCTGTATGGTATTTTATGCGTTAAAGCGAGGGTATCACACTTATCCGGTATTAAGACAGGCATGTCACCCTCCCGTATTCGTCGGAATTTTTTCGGTTTTCGGCGATCGGCCGGGGAGAGAAAATTCGAATTTGGGAATTTTTTTCGTTTTGTTTGTTTTTGTTTTGATCGGTTAATTCTGCCGTTTTATTATTATTAATTGCATCGGTTTTAGTTGGCTTTACTCTCGGGATCACACATAATACTACTAGTTCTTAATTTCTCCCTTTACTTTCCCCTCTTTTCTCTTCACATCCCCACCAAGTCGCTACGGTTTTTTTTTCCTATTGCCGGCTCACTTGCGAGCTTCTCTTTCTTTATTCAAGGTCGAACGAATCGGACGGTTGGATGTGCGCTCTACGAAGTGCGGAGCTGCTGGCTCTCTGAGTTTGAGTTGAGGAGAACTTTTTGCTCCTTGCAGCATTTGGCAGAGAGGCAAGCTGTCGAGCCGTTCGTGCAATATTATGGTGTGAAAAGCCATTCGGCCATTCGGCCACCGTTTCTATTTTAATTCTCGTAGTTGATAAAACCGCACGGTGTTGGCTAAATTTTGCATTCGACATTCGGGATTGCATCGCATTAGCGCTTACGCTTAGTTAGCAGGCGGCCAGTCGACGTCGTCTGTGTCTGTTCGTTTGCTTTCACTGAGCGAGCCAAGGAGACTCGTCTTAGCGAGGCCCGCACAGGGGCCGCAAATGGACTTTCACAATACACGAATCGTAGAGGGGGGACCTGTTGTATAATACCGCGGCAATATATACATACCTTTATAGCGCTACAAATAAAAAGATCTATCGGAATCCGTATTATTAATCTAAACTTGTTCATTTCTGCCCTTTGTTATTTGGAACCTTGAAGACTGTCCTTTCTTTCACCTTCACATCCTACCTCTTGTCTTAATTAGCAGTTACGTCATGTCTATTATACATTCGCATGCTCCCATTCGACAATCTAAACGACCTAACCTATAATATTAGGGTCCACACTCCGTACTCCGTAGATTTAAACTAGCTACATACCAATCCGCATTCAACCGATTATTTTTATACTTACAGAAATGAAAGCAAATTTACATTTATATTATATAATTACACTAGGACTATCAACAGTATTCCTTTTCCCCAAAATTATTTTAAATGGTGTCAATATCATTATCAATATCAATATCAACAAAAGAAAACAATAACTTCAATTAGTCAAAAAAAAAGGTATACTTCTAGCATGATTCAGGCTTTAAAAATATTAATGTGAAAATAAAACAGTTCAAAGTTTATAGTTAGAGGTACAGTATTGTTAAACTATAATGTACCTAAAATAAGTATTAAATTCACACTCGCATAACCCATAATATTTAACACGTTTAAAGCTTAAAAGTGGCACACCGGTTCACTTTAAGCGCCGGTTTTATTGATGTAATATACCATTGTTATGTTACTATTACGTTAAATGTAAGAGAAAGTATTCATACTGTAGCACTTTCACTACCTCGTAACATAATTCCATACCGGCCCTAAATACAGGGCCAAAGCTACATAGGTATATAGTTCGTGAGCATTTTTTTTCTCTTTTATTGTTTAAAATTTTATTTACTTATTCATTCATTCATTGTTCATTCCTTTCACTAGTTCACGTGAATTGGCGAATTATACTGTTTTTTTTTTCAATCGGAATATCTTCATTCGAGATATGTATAACATCGTCTCTTTTTTACGCCGAAAAAAATTGACATTAGCAACTAGCAGCTTTGGTCATCTGGTTTGTCATCGACATTGCGCAGGGAATAGATTTTAATGTTGCTAATAAATTATCCGTTTCATAATAGCAGCACTTAGAAGTTAATACAAATCGAGAGAAAAAGAATCGTATGGAAATTAACTATGTACATAGTTAAACAGAAGGAATACATAAGTCTATTAATAATTTATATACTTGAATTCGTAATAACATAATGATTAACTATGAAAAAAGGCATTGCAGAAAGTCGACGTTGATGTGACATAATACCATAGAAACATGTTGTGTTACGCTTTATTTTACTGCAGGAACGTATTAAATGGGAATTTCTGTATATGTAGTATCCAAATCATTTAAATTTTGTTGAATACAGATTGGTGTCCGCGAATTATTCCTTGTGATTGTAAAGCAATCTTTCAAAATTTAAATATGCCAGGATGGTAGGATAAATATATGTGTTAACCTAGAACCGCCAAGAATTCCTCATACCTCGAACCGGCGCCCCGGTCAAATTGACCGGTGATTAAAACTCAATTTTGTTTCGACTGTTTTTATTAATTAACATAATTTGTTTGCATAAAAGTGTATACTTATTCACAAAATATAAAAATAACCTCTACCTTAACTTTGGTATTTTAAATATCGTTACAATTTTTGCAATAAGTTACTTTAAATCCACATTTTCCACATATGTTCTTGTTACAGTTCTTACATCTATCCTAAGTCTTATTTTCACATTTCTTTTCTTGACATATACGTCTTTTGCGAAATTGCTTATCAGTCTTTGATCCAGCCTGTAGGTTCTTGTTGCATTTTTGATTCGATGTTCCCTCCTGAGGGCCTTCTTCGTTGTTATTGGATTTTTGTGAGAGTTCTTCTACCAATTGCAGAATGAAATCGCGACGTTTTATTTGTTTGCCAGTGATGTCTTTGTATATAGCAGACGCATTGATTGCAACAAGATCCAATATATTATAAAAACATGGACTGGCCATCTTCTTGAGGGTGCCTTCACGCTGTATTTTCGGGCCATTTGATCTACTACCTCAACGCCTTATTTTGTGCTATTATAGTATAAAACTGTTTCTGGTTTTTTCTTTGTACCAACATCAATCGAAACTGTTGGACGTTGCGTACTTAGAAGGAGAACATTTTTGTTTATTTTGGCTTGATACACTGTCAAAGTGCAAACATTTTCTTTACTTGTGAATAAAACAGTTTCATATAAAGAACCTTTGTTTTTTTTTGATAACTTCGGGAATTTCTTTTCTCGACCTGGTCAAAGTTCCAACAATTGTGGTGTTTAGTTTTGCTAATTTCTTTGCAAGTTCCAAACTGGTAAAAAAATGTCCGTTGTCACATTTCTTCCTTTCTTGGTGTAGGGCTCTAATAATTTTAGAACGACGTATTCACCAAGTGGTTGTCCTATTGGTCTTGAATCATATTTTCGTAAACATGGGAAAGCATTCAACACATATTTAACTGAAGTGTCAACAGCAAGCCAAAATTTAATGCCAAACTTATCCGGTTTATTGGACATATATTGCGTAAATCGACATCTTGCTTTTGTAGCAGAAAGTTGTTCCTCTATTGTTATGTTTTCTCCGGGCAGATAACAAATTTTGCAATTGTAAGCAAATTTTTGCCATATTTCAGAAACTAAAGCAAACTTGTCATGTTCTAAGTGACTGGAACCCTGAGCACTACGTGCGTATAGAATGGCAATAAAGGATTCTAGATCTCCTAAAGATAATTGCCAGTCTTGACTGTCTAGTTGTCTTCTAGCTTTAGCCTCGGTGCATTGTTTTATGTGTCTCACCATCGAGTCATCGATAAATAATCTCCAGAAACTACTCACGTTTTCTGCAGTTACTTTTTGTTTTGCATACCCTGTTGACCCTGGATTGTCCCTGAATATATTGGGTTGGGTTTTTCTGCTTGCAGTAGGCTAACTCGCAGAAATTATTTGCCATCGAGAATTGTCTTTTGATTTGCAAACTGCACCAAGATTGAAGGAAAATCCTTTCTCTGTTGGTTTCTTTTGCTGGTGATTAGAACGAACAGTCGTTTTCACTTCCTGCTTATCACCGGAACTAGCACTAGTCACTGCAACCGCTACATCACAAACTGTGTCATTGTCAGATTCATCACTATTTTGTATGTCACTCGCAACAACTCGAGAACGAATTTCGTTTTCACTGTCCGTACTAATTGATTTAGAATCATTCCCGGAATTTCCTGGTGAAAAATTTTCCAGTTCGTCTAAATACGCTAAAGTTTGTGCAGCCGAGAGGCCTTTACTGGACCACATACTGTTTAGTCTAACTAAACAGGACGGATGCACTTTCAGAGTACTACCGATCTTTTTATATGTTCACAATAGTGCAGGTTGAAACTTGCAAAATATTTTGTACGCATGCACCAAATTAAGTCTGCGCATAAGCGACACTAACAAGAGCACGAGTAGGAACAGGTTCTTTGTCGAGGGCAAGGTTGAACATGTCGAAACAAGTACTAACAAATAGAAACAGGCTCTGATCGGTTGATGCAAATATATGCCTTGTTTTATATGTAATAAATGTTTGAAATGTATATATTTACATGGGGTACATGCCTAAATGTTTAGTTCTTTCAAATGCTGCAACCAAGAAAAAGAATTAACAAATAAAGTTTGTCAAAACATTTTTTAACGTACCGGTTAATTTGACCGGGGCGGCTGTTTAAGGTAAAATTTCCCAGAACACCGCTTAGAGTTCTACAAAATATTCAAAACTTTGTGAGAGCATCGCCAAACTAAATTTAGGAAAAGTCATATGATTTCAAGATCATATCAAAATTAATTCCGTTGAAAAAAAGACTATAAAATTGAAAGGCGATCAAATTGACCGGTGCGGCGGTTCCTCCAGCGAGCAGGTGAGGCCTGTAAGTCCACGCAATACACAAATATTGCTGCAGATTCCTTAGAGTGACGAGATTTTTCAAGTATTTAATTACGTCGGAAATTCCAAGGAAATTACAGATTTTCATAATTCACTGACGGAAACTAAAATATAATGTTTTCTACGGTTTTTGTGGAAAAAAATGAACTGTCTTGATGAGCCTCACACGTTCGCCTATGTAACATTTTATAAAAAAAATCGCATTCTTATTTATTTTGTTGTAGTTTTGTGAATATTTTAGTGGGATTTGTTTATAATATATTTCTTTAATTTCCTGCTGCAAAGTAAGTTTATGTGCAAAATATAAAGTACTTTCTGTCTCCGAAGACCAGCAAGATTCTTTTCCAAATAAACGGGACCACTGTAAATATTGTACAAGGAGGAAAACCCGGTGCTTTTGTAATTTTTGCAAATGTTGGATATATGTACATACATAGAACATTTTACAGCATGTTGCTATGAATGCGCAGAGAGAAATTAAGACCGAATGATCAACTTCTTTACGGCTCCTTTTTTTGTGTGGGGGCTATTTTAAATATTTCTATTTATGTATTTTAGTAAAATAGTTTGTTTACTGTATACAAATATCATTTTTATTTTTTAATGTTTAGAATTTTTAAATAAAAGTGTTGAAAATGGCATTTACAAAATCCCTAATCTTTTATTTTAATTTATTGACTTGAAATAAACCCGTAGTCTACACTAAACCGAAAGATAATTAATAAACTACACATAATTTTTTTTATACGTATTCCAAGTATGGGCCTGACAGGCCTCACTCGTTCGCTCGTGTTATTTTGAAATCACCCGTCCGCTGGAGGATTAAGGAAGACAACGCAATTGCTTTTTGCATTTAGTAATTCTACTTCTCGACACAATCTCCTTGTAGCTCTATACATTTGGTCCAGCGATGTTTCTTTTGGTTTTAATTTTAATAGTAATTGTATATTTTTCCAGGATCCACGCTTATTTATTCTTATATTTCAATTTTCCCTCGAGGGAAATTTTAAGTGACTCATTAATTCATTACAATATAAATGAAAGAAAATACTATACCATATTAAATAATTTTCGATAGTGTAAAATGTACGACTAAAGAAGTATTTTTGTTGAAGTTGTTTTAAACTATATTGATGGCAATTGCTTTAGTGCCTGCGGTAAATGATTATATATATTAATGTATTACCATAGAACTTGTTTCTGAACTTTAGTCGAATGTGTTTGGGGCAGGAGGAATTGATTGTTAACTTTACACTTAATGCTGCATAAAAATATCATTATAGTCTTGTTTTACAAGTATTGAAGATTCTAATGCATACATGGACGGTAAAGTATGTTATTTTTTCTAAATATTGATTTGCACAAGTCCCTAGGTTTTAGTTTCTTACAATTAGAATATTTTGTTTGAATCTGATGCATTTCCTCGTATTGTAGCCTAAATTTGACACAGGCATGATAAACATTTAACGCGGTATCAACACACACTTCGCGAAAACTTTGTTGCGAGATCCTGAATACTGGCCCTCCAAGATAGGATATTGTCTACACGCAGAGAAATGGTTCCTTGCATCAAGAAAATAGATTTTCTTAGACTATAAAGGACTATAAAAATGTATAATATAAGAAAATAATTTTCTTTAAATTTTATTTGGATCAAACAAATATTTTCTTCAGGGCTGTGCCTATGGATGCTCTAAGTGTGCGTTGCACACAGGGGACCAATATCGCGGCATCGGTGACAAGGAAAACGATCTGTTAGGCGGCACGAACTGAGTAAACAGAAATCAAAACAGTTTGAAGGATATAAATTATTGACTGTTTAGTTACGATAAAAAAATGCTTGTAAGGAATTTTACTACTTTTCGGTGTCTATTATTTTATATTATTCCATTTCTTTGCCAGTTGATCATTATAATTAAACCTGGGCAAATATGCAGTAACAGCCAGAGACGTGGCGAGGGCATTGAAGTTTACACATTAAATAGAAGGTACGAAATAAATTATAAAACGTGCTGAAACACTTACCGTTTTAAAAGTCTTCCGTGAAATCACAAACATCTATTAAATATTTGAATCATTAGATATGTTTCCACAGCTGTTTCAGTCAAGTGAGTACGACGTGCAGAATAAATGTTTTTTAATGCCGAAAACGACCGTTCGACATCTAGCGATGTTATATTTGCATATTTAAAATAATCTTTGAAACAACTTAATGCGTCTTCACACGAACCTTCACAAATTTGTCTTAATATAAGAAAATCGGAGTCTTTCTCTAAAACACTTTCAAATTTTCGTATTACACACCAATTTGTTTCGCCTTCTACAGTGCATAACTGTGCGTGAACATCATTCACAATTTGAACAGAATCCACTAGCGACATCGAAACATTTTGTATTTTTTCTATTCCCTCCGTTAGTCCGAAGTAATTGTTGTAAATAGTTTGTAAATCTCTTTTAACCTGACTATCTTGAAATATTTCCTAGCTTTTCTTGATTGCTGCAGCTTCTGTCGGATTAAATTTTAAAACTACCTTCTTTACTTGATCAAAATATTTATTGTAGTAAAACGCAGCCTGCAACCATGTTCCCCAACGTGCAACAATCGGCTGTGGTGGTTCAGGTAAATCAGGATACAGTTTGTGAAATAGTCTGGTACGTTTCGGGGACTTTAGAAACACTGCCTTTGTACTAGCAATCAACGCATTTACTAGTGGAAAACATGTAGGAATCGTTTCTGCCGCAAGATTTAGAGTATAGATTTTACACGTTACATGTAAGAAGTTACCACTGTGTTCTTTAAGAGATCGGCCCAAAGAACGCATGTTTGCGGCACCATCACTCATAAACATTAAAAGTTGCTTAGTTGAAACTTCAAATTTCTTCAATGAGTTCTACACCACCTTTAAAATCTCATCGGCAGTACAATTTATAACTCTTTTGGAAGCAAGTAAGAAGGAGGATGACGGTCGATGTGGTTCCATTGTACGTACCATTACATTAACCACAGAATATTTTTGACGATCTGTTGTTTCGTCCATACACAACCACAGTTTTTTATCTTTCAATTCCGTTTTCATTCTTTTTTCTATATGTTCACGAGCAAATGGCACTACATTTCGTATCGATGTCCGACTAAACGAAACGATAAATTACATAAAATAAGAGTAACACATAAATCAAATCTAAATTTTTCTTGGTCTCGTATGCCACTTTTTGCAGAAGAATGCTATTTGCTTTCGATGTGACGTTGACAATAGCTTCTGGACCAACACATTAAAGGGATTTTACAAACTAGACATTGAATTTTAGCGCCATCAGAAATTAAGTCCGGCATGTCCACTATAAAGTTTTTAACTGTGTCTGCCATTGGTTGTTTTCGCGACGTACCTAACTGCGACATTTTTGAAGCAAACAAAGCCGTACAATTATGAAATAAGTTACGACAGCCTACATATACACAGAACTACTCGCATACAGCATCGATTTAGTACTGACGCTGTGAACGCGTGAAATAAATAATCGACGACTCCGCACCACATATCTACTACACTGACCGTTACCGTTGTTTGCCCAGACTAAATTCATTAGAAATAAACAAACTCGAGCTTAAAGAGTAGAGTTATATCGTGAATAATATCTGACACATAGAAGAACTACCCCCTTGTACTGTATCGGCATTTTAAAATAAATAAACTAACCGATGTTACATATACACCCTAGTCCCAGCAATTATATCGACAGAGAGTGTATTGTTAGGTAGTATGAACAGAACACAGAAAATATAATATTAGAATTTGCAGAATTAAAAAGTAGGAAGGTAAATTAAAAAAAATTAAATGTGTTAGTATTATTTTCAGTTGTATGTATAAATGTATACTACATTCCCTTATTACACGGTATTCGTAGGAAATTTGCATCTATTTTTTATTGTAAACTTACGACCAGTAGGGAATAGGCGATGCACAACGAATTCGTCTGTATATTACAAATTCCGTAATGTTGTTTTAAGCATCTTTTTGCTGTATGTACTTAGCACATGTCATATAATATAAAGTGAAATTTCTTCTTCAATTTAGATTCCCCAGTGACTTCCCAGTTAGTGATTTTTATTTCCCAAGTATCAAAAATAAGGAGGGGAGGGGCGGTGGCAAAATATTTTCGCACACAGGCGGCCAAGTTGTTTGGAACGGCACTGGATATAAGTAAACGTTTCTCTGCGTGTAGCATCCCATTTAGAAAGCGAGCATGGTCCACACAAGAAACTAATTCTCCATTGCACTGGATTAGTTCTTCTGGTGCTATATTAAAATGTCTTATTTGCGTTTAGCTTTTAGTTGTTATCTTCGCACTGTTTCTCCATACACTTAAGACGTTGTTCTAATGTTCTTTTTATCTTTTCGTATATAGAATTGCCATGCCGGCAATTACTTCCGGTAAGTTGTTGATATAGAATAAAAACAAGAGCGGTTCCAGAATAGATCCTTGAGGTACACCAAACTGAATAAATTAGCATCGCTTGTTTATGATATGTCAAGTAGTTACTTCCAATTTGCACAAACGGAGTTAATGATCCACACAGTGAAACGTTTTCTATAAATCCATAAGTGCATAGGCGGTGATTTCCCTGTTAACCATTCCAATCACTATAGTCTAGCAAATGAAAAGCCTGATTTGCCGTGTTTGATTATAAATTTAGTAATTCTGTCATATAGAACTTTATCTATAACCTTGGAGATATTTGACACCAGTGGAAACCGCATATAATTACCAATGTTATTCCTGCCTAACGACAGAGTATTTTAACCTTTCAGGAAATTTGCCTTGTTACCGCATGGTGATCCGTCAAAAACAAGACTCAAGTCTCAGGTACATAGTTGATTCTGTTACTATCGCATCGTCTTGTTTTCTGTTTTATACAGGAAATGAAAAAAAAACGTATTAACAGTACTGGGTTGTTCGTGAAACATTAAAGAGTTAGTTCAATGTCGATTACCTTTCCCTCTTCTGCAGGATGTTTTGAAAATGGTGAATGGTATCGTTTATTAATCTCAACCTGGTTTGGGTACCCTTGCTCCGAGATCCTCCCAACCTCCTTAAAACATCTTTGACCCGCGAGCAGTTGTTTTCAATTAAAATCTTTGCTTTTTCTTTCTCCTTCAAACTGATTTTAGAAGTTTTATGCCTAATTGAAATAAATTTATTACATTTGTTCTATAATTGTTTTGGTACAAGTACACAAAAACATATTTTAGGAGCATTACAAAGCGAATCGATAATAGGTTAATAATAGATATCGGCGTTCGTTATACAAACATGTGTTCGTTGTCCGAACATAAAAATCCTTCGTTATGTAGTCTGTTCGTTAGCCGATCACCCAGTAGGTCACAGTCAATTAGTTATCAGCTGTTGTAAAGCTTATTCATTATCGACCGAAAAACAATATTGGTAATTGTTAAAGTAGCCTATAAAGATGACAAAGTTGATTGATTTCTTGCATTTCAGAGTCATCAATAGAGTTGCTCAATTTGCGCCAACACCCAGTGGCGAGCGCATAAAAGTTTACACAAAATAAATGGTCAGAAATAAAATATAATACGTGCTCAAACACTTACCGTCTTAAGAGTCTTCCGTGAAATCACAAAGTGAATAATGTCTGTTAGATATCTGCAACATTAGATATGTTTCCACAGTTGTTTCGGCAAACCGAGTGCGGCGTGAGGAAAAAGTATGTTTACATGCAGAAAACGAACCTTGTACATCTAGTGACGTTATATTTGCGTAATTAAAATAATCTTTGGAACAACTTAACGGTTCTGTTGACGCACCTTCACAAATTTGTCTTAAAGTGCCAAAATCAGAATCTTTCTTTAAAACACTTTCAAACCTTACTAGAACACAAACATTTTTTGCGTCTTCTACCGCGCATAGCTGTACGTGAACATGTTGCACTATTTGCAGAGATTCCACTAACGACACCGAAGGATTTTGTAATTTTTCTATTGCCTCCACTAGTCCGAAGTAATTGTTCTGAATAGTTTTTGAATCCGTTTTAACCTGACTATCTTGAAATTTCGACTGGCTTTCCTTGATAGCCGCAGCTACCATTAGATCGAATTGTAAAATCACGCCCTTAATATTCTCAAAATATTTATGATATTAAAACGCGACCTGTAACCATGTTCCCCAACGTGTAAGAATAGGTTCTGGTGGCTCAGGCATACGGGGGCACAGTCTATGAAATTTGCGAACACGTTTTGGGGATTTGACAAACACTGCTTTTGTATGCGCTATGCGCTCTGTAACATTTTCTAATACTATCTGCCATATGACTGAAAGCATGAATTTTACACGTAATATATAACAAGTTAGCACAATGTTTTTTAAGACACCGGCCTACAGAAAGCATGTTTGCGGCACCATTACTCATAAACATCAACAGTTGGTTTGTTGAAAGTTCAAACTTTTCCAATGTGTTTAACACTAACTTTGAAATTACTTCGGTAGGACATTGTTGTACTCGTCTGGGAGCCAATAGAATTGAAGCTGACGATTGATGTGGTGCCATTGTACGTACCATTACATTAATCACAGAATGTTTTTTACGATCTGTTGTTTCGTTCACACATAACCACAGTTCTTTATCTTTCAACTCCGATTTAATTCGTTTTTCAACATGTTCACGAGCAGATGGCACAATTATTTGTAACGATGCTCGCAGTCCGAATATTTATTCCAAAAGAAAACATATGCTTCCTTGTCTAGTAAATTAAACAGTAGATTACATGCAATAAAGGTAACACATAAATTAAATTTAATTTGTCATAGTGTCGTGTGCAATATTTTTTGAAGAATGCTGTTTACTATTTACGTGATGTAGACAATCCCTTTTGGACCAACACATTCAAGGGATATTACAAACTACACATTGAATTTTAACGCCATCATAATTTAGATCAGGCATTTCTGCTACAAATTCTGTAACTTTGTCCAACATTGGTCGTTTTTGCGACGTAGGCAACATTTTTGAAACAAACGTAAAACTACGAAATAGTATTTACGGCAGCGTACATGTATACACAACAGATCTGATTGAGACTCGCAGTTATATTGACGGGCAGTTGTATCGAACCTCTGCCACTGCCCGTTGGCGCTAGTGAGCAGCTCTAGTCATCAAAGAGCACACTCCTCGATTTTGCACAAAACGGTGAATATTTTAGGTGTTTGATGAATTAAGGTGTTGAATTTACAAGGCATTTTGTTACAAAACAGACTATAAATAGTGTATAAGAAAAGAAAATGTTTATTCTATACCTGCCTTTCATATTCTTGCAATATAAATCGTATTGTAAGTTGAGAAAACAATGTTGAAACATGTTGAAACAATGAATATTAAAAAGTTGTCGCTTTAGTGTTAATTATGAGTCTGACAATGAGCTCGCAGGTAAATATACATACACCCAAAGCGGGATTTTATCTAGGCGTTGGACAGTCCGTGTGCATATGTTGGACTAGAAAAATAAGTGCGTTAAAATCAGGTGGCCTTTCTCAATAAATAGTAATATCAAATTCCTGTATGAAAATAATAGATAGATGAATCGTAAATAACAAATGGCGTAACACGGGCAAATGTTATATGTTGTATTAAGTAATTGATCGTTTTGTATGTTCATATGGTTGCCCTCGAGACTGATTTTACCTGTTTGAAACCTTCAAGGTCTCTACTTTGTAGGGGAAGTGAAAGTGGTCTTGCTTGACTGATACTCGCAACGCGGTGAGAGAGATAGCCACTCATCTTGACATCTCTCAGTTTCGCTAAAACGCTAAAACGTATCGCGAAAACGACGTCCCACCACCGCCGTCCGTTTTATAGGAGAGAAGAAGTGGACGACGACGATGATGATGATGATGATGAAAAAACGGAGAAGCTAAAAGAGAAAAAAAAACAACAGCCGATGATATTGCTCCAAACTTCAAACTCCCGGTTGACAATACATAAAAATAAATCGAATAAATCTATTTGAAGGAAAGTGACTGCGAAATAGTAGGGGGAACTTACATAATTGGATATGGGTCGATAGTCACATAGCAATTGTTAAAGTACAGTGCGCACATAAGACTTGGAATCTTTGCATCCTTGAAATCTGGTACATCCGTCCCACCTCTCTTATTACTAATCATTTTCTTACAATTTACGAATAAGTATTATAATAACCTTACAGCACGAATAAACATTTATTCAATTTTTTTAATTATCCGCTAACAAAAAAAAAAGAAGAGATTACGTCTCGAAATTAGGGACTAACATATCTAATTTTATTTTAATTATCATTGAAACCTTCTTCAGTACTTTTTCTACCTTGACTTTTAAAAATTATCCCCAACTAGGTACCTATGAACTAATTACAGTAGAAGTCACGTATAACAACGACGAAGGGACCGACATAATGCCATCGCTATATACGATTGTTGTTATATCCGAGCTTGTTTTTTCAATATATTTTTTAACGTCTATCACTTTAATGTATTGCAATAATATAAAAAGCGTTTCTTTCTCCGCTTAAGAAAAGTATATACTTGCAATCAAATAATTGTATTCCTTTGTTTAAGACACTTGTTAATTACATTCAGGAAAATCTTGCAGAAAATGTGAAGAAAGCGATTCTTAGTATAAGTTAATGGCCGTTACAACACAGAACAATATTTTCTTAACGATAGTAAATAGTTTTCTTAATTCCAGAAAGCGTTTAGCTATTGTTTATAAATCAATAGTTTCATTTTCTTAAAATAAAGCATTTTTTACTTAGAATTCTTGAAATGCATATTATTTATATGCACATTATTAACTGCGCTTACCTTGTTTAAAACAGTACGACATATCCGTACATATTGCAGTAAATTATTCACATTGCTTGTGATTTTAAATAGGCTAAAGTAGAGGTATCTACAGAATAATGCTCAAACAAAAGTGTACTTAATGTAGAAGTACACATGAAAAAAGTGCTTAGAAACAATAACCAAGATTAATGCTAATAAGTAGCTCCTGGTATTAATGGAATCACTACTGGCAATAACAAAATAAGAAGAGAAAAGTACCAAAGCTTCTTGCTCCTATCACATTGCTCTTACATTTCTCAGTTTATGCCACTAATCTTCAAAGACAGCAACTGACATATTTCCTGGCGCCACGTAGTGCCAATAGTTATAGTTATGCCGTCCTAGATAGTGGCGAGGGAACCAGAATACAGATACATACATAATACAGATTTAACTATAGTTTTTTTTATATATATATATATATAATAAATAATAATAATAAAAAAGGGATATATACACTTAAAAATTAACTCATTAAATATTAAATTGAATAAAAATAATCCCTATTTAATAACATTATTGAAGAAATAATTGAATTATTCTGTTACCTATAAAAAAAAACCTTTTCTTTATCTCATTAACTTGCTCGTAATTTTAATTATTAGCTTTATGTTTTTTTTCCATTATTGTAAATTTTGTTTTATTGGATATCTTTATAACTGGCTTGATGATGTGATTTTTGAACACGAAACTGGTCGCCTAATTTCTTAATAGAACCTTGTGAGATCTCATTCCTACCTTTAATATGAATATTTTCTTAATTTAAAACTAAATGATTTACTTGGAAGAAACATTTTCCTGTCTTGGATTTTCTTGATTCTCTAACTCTAAGAAGATACGTATTTAATCCAAATAAAATTTCAAGAAAATTATTTTATTATACAGGGTGCGGCAGGGAAACGGGAAATTTTGATCATCGGCTTACTTCGGCTACGTTCGAGTAAACGATTTGAAAGTAGTTGGGTATTCGTAGTTTTGATGGGCTATTTAGTAAATATGAAACAGTGGTCAAGTCAGCAGCGTGCATTTACTGTCAAAGCGTTTTATAAAAATGGTGAATCTGTCGCAGCCGCACAACGTTTATTTCGTATTCAATTTAATATTCCGCGTCGTGGTAGTGTACCATCAGCCCATGCAATCAATACTTGGGCTAAGAATTTTGAAGAGACCGGATCAGTCCTAAAACGTAAGCCGGCAAGTGCTTAAAGAAGAGGAAGAACCCCAGAAAACCGTGAAATGATCAGGGCTGCTATTCAACGTAGTCTAACGCGCTCTGCTCATCTGCATGCCTTAGCACTGCGTATTTCTGATAGATCACTTCGTAGGATTTTACACGATGATTTAAATTTCCATCCATATAAGGTGCAAATTGTTCAAAAATTGCAAGATAATGATTTAGTTTCTCGGTTGGACTTTTGTCGCCAAATGAGAACATGATTCACAACTTATTTATGTTAGACGAAGCCCATTTCCATTTAAGCGGCTTCATCAATAAACAAAATTGTCAGTGACTTCCGCGCGCTATGCCCACATGATTGAAACTTTCTTAACGCAGCATTTAACGAAATTTCCTGAACCTTATCGTCACCCATGATTTCAGCAGGATGGGGCTACATCCGATACTGCTCGAGTGTCAATAGCTGTTGTACGTAACCTTTTTCCTAACCGTATCATACCAAGAAATGGAGATATCCCTTGGCCGGCGAGATCTCCCGATCTAGCAGCATGTGATTTTTTTGTGGGGATACTTAAAGAAAGTGGTTTTCGAGCACAGTCCACAAACAATTTTAGAACTTAAAAACAGAATTTCGGACGAGATAAGCAATATTCCAATGGACATGTGTCGTCGTGTCATGGAAAATTTACGGTCAAGGTATGAGAAGTGCGTGCAACGTGTAAGTGCTCATCTCGATGACGTAATTTTCCACAAATAAAAAGGACAATTATATGCTTTTAAATAATATATTTTGTTTTTATTGATTATAAATATTTTCGAAATTATGACGTTATTAAAATTTCCCGTTTCCCTGCCGCACCCTGCATTACCTATACATTTTTATAGTCTTGAAATATAAATATTTTCTCTGCCTGCAGTTTGTTTTTTTACTAAAATACATTTTATTTAGTGAATTCTCTAAAATAGACACGTAATCGATTGTGTCATTAGTTACATTTTGCAAAGACAAAAGGGCATGAAAAACGGCTGCGGCATGAAGAGCTTCGAGGATAATTGGCGGGTGAAATTTTTCCTCTTGCCCATTGCCTTCTTCTTTCTGATTTTCCTCATCATTGATCTTATTTAACACCTACTGCAATTAATACAATTTGTTTAGCTGACGGCACTTGCCGTGTCACTAAATCCTCATTCCAGGTATTATCTGGTACATAGTTGAACCTCCACTAAGTCTGTAGTACTCAACTACTCTGCTAGAGAAATTTCGTCTTCTTTATCGAAATCTGATAAAGTTGGTTCGCTTCAAATTGTGGTAAATCCTGCGTGTTTGAAGCAGTTAGCAATTGTTTTTTTTGTGAAACGTTGCTGCACGCTTTGGATAATAATATTACTGCGTCCAATAGAGTTCTTGATATTTGAAATATTTTGTTTTAGTACTTGAGGTTGTAAAACATTTTGAACGTTACTGAAGTACTTATAAATTAACTGAAACCATATCTTTACCATTTCAGTTACTTGAACCACTTTTCGAAGTATTTGAAGCATTTTTAGCAGTGCTCGAAGTACTTTAGGGACTTCAAATACTTGATATTTCTAGTGCCAGTACTTGGTACTTGGTGCTTTTCCTTTACAAATGCTGTACTTGATAATTCAAGTACTTCTGTAAACGAAAGTATTTGATACTTGTCATCTTAAAGCACTATGACTTTTTTCAACGTTTTCAGACATTTTTCATAGGAATTAACAGATTTTTATAACTCCCCATACTTTAGAGTGGTTTTTACCCTGAAATTGAAACTCAAAGTTTCATGTTAATGTATCCTAACCAAAAGTCATGGGAGAAGATTTTCCAAACATTTAAGGGTTCGCAAATTATAAGAGAATCACTTTAAAATGAATCTTTGAATTCTCCATTTTGTGGAGATATAAAATTAATAAAAAACATTTAGAACAATCTGTTTTTAGACATTTTCTGAGGGATCAACGGTTTTATTTTCGCAAAAATAACTATTGAGGCATCCTCTAATATCTCTAGACAATTTTTGTTTGAGAATTAGAGATTATGGATCTTTAAAAAAAGAATTCAAATTTGAAATTTTAGTTTTAAACTTTTAACTTTAAGATAATTTGATGATTGTTCTACGAGCTACAGCAGTATCAACTAATATGCTTTTGGATGGGAGCAGGTCCGTAGAGTTGAGTTTTGTAAATGCTAACCCCATAACACTCATAATTTTTGAGTTATGGGTCCAAAAACGCGAAGAAAACGGTCGAAAATATCTTAAACTTCCAATTGTTTGAGCTGTCAAAGCGGAAGTGTCAGAAGAGCCTTTTTGAGTTCGGTTTGGCTTATTGAAATCTATAGAAAAAATCCTACATCTAAATCATTTTTGGCTGTGGAGATATTAAGTGGTTAAGAAAATGGAGAGGAAATTTTTCGAAATCATTATTTTCACCACATTATCGTATAGATTTTGACGTCCCGAATACAAAAAGTTCATCAACTTGGAGATTATTTTAAAGGTTTTTGAGATAGCGTCATATCAAAATCACTTGATTGACTTTCTTAGAATAAACAGCTTTTAATCATTTTCTGAGGAAGCTATGCATTTATCTAAGCAAAAATAGCTGTGGTACGCTCTCATTGGGCACTTTTGAATACTCCCAGAGATTGAAAATTTAGGAGAATTTAACGGAAAAATTCATTCCAAACTGGAAATTTGATTGTCAAACATTTAACTTTAAGACAATTTGATGGTTTTTCTATGAACTATAGAAGCATCTCAATTATGTGTTTTATGGCACTCATTGTTTTTATGCCATAGGCCGAGAAAAAGCGGTCGAAAATGTCCTAAACTTCTAAATGCTTAAGATGCTAAAGTGTAAGTGAAAAGCCTTCATCTAAGTCTTTAATAATTTTGGCTGTGGATTTATGAAGTTGCTAAAGAAATGAAAATTTCACGTCAAAACCCCATGTCACTCATAGTTTTTGAACTCTTCTAAGTGCTCCAGCTGCTAAACTGCGAATGATAGACGATTGCGTTTTTATAATTCGATTCAGCTCGTTGAAATACATAAAATGAACTCTCATTTAACTCTTTTTTACTTTTAACTATGGTTTTATGAGAAAAATATTAAATAGGATAATGTGAAAATGATAGATTTGGATTAGGTATGATAAGTATTGCAAAATGTTGAAAAAGAGTCGCCCGTATGCCCTTGTACGAATCTAAAAATCGTAATTTTCTGTACAAATAGCAATCATTTCCTCTTCTTTACACGAATACGATAAAATATTATTTCATGTTCGATGTGCTAATTTTCTTTTACGGAAGAAGAATATTTCGTGAACTGTGAATTTGAATCATGATCATAATATAATTAGTGGCTTTTTAGCAATAGTATTGTTTATAGGATGTGGGATAGGTCTGTGAATCGTAAGGAAATCACCGTTTTTAATTTTAATCGGCGTACTTGAGCTACAAGTGCAACTGATGATCTTAACGCTAGATAGACTTGATTATAAGTAACTTGGAAACGAAATTAGTTTTTTCTCTTTTTTTTCTTATTCCACATAAGCGAAGGTCATCAAGTGGATGAATTAGAAATAGTTTACATACGTTTAAATGAGTCTGTAAAACAGGGCTATATAAAAATGATAGATCTCGTAATCTAGCTCGGTTCAACTAATAATAAAAAATTTTAAATATTCTTGCAATTACTCATCGAAATGGAAAGGAAATGACATAACCTATCTTTTAATTAGCAATTATTTCCATTACGTTAGCTTGCTAACTTTTTTATAGTCAACTTAAAACATTTCTAACCAATTCCCAATCTATTGGGCTCATTCTTATTAATGAAACGTTTTAAAGAGTTATATAAAAGATAATATTAAATAATATCGGAAAGGAAAAATGTAAATAATGCAGTTCGGAGAGACATTGAATGGAAATCCTTTAGATACACGTATTTATAATGCAATAAATTCTATCTTATGTAATTATTACATTACTTATTTCTTACAAGGTGTGTTCTCTCTATGTAAATAAGAACGAGATAGCAAGTATCACAAGCAATTGAGAATTACATATTAATTATTGAACTTAACATATTATGCAATAGTCGCATATTACGTAGGAGGATTTATTTTCTTTAATAAAACATCGGGACAAGATGTTTTTAACATAAATCTTTTTGTCATAACTGCTACGAAACGAGAAATATTTTTATTGATATTTTGCAAGGTCAAAAAGTGTCTCAACAATCAACACTTACAACGAAGAAATAGGATACCCTACCACTTACAAGCCAGATAGTTAACGCGTATTGTAGATAGGTACCATTATCTTATCCCAGGTGTGTTATGTGGTATGATATCAATTCGTGAAGTTTAATCTTTTAGTATGTATATCTAACATGCTTTTCCGCGTCTGTTTTTAACGTTTATCATTTATATAATGATTAAATTAAAAACTAAAGGATTTTATTTCAAATTCAATTTATTATTCTACGGTTCGTCTAGATGTGGTACCTCATTTCAGTACTATATTGTGTAGTGTTTAAGCAACCGTTGTTTACAAGAATGTTACAAGGACTAATTATTCTGTAACCACTGTTGAATATTGATTAGAAACCGAGTTACATTATCCTGCTTGTTTCAAATTGAATGTGTTAAAGGAATTATTAACCCTAATTTATAATAGAAGATATTTAAAATGAAAAATAAAGTAAACCATTTTTGATAGTTGTCTTTCCTTTCTTGATTAGTGAACTTCCTTTTCTAGCAGCTAAACTTATCTATAAATATTACTTCATCATCCCACAATATTCTTTTCTTTTTAGTTTATTTTCATATAAAAAATAAATAGATTTATATGCTTTAAAACTTAAACAAACATTTCTAAAATATTAAATATTTATTTAGTAAAATATTCGAAATGTTTAAAAAAGAATACAAATTAGAAATAATATAATTGCTCAATATCGACATACAATTAGGGTTAGAATACTATTTAATCCGGGTAAATTTAAACAAACTTCCACCGTCTTATTTTCAATGTATTTATTTAGAATAGACAATTTAAGAAATACAGATGTAGAAATGCTCCTCTGTGTGTGTATTATAGTTAGAAAAAGAGGTTACTATAGTGCTTAAAATAGATATTAGGCCTGCTATTTTGCTAACGAACTTAAAGATAAATAAAAATAAAAGCTCAAAACTCTTACGAAAGTCGTATTTGTGAGATATTAGCGTAATTTTAATCTTCTCTTCAATATTTTTTCCTTGCCTGTATAAAAGTATCGGATACGAGTACCTGGGCATGAATCCTAAAGCTGCAATTTTACAATTTTATATCCGAGAAAAACTCGATACGATGTCCGCTTTTTCTGCTTTGATAATTCAAGAAAAAATTTCTCAATTTCTATTACGATTTTTATAAAAGTATAAATAGGATAATAGTTAATGTTATCCACAATAGCGTAAATCTGCGTAATTTATTTTAATTTAAACTTTAATTCACCTGTCTTGCAGATTAGCCTGACGATGAATTTTTAATCGAAATCGATAGCTAGCTTTTACAATAAAACTTTTCCTGGTATTGAAAATACAATTTGTATTTCTGTTTTAAAGTATGGTATATTAGAATTTCGATCATACTGTACAACATAATTACGATCTTATTGTTAGTCAATCTTTATCAATGCCATTACACATTTTCCTATCACATTTAATTGAAATTAGTCAGTAAAGAAATGTTCACATAATATCTATACTGACTTTCACCGAAAGCAAAGACGGTACTGATCTTATGTAATAATTATGTTCACATAGAAGGAAGTTTTGATATTAAAAATATTTCACACAGCGAACTTATTATAATAAAACAATTTTGTTCTATTTTAAATTATTTAAAGGAGTATAGTTTTGATGCCGTATAATCGCGAATATAGATGGATATTTATATAACCTAACCCAATGCTTTGTTTCACCTTTAATTTTGTTGTTTTAATAATATCCGATGTAATTTTTGTTTGTTAAAAAACGAATTGATAATTAAAAAAATTATCGCTAAAACGATTTGCATTTATCGTTTGTTTTTTCGTGAAAATTAGAATCTATTAAGTCTGAATGAGATTTCAATTTATGTATACATTTACGAGAAAATGCTAATTTATTCGTTTATTTTTAGTATCTTTCTTTCTTTCTCTTTCTTCTATTTTTTGCCATACCTACCCCACATTCTTTTATTTTTTATATTTTCATATCTTTAAATTCAACATTGTTACTAAGATATGTTAACCTTCTAACTGCATAAAAATCATAATAGAATCCATGGTGTTAATAAGAATGCAATTTACAAATCGTAAGTTCAAATTTTATAGGCGTCATTTCAGTATAGTACCCAATTAATAATTTTTACTATACTTGAAGATTATCAAATAAGTGCATACGTAATTTCATAATTTCTAACGTCGGTTAAATCAAAATTTCAACTTTCTTAAATCACCTTTCAGTAAATAGCAATGCTAGTAGCTAACTCTTACAATTACGTACAGAATTAGAAATACTTTATTGTAATTTCTTGCTCAATCAAGGTTATGTTGGAGTTTTGGTGCCATATATTACGGTATGGATGGAAATATTTTAAAGTATACGTATACTTATGTACAATGGAAATGAATAAGTAACTTTTTATATATAGCTCAGCGTTTATAATAATAATAAAAAAATCTTTTATCGCCGTTGACACAACACAATTTACTCAGGTATTTTTACACTTGGAATAAATTAAAAATTATGCAACGCGTTCGAAGGTGTAATTTATGTTTATGTTCTAACTGCATGAGAGATATTGAAATGAAGAAAATGTTTTATTTATTTTTTTTCATTTTGAAGAAACATTTTCGCACCGAAAGATGACATGTTTACATTGTAGGAAATATTGAATTTTCTGCATTGCAATGCTTTCCATTTAACAGCCTAGCCTTCAATAGATTAACCACAACATTCTGTGTAATGTGAGTAAACGAAAACAACTATTATGAACTAAAGCTGCTATAAAGTGCGTAGATATATATTCTTATACTATGTCAGTAAATACTGTTTGCTATATTTTATTACATGTTTTAGCAGCTAATTTAAGCCACATGAGAACCTTTATATTTTAATTATTTCCATTATATGTACATACGTTGAAATTTACGACCAATATGTTAGATAGGAAATTAGATATATAGTATCTTCCACATTTTAGATGTCACGGAACTAATATTTTATCATTATATGTTGATGGTTTAATAAAATTTTCACAGCGACAACTATATACACAATAACTCATTTCTTGCATTTATTTTCCTTATATTCTTTATACATAATATCAAATTAATTAAAAAAATATTGTATATAAAAATGAAATCCTAAAATGTATAGAATTCGGTTTCATTCAAAATCACCCTTGTGACTAGTCTGAAAAGTTTCAAGCTCCAAGATAATAATGATGTTGCTCAAAAATCGAATATCGAGCCTATGCCAATTAGAGCCGAGATGGATGCTGTTTACGGGAACTTTGCACCATCATTTGTCACAGTGAAATTTTGGGCAGTTGAATTGATGAATGAACGTTTGAGAAGGCCAAAAATTGCAAACTTTGGAAAACTTCACCAAATGGTGCTTGATTAGGGAGTTGGCCATCAAAAAGCTAACCGTGCGTTGTCCTGTTGAAACAGTTTAAACGAAATAAGTCGAAGTTTTAACGTCGATTAATAACTGTAGATGAACCAAAACACTCTTGAAGCCAAGGCACAGTCGAAACAGTGGACTACGAAGGGGAAATTGGCTCCAAAAAAGATGAAAACTGTCTTATCACTCGGAAAAGTGATGGTGACTGTTCTTTTGGATGGTTATGGAGTTGTGTTGATCGACTGTCTTGAAAAAGGAAAAACAATAAAATTCACGAATTAGTTCAGACTCCTGTCTGCTTTTCCACCCAATCTTATTAGTTTGACGTCAATCTAGCCTAAGTAAGAAAACGCACGATTTTTGTTCTTTTTCTCATTTATTTTTTAACTTTTTTATGCCTTCCGAAAAGTAATTTTGCTCGAGCTCCTCAAAATAGTGTGAAGTTTCGATCATGACCTCATCGTTCGTTGCAAAACAGCGTCTTCCGAGCCATTTTTTTAGGTTTGGGAACAGGAAAAAGTCGCAGGGGGCTAGGCGAATACGGTGGGTGGTCGATCAATTCGTAGCCTAGTTGGTGCAATTTTGCCTGTGCAACGGCTGCCCTGTGAGCGGGTGCGTTGTCCTGATGGAAGAGAACTTTTTTGCGAGCCAAATCAGGGCGTTTTTTCGCCAAATCGGCGTCGAAACAGTCCAATAAATCTGCGTAGTACACGCCAGTTATTGTTTTACTTTTCAACGTGAATAATGCTTTTCGCATCCTAAAAAACAGTCGCCATCACCTTTCCAGCCGATCGGATGGTCTTGGTCTTCTTCGGTGGGCCTTCACCGCTTTTTCTCCACTACTTTGACTGTTCCTTCGTCTCTAACGTGTAGTAATGGACCAACGTTTCATCAACAGTGACGTATCCTTCGGTTGGCGTTTTATCATTGCCAAAAGCTTATTCGAATCCTCCACGCGTGTGCGTTTCTGGTCGATAGTGAGCAAATGCTGCACCCATTGCGCGGATAGATTTTTCATATTTAAATGTTCGTGTATGATGTTACGTACATGCTCAGTTGACACGTTTAGAGCCTCTGCTATCTCACGCATTTTGGTTCGACGGTCTGCCATGATCATATTATGGACTTTGTTGATGGTTTCTGGTGTAGTGACGGTTTTTGGGGCACCTGGACGTTCATCATCAAACACACTCTTACGACCACGAACAAATTCAGCTTTCCAAAATTTCACTGTTCCTAACGACGGTGCAGACTCGCCATAAACAGCATCCAGTTCGGCTTTGATTTCTGCATTGTTTTTCCCTTTCAAATGAAGGTACTTAATCACTGAACGATATTCGACTTTCTCTATTTTCAAAAAACACAAAAGTTGCTTGCTTTCGACGACTGTTAAAACCAAACTAATTGTGTTTTTTGCTTAAAATTTTGACAGACGTCATGTGATGGATGGCGGATGTCAAAACCGAGAGCAATTCGTTCTCATGTAGCGCCATCTATCGAAGGCTAGATTAACGTCAAACTTACCTCGTATATGAGATATTAGTTACCCACCCATCCCTCAACCGAAGGTACAATGTAAAATAAGGACGAAAACACGCACCCCGAGGGAGAAATTAAATGCTACAGAATCGAAACACACCGCCAACTATATACCGAGCCACCGACCCTAAGACATGTCAAGGACCATAACCAAATATCCAACCAATCTATTGTTGAAGTAGATAATTAGAGTAATACAATCTAAACATATCAAGGGAAGGACAACTCCGAATAAACGGAGGCAAATTGTTTGTAATACAGGTAACTTGATAGGAAAAACACCTTTTATAAAATTGGTGTTTATGTATCGGCAGCGTATTTCAAAATATAAGCATGCAGAATGTAATAGTCGTCGGCTTCTCAGATCTAACCAATTTACATCTTGTCGGTTTACAACATAAAAAGCAATTTATCGCAGATTGATGTAATTTCAGAAAGAGTAGTTTCTAGTTCATTAATGAAGTTGGAGTGGTTATATGTTGGCGGCCTATATACAACACCCACGGCAAAGTGTATTCCATCCACCGCAAATGAAATCCATAATTGTTCAACTGCATTGGTGGTATTAATAACTTTTTCTTGACCATTATATATTCACCAGATCTGGGCGCTAGCGACTTTTCTCTGTTTCCTAGGCTAAAAATTTCGCTCAGAGGACAGAGATTTTCATCAATTGAGGAGGCCATAACATTCGCAAACGCCTATTTTGCAGAACGAGTTATCAGATAGAACAACCCAAAAAAAGTGACCTTAAACTTCTAGGACTACAACCCTTCACATGACTTGAAATTGAATAGGTACGTGGGTAGTCTGAAAAGTTTCCAGCCTAACGCAGAAACAAATTTAGTTTTATTTCTCAACATAGTCTCCTCGTAAGTCTGTACACTTTTTTCAGTTTCAATCCGTCTAACAAGGAAACACAGGTAAGTGCATCTCACCGATTTAAATGAAACTTTGTGGGTTTGTATATCGATCTAGTGTAAGAACAACGGTAACTATCTTAACTGCCAAATCGCCCACTGGCGGGGTGTAAAGCACTCTAAGCACAACACTACCTTTCGCCGTTTGACTCAATAGCTCAGAAACTATGGGAGATATATAAAAAAGTTAAGACAAGATTTAAACTGTTTTACATGCTTTTAACGATGACCTAAATATTTTCTCTATAACGAATATTTATTTAGGGAAACAACCCCCCACCCCCTATTTTTTCGCAAATTTCAGAATTTTCATATATATATATATATATTACATCTGCCACGAAATATTCTTATTTGTGTCATAACTCATGTGCTATATTTACAGTAATGAAGAAAACATGCAGGTGGTTATCAAGTGATTTTATTAATACGAGGTGCATTCAAGTTATAACACTTTTCTCAGAACTGGAAATAGATAGAAACATGCGGTTTGTTTTAAAATAAGTGGGCACTCTTTGCCAATGCGTGACATAGATGGCAGCACTGTACGGCACACAGAACCTTTAGAGGCAGCGGTGAGAATGAGAACTGTTTTTGATACTTCAAATGGCGACGTTTTCATTACAAGATCAGCGTGTAATCATTCGTTTTCTCCATTTGCGTTGTGTGACACTGTTAGAAATTTATCGCCAGTTGAGTGAGACATGTGGTGATGGTGTCATGGATGTGTCTAACGTGCGTTCGTGGGTGCGACAGTTCCAAGAAGGCAGAACGTTGTGTGACAACAAACCAAGACAATCTCGACCTCGCACAACCCGGTCTGACGACATGATCGAGCGAGTGGAGAAAGTTGTTTTGGGGGATCGCCGAATGAGTGTGGAACAGATCGCCTCCAAAGTTGGCATTTTCGTGGGATCTGCGCACACAATCCTGCAAGACGACCCTGAAAAAGCGAAAAGTGTCCTCCAGGTGGGTGCCACGAATGCTGACAGACAAACAACTTTGACGTGATTTCCCATGCTCTCTACTCACCTGACCTGGCTCCTAGCGACTTCTGGCTGTTTCCAACGATGAAAGACACTCTCCATGGCCGCACATTCACCAGCCGTGCCGTTATTGCATCAGCGATTTTCCAGTGGTCAAAACAGACTCCTAAAGAAGCGTTCGCAGCGGCCATGGAATCATGGCGTCGACGTTGTGAAAAATGTGTACGGTTGCAGGGAGATTACGTCGAGAAGTGACACAAGTTTCATAGTTTTCGTGTGATTAGTTAGTGAGAAAAAAAATTGGAGGTGTTATAACTTGAATGCACCTCGTACAATGTGAGTATAGAGTTTACTGACAACTGTTTAAAAAGTAAGTTAAGAAATACATTACGATGTGTATTGCGTATACATAGTAAAAATGATAGGTAATCCGTGTAGAGATGTTGAAAACGAAGAAATTGCTTACACTATGCTCAACGAATAAGCGCAGGCTTGTCGCAAATTCCTCATTATTGTCTATTTTGTGCATCTTTCGGGAAGTAGAATCTTACAGGATCTTTAAAATGCGGTAGCCGTTCGGCGATGTATCCACTTTTATGCTATGCGTATTTAAATAGAATGAAGAACCTTGGTGATGACAATTGGTTATGAATTGAAGATTGTAATTGAAGAAGTTTCCTTAAAGATTATATAGAAATGCTAACCCTAGATCACATTAATTATAAGGTTAGTGCAATATTAAGTTATACCAGGCGATCCAAGATGGGTGGCGAGCTGCCATATATGAGGAACTAAGAGTCGCATAGCTGTGGGAAAAAAATCTTTACAAGAAAAGTGGCCTAGAAAAAATGCTGGAAATTGTTTTTTAAGTACCTATTTCTACCGCTAGGTGGCGTAGCCACTATAGTAATAAAAAAAGGATTTTTCTAGAAAATATACCCATATAAGTTGTCAAATAAATCTTATCGTCGTAGAGCTAGTAGAATTTGGAATCCTTTTTGGGGGGCCTTTTTTTCTGTAGAACAAAACATAAAAGCTCGAGGGGAGGTAATACTTTATAATTAAATTGACTGTAATTTCGGTTTTGAATTAACCGAATTTGATAAACAAGATCTAATTTGAAAGAGGAAGCTTTACTGATTAAAGTAAAAAAAATAACCATGACCCATTGATTCTTAAAGCCATCACTAGAAGGCGTCATTTGGAAAAATCACAGTTTTTATCACTTTTCTCAGAAATTTCAAATAAAACGAGCTAATTATTATACCATATTTGGAAAGTAAATTAAATTTCCAAGAGAAAATGTTAAAGAAGCAATTTGATATATCTTTTCGTGTTTGAATTATCACCAAAAGAATAGTTAATAACACGTTAATTCTTACATGGTCAAGGCATGCTATGTAAAATTGAAATTTTTTTTAAACTTTTTATACGCGTATTAATTTTTTACATTTTCCTCAATTATTTCATCAATTTTATGATTACTTAATTCAATTATATTAAGTTTACTTATTTGTCGTATTAAATATTCTCTAATGTAGCTATAAAACAAAAGTGATAGGCGTCCATGGAAATAAATTGAAATGTCAAATGAGTGAAGCTTTGATAAGTGTCATGTTGTAAACATTTCTTTTTATCTTGATTCTTTTAGAGCTTTGTGTTAACCGATTGTTAAATTTGTTCTGTATTCGTAAAAAATGGCTTATTCTAATGCCGAAGCTTACGATAAGCTTGCCGTATATTTTCAAAGTTTTGAAAATGCGCTTCTTGCAGAACGCGAATATGCTGTCAGGTATCCTGAACGATCACATCATAGCAGAAAAGTGTTTCGACGGTTAGCAATGCATTTAAGACAAACGGGTAATGTGCGTCCTATTCGAGTTCCCACTAAAAGGCGATTGGTAAGAAATTAAGACAATATTTTAAACGTTCTTACGTACTTGCGAGCGGATCCGCATTGAGTATCAGAGGCATTTCTTCACACTTAGGTGTAAGTTACGGTTCAGTGAATATAATTCTAAGGGTTCTAAGTTACATCCTTATCATCTAATTTTACATCAGGCTCTGTCAGATACTGATTTTGACAGGAGGCTGGATTATTGCTACTAGCTGAAAAATATGTGCAAAGAAATTCGCCAATTTCCTTTTCAAATTTTATGGACTGGTGAAGCTACTTTTACTAATTTTGTTAATTTACACAACATGCACTATTGGTCAAAAGCAGGTACTCACTGGGTGCGGGAAGTTGATCACCAAAACAGATAGAGTGTCAACCTATGGTGCCGAGTTTTAGGACACAGATTTATAGGACCGTTTATTTTCAATGATCGTTTAAATGGCGACACATACCTAGACTTTTTAAGAAATGAACTTCCTGTTCTTTTAGAAGATGTTCCTTTGGATATAAGGAGATCTTTACGGTTCCAACATGATGAATGTCCGACACGCTTTTCTCAAAAATGACGCAACTTTCTAGATGTTACTTTTCCAAATCGTTGGATTGAAAGGGGTAGTTTGTTTCCGCGGCCTCCTAGATCTCCGGATCATAACGTGCTAGATTTTTATGTGTGGGGAAGAATAAAAGATATTGTGTATCAAACACGTCCAACTACGCGAGAAAATATATTTGAAAGAATTCGAAATGCCGTTGCTACGATTTCACGAGCTAAAATTGAAAGAGTTGTCTTCAATATTACAAACAGATGTCAAGGTTGAATTGTGCAAAACGGGGGTCTCTTTGAACATTTATAAATTTCCCGTTGTTGTTTGTTTTATTTTTGCTTTGAACGTTTGATTAATAATATTAAAATCGTTGTTGTTACTATTGTTGTGCTGGCCCATTGGTCTTTAAACAGGCTTCAAATTTTGTGCCCCGCACAATTTGAACCAGTCCTAAGCTTAGATATAGTGCTAAGGAAGGTCCGGAGAACAACAATTAAAAATCAACTAGGACGTTACGAAACACTAAAACTGGTATAAAAGTGGCTTAGTTAAATGTGAAAAAAGTTTTAAAAAATTTTCAATTTTACATGGCATGCTTGACCATGCAAGAATTAACGTGTTATTAGCTATTCTTTTGGCGATAATTCAAACACTATTAGATATATCAAATTACTTCTTTAACACTTTTTTTAGAAATTTAATCTACTTTCTAGATATGGTATAATAATAGGATTACTCCATTTGTAATTTCTGAGAAAAGTGATAAAAACTGTGATTTTTCCAAATGACACCGTCTAGCGATGGCTTTAAGAATCAATAGGTCATGGTTATTTTTTATAGTAATCAGTAAAGCTTCCTCTTTCAAATGAGATCTTGTTTATCAAATTCGGTTAATTCAGAACCGAAATTCCAACCAATTTAATTATAAAACATTACCCCTCCCCTCGAGCTTTTATTTTTGGTTCTACAGAAAAAAAGGCCCACCAAAAAGGATTCCAAATTCTACTAGCTCTACGACGGTAAGATTTATTTGACAACTTATATGGGTATATTTTCTAGAAAAATCCTTTTTTTATGATTACGCCCCCTAGCGGTAGAAATAGGAACTTAAAAATAATTTCCAGCATTTTTTCTTGGCCACTTTTCTCCCGGTATATTTATTAGTGTTGGGCGATTATGAATGATATAATCGAGATATGTCGATTACACTCGAATATTCGATCATTCGATTATGGTTCAGAAATCATTCATTATTCGTTTCGACTGCATAGGAGCACACAAACGAATTACGATTCGAGATCTGTATTCGAAACTTCGAGGTTTCGAGTTTCGAAATAATTCACTCGTCACTTGGATTCTGTCAAATAATAGTGGAAAATAATCGAAATCGTTAGTAAATTTCGAATGATGATTTCGATTATTTTAAACGATTATTTCGATTCATTCGATTATTGAAATATATCGATTATGCCCAACACTAATATTTTTATCTTTCAAAATTCTGAACAGGGAAATTATTTCGGTTTGTTATTTAGGAAGGTAAAGTAATAATTTTCGTTAATAATATTTATAGTAAGTATTCTTACACAAGGTACTTTTTCAAAATTTGAAGTTAAATATGCATTTGTCACTGGAGATACATTTTTATTGCAGTATATAATCAAACCAGGCATGATTTTGATTTATCTTTTAATTCTTTAAAGCTAGAAGTTTTGATTCGCTTCAATGTCCGGAAAACTAACTTCTCAGGATTTTAAAGATTGGTTTACAGATGTGTACTTACCAAATGCTTAAATACTGGAGCTGAAGGTATTTGGTTATTGGATTCCTGGGGTTGGCATTGTTCGAATGATGTGCAAAATTTAATACCAACGAACAAAAAAGTAAATATTTTTACAATTCCAAAGAAAACAACTTCAATAGTACAACCTTTAGACATTTACGGTTGTAGAATATGGAAAAATTTTGTGAGAACATTTTCAGATGAAGTATTACTTATGGATTACGACATGATTCTACACCAAAGAAACAGTATTATTCAGTTACAATCTTTAACTATCATAATCAATTGTCATTGCCAAGGCTCTTCAATTTATTTAAATCCACATAGTATAAAAGTGGATACATAGCCGAACGGCTACCACATTTTAAAGATTCTGTAAGATTCTGCTTTCCGAATGGTGCACAAAATATACAATAATAAGGAATTTGCGACAAGCCTGCGCTTATTCGTTGTGCATGGTGTAAGCAATTCCTTCGTTTTTAACTTCGTAATGTGTGTCTTAACTTACTTTTTAAACAGTTGTCAGTAAACTCTGTACTCATATTTTATTAATAAAATCATTTGATAACCACCTGCGTGTTTTCTTCATTATTGTAAATATAGCACATCAGTTATGAATTTTTTTACACAATAAGAATATTTCGTGGCAGATGTAAATTCTACGTAGCTTCTATATTTTTGTAGTATATAAAAATTGTGAAATTTGCAAAAAAATAAGGGTGTCGGGGGTTGCTTCCCTAAATAAATATTCGTTATAGAGAAAATATTTGCATCATATTGAGTCAAACAGCGAAGGGTAGTGTTGTGCTTAGAGTGCTTTACACCCCGCCAGTGGGCGATTGAGCAGCAAAGATAGTTACTGTTGTTCTTACATTAGATCGATCTATAAAACCCACAAAATTTCATTTAAATCGGTGAGATGCTTTTACCTGTGTTTCCTTGTTAGACGAATTGAAACTGAAAAAAGTGTATAGACTTACGAGGAGATTATGTTATGAAGTAAAACTAAACTTGTTTCTGCGTTAGGCTGGAAACTTTTCAGACTACCCTCGTATCTATCCAATTTCAAGTCATGTGAAGGGTTGTAGTCCTCCGAAGAAGTTTAAGGTCACTTTTTTTGAGTTGTTCTATCTTTCGTTTAGGTTCTTTCTTTTTTAATTTAGAAACACCGTTGCGGTTTTTGCCAAATTAATCGAAGCAATCTTTGAAGTAATATCAGCTTGTAACATTATATAACACAGAATCGTAGAATATCACTTATACAAGTTCTGTAGAGCGGTCTTTGAATAGACTCTGTGTAAGAACTTTTACACCCAGAATAATTATATGTGTCCATGTTTTTATTCAAGGTCATCTAGACGATATAGTTGATACGTATTACATAATTGTATAAATTGTACAGAAAACATAAAAATATAACATTCTTTTTTATGATTTAGAAGGTTCTAACAGGCAACCAAGTGAAGGTTACTTATATATTTTAATGTTTCTATCACCAATAACTTGTTTGCATATTACTTAACGTGTATAGAACCACATGCTTTCTTTTGTAGATAATTTGGAGATCGTTTGATGCTCCGACGTAGTTTTGTGGTCTGTTTATTGAAAAGTACGTAGAAGGAAAAAAAGGCACTTAAAAGTGGTTTGACCTTGATTGAGAGCCCATATTTTTGCATCCTGGAAAAAATAAGTTGACGACGGCGTACTTTCGACAAAAATGCTTTACGGAAAATACTCTCAATATTTTATTATTTATTATTCCTTGCAACAGTCGTAACACGGATAGATATAGACATAGACCAACGTGGAAGAGCATAATAAGACCATTTGAATATGTGGAGCGCCTACAATTGGTTCTATAAATATACTAGTTATATAATAAAAACGACAATATTACTATTACGAGTATATATAGACCGTTTTGAAAGTAAGTACATATGTGAATGTCGGAACATTTCGATTCTCTAATTAGAAAATTACATTGGTTCCAATTCTTATCTGGAAATTTTATTTTTATTATCCTTACATAATACCATACTCTATCCAAAAATGAAATTAATTGCGAGTAGAACAGATGACGTCAAATTGAAAATGGATATAGGTGCAATAATATTAAAGCATCGATAGGCATATGTTGTACGTGATTTGAATGATTAATACTGTCGTTGTGAAAATGTGTCTTAAGTGGAGATTTTAATTTTATCTTAATTAATATTCATAGGTGCTTTACAATTACAAATGGACTTACGCGTTTAGGTCTGTCGTCGTTGCTGTTATGTGACTCTTATATAATCGCACTTATAGACACCCACTAAGAAAACTTCATTGGTAATATCAATATGTTCCAAGCATATTTTTCTATTATTAAATTTATTTATTTATTATCGTTATCTACCGCTCACAATAAATAAGTCGTTTTAATACACGCGTTTCTGTTACTGTATAGAATTTAGTTCGCATACTGTTTCCCCGGTATCGCATTTGTTACCAAACACCGAACACACAGTAAACTTTCGAAATTGTGGCTACTTCATTTTGTAAAGCGTGTTCAACATCGTACTGTTCGCCGCTGTAAACTGAATAGAATGATTGCTCATAACTTTTACCCATTCTACTTTACCCTTAAAAGAGATTAGGGATGGTCATTTGCCTTTCCTTTAACGAAATCTTTAAAATCATTATCGTCACCGCAAAATGTCCGCATTTTTAACTGCCATAAAGATAAAGGTAAATAAAAGACCCTTAGTTGCATTTTTGAATTCATAAGCACCACATTTATTAATAACATATATTCATAATATAATATATTTTATACGTATATAACATATATTAGACATTCATTAAACCTTTTTGTTTATTTCATAATTTTTATGCTAGATATTTATAATATGTAAGTATATTGTAAGTACTACTGAAAAAATTCTATAAACATAGACATTTATTTTAATATAAATACTTTGTTTTTATCTTGCTGGAACTATGTTACTATATAGACATTTATACAACGACATGCAACACAAAAATTGTGTCAAATAATTATTTTTCAGGCTCATTTTTCTTGTATTCGTTAAAAAAATAAATATAAAAAAAATCAACGCCGTCAATTAACTCTACAAACTTAGAAAGGTCTAAATTATATTATTTTCTTTATTTGAAACACCAACAATTCTTTGGAGTGCTTTTTCACTCTTAATCGGGGTGATAATATTTGAAAATGTTATTTTATTGTCACCGTGCTGACGAAAAATTGTGGTGTTTCAAATAAAGAAAATAACATCATTCTCCACACATTTAGAAAGGCAAAAACAGTTAGAAAGGCGTACAACTGTTTTTGCCTTTCTAAATGTGGTCAATTGACGGCGTTATTTTTTAATAGTTACAACTTAAAAAAATACATTTCATCTAGAAAAAACATTTACAAGCGTATTATTCAAATGAATTCAGTAATACTCCAAGAATCAAAAAGACTGCGGAATCGTTATAATTTGGATCAATCTGTATAATCTTCAAAAGCAAATATTTTTAATTTTGTTCTTTTCATCTATTTTATTTCTGTTGAACCAGAGAACCGAAAAGTTCCCAAGTAACAATCCAAAACAATTCAGCAATATTTAAGAGTCACCAACGATATTTATAATACTGACAATATTCAATTTGAATAGGTTTTAATAACTAAATCACGATTAATAGCTCTTAAAATTACAACATTCTTCTTATATGACTCTTCCCAAACATTCTCTTCAATGGAATCCACTCCATGTTGCTTCTGCTCAATTTGAAGAGGAACGGATTAGATTTTGGCGAGTTGCGCCGTGGAAGTAGCAACCTAATTTCTTCTTATTCAAATTATGCGGAATAGCCTACTTCAAAAGATTTAGCGTTGATTATCTTGCTTCAATCAAGATGTTGTTCGTAGGGGGTCTTTGACAAAGATACCACGTCGGAATTGATCACCTTGGTAGCTGATCTACTACTACTTTGCTAGAAGATTACATTTATCTCTTAGATGCTAATGAGCACTGCAATACACGACATTGTCTGTTGACTTATCACCCCAAATGTTTTTATTATATTCACTACGAAGATTTTCGTCGTCGGTGTATGAATCGTTCTTCAATTCCTTAATGCTGCTAATATTGGTTCTTAAGATCTAATTAGTTGCTTAATGTCTAAATTTTAATTTTGGGCATTGAAAGAATAGGATACATCTAAGGAAACTATAATTTCAATGCTCAACTCTTAGCTTAAGAACATTTAACATCAAAAACCACTTATTAGCTAGTCTATTAATTAAGACTTATTTACAAAGGGGTTATTTTGGCTTCGACAAAAACAGATAACCAATTTTTAAGTGATATCTTATGCTGATCACCAATTTGTGCAAATTTGTCAATGCTAAAGTTTCATTCTGTTCCAAAATTTAATTACACAATCCTCTTTTTTTGTAAATAAAAGACTTATTCTAAGTTTAATTACCCGTTTTGCCCTAAGTGATTTATTTATCAAAATCTTTCATTTTTACATTTCTGAATTTTGATTGGTTTATTGATCAAAAGCTGTGTTTGAAAAAAAAATAATGTTAGTCTTAAAATATTTGAGAAGATTTTTTAAAATGCAACAAATCTAACTAAAAATCTGCACGTCAAAATACATTGTTTCTTAACAATTTGATTCCTTTCGGGTCACTTCTAATAAACTAGCTTCAACTCCAGCTTGGTAATATTTTCAATCAACTTCAACTGCTGAAAGATAATTATTTATCACAATTACACCAATTATATATGTTTACTTAATTTCTTTTTTTTTGGAACAGTATTTCATAAATATCATAACTCCTTCTAATTAAATTCGTTTGCTACTAAAAAAATTACAGCCTTCATCTCAACAACAAAAGTAACAACACTCAAATTTAACTGATGATTTTCAATAATGTCAATTATTTAAAAAATGAGTATTATTAGCTTTGTCTTCATTCTTCTCTGGACGGTGTTACGTACGTTCTAACCATGTATAATTCAAGTTGGTTTTGTTATCGAACTAGTTCAGAATTTTTCAGTCCTACGCTTGTTCCATTTTTTACATTTTTGAATTTTTGGATTAAATTTTAAATCTAAATTAATACCTATGGATATCTGGTCATTCCAAAAGGTTATAGACCAAATATCTTCGACAGCTTCATTGATGAACCCTGCATGATTTGTTTTAAATACACCTTAATTCTAACATTGTACGTTTTAATTGATAATATTAACATCAATGATGAATATTTGACTCTGCTCAAAAGGGACGTGAAAGTATATTAAAATATACTCAATACATTTCATGATTGTTGTATTAGCTCAATCAAGATATTTTACAAACATAGAATGAAGTGAGCATAGTTTGACCTTTAACTTTACCAAGTATATCTTAAATATATGATATTTATTTTAGTTTAGTATATAGATACCGCAACAAAACGGAATTTCAGCAAAAATATAAAACTTGGAAACTAGAAAATTACCAAAGCAGTTGTTAGTTGCTATCTTCAGGATCCATAAGAGCTTAATCTGTACTGAAGACATATCTATATGTATATATTTGATGAGGAACAAAGAAACTGTTTTTATTGACAATAGTGGAAGATGGAAAACAATACTGGGGATTTGCTGCCGATCACAAAAAACCTCCTTTTATAAATTATTATTTTGTGATCGGCTACAATCCCCAATATTGTTTTCCATCTTTTCAACGTTGTCCTAACCTGTACAGCCAGTACTGTTCTACTTATTACAGTTATTGATAATTTTTGCATATAACACAGTTATAGAACGAAAGTAAAACCGTTCAATCATGTAGACCCAAAACAAACTTGAGGACAAGCGATTTTTTTTACATTTTATTTTCCTTAATTTAAACAAACCCTGTATGATCCTTTAGGAGTTTAAGTAATGAATGAGTTCGAAATCAACGTTATGTATGTGTTGTAATGAGGAATAAAAGTTACATAAAATATTAAATTGCGGGATCTAACTTAATTTTATTTTTCGAATAGTATTGAATCAAAATTAAAGCATTTTTAATGCCAAAGAATTTACACTATTTATTGATTCCAAAAAATTATATTTCTTTTTAGCAAATTTACAAATTCAACAGATTTCTAAAACCCACAGCAATTTTTGTGAATTTATTTGATTTAACGTTTTTAAATTTTTGAATTTATTTGCAAACATTTATCATACATAACATCGATTCTTTTAACATTTTGTAACGTATATTAAATAAAATATGTATCTTTATTCTGCTAAATTAAATGGACTTGTAGTACATGTAATACATACAGAACACAAATTGGCAAGTGCAAACATGTACGAACGTTTTATTTAAAAGAAAAAGGGTAAAAGGATGCTTTAATATAGTATACTAGTACTTGTTGAAAACTTTTTTTATAACCTATATATTAACATTTTTGTGTGTGTGGCCAGTTACTGTTTTTGTCCAATTTTGATATGTTTAACAAAATAAAATATTTCTCGTTGGTAGTGATGTAAAAGGTAGTTATTTTGAGTCGTAATATTGTCTGTAGGTTTCATTAACTTCTGCGCATATCAGAATTACCTGTAGTAGTATTGTATATGTTTCCATTCACCATTTCGGATTCTGTACACTTCAGTTTATCTATTTTTTTGTTGATACAAAAATAATCGCTTATATATATAATACATAGGAGTACTTATATACTATTATTTTATATAATATCGTTGCTTTAACATCAAAAAGTTTATATTAATACACTTAAATACATATAATATATATGACCAGCTACCCAATATTCGACCTTTTCTAGAGATTCCATGATTGATAATAAGAGTCTATGGTAACGATTGTTCGAGAATTTGCCCAGCCTGCAGCATTGCAGCGTCCATACTTAATTTTATGGAAAGGTACACCAAACTTTTTAACTTAAGGATATACAACCTGTCCAAGATAGGTGAGTCAATTTATATACTTACATGAGGTTTTTCCAATGAAACTATAAGATGTTCGATATTGAAATTGGTACCAACTATTTAGGGAAAGAACTCAAATGATTTGCTATGATTCCTCGACTGGTTGTATGTCCCTATCTCAAATGAAATAACGTTAAAATTGCTAAACTAAAAAAAGGTTAACTATTAAAATAAAAAGTAAAATCTAGTATGGAATGAAATTATATTCAGCTTAAGCAACTTCATTAATTTTTTTTTAAGAAAATACTTTTAATCCTGCTCTATTCTAAATCTATTAACGTATAAACAATTAGAATTAGATAGAAAAGAGGAGATATATGTCAAAATAATTGAAGTCAAAGGAGAGGAAAGGAGAGTTTTACGTTATCGTAATACAAAACGTGCTCCTAGATTCATTAAAATCTATTATTAAACTGGATCTTATTATTACATTTGACAAAAAAGCTACGTCTCAAATGTCTTAAGTCAAGACGAAGGTCCTAAATTCCTATACCTTCAAACCATCGGTTACATCGACATTAAACTTGAAATCAATTTAGATTCCATGAATCTCAAACAACTTAATTAAACTAGGGAACAGTTTTTGATGTGGTAGGATTTCGAATAGTTTTAAGATTCATGGAAACTCTTTCTTTGTAGTTTTTTTGCTAGTTCCATCAAAATAACATTGAAAATTTTAGAAATTTGGAAAATTAAGTAATAATTGGACACTAGAAGTTTATAGAAGAAAGGCAGTGGAATATCATCTCAAATTTCAGAAGGATCATTCATTAGACGAATTATATTTCTAAGAGATGTGAAAGTTTTTAAAAAAAGCAATTTTGGAATTTCTACGTGGCCAGCTACGGTTACACTTTAAAAATTGTGTTTAGATTGACAATTTGAAACTTTCCATTTAATGGATAAATATAGGAAATTATGGTTTCTTTTTGATTAGTGAACCTGTCAAACAGCATAAATCGAAATGATTTGTCGAAGTAACCGTGTTTAAGTGTTTGTAAATTCTTATCAGTATTGGTGAACACGATTTTGGTTAACGACTCAGCTTCTTATATAATAATTATTACTATAATAAGTAGAGTTGTAACTTTCGGGCGGCGCGCCAGGATCGTCGTGCTCCTGACCCATATTCTCTGTTTCGTATATTTACGTAGCGGCTTGAGCAATATATAATAATAATAGTAATAATAAATTTCTTTATTTCATAATACGCTCAGAGACATAATGGTTACACGGAAGAAGAGAAAACAACAATTAGTCATTATGAAATCTTAAGGAGAGGTTCAGCTGAATAACCTAAGTTATCCTGTTTTTAAGCCCAATCATTAAAGGAAAAAAGTATTATAAAACTGAAAGACGTGCCTGCATAACTAAAACCTTAAACTAAATATTCTGTAATTCCCAATCTAACAAACGAAATAAAAAGAAACAATACTGTAGGGTGAAAAAAAGAAAAAAAATAAATCAAAAATAAATTATGACGTAGATATTGTCCCATCGCACACCTGAACGATGCTGGTGATAAGCATTTCAAGTCGCTGGGAATAGAATTAAAAAATTTGTATATATTATAAGTAAACGACCTCTCAAAAAATGCAGTATTGTGAATAGGAGACGTTATAAAATTTTTGTTCTTGAGATTAATGTTATGGACATCTGTACGAAATTTGATCTTGTTCCACAAATAACAAGGCTTCCTATAAAATAAGATCTTGTTATATAAATTGAAACTGAAAAACAGTATACGATTTTGCATGTTAAGCCATTTCAAGTCTGCGAGTTTGTAGGAGATTCTGTCATATTTCCGAATATTAAGATATTCTGCACTTTTTGTAATCTAGCAATTGAGCTTTTGAGCAATTGAGCAGGGACCAAATACATGAAAAGGAACATAAGACAAGGGGCTCCCAAGAATTACAACTCTACTAATAAATAGGGTTCGACAAACGAGTGCAACGTCAGATACGTGAGATACAGTAATATTAAAAAATAATATATTCTTATCTTTTATTGACGTCTTGATGTCCACTGCGATAAAATACTATTGCCCCAAGACGTCAAGACGTCAATAAAAGGTAAGAATATATTATTTTTTAATAATACTGTATCTCACGTACCTACTTTTGCGCGATACGCCTTTGACGTTGCACTCGTTTGTCGAACCTTACTAATAAATCAGTTTATTGAGTTAACAAGTGGAAATGATAACATTAGAAAAAAGAAAATCAAAAAATTATGATTTGCCAGACCCAATAGAGGGGACCGGCAACTCGGTGGAGACGATGTCTCCCTATTCTATAATTTATATGTTTTGGGCGCCAGGTGATTTTCTAAGCAAAAGGTAAATCACCAACCTAAACTTAATAAATTTTCTCGTAAGTAAGCAGCCAAGAACAAAAACAAAAACTATAAGTAGAATCAAACTTACGTTTAGTAAAGTAAAATTGCTGTTTTGCTATGTGCGACAGATTGTTGCTACAATTTTCAGTAAAAGAATATAGAAAATCTTATGAAAAAAAGGTTTTGGCGAGATATAGTAATTTCTTACGTATTTTTAAATGTATTTAAAGATTTAAATGCTGAAGGCAGAGTAAAGCGAAGTAAAAAAAAAACGAATAAATGTTCTTAGCTACTAAATAAAGTACTTATCAGGAACTGTAGCAGATCCCCTTTATTTATAAAATGTTGAACGTTACAGATTATTTCCATATGTTGACCCAATACATTGATTGCTTTGTTACCTAGACTCTTACCATCAATGCAAGCCTTGGTGCAGTAATGAGCCATACGCCACTTTTTCATAAATTGAATTTTAGACGGCACATGGTTTCTGGCTGTATGCTGCAATGTTTGATGTAAAAATTATCCATGGAACACACGTTACTGAAAAGTTGCATGGCTCGTTTTTGCATCAAACAAGCTTATGTTTGTGTATATTTTTTATAAAAAAAAAGTGATGTTTTTGCTGCTGATGCGATTTGATTAGTGATAAAAAATCATATAATTACACTTTTGTTTTATTTTTTTTGTCTGTTTCTATATTTTGGCTGCAAAAGTGAGTCACGTACGTCAGTTTTTTGAAAATATTTATCAAATTATGCAGTTTTTTTTTTGTTTACTAATTAAATTACTTTATTTCAAATAGAAAGAAATTTATTTTTTCCCACTTGAAACAAAGTAACGCAAAGAGAAAATTGAAAAAAAACATTTTAAAGTTTTTTTCAGTTTTCTCAAAAGTAGGCTTTCTACACATGGATCATTATTGCACCAAAGTCTTCAATTTCTTTTTGCATTCCATGAAATTTGAGAAGCACATTATATACTTACTAATTTCTTTTAACATTTTTAAATGGATTTCATTGTGGTCCCATTAAGACAAAATATATATGGACCTGATTTGTTCTATCGTATTGTTCCTTACTTACTTCAAAATAACCATTATTGATCTTATTAATTTGACCAAGAGCTTACCCGTTTTAAAGCTGTGTAGCAAAGTTTTTTTCTCTTATTTCTATTTTGTAACATTAAATATTGGATATAAAACATATATGGGTTATATGGATTTATATATATTTTCCTAAATCTGTATGGAAATCTTGAAGATAGGTCAACAGTTGTGCAAAAGTTGGCCTTTCATGGGGATTAATAAACCAACAACATTTCATGACTGTAAAGCTAAATTTAAAAGTTAAAAATGGTCGAAATGGTTAAAAGTATACTCACAGTTCATCTGGGCAACTGATGGGTTGATGTAGCCTGTAACCTGATTCCAAATAATTTGTCATTACGAAGAAATCAATATCTGCATATGGTTGCTGTGCTAAGGTAGTTAGCTCCCAAAGGAGAACGCCATAGGACCACTTTAACAATTTGAAAAGTAGAAGGATTAAAATTTTCGCGAAGCCCTGTATAACGTGTAGCAAAAATTCTTTATGGAATTCATTTGGAATTCGTCACAAACATGCATATACGTACAACTAGAAATATATCTGACATTTTTTTCGAATCAAGGTCATTAACCTATGTCTAGCCTTGAATTAAATAAAATTCATTCACATTATTAGATAAAATCACATATAGCTGTTGCCAAATATTGTTGAACTTTATTGAAGTATCCTCCTTGATATACGTTTTGAAGATAGTACACATAAAATCTACTTACCAAATCAGAAGCGGCTGTAAATTGCTTTTGTAATAAGCTTTCTATAGCTAGCCATTTAACTGGTCTATTTTCATTATCATATAAACAACAATAATCATCAGGGAAGAAGTCACGGGACAATGCACTATCTGTTATTTTGACATGGAGTTTATCATCAATTCTAAAAAAAAATAGATTAAACAGAAATTGCACCTTCATCATCTTTTGAAAGTTTCGAAAGTCAAATAAGAATCAAGAAGAAGGCTCTATTATGAGAAACAGAATATATTCTAGAAAAGATGCCGTGTATAACTTTGATTATCGCAATATGTATAGAGTACAAACAACCACTCCCATACTCACAAAATAATATCAAAATCTATATGCAATTTTACGCAATAGATCAAGCGTGGGTTTTTTATTTTATTATTAGAAGCAGGAAATCCAACCATTTGATTCTTATTTGCTATCAAATATTGGAAATGTATACAAATATGGTAGTGCGTAAGCTCTGGGTGCTGGACCATATTTTATAAAAAGCAAATTGTAAAGTACACTTTTCAATTGTATATTATTGCAACATATGCTATGGAAACAGCGTTTTCAGAGTTTCATCATGTAAATATATTCAAAAAGTATCCTTCGCCGGCCTGTCAGAATTTCGGGAAAAAGTAGAGAATATATAAAATAGATAAGGTATGCATACAGAGAATTTGAACACAAAAAATATGAATAAAATATAAATGAATTAATGAAAATACACCAGGAAAGAAAGGTGATTTACACCATGATCTAAAAGGAATTGCTCAGATATTTTGACATATGTACAGTTGCGGATATAAAAGATAGACAGCGTAATAATATAATAAAGCAATATTATTTCTGGCGGTTGACGGAACACGGTTACAGAATAAGCAACACATGGATCAAATCACAAAGAGGAACAGAAGACAACACCAGTCTTTAGAAAACCTCTGAAGAATCTAACAGTATGCGTACTGTTACAAGCTAGAAGGCTTTGGAAAGAAGTACATAAACTGAAGCGTAAAAGACTGGACCAATATATTCGTAAATTCATTTCCAGATAATCCACTTCTCGAGGCAAAAGTATGTAATATTACATACAAAAACTGTAGAACTTTTCGTGAGTTACTTAATTGTCCAATTTCATTAGTTTTTCATTTAATATTCTTTGATTTTTTCAACTCGCTTTTCTCAGAAGCTTTCACAATGAATTTAATATATACCTTGCATTCTTTTCTTTCGTTTCTTTACAAGGATTTTGTTTTCAGCTGGATGTCTTACATGGATGAAAACTCTGCTCTTCAAGGTGAACAAAATACCAATTATACTTAGTAGAAGGCGAAGAAGAAGAAATGCTTTTGGTATAAATCTTGGATAAAAACGAACTGGCTATCTCTGTTTGAATTATTGCAATGATTTGCACCAGACTGGCCCTATCAATCTTTTATAGCTGCAACTATATATACTTTCCTTGGACAAATTTTAACAGAGAGCAGTGTATAAGTACATCTTTTCAAAATGTTTGATAACTGAAAGCTCACAATCAGCATAATATATAAGGATAAATTTTGTAATATTTACTTAAGAATTTCATTTGTTTACTAATTATTATTGGGTAACTGAGGTTACTGAAAAATTTTTTTCGCTCCTACCAAGTACAATATTTGCATACTATATCCTTCTAAAATTAAACAATAAATAACATATGTACATACACACATATTCTAGCTCACTTACACGCAATTTCTGGTGGCTATGTCTTTATGGCAGAGGTATTGGGAATGTAAATACATAATTCCAAGTATAATTTGAATACCGATTTCCACTAAATTCCTAGTGGACAGTGCATATTGCTCAATATCTCGTTGTCGGCATTTCGTTAAGAACCTGAAAGGGTGTAGGGGCTCGTAAAATCGAAATTTCTTTACGACCACTTTTATTTTTCGAAACTGACTTTGCGGCCTTCACTTTATATGGCTGTGCAAAAAGGCTTTCGAAATAACCTAAATATTATTACGAGATTGCCTTTTCAATAGATGACGTGCAAAAAAAATATATGGATTGGTTTATATATATTTATGTATGTATATGTAACGTTCGTATATACAGACCAAAAACTATAAATCTTTCGTCTTTTATGGTGCATCACCCTTTGTTTGTTGAAATGCTTTTGTTCGGCAATATTTCTTTTATTTATTTGTTTCGATAACATATGCTTCTTTGTTTCCAATAAGCTTTATTTATTTTCGTCAATTGTTTAAAACATTCTGGAATATACCCCACGAGATTTCACTCAAAATCAAAATCAACTTTTCACAATTTCTGCTTTAAAACCCTCTTAAGATTTTTCTACAATTTATCAAAACAGACTTCTAGATTGACGTAGTTCTTTTTTTTCATTTTTTTTACTCTTCGAACAACAATTACACAAGACTCTAATTGCCAAATTACAAAAGGTAGAAAATCGCTGTTTCTTTAATTCCGTTTAGTTCATTGAAATCTTTAAAATAAACTTTAATGCAATCTTTCAACTCTCTCCTTTATCCGTATATAAGAAGAAAATGAAAATTGGAAAAATTTGAAAATTTAAAAATACCATCATTTCTAATAAATCTTGATCCACAGAGTACGAAAATTATTATTGATTTGATTAGATTTTGAATGGTTTTTGAGGTATCATTGCTGGAATTTCTGAATTAAACAAATAAGTAGCTTTGTGATCCAAAAATTGCTATTATGAGCTTACCTTGAATTACTCCAAGATTGTTTCTACGTCGAAATTAAACGTGAAATTAAAAAAAAAATCTCCAAATCAAAAGTTACTTTTCAAACAGAGCACTCTTACAACTTTTGTGCATGTTACAAATCCCTCAATAGTACTTTTTCTAGATAAAAGCGGACTCATAGAATCGATTTGCTGTCGCAAGTAATAGTTACTAAATTATAGAAGATAGGAATTTTCGTCTTTCAATTCAATCCAATTAGCTTTATACCCGTTTTTTTCAAGCATTTTTTTTTGTTTATCTTTTTAACATTCTATTCGACGTTCTTTTTTAAGATACATACGTCTAAATCAATCTTTGGTTTGGAGTTTGCATTTAATATAGATTTTACATACAAAATTTATTTGATCTTCGAAGTTTTCTTTGTGTAACAAAAATTTTAATATCTATGAAAAGGCTTCTCCCCAAAATGTTATTAATATTTGTTTCCGATACTCGAACAATCTTCCTCTGTTTGAATTTCAAAATAAACATGTGGAACGTTTATTTTGTACAAACATATTGCGTATCCCCCAAAAAAATCTGTACCTTTTAAGATTGCCCCTATTAACGTAAGGATAGACTAGCAGGGGCTTCCGGACATTGTCAATATTTGCAGCAATAATCGGCAGTACGTTTTTGTGCATCATTCCATACATCATAGTCCCTTCGTTTAGAAACAACGATATTTGCAGTTTAGAGGCAACGTCTGGAACAACACAAACAAAAACGAATATGCAAATATTCATCCTGAATTTACGAGTTTATGTTCCCGGATTTTTTGCTGAGACATATTTTTCAATTTCATACTTACCGCTAACCGTTTTAACCAAGACGGTTTCCTTAATACCTAATTTTCCTTGGTAGATCTGTCCAAAGGTACCCTCTTGCGTGAGATCACCGATACTAATATTTGTGCGTGGTATTGACAGCGACCTCAGACGGTCAGTAGGATCACACAAGTGTGGATCCTGTAGCGGCGTCTGTAACACGAAGAAGAAGGCATCTTTTTTTCTGATTTAAATATTAAAATCCTACATGTAACTTGAAGAAAAACAAATAAATATTGTAACATATTGTATAAAACTAATAAAACGATAGCACTTTTACTATTGGGAATAGTAAAGTACTTCCTATACAAAAATCATTATTCTTGTATTTTGTGTTTAATACTTTGTGTTTTTGTTTGTTTTGCATCTTTTCTTCTTAAATAGTTTGTTGTTGATTTTAAAACGAGCTAATGATTGGTTTTTCCGTATTTCTTATGCGTTATTAATTAATTCTTCTAACTCTTCACACTTCATACACTGACAATTATGTCTGACACAAAGGAATATTTATATTTGAATTAATATATTTACAAATAATGTTATCTGTTATCTGGTATATTGTTGAAAACTAAAAATTACATTACATAAATATGTTCAGCAACTTGTCGATGTCGATATGTTATAATTTCTTTTAAACAAATGGAATAGAAAAGCTATTAAAGTTACTTGGGAATTGAAAAACATTCTATACTAAGATATCAGTTAGTGTCAGAAGCAAATCAAGAGTTATTGTAGAGGAACTTGAGTAAATATGCAATAACGTGGGTTATGTTTTCGAACTTATAACTTATAAGGAGTAATATGTTATTTTGAGCATAAACACAGTAACAAAGGTAAAAGGATCAATATCCTAATTCTCTTAGAAAATCGGATCTTAAATAACTATACAATAATTAAACTAAAATTACTATTACTCCGCTGCTAAGTAATCCTATTAGTGTGATGAAGCTTTATATACAGCGAACTAATAGTTGGAGCTCTTCCAATACATAATTCTCCCTTTCATTCTCCAAATATCTCCTTGAAACTAGTACACTGGCCGACACTTATCAATTGTTGCTTCCTCTATTGAGAGCGCTTTATATTACAAAACCCACCCCCATGGAAAAATAATCGCTTTAGGACAGGCGGCAAAACCACGTTATTCATCGGACTCGTGGTTGTTGTATTCACTTGCTTTATCTTCTACTGACCACGTCCTTGTTTCCCCTATTATATCGTACATAACAGAATAAAAATTGCTAACAATAGAATTCTGAAATTAACAATAGAAATAAACTAAGGGATCCGTCGGTTGTCTCTAAATATTTAGGAAATGAAAAGGTTAGATTACATCTCCGACTAATTAGAGTTTCTAAAGTAAAAATCGATCCCCTAAAAAAAATTATCTTCAAAGGTAACACGTCTACATCCTTTATGGAATAAAAATAGCGTCGCTTTTCTTTTCCTGAAAATTGCAAGATAAAGACACGCCACAAAATGCATTATCCACTTTTAAACACCTCATACATAAAACTCTATCTTTGGGCGAGAGAATTTATTTGAGATTTTTATTCCTTATTCGCTGGCACGTAATATTCTTGTAAATAGATCCCGCGCAAAGCCTTCTCTCTTTCCCTTCTTGTTACCATTCTTCGATAAAGATTTTTAATGTATGTATATTTGATAGACGGGCTTGGTCGTCGTGTCTTTGTCTCATCCTTGCAGGTTGCGATCAACCCCTCGAACTATGGTAAATTGAATGTGCTGTGGGGTATGACTAAGCTATCTTAATCCCTCGAGAATGGTCTCAAACGGTATTTACTTTAGACATTGAGCCGGAGCATGTTACTGTCGCTGTTGGAATTGCATCTCGGGGTTTCTCCCTCATACTCCTTCGAGCTTATCTTTTTTTCGCCATAACTGATGGCAAATTTCTTCTTACGAAAATCTCAGCCAGTACAGGAAACTTGTAGGAATCAATCTATTACGTACACATCTCAAGAAACGATTTTTCCTTTTGGATTATTTTTCCGAACGTCAATATTAACTCTTTAAATTCTCAGTGAAGAATTTGAAATGTTTTCTTTCACCAACATGTTACATTTTTGTTTTCATACTCTTTGGGTATCCTCAATAACAAATACAATACTGTTAGAACGCAGATAGACATATTGGTATTATGCAGAAAGAACGAAGTATCATATTAATAATGAAAGTCTGAAAGGATTATCAAGTACTTAATTGAGAAAATCAGAAAATTGCAGACAGAATCCTTTTGTTATTTCCTACTCTTGTGGACATCTAACAAAAGCGGCATTCATAGGAGAATTTCTAATTCTATAAATTCACAAAAACAATAATCAAATCAATGAAAATGTTGTATTTTCGAAAATATGAATATGCTCTCGAAAGATTGTCAGGGGACAATGGATAGATACAAGTCAAATGTGTTCAGTTAATTTTTGCAAAACGGATTGCGAACGAGATTTACAAAATGAATAAGTGACTGTTTAGTTCAACGGTTTAAAAACACAATTTATATCAAACAGTAATTAGATATACATAATAATATTTAGTTACAGATTTACTCACGCAGAGAGAAGAATTTTTTTTAATCAAAGAAATATGCATTGAGTTAAAAAATAACCTATGCTAGATGTTTGAATTAAAGTATCAAGAATTCAATTTATACATCTTATTTTCTTTTTCCCTTTACTGACAAACTCTATCATGCAAATCACAATAAGATTTACTTTCCGGGGTTTATTTGACGTTTTCCCAAATCAATAATATCCCATCAAATCGTGTATATCTCTCAATCTAGATTTTTTAATAGGGCCTGTAGCACCCTCTTGACTGTATTTGCGGGGTGCTTGAATAAACGAGCATTCTGACAGGCTGTGGCCGCGTGAAATGCGGCTGAAATTGTAAGGCCTAGCCACAATACTTCACACCTTCTCATCTCACGAAAATTCTATAAACTCGAACTTCCGGCATTTGATATATCCAATAATTTGAGAAAGGATATTCAATAGAATAGGATCGCTTAAGTGAATACAAAAAAAAGAAGAAGATGGTATTAAATGGTTTTATTGAAATATTTCAATTTCAAAATAAAGGGAAAGGAGAAATAAACAGGTCGATTTATTTCTTACTTACCTGTGATAATAAAATTACTTGGGAAGACGCATAATACGAAACTCTAAGTGCATCACTAGTTGCATAAGGTGAAGGGGAAGGTGGACTTTTATGAATACTAGCTATCGTAGCGTAACTCCCACTACCAGCGCTTGGTGTTCGGCCAATGGCTGAGTTCAAGCGTACAAATACATGTTGATTATTGTCGTATACAGCGCTCATATAACTGCAAAATAAGTCCGGTTAAACCTTAAACGCCGGAGATAACCACGTTTTCGAGCTATAAACCGATGGTTTATTACCTAGAACCAGATCAATACCTTGTTTTTTTATGCCATGTAAGGACAGAGGTATAAAAGAAACATTTTATAAGCTCCCGACCAAACACACTAGACTTGAACGCATTGTAAAACAAGCAATAAATTTATATTAAGTGAAAATTGAAATGTATGTTCAAAAACAAAACCGAAGGTCAAACAACAATTTTATAGATATTCGTTACGTTCTTGCATGTTAACGGTAACGATTTCAAAGAATTTCTCTTTAAAATCGATTTTTTACGGAGAAGTAATAATAATGATAATAATAAGCATAATATATTTATTATTAGAGCCCGGTAACTGGAGAGCAATCGCAGCGGCAGTGTGACTGTGTTTAGGTGGGCGGGGAGGGCTGGTCGATTATGGTACGACACGACAAATCATCATCACTCAGTTCAGTTTAGCATTGGATAGCGGATAGGGCGTGTTGATTTTATTGATACAGACGTAGTTATTAATTGTAGTTTTTAGTGAACATGTCGAAGGCTAAAAAGCGACCCTTTCAAGACATAGTAAATAAGTTCATTTCTGACTTTCGCGATTTGTTTTATAACAGGAGTAAGATAGTTTGTAAAGTGTGCAAATACATTTGATGTCAAATAAGAAGTGGAACTGTACAAGACACGTAAATTCCGCACAGCATAGAAAACGAAAACTGGGCATGCCACCGAGAAGTGCATTTTTTTATGTAATTCTTATGTTGATAAACTGTAATTTGCCACTAGGCGTATTCGATAAACTACCGTTTAAGGACTTTTAGGACAAATACAATCCCGAGTTACGGTTGCCAACGGAGAAAACGACATGTAAGCATATTGAAAAAACAGTTTCTTTGGTTATGTGTTGACGAGAGACAACAGACTGTAAAAAAAATTCAATTGTAAATATTATGGTACTAGACCCTAGTAAACCTACATTACCACTGCTACTAGCTAGCCGAAGACTACAAGAGTGTACTGCTGCAGCAATTACGAAGGTTGTACTTACAATTAGTACGTTGGAAATATTTCAAATTTCAAAAGATAAAGTGTTGATGTTTATGAGCGATGGCGCAGCGATAATGCGTTCGGTAGGCCGTTCTCTTCTTGAACATGGTTGCAGGTGTTTACATGTTACGTGTAAAATAAATCTTGTGGCAGAAACCATTCGATAATGCTCTCCCGAGGTAAATGCATTAATAGCAAGCACAAAAAAAGTATTTTTTAAATCTCCCAAACGCCTACGATCATTTCACACAGAGTGTCCTGGTATTCGTCAACCACCGGAGCCAATTCTTACACGTTGGGGAACATGGTTGCAGGCAGCTTTTTATTATGCTGAACATTTCAAAATAGTAAAAGCTGTTGTTGCACAATTCAATCCTGCCGAAGCTGCAGCTATTAAGGAGGGCCAGTGAAATTTCAAGATATTTCCGTTGAAACAGATTTGAAAAATATTCGTAGCTACTATAAAGGGTTAGCTGACGCAATAGACCAATTACAAAATAGATCGTTATCATTATTGGAGTCTCTGCAAATTATGGACGGGGTGCACACACAGCTACTGACTATACATGATGCAAAATATAATCGCGTTTTAGAAAAGTTCGAGAGTGTGCTACAGAAAGATCCCGATTTTAGCACACTAAAACAAATTTGTGGTGATGTATCGAATAATCCACTGACTAAGTACAAAGAGTATTTTAATCATGCATGTATGGCATCGGTAGATGTTGAACGCTCTTTTTCAAAATATAAACTCATTTTCTCACCACGGCGAACATCGCTCACCGAGACAACTGTGGAAACACATCTAATGGTGTCAACTTTTTGCAACTCTTATCCATATGATGTTAATACTGATAATGGTGCTTCTAGTTTTACTATTCCGTAGCCAAGGCTGCTTAAAAGGGTGAGTGTTTCACTACTTTTCACATATTATAATTATGTATTAGTTCTGTTATTTTTTTTCTATTTTCTTACTATTGTTTTTGTACACTAGGCAGGTACGGCTATGGCACGGCTCCCTGTTACCGGGTTCTATTTATTATTCAATAATGACTATCAATAGCAGGGTAATATCCAAAACATAATAAAAACATAAATAATTTTAGTATGGGTCTAGTTCATAGGTTCCCACAAGTCAATAGAATAAGACACGATGTAAATTTCGACTTACTGAGGTTCTTGAGAGGGTAATTTCTTGGATTTTATACATACTGCAGATGTTGTGAATACCACTAGTGCGATCATAGCTATGGAACAAGCCACCGCTATGTATAGGGAGTTTGTTGAGCTTGCTAAACCTTCGGGATCTAGTTTGATGGAGTCTAAAGGTGGCCCAATTCCTGAAAAATAATTCTCTCTCAAAATAAAATACGTCTCCTTCGTACACCTCGCGGTATTATTGAAGAAACGCGCCTTGAGGTGAAATAAATTATGCATCTGCATAGGTATATTGGACTGTCATTTATTGATTTCCGGTTAGTTTTAACTACACTAGTAACTACTCCCTGCAAGTTCCTCCTCTAGTACACGTTCTATACGAAAAATTCTCTTTTATACGAGCTTAAATTATTCAAACTCGTCTCGCGATGTGAGTGAATAATTGCCACGTTATTAATTATACAAGTTCCATATGCATATCGGCCGCCTTTCTCTTTAGACAGATACTAATAAAATTTTTATGCAAGTCTTTCACTAACTTACATAATAAGGGGCTCCTAAAACATTTAGCCATTAAAAGCAATTACTGTAGTGAAGCAAAACTTTGCGTGCTGGGAATTTCATGCATTAAAGCATTAAGTAAAGCCATCGTTTAGAGAGAAAAAATGTGTCCAGACGACATTTTAAGTACATCTTTCTTCGGGCCATAATCGTCTGGTAAAATGAGCTTTTATCGATTGGGATAATGATGTCTAATTTATTCTTGATACAATGGTACCTACAATATGCTTTAGAACTCGATAGATACTTGAGAGGATTTTATTAACTTGTCATTTGCTTCTGCAAAAATTCGCGCGCTATTGAAAATATTTTCTGCTTGATCGAGGTGGTAAAACTTATTTACCAAACGGAGAAAAAGAAGACGTCGATATCTTGTTAAAACTTTCACATTTACGATTGACGTAACTTTGATTTCACAGAAAAAAATTCATAACGAAAAGCCCGTCACATTTGTCGCCAAAAGTTGAATATAGTTAGATTTCAAAATTTATTCAAGCAGGGGAAATTTAAACTTCACCATATTGTTAAAGAAAACTTTTTTAATGACCCGTGATTTATTGCCTCGAATTGAAGTAGATATGTTACGATATTTTGAAGTGGAACTTTTTCTGAACATAAATTGACCGAATAAATAAGCAACTTTTGAAATATCGAAGTATAAAACTTTTTTGACGTGTGCATTGAATTCGCAAATGTATAATTGACGAAATTAGATCTGCTTTCGAGGGATATTCAAATGAAACGTTTGGCAACCGCCGAGCCGGAATAAACATTCCAAATCTTATTTAATATTTCATCTGTTATCCGGAATTTTTTCGCGACACAAAAAGCGAACCCATTGGCGAAAGGGGGGGGAGGAACTTTCCACGTTTGAATAGTCGACATTAATCAGAAAATTGCACGGAGATTTGCATTTTAAAAATAAACACATTTTTCGATGGGGAAGGGAGCTCGTCGTATTGAATGGAATGGACGAAACAAGAAAAATATAATCGAATTAATCTGCGGGGGTTCAAAAAAAATTAATTCAATCCACATTATGCGGTTTATACTAAAAGAAAACTTGTGCCACAGTTTTAGAGTATCCGTTTAGTTAAAAGAAAACTTATTCTTCCCCAACCATACTTTATTTTTTTTTTTACTTTTAAACTTGCTGTTTATGTTTTGTTTATGTTTGCATAAAACATCGTAATATGTTGCAGACCCAATTGTTCAAATATGTCGAGAGGAAGAGTGAGGATGTAAGTAAACAAATATAGGAGCTTTATTATTCAATTTTTACATTAAATGCTGAATACACAATTAATACCGTATCTGGGGAAAACTCGTGCGATATCTGTAGAGGGTATACACTGTTTACCCACAAAATTACCTCAAATAAACTTTGCTATCTGGGCATACAAAGAATTACAAAAAAAAAAAACGTTTGTATACGTAATTATCGCCTGATTTCTTCTTATGCTTCAATTTTTGATGTTCCCTAGGGAACCGTTTTAGGGCCAGTGTTATTTAATTTATATGTAAATAATTTAGTAGATAGTGTGAATCATTTCTGTACAATTTAGGGAAAAAGTTCTCATATAGGTTCTCATAAGTTATTCAGAGACAACTTAACATGCTTAATATAAAATTATATTCAATTATACGGGGTGCTGATTTGTTAAATGGAATATTCTATATATTACTGCGTCTTTTCAATTCAATTCCCTATAAATACATTGCTGTTTTCCATAACAAATTTATAAAAAAAATATACAGGGTGGCGGAGACCAAATGAGTACATTTGAAAAAGGCGTGGTTTGCGATCGGTAGGTGGGGGAAGATCGTTCAAGAGCTCATTCTGTAGCATTTGTTGGGAAGTTTAGTTGCCGTGGAGGCGTCATTTCGTAATAATGAGTGTTTTGTGGCCACGCGACGTGCCTTCCGAACACATTTTAACCTCGCTCCGCGTGCAACCCTCCCGAATAACCATTCGATTTCTAAATGGGTTGAATATTTTCGTCCACAGGGTAATATTGTCCCAAAGACCCCCTCCACACGTGTTCCAGCTATGGTGACACCCGAGAATGTGGATCGTGTCCGAGTCTCCGTTGAGAGAATCCCACGACGCGCCCAAGCACTTGGAATTTCGCGACGGAGCCTTCAAACCATTTAAAAAAAACATTTAAAATTCCATCCCTTCAAAATAATGGTCGTCCATAGGCTCCTTCCAATTAACAACGTTCAAAGTGTGCAATTCAGTGAGCGCATGTTGGATATTCTTCAGGACGAATTTGCATTGATCATCACATCGGACACTTTCATTTGGATAGTTACGTAAATAAACAAAATTGCCGATATTGGGCAACTGGCAACCCAAGAGAATTGCACCAGCAGCCTCTTCACAGCGAAAAAGTAACAGTTTGGTGTGCTTTGTCGAAAATTGGGATAATCAGACCTTATTTTTTTTTTAAATTAAAGAGGGCAGGCGGTGACGGTGAATTCAGAGCGATACGACGCTATGCTTCGTGAATTTTTTATTCCCTACTTGGAGGAAAATGAATGGGACATTCACATCATCTGACTTCAACAGGACGGAGCCACTGCTCATACCGCGTGAAATATTTCCGGGACATCTATTTTCCAGAAATGGTAACGTTCCGTGGCCACCTGGCTCGCCCGACCTCACCCCCTGCGATTTCTTCTTATGGGGGCACCTGAAGTCAAAAGTGTACGTTGACAAACCACGCACTATTCCACATTTAAAAGACGCCATACGACGTGAAATCGCAGCAATACAGGTTGAACTGTTGGAGGATGTGATGAGGAACTTTAAAGACCGTCTGCAGGAATGTGCAACCGAGGAAGGACGGCATTTATCGGAAATTCTTTTTCATAATTAATTTTTCTTCTGCATTACAATAAAATTTCCGTTCATTAGCTACAAATTGTGATTTTTTTCATCCCGATAACTAGAAAATTAAAGGTAAGACGTCCATTTCAAATGTGGTCGTTCGGTCTCCGCAATCCTGTATATAGAACTTATGCTATGTTTCTGTAGTTTTAATAATTGTCTTTCACCGAGCTAATGCATATTTTTCTATATTCCCGAATACTATTTATAGGTCTAACTAATAAACAATGGTGGTGTTAGAAACTCCAACAAATACTCAATTGAATCATATTCGCATCACTCCCTTAGGATGTAAGGTATCCTGTATGCTTGAATATAATTTTACCTTGTGTCCGAATAGTTTTTATCTGAAAAGTTTTTGCCTAAATGTGATTTACATAGTTTGGTTCGCTCCGAAATACGATGATTTTAGTGAAAACTTCCCAGAGGGAAAGAGCTCGTTTTATTCTAATTCTACTGCATTTTCAGTTCGAATCCTGTTCCATTTAAATTAAACATAAACATTACTTTATAGAGACGCGACGTATTTCCACAATTAATTTTAAAATGTAATAATACTTTATAATCAGTCGTTAGAGATAAGAGGAAAGGAAAGTCAGTTTACCTTTTAAGCATATTTTGTTCCTACGGAAATTCAAGGATGTCTCGTTGTGTAGACGATTGTAAGCGCTGACATTGAGCTGCAGCTGAACCTGTACTTCGGCACTTTTAACGCCTGTACACAGGAGTTTGACTCTGTAAAAGAGAGTTTAGTTACAGTATCTCGGCCGAACAACTGACAACGTGATTCTTATTGGGTGATTCGAACCTAAACGTCTGCACAGATGTTGGAATTACACCCGTCGTTGAAATATTCATCTGGGGTGGTAGCATTACTCCTTGATTGTCGTAGTTTACAGTTAATACGTATGGCAACTGGAACATCAATAAAATTAATTCAATTTTTGACCCGTCATCTTCAACCGTATTATTTTAAATCTCAAACAATAATTACTTAAAAAAAAACAGGGTTCGGGTTAACCGAAATTTTCCTAAATTAAAACTTCCAATGATATAGGAGCAGGTTAAAATGTATTTAATGAACGAGTGAATTTAATTAATGAGAAAGAACCTAACAAGGGTCGAAAAGACAGTAGACCAGAGTTAATTTGATAGGTTTTTGTGGTCAAAAGCTTTTTTAATTATCAACATTTATTTTTGCTTTGAAAATTAAATAACTTTGTTGGATTCTCATTTCTTCCAAAATGAAATTCTTTAAGGGTAGCTTTGTTATTTTTTCCGGTTTCCAATTAGAATATGTCGTATTATTCTGGATAATCTGGATTGACATAATCCGTTTTTAAAATGTCAGGGTTTTTTGCCAAAATTTCAATTTATATATTGATTCCTTGAAGCACCGACTAAAGTTCCAATTATCTCAAGTAAAACGTGACGTGGTCGATTTAAATAATAAGGTATTAGCAAAATTACCATAATAGAATTAGGAAAATGACGGATTTTTTCTTGACATAAGACATAAGATCTTCGTAAAAGAAATTATTTTTAAATCTATTGCTTATATTACTTGACAATGTTTCCAAAACAGGTATTGATACCAATTAATTAAAATCCGAATCTTCGTTGTATTCATCCTTATTTCTTCAGGATGTGTACAATAACGTAAGCGAAGGAAAAAACATTGATTTAACAGCATCATTAGGGTCTATCGTGTTGTTTTTTTTGCTGATATTTTTATTTACTCAATCAATAATAAAGGAAAAACATTTCAAACAGAATCTTCGTCAAACAAAATACACGGTCGATCTACCTTTAATTGGTATCTGGTCTTCTCTTTTCCTGAAAAAAAAACATAGATATCTCATATATATAAGGACAATAAACGAAGTTGATGAAGGCAAGACTTCTGACAGGGATACCCTACTTAAAAATAAATCAAGCGTTTAAGAGTTCAAGAAAATGTTTGGCCAATTTTTATTTTTTCGAAATAAATAATTCCTTATCTCGCTGTTATTCCTCGTATTTCGCTTTACTTTTGCAAAGAAAAGAACGAACACAACCCCGGTGATGTGTATTGTTCCATTATACTATCTACACCAGTTTCGATATCAGAAAAAATCTACTCTTTCAATTTAGTGATCTTTCCGATAAACCTGAAATGTGCGGAGGAAATTTTTTTCAAAAAAAAACGTGTGCGTGGATGGAAAATCTATCTGTAAGAAATGTGGTTTTAAGGAAAGTCCACTGAGAACCTGTTTATTTAACAATTTGTCATTTTCCATATTGGATCCTTGAGATGTTGTCTTAGACCGCGAACCTCTTCCTCGGTTCTTTTACACGTCTTCTCAAGAATTCCGAATTTCAAATTTCGTTTAAAATCCTCCACTCTCCTATCTTTCTCTAGGATTTGATCAATATTTCATTCTAATTAGGAGATAAGCTGAATTAATTAATAGTTAGGTTAATTAGCAGGTTAGAGTTTACACAGGCGTTAATTCGTACTATATTATATTACATTTAGTCCGGTGCTTTATATAAAGACGGAAATTAATTAGCACTACCCATGTGAAGAGCCCTACGCTTCAGTGGAGGCGTACATATTACAATCAAACGTGATTTAAGTACTAAATTTAGTCTGTGGGTTATATTATGTCCTGATTGTTTGATGAATGTTTGTCACTTGATATCAATAAGAGGTTTAGGCATTACCAACATCAATTAGGAATCTTAGCAACGTATTCGCAATGGGAAGACATATACAGCCCGTACAAAATCAATTTTTGCACGAAGAGAAATTAATGTTATTATTTTCAATGAATGATTTGATAGGATATTAAGAGTATTATCAGATAAGGCTGTTATTATTATGGAAAAAATACCCACAACAACGCCAAGAAAGCGAGACATGCAGGTTTGGTTGAAATCAAATGGTATTATCAATGGTATAATTATGGTTCAATCAGAACGTGTAACTGATGAAATAGCTACAAATAACGATAAAGCTGTTTCGAGATTGTCGCCATACCATCCTATTGAGCTAATATATGCTCGAATAACAAATGTTTCTAGAAAAAAGGGACAACAAAGAATATGTGAATTAGATGGTCTAATTGATGATATTGAGACTTTTGTTGCTTTACGCATTGATAATCGACGTAATGGTATACACGCAGAGAAACGCTTACTCGTATCAAAGCTGTCCGTCTTAATTCAAGACAATTACTGTTTCAATTATCCTCAATAAAATAACTATTTTCAATCAAGAGAAATATTTTCTTAGTTTTTCTTTTTCCGCTTAAAAGAGGCACATACTTGTAATGAAATAATTGTATTTCGTTGTTTAAGACATTTGAAGGAAGCAATTCTTACTATAAGTAAATGGCCATTATAACACAAAACAATATTTTCTTAAGGGTAGTAAATAGTTTTCTCAATTCCAGAAAGTGTTTAGGTTTGCTCATAAATCAATAAATAGTTTCATGCAACGTTTCATAAATATTTTCAAAAGATACCGCTTACAGTAATATGTTTTCCTTTTTATTACTATTTACCACGTGTACTAATTTAACTATAGTTTTTTTAAAATATATAATAAATAATAATAAAAAATGGAATAAATAACTTTAGGTTTTCTTTTTCCATTACTGTAATTTTTCTTTTATTGGATATCCTTGTAGTTGGCCTGATGATGTACTTTTTGAACACGAAACCGGTCCCCTAATTTCTCAATAGAACTTTGTGAGATCTGGATCATTTCTTCACTTCTACCTTTAATATAAATATTTTCTTAACTTAAAACTAAACATTTTTCTGTCTTGGATTTTCTTGATTTTCTAACACCAAGAAAATATTTTTTTAATACAAATAAACTTTCAAGAAAATTATTTTCTTATATTATACATTTTTATTGTCTTGAAGTAAAAATATTTTTTTGCATGAAAATCTATTTTCTTGATGCAAGAAACCATTTCCCTGTATGTAATTTGAATCGATCACCTTTAACATTTAAAATAACTTTTGGTTACTAAATATGTACACTGTAAGAAATGAGGATAAATTTAAGTCCTCATATTACAAATTTTCGGTATAAATATTTTCCTTTATCCCCGCCTCCTTAAAATATTTCATGCGTTGCCGCGAGAACAAAACATCAACTCTTTCTTATTTGTGGAAAATAAAATTATGCATACCGCGTTATTTAGAAGTTAGAATCGGCGGTAATACGTATAAAACTTCTAACTTTTGCATATTTTGATTAAATCAAGCTATTTCTTTGTCAACTATATACCTATGTACACATCAATCCGTATCGGAATTTCTTTTGTCAGTGTATATTTACCTTTGCAACAAGCAATTTCATCTAATCAAATTACACCCAATTCTGTTTTTACACGAACTTCTTTTAGACGATTTTGATTTAACACGAATTAGAAAAAAAAATTAATTCTCTTTTTACACGACTTCTTTTGATTTAACACAATCAGCCCAAATTCAAAGAAGAAAGTTTTACTTTACTTTTATTTTTATAACTGTAACATTGAAGACGAGGAATGTAATGCGATTTCCATTTGTGGGAATTTCCCGAATTTTATAGCCTCGATATGGAATTTTGTCTGCTTTGTCTGCATTTTGAGTTTGGTGTTCAAAGTAAAAAGTACCTTTGTGATGTTTATAAAATTTAATAAAAATCAAAATAAAATTCGTGCATAATACATACTTATTAATTTTGTGTAAAAGCTATAGTTTAAAATCTTTGTTTTATTAATTACTGAAATATTTTTCGGTAGCCCTTTCATAATGTCACATAATTCACACATATAACAAAAGCGAAAAGAAAGCGATCTCTTTGGATATTGAAATTCAAATTTTAGATCGCCTTGCAACTGGACAAGGTGCAACGTCTGTAGGAAAGCATTTTGGTTTACATGAAGCTACCGTAAGAACTATCAAGAAAAATGAAGCTGCTATTAGAAAGTCGGTATGTTCTGGAACAAAGGTAAGTGCTAAATCATCATCATGCACAAGAGATATTGTCAAAGAGAAAATGGAAAAAGCTCTGGTAACGTGGATAGAAGATAAATCGCAAAAAAGACCAGTAAACGGAAATGCCATCAAGCAAACAGCGTTAAGAATGTATAGACGGATTAAAGAAATAGAACCAGGCACTTCATCTGTGTTAAACAAAAAGTATGAATTTCCTGCAAGTACAAGTTTTCTCAGAAGACATGCTTATCACAATATAAACATTAAAGGTGAAACTGCATCTGCAGATGAATCGGCTGCTAAAGAATTTCCGCAAAAACTTGCTAAAATAATTGAAGATAGAGGCTATACTCCTGATCAAGTTTGGAATGCAGATGAAAGTGGTCTTTTTTGGAAAAGAATGTCGAACAGAACTTACGTAGCAAAGGCGCAGAAAAGAGCTGGTGGGTTTAAGGTAACTAAGGATCGTGTGACTTTGTTATTTTACTTCAACACTTCAGGAGATCTTATGTTGAAACCACTGCTTGTAAATCGAGCTCTAAAACCACGTTCAATGAAAGGTGTAGATTTGAATAAATTGCCAGTTCACTGGATGGCAAACGAAAAAGCTTGGGTTGCCACAGATATCTTTACTGAATGGTTTAATAAATGTTTCGTCCCAGAAGTTAGGCGCTATATGAACGTCAAGGGTCTCGAATTCAAAATTCTTTTGATTATAGACAATGCACCCGGCCATCCGGTCTTAGAACATCCAAACGTGCAATTTTGTTTTCTGCCGCCTAATACTACATCCTTGATACAACCGTTAGATCAAGGTGTAATTACGACATTTAAAACATACTACGTAAAACGAACATTTCAGTACGTTTTGGATAAACTGGACGATGAAACACTAACAGTCATTGATGTGTGGAAGAAATTTTCAATTATGGATTATATCAATCAAATTGAATTAGCGCTAGCTGAATTAAGAACATAAACTTTGAATGCATATTAGAAAGCTGTTTGGCCAGAATGTATTAAAAACAAAGATCCCGTCCTTCCTAATACGACCGATTTTTCCAACATCATAACATTGGCACATACAATTGGCGGAGAAGGATTCGATGATCTATCGTTTGAACATATTGATGAATTATTACTTGATACAGCCCTAAACGAAGATGAAATAATAGTGGTTGTCCTTGAGACTCCTGATCCTAAAGAATATAGTGATAAAGACGAAGAAGATCCTGTTCTAAATGCAGATTTAATCAATCATTTTGTTAAACATAATGCTAATAGGGAACGAGCTGGGAAGTTTCAACGTGATCTGAAGTCATTAATGTCCTACTACAGAGAATTATACAATGGCCTAGCCAAAACACAAACACAACGATTAATTACTGAATTCGTTCTTAAATCCACTGAAACATCGGCACCACAGGAGGCTAGTACTAATTTTGTTCAAGAGATTACAGGAAGAATTTCACCAATGGAGCACGAAGACGATAGCCAAGATATTTTTTTTCCTTTTCAAATGATAATTTACTTTGTATGATACATGTGCAATCTTTATGAAATCAAATGTTTAAGATACTAACATGAAAACTCATCATTTATTGTATTATTTTTGCTGATTTCTTAACACTGGAACCAATCTTCTATTTTTCCAGAGATGCAATATATTTTTTTACACGAATTTCTTTTACACGTATCCTTCGGGAACGTATCTATCGTGTAAAAATAGAATTGGGGTTTATATTAGTGTAGATGCATTAAAATTGTTGCAGACGATATTACCAAGCAGTCATTGAATTCCGTTTTCGAACTTGCACGGTTTCAGCAGCATAATCGTACTCCAATAGCGTGTTACCCCTAGTAACCAATATGGGATAATTGGGACTGAATGCATTCAACTGAAGCTGAAATTTTCATTATATATTTTGCAGAATAATATACAGATGATTGTTAGCCTATGCGACTACTTAATTGGTAAGCAACCGGGTGTGTAATTCTTTGAAATATCTCTAGTCTAATTCGATCGACCCTACGTGATTTTCACCCCTTACATTTCTGTGTTGTACGCTGTTTCGATTTCAAATCATGTGTACTCACAATTGCATCGCTTCCGAATATTATACAGTGCTCTCCAAATGCTATAACCATAATTACAAATCGGAAGTAGCAATTAAAATCATATACCTGCTGAAGTTCGGAGATTTTAACCAAGTGGTTCTTAGACTAACCTTGTATTAGTCTAAAAATCACTGACAAACTTTTAGGGATGGTGGAGGATTATAAAACTCATATATTTCCTTAGTAATCTTCTAACTATTAACTAGTGAATGAATTTAACTATTACTTTTCAAATATTATAGATAACCCTATACGTTTGATTTAAAGTTAGTTGGTTTTAATTCTATAAATAATATAGTAATATTTCTGCATTATTATTTATAATTTGAGAAAATAACTGATATAGATGTTATAAACACTATGAATAAACCTATTTCTAATAGGTTTTAACGTGTTGCACTATTGTTGTCATTGGTGGTTTGACAGGTAACCAGATGTTGCATTAAGTTGAATGTTTTTGAAAGTAATTTAACTTATAATTCATCATCGATTGGAGAGAAATCGTGATTATAATTCATCTTTCGATTATATTTTTGCTACTTTATATTTTAATCTATTTGTAAGTACAATTTACATTATAATTTATAACACTTAACTTAACATGTGAATATTTTCAGTGTTTCTCTTTGAAAAAGATTTAAAATAAATCGGAAATACAAAGAAAGGTTTTTCTTTTTGGTCGATTGCAATCCCCAAAAATTCATTTCCTGTTGTCTTGACGTATTACAATCGGTATTTCTGCTCAGTTTACCATGAATAAATTGAATTCTTCGATGGCAACTGGTGAAAATATCTTAAACTCCTTCCTTATCAAAAAAATTCCATATAATATATAATGCAGATGTTGCTTTTCAATCTATACGCTCAATCACGTTTTAACCGCTAAATTTAACATTTTCTTCAGTGAATTACAATATATGGCGTTATTTTACAAATTCTTGTAAAAGAAAAATTTGCTTGTTTTCTAATTTTTTTTTTTAATTTTTTTAGATGAAATCAAATCCGAATAAAATTATTTCTTTATACAAAAGTTACCATTCGTATGTATTTTTGTTACTAAATGTTGTTATTCTAATGAAACTATATATTAGAGATATATATTAAATTATAAAGAATTAGTAAGAAAAAACGTTTAATATATTTTTAGTGTATTTTTAAATGATACAATCTTTAATTAAAAAAAAAACGTACTAGGGTATTTAAACTTCACAAATTGGAAGACATTTTAGAAAAATTGAAGAATAAAGCTATATTTTGTAATTTTGATATAGATGTGATTCTGGGTTTATGTGTAACATTGTATAAAGAAAAGCCAATCCCAATGATTTGAAAAATTACTGTCCAAGAAGTTTTATTTTGTTTTTTTCAAGTGTTTGAGTACATAATTAATGACAGATAGGTCAAAAAGCAATATCTACTTCATCAACAGAAGTACTGATACTGCGTTGTATCAGTTAAAAAAAAAAAAATTAAAAAGTCTTTGATTTTTACTTAAGGGAAAGACCATTTTCCGCAACTATGCCAATTTATTTAAAAAAATATAACTCTGTTATATATGGCAAAGATTGGTTAGCGATTTTTTTCGGCAGGCTCTGTATATATGAAATTCTAAAACTAATCAAGCATGCTTCTTCGATATATTGCCGTGAAATAAGTTCGTAACTTTGAAGTATCAAAATATTTCCCTTTGAAGGCTGGGATGATAAGAGGAAATGAAGTATACTAAATCGTTTTTTGTTAGTGAAATAACCACCGCTGTCTGTTCCTGTTGCACTGAGGGGTTCCCGGTTGCAGACAGGCATATGCGAACAAAACTAAAGACACAAATCTGACACTTCGGCGTCAAGGAAGAACTTTAATTGAATATCTCACATTCCGGCTCTAACACAGGGGATCGATTTTTTTTTAACAGCGAGTCGGAAGTAGCCAAGGAAGAGTAAATTTAAAAAAAAAAGGTTCTGATCGGAAGTACTTCGTTTTCTATGTAGCTATTAGCAATTGCCCCTTTTTAGATAGTGAGATTGTCGACTTTGCGTATGCGGAAATTGCAACCATCAGTTCGCAGCCCTTCGTTGCACCGTCACCACCGCCCTCTCCCCCAATGTTCCCTGAACTTGATCTCAAGACAAAATAATTAAGAAAAGATTAAAATTTAATGCTACGAGTTCCGACGACTCGAAAGAAAAAAGAGTAGGTTATATATACACATTACCTCGAACTTAAAAGCTTCACGAGGTTATATTAGATTTATTGCATAAAATGAAAAGTTTCCTGCTTTTGTTCTTCCTTTATACCTCACTTACCGCTAGCTGTGGATATACCTTCCATTATAAGCGAATTTCCAGTTATCCAATTATTACTTTTTATCTTCTACTTTATATTGTTAAATATCTGTTCTAAAATATGAGCTTGTGAACTCTGTAATATATAATAAATAATTTTATTATTTTTTTTTTGTAAAATCGTTCATCGTGTTTCGAAGAAAAAGGTCAAATCTTTTCATACGAAAAATGAAAATATAACGGAAACAATATCACATATAGGCAGTCCCATTCTTCTGGAATTGTAAAATTGTGCCTGTAAGTTGTGTAAACATTTCCATAACCATAAGTATTGATTTTAAATTTAAGCTGACATATTTATATTTACATGATCTATTGTTAGTTTGTACGAACTTTATTAAAAGAAAGGTACATTCACACTATAATTCTTTTTTATTTTTATATCGGTAAAATCTGTGCTTCCAGTAACATCTATTATCTAACTGTTCTTTACTTAGACTCGAAATTTGGATCAACATTTTAGAAACGTCAATGTGAACGTCAGTATCTTTTGTTTACTGTTGTCATGGTAACCAAACAATAGTAACACCAGAAACTATTTGGATGTAAGTTTCAAATGCAAGACTCGCCTTTTACTATAAATATTCATTTTATTTGAAATATTATGCATTATTATACAACAACGTTAAAGATTATAGAAAAAATGTATGATGTTATTTAAAAAAGCATCGTATAGCATTTATATTTCCTTCATTTTTGGTACGGTGCTGCCCGTAAAGAAATATTTTGGAAGTGGAAGAGATGATAATTAGTTGCATAATAGATTTAGAAAATTGTATATGGCATATTGTTAAACGCTCTCACGTTGTAAACATGTAACTATTAATTAAAATCTACTGCCTGGCGGTGAATATTTCGGAGCAATTTCCAAATTTATCCAAGCTGTACGTACGCAGATTTAACTTGACATTCTGAGCATGTTAACTTCCCAGAAATTATTAAATTAAAATCAACATTTCCTTCGTATATTCTTACTTTAATTACAAGCCGCTTTACCCCGTTTTAACATCTTGCTGACTAAATTTCTACATACGTTTCTAAGGATCTGACCTCTTATATAAACCTCAACCAAGTTTCGTACAATAAATTAAATAAATTTATGCCTACAGCAAGGAAAGGGCTATTGTATCGAATAAAGAAGACGGCCCTGATATTACAACGGTTAGAGGGTAACTCTTAACTCCCGAATTTCAAAATTATAACGCAGTAATTGTCTAACATCATTTAACTGCTGAAAACACTTCGTAAACTGACGTAAATAAAATCATGTCAAATTAAATGACACAATGCGTACACATACACACATTAAACAGCACTAAATTAATTTCCACTTACCGGATGTTTGGTGAGACTTTGCCACGAGAACAGTAAATCGGAAATATTTGCAGGAATCATAACAACGAAGTTGAGGGCGTAAGTATTAACCACTCCCTCTCTAACATAAAATAATTCAGCGTTTATACCTGAAACAAAGGCAATCAATTAAGGCATTGATTGTCAACGTTTAAACGTTCCAAATAAATTGAATACGGCATTTCCGGTCTTTTTTTTCGGTTAGCGAAAACGCATGGAGAAACGAAAAACTAGAATGAATAACAATAAAAGCGGAAATGAAACAAACTACTCTCCTGGGTGATCTTGTTGCTTTCATAAGCAAATTTGTTTGTTTTCCATTTCCAAAGTTTTCTCTTTTCTCGAGAATTCGAACAATAACTGTGTAAAACTGCGACGTACAAAGTAATCTGACATTTGAACATTGAACCATGGAAAGTCTTTTCAATTTGGAAGTCAATTAAGAGCTTAACCAACTTTTTTTCTAGCGAATTTAACTAATTAAGATTAAGACCAAGTTGTAAAAATTATATGTACGAGGTATGGCAATTAAATAACGAGAAATTGTTTCGAACCCTCGAACTGATAACACTGGCAGGTATTCAACGACGCAGGCATAAACTTCCATAGTTTTACTAAATTCGTAATAAATTTCAACTCGGTCGAGTGCTTTGTGTGCGAAGTAGTAGGTTTGAAAGGTTGGTGTTAAAGCGTTGCATGTCGAAAAAATGTGCGATAAAAAACTCGAACAGAGAATTGTGATCAATTTTTACAGGAGGTGAAAGCTGGGTCTTCCAGTATGATCCTGAGACTCGTCGGCAAAGTAAACAGTGGGTTGAGATTGGAGGAGAGCGTCCTCAAAAAGCAAGAATGTCGCAGTCACAAATGAAGACAATGCTCATTTGTTTCCTCGACATCAATGGCATTGTCCACAAAGAATTCGTTCCGCAAAGCCAAACTGTTAATTCGGCCTTCTATGTTGAAGTTTTGAAGCGGCTGTGTGCCAGGGTTGCACGGGTAAGGCCTGAACTGTAGAAATCTGGATGGATCCTTCATTACGATAACGCGCCTGCCCATTCGTCATTTCTTGTTAGACAGTTTTTAGCGAAACAAATAATTCCAACGCTGCCTCACCCTCCGTACAGCCCAGATCTGGCACCACTGGACTTCTGGCTATTCCCAAAAATAAAAAGTCCGATGAAAGGACAACGGTTCGACTCCATAGAAAATATCTAGACGGAGACGACGACAGTTTTGCAAGGTCTAACTTCGGGCGACTTTCAGAGGTGTTTCCAGAAGTAGGAAGAGAGATGGAATAAGTACGTGGCACTCCACGGGGGTTACTGTGAAGAAATGAATGCTTGATTATGATCAGTTTTTTATAAGAAAGCTTTAATAAGCAAATTCTCGTTATTTAATTGCCACACCTCGTAAATATGTATACACTGCATCCCCGGGTGGGATATTTCGCCCTAGTAAAATTTCTTATTTTCGATTTTTCTTTTAAATAATTCTTGATCAATAGTTTTGCTTATTTTGGAATGTTGAATACAGTGCTGGAACTTGCATAATAAAAATTAAAAAGTGTGAAAGTCTTCTTAAGCAAGCTACCCTTATTATTAATTTGTATTTGTGATGTTATTAAAGAGGCTTGATTCTAATCTCATGAAAAGCTATTGTAAGAAGATAATTCTTCAATAAAAATACACAACTCTTGATAAACTAGAGATAATTTAATAATAATAATTATGGATCTTGTCTTACCCGTGCCAAAGTCAACATTTTATATTTCTAAATAAAAAATATTACCTAATTATTGAACACTTACTAAAATATTGATTTTTGAGCAAAAAATGTACACTGTCAAATGTTACGGAATAGGGAACGTTTCACATCGATGTGCAATTGATGTCTTCACTGAAAAAAATCTAAATGTCAGGGTAATATTAAAATCAAAAAATTTGGTACTACTGACAATGTAAGAAATATTAAAAAAGTATAGTTCTTGTGATCACTAATATAGCAATTGAAAATCCAAATTTTCGTTACAAATGGTGATGATGCTTGTTGATTGGAATTTAGTTTAATAATGGAATAGGAAATTTTAAGAAACAGATTTTTCTATCCAAATATTTTATTCACAGACGAAGTTTTACGATAAATGGAATGGGATCCACACAAAATTTTAAAATGTAAATGTGTGTTGACGCATGTTGTATAACCGAATAATTTATCCTTATTTTTTCGTAAAAAACCTTAATCAAAATTTTTATGTGGGAATTTTTAAACAATTTCCTATTGGATGAAAAATTCTTGTTATTCTTTTTAAAAATCATATCCAGTGTTAGATTTTTCGTTATTAAAGATAATATAGTCACCCCCTATTTATTTTTGATATTCTCATTTATATGTATATTTTCTGTTATGAGTTTTATATTCATTTATATCTCATCTCATATCCATGTAGGATGCGATAAAATATCCTCTTCACGCATTTTTTTTACCTTCTCCAAGTCAATTTATGGAGGAATATAAAGCGATAGAAGTAGGTTAATTTGAATACAATAAGAGTGGTTGTGGTTTCTTATTTCTCGGTATTTCGGCCAGCTTAGAATTGTATCTAACAAGACAATTTCCCATCTCGATTTCATCCTAGGAGTCATGTTATTTTAATTAATGAATCTACTGTCAATTCGCTATACACCTTGGTAATATAATTACCCTTGTTATTTATGTATTCCCACATAAACCTTTGTTTCTCAGAGAGAAAACGGCAGAGTAGAGAATCGAATAAGAAAAACAAGTAATTTTCCATTTTAGCTTCGGTTTCCGTGGCAATTTCCCAAAAGCAATTAATGCGTTAGGTTTTCCTAACGACTATTCTTTTGTCCGATTTAGAAAAAATATTTCCGGTCTTCCATCCTCCGTTATTATTGAAAGAAGAGGTCCGATATAGTTCGAAAAAATGCAGCGTTTTTCGACACTTATCGCTTCCGGTCTATAAACGCTTAATTTTTACATCAATTTCCGCTAAACGAACGACACCGCATAGGAAGAGCAAACACTGGTCCCAAATTAAATTGTAGGATCTCAATGAGAAGTTAGACGTTGCTTTTTATGAAGCTGCGGATAGCTTAAAAGGAGAAGGTCCTCAATCATTTCCCGAAAGAAAGTATTCGGGTTTAATATACGTGGGATTAGTTGCTTAATATCCTAACCTTGCTAGGCCATTTAGATTTTCTTCCGAAACTACCCTTAGTTACATCGAAATGTTGTACCCTAAGACCGCGTATTGTGTATTTAAATAATAAAACTTGTATGTATAGTAAACTCCCCTGTTGCTTGTACAATTTCACGCTGTTAAGTTTAATACAATAAAGTTTGGTGAAAAAATTTTCCTGTAGTGCTTATTCAAACATATTACGCAATGAGTAATTTAGAATTCTGTTCAAAAGATCTCTTTCATGTAAATTTGCAAATTTGGTCCTATGACTTCGCTTTATATACATTAAATAATGTTCTTGTTAGCCGTATCTACGTACAGATTAATTTTGATGCTGAATTTGTGATTTAAAGCCATTTCAAAGTAAACATGTTGTTTTTGTAAATGAAATTTATGTCGTGATTTTGTGTAAAATGACTCATCAACAGTTGGAGAAATTATTAGGAAAATATTAAGAGATAGAATATTGGAATTTATTAACAAATATGAATACTCACAGATCGTGTTTTATTTTAATAAAGATTGTTTAGACGAGTACGATAATTGTTGATGTAAAAGAACAATTAAAAAAATTTCGTATAACGTTGGAAAATATTTAACAATATTATTGAAATTTGCATTAGAAATATTAAAATTTTTGATTTATCGGGAACACAACCAAAGGAAAAATTCCACATTTCAGCGTAATATGCATGCTGTACGCGGGATGGTACGTATTTACGCGCGGTTCGCTTTATTAATCACGCCCATTAAAAATAACGTGTAAAATTTATATATGAACATTTAGAAGTTAAATAATACCCGAGATTACTATTGATTTTGGCGCGTCAGACCTGAATTTGACACTTTTAATTTGCGCTAAACTGTGATGTTGTTTTGCCTCGATGGAAATAATTTTTCTTGTTTTTTCCAAACGTTCTTTTGTAAAAGAGACTAATGGAGAATGACGCGCTGGGACACTAACCATGCAATTTATTCCTTTTTAATCCCATTTCGTAACTCTAACCGGGCGGCCCGAAGGTTTTCCAATTTTCGCAATTTCAAAGCATCTGAAAAGGATTCTTTTTCTTTTCGCCTACCCAACCAGAGCCCTCCCTCCAATAAAATTAATTATCCCAAAACGACTGGTAAACCCCCAATATTCTCCTCTTTCTTGCCGGCCAATCTCTCCGCTAACCTAAGCGTTAAACAATTAAAACAACTGCTGTCCTATTATAGATGTCAATCGAGTTTAATAACTTTGAGGATACTCTGGGACTGGTCGAAAAGGGATTGAAATTGGGGTTAGGATAAGGGATGATATCTCGTTAAATAGTGGTAATCTGTTGAGGGTTAGCTGTTAAATGATAATTTTCCATCAAATTTATTTCACATTAAAACTACACTTGTGATAGAATTTGCTGAAATTCGTAGAAAACATATTTAATATTAAAAATTGTAATATGTGCAAGAACAATTTGTTTTTGAAAAGAACCAGTTGTTTAACAGCAGAAGGTATAAAATTGAAAACCGTTTTAGATTTCCACAAAAATACTTTTCCGACTTGCAAAGAAGATTTACTTTTAGAGCCGATGATGAACCGATAACAGCTATCGAGGACCATTTTGTGAACTGAAATACTATAAGTCAACTAATTTTATGTTCCATTAAAAATATTGATTTCGTAAATTAAAACCGAATTTAAACTGAAATTTACATGCAAAATAATGTGGTCCGGTCCTATTTTATCTTGACTGTATTTTTAAAACCCTTAGAGAAACAAAATTTAGTAGCAATAACGTAAAAGACCATTTGGACCATTGGATACAGGCTTATATGTTTGCGTATTGTTCATAGGAGCTATCTCGTTACGAGCACCCACATATGATCACCGATCTGGAAGGTTTGATAGCTAATCATGCAAGTAATTCAATTTTTATTTGCATCTATGAACAGCAGGCACTAGTAAAGTCACGTCAAACTGGAAAAACATTTTTTTACGTATTAATTCGTTTTATAGAATAAATCACGTACCAGACGAACGGCAATGAAAGGATATGTCCAAAAATATGAATGCTCGGGATCAAAAACAATGTATCTATTTATTGCTTGTCGATTTTAATGATCCGTACATTTCGAAAAGCGGTGATAACATTTTCAATTCGAAATATAAACCTTGGTGCTTATAAATTCCTCTAAAACGGGATTGTAAAAAACAACTTGAAGATTTCAAATCTCGTCAGGTCGTAAAATAAAAAAGAATTGGACAGTCCGAGAGATTACCTTAATCCACTCGCTTTTCCGTTGAAAAGATATTTTTTTTCATTGTACATTTCCATAAATTCTTCTCGAAATATTTTCTTCCAAAAATAAATACGACGTCTCTTGCGGTTGCCTTCGTAAATAATTTTTCTTTATATGTGGTTTGTGCAGCCCACAATGTTTAGGTTCTTAAATTTCAAGTCATACAATAGACATAAAAGACCATCCCAAAGCAAGTGGCAAACAACTTGAAATTCCTTGTAAATTCAGAATATTGGAACTTCACGGCTTTGTCGAGGATTTTTTTATTGATGAGAAGCAAGGATCTACCTTTGAAAGAGAATCTACAGGTTTCTTTTTGTAATTTCAATTTGTTTCGTATAAAAAAATTCACTGAAAATATTTTCTTTGGCATTTTCTTACAAGTAATTGTCACCTTCTTTTCCTCATCAAAATATAAATAGGTATCTCTTTCTTATTTCCACATCTTCGAACGAAAGTGTAGAAAATACCATCAAGAAAGTGATATAAGTCCCTGTTGGGGCGTCTTTTAATATTCCGCATTGGAATTTTTCCCGAAAATAAAAATATAAAAGTCATAGATAGAGATGAAAACCTGAACGAAATCGTTAAAAAAGAAACGTCACAATTCAGTGTTTTAATTTGTAAACTTCTCCAAGTATCTTCGAAAAAGAAAATTTGCATTATCCAAGATTATTTTTCCAAAACAAGATTTAAACTCAATTTGATTTTTTCCTCGGGTACCTATTCGCATTTGACAGTAATTTCTATTTAATTTGGTGCTGGATTTAGTACGAATTTTGTTTAATTGCATTTTTAAAACGTAATCTCGGAGATCGGTTAATCTACCGGTGGACCCGAAACTGGTAGCGAAAGCAACGATGGAACAGGCGAGAAGAAAGAATAATTTGCAAAATAAATCAAGCGATAAATGCGAAGAACCAACAGGCAAATATAAACCTTAGATATTAGGGTAGTAAATTTAATAGCCTTTGTTCTATGTTTATTGTTTACTATTATTCTTTTTCGTATTAGAAATAAATTAAAGTGCACAAAATATTTAATAAAACAGTGCTTGAGTTCGAAAATAATTTTTCGTAGCACTGTCTAGTTTAATTTCAGAATTCTTTTTCCCTCCAAATTGAAAACGTAGCTTAATATATAACGCGTTGATAAGATTTGATTAGTATAAAATTAGATCACCTTTTTCCAATAAATATAAAATTCAAACACTAAAGACCAACATTTAATTCAAGAAACAACAAAATAAATTGTTAACATACCTGTGTAAGCCTTCTAAGTGCAGATCAGTTGACGAAATTCTAAGTTACTAACATAATTTTCAAGTTAAAACATATTATTACATTTCACCATCTGAATATTGGGTATGGTCTTCTAAGGGTGCTTCTCAAATTCCAGTTACTTCCGGCAAGCGTCCGAACTCGAACGATTGCCGAAGGTAACTGAAATCAAGAAATACGTGCAGGATGTATCTGGAAACACGAGCTTGCGTCTGCGCGTAGTGACGTTTAGATATTCCTTACCAATCAGAAACCAGCAAATGAATGGTTAATCCCCCAAATTTCGCAAGTGGGTGTTACCTATTTCTTCCAGCTACTGTGCATGCGCCAAGTTTCCCAGGGGCCATTTTTTATGGATTTTGCTCTTGCGAAATAGGGGGCGACAAAACAAGTTTTCCCAATTCATGTCTTCAAAGAATACAAGAATATGGGAAACTGTGAAAGTTTGAAACGATAAATGTTTTTTTGCGAATGTTGTTTTTGGTTAACAAATTTAGCGGAAAATCTTGACAATAAGCTGAAATGCAAAATTATGCAAATATCACCTCCAAAAGAGATTTCTTTTGAAGAACTTAGAGATGTTTATTCAAAGTTACCTTTGAATGTTATTTCATTTACCAATTTTGCTTTAATTAGGTTTTTATAAAATTTATTTATCAAGTTTGTTTCATTTCCCTTTTATAGGATTTATATTTTTGCCTCTCAATAGAGATAACCGGAAATGACTTAAGTGGCACGAAAAAGTTTTTGTGGCATGTGCATATAGTTAAATTTAACTCCTTCTTATATCTCTGAGTATCATCAATCAACTTGGGACTTCGTGTGTTGCATTTTCAGATAATTTTGCTCCGAAAGTTCGCGTACCCGTAACTACAAAGTTTTAGTAGAACTAATTGAATAATATATCACTCGTTAATGTTAAATAAAATTCCTTCTCTAACTTCGGTTTGTTTCAACGGAGTTCATTTATTTAATGATTCATAAATATAACTTTCCGAAATTGATGTAAGACGTGTGAAATTAATTAATATGTAGTAGGTAATATTGCTATTGCCATGTCTAACTTAATAAAAGCAACATTACCTTTTCCACAGACAACAGGTTGCCACTAGCTTTTTTCCGTGTTCTCCAGTTATGAAAGTGAGTCGAACTTTGGGGATTTTTCGGAGGAAAACTCGCAAAACAACTACCGTTGAAAAAAACGAAAATATATGATTTGTTTTGTCGCTTACCAAGTAATTTCATCACTTCGTCTTGGGCTATAAAGACGTTGAGATGTGCGTATACTGTAGAGATGAGGGATAGCAGGAGCACGTTCTGCATTATGACACGTAACGGACTGAATGCGGCGCTAGCCGACACTGATATGAAAAGCGTCGCGACGCTCATACAGCACCGGCGTGCTATGTGCAGCCCCACTTTTCTCATGCTTTAATTGCAATTCTGATTGGATTTTAAGTAATATCTGCTACAAGCTAGAATTTGTATGAATGTTGACGCCCGTAATGACAAATCCTTGCAGCTGCCTCTTTTTTTTTGCCGCTTTTTAACGACACTTAAGCACCAATTTATCTCGTGTTCCGCTCCTTGGGGTCTTTTTCTTTTTTTTCCTTATTTTTTCCAACGTTACTAGGGAAAAAGTACACGTCTCATCTTTGTGAAAGTGCACGCCACATCTTAAGCAATTTATTTTGCGAAATTGTGATTCTATTTGCTTTAAAAATTTTCTCGGAATTTTTTTTTAGATTTATACATTTCCTCCACAAAGAATCGCTAACACAGACAGGAATGATTAACACTCTTGCTAAAAGCTCTAGAATGAAGTTCCAAAAAGGCGCGGCCACCAAAAATTACATTTATCAAATCGCTAGCAAAATAATGAATAATTTTATGGGAACAAGTCTAAGATTCTTTCAGCATTCTCAGATATTTTCTGGACGAATTAATAAATTATTGTATCTCCCAATTTTTTGGGAGTGAAATTGAAAATCTAACTCTTCAAACATTTCACTTCGAGGCAATTTAACGATGTCTCTATGTTTTAGAAAATTTCCAAGCTTACAGTTCTAAATGAAAACAGATCTTTAGAATTTGTATTGCGAATTTGTGATTTCGTTTCTTTTTAACATCTCAGAAATATTTATTATTTTCTGAAATTTCTACATTTCCTCTGCAAAGAATCACTGACATTGGCAAGTGCAATTAACACTCTTGTTAAAAGCTCTAGAATGAAGTTCCAAAAAGGCGCGGCCACCAAAAACTACATTTATCAAATCGCTAGCAAAATAATGAATAATTTTATGGGAACAAGTCTAAGATCCTTTCAGCATTCTCAGATATTTTCTGGACGAATTAATAAATTATTATATCTCCCAATTTTTTGGGAGTGAAATTGAAAATCTAACCCTTCAAACATTTCACTTCGAGGCAATTTAACGATGTCTCTATGTTTTAGAAAATTTCCAAGCTTACAGTTCTAAATGAAAACAGATCTTTAGAATTTGTATTGCGAATTTGTGATTTCGTTTCTTTTTAACATCTCAGAAATACTTATTATTTTCTGAAATTTCTACATTTCCTCTGCAAAGAATCACTGACATTGGCAAGTGCAATTAACACTCTTGTTAAAAGCTCTAGAATGAAGTTCCAAAAAGGCGCGGCCACCAAAAATTACATTTATCAAATCGCTAGCAAAATAATGAATAATTTTATGGGAACAAGTCTAAGATCCTTTCAGCATTCTCAGATATTTTCTGGACGAATTAATAAATTATTATATCTCCCAATTTTTTGGGAGTGAAATTGAAAATCTAACTCTTCAAACATTTCACTTCGAGGCAATTTAACGATGTCTCTATATTTTAGAAAATTTCCAAGCTTACAGTTCTAAATGAAAACAGATCTTTAGAATTTGTATTGCGAATTTGTGATTTCGTTTCTTTTTAACATCTCAGAAATACTTATTATTTTCTGAAATTTCTACATTTCCTCTGCAAAGAATCACTGACATTGGCAAGTGCAATTAACACTCTTGTTAAAAGTTCTAGAATGAAATTCCAAAAAGGCGCGGCCACCAAAAATTACATTTATCAAATCGCTAGCAAAATAATGAATAATTTTATGGGAACAAGTCTAAGATCCTTTCAGCATTCTCAGATATTTTCTGGACGAATTAATAAATTATTATATCTCCCAATTTTTTGGGAGTGAAATTGAAAATCTAACTCTTCAAACATTTCACTTTGGGACAATTTAACGACGTCTCTATGTTTTAGAACATTTCTAAGCTTACAGTTTTAAATGAAAAAGGATCCTCAGACTCTATATTGCGAATTTGTGATTTCGTTTCTTTTTAAAATCTCAGAAATATTTATTATTTTCTGAAATTAATACATTTCCTCTGCAAAGAATCACTGACATTGGCAAGTGCAATTAGCACTCTTGCTGAAAGCTCTAGAATGAAGTTCCAAAAAGGCGCAGCCAACTAAAAATTACATTCACCAAATCGCTAGCAAAATAATGAATAATTTTATGAGAACTGGTCTAAGATCTTTTCAGCATCTTCAGAGATTTGCTGGACGAATTAATAAATTATTATACCTCCCAATTCTTTGGGAGTGAAATTAAAAATCTAACTCTTCAAAGATTTCACTTTGGGACAATTTAACGACGTCTCTATGTTTTAGAACATTTCTAAGCTTACAGTTTTAAATGAAAAAGGATCCTCAGACTCTATATTGCGAATTTGTGATTTCGTTTCTTTTTAAAATCTCAGAAATATTTATTATTTTCTGAAATTAATACATTTCCTCTGCAAAGAATCACTGACATTGGCAAGTGCAATTAGCACTCTTGCTGAAAGCTCTAGAATGAAGTTCCAAAAAGGCGCAGCCAACCAAAAATTACATTTATCAATCGCTAGCAAAATAATGAATAATTTTATGAGAACTGGTCTAAGATCTTTCAGCATTCTCAGACATTTGCTGGACGAATTAATAAATTATTATACCTCCCAATTCTTTGGGAGTGAAATTAAAAATCTAACTCTTCAAAAATTTCACTTTGGGACAATTTAACGACGTCTCTATGTTTTAGAAAATTTCCAAGCTTACAGTTTTAAATAAAAAAAGATCCTCAGAATCTATATTGCGAATTTGTGATTTCGTTTCTTTTTAAAATGTCAGAAATATTTATTATTTTCTGAAATTAATACATTTCCTGCACAAAAAATCGTTGATATTGACAAGAACGATTACTACTATTGCTACGAGCTCTAAAATGAAGTTCCATAATGGCGCAGCCACCAAAAATTACATTTATTAAATCGCTAGAAAAATAATGAATAATTTTACGAGAACAGGTCTAAGATCTTTTCAACATCCTCAGACATTTGCTGGACGAATTAATAAATTATTATGTTGATATAATGCGGTTCTGTGTAAGGAATACATAATGGAGTTGGAGGAAAAGTGGACTTTTCTTTTCTTCCAACTCCATTATAAATTGTTATACTTCCCAATTCTTTTGGAGTGAAATTAAAAATCTAACTCTTCAAAGATTTCACTTTGGGGCAATTTAACGACGTCTCTATGTTTTAGAAAAGTTCCGAGCTTACAGTTTTAAATGAAAAAGGATCCTTAGAATCTATATTGCGAATTTGTGATTTCGTTTCTTTTTAAAATCTTAGAAATATTTATTATTTTATGAAATTAATACATTTCCTGTACAAAAAATCATTGACATTGACAAGAACGATTACTACTATTGCTACGAGCTCTAAAATGAAGTTCCAAAATGGCGCAGCCACCAAAAATTACATTTATTAAATCGCTAGAAAAATAATGAATAATTTTACGAGAGCAGGTCTAAGATCTTTTCAGCATCCTCAGACATTTGCTGGACGAATTAATAAATTATTATACCTCCCAATTCTTTGGGAGTGAAATTAAAAATCTAACTCTTCAAAGATTTCACTTTGAGGCAATTTAACGATGTCTCTATGTTTTAGGAAATTTCCAAGCTTACAGCTCTAAATGAAAATGGATCTTTAGAAACTATATTGCGAATTTATGAATTCGTTTCTTTTTAAAATCTCAGAAATATTTATTATTTTCTGAAACTTATACATTTCCTCTGCAAAGATTCACTGATATTGACAAGTGCAATTAACACTCTTGCTAAAAGCTCTAGAATGAAGTTCCAAAAAGGCGCGGCTACCAAAAATTTCATTTATCAAATCGCTAGCAAAATAATGAATAATTTTATGAGAACTGGTTTAAGATCTTTTCAGCATTCTCAGACATTTGCTGGACGAATTAGTAAATCATTATACCTCCCAATTCTTTGGGAGTGAAATTAAAATTCTAACTCTTCAAAGATTTCACTTTGAGGCAATTTAACGATGTCTCTATGTTTTAGGAAATTTCCAAGCTTACAGTTCTAAATGAAAACAGATCTTTAGAAGTTATATTGCGAATTTGTGATTTCCTTTCTTTTTAACATCTCAGAAATATTTATTATTTTTTGAAATTAATACATTTCCTCTACAAAGAATCATTGACATTAACAAGAGCGATTGACACTCTAGCTAAAAGCTCTGAAATGAAGGTTCAAAACGACCCAGCCACCAAAAATTACATTCATCAAATCGCTGGTAAAATAATAAATAATTTTATGAGAACTGGTCTAAGATCTTTTCAGCATTCTCAGACATTTGCTGGACGAATGAATAAATTGTTATACCTTCGAATTATTTGGGAGCGAAATTAAAAATCAAACTCTTCAAACATTTCACTTTGGGGCAATGTAACGACGTCTCTATGTTTTAGAAAAATTCCAAGCGTACAGTTTTAAATGAAAACGAATCATTAGAATCTATATTGCGAATTTGTGATTTCGTTTTTCTTTCAAACCTCAAAAAATCAATGACATTTCATTGAAAGCAAGAAGAAACGATTAGCGCTCTTATTGACAATCCAATGAGGTGCCAAATCAGCGGAGCCACCAAATGTTACACTTACCAAATCGCTACTAAAATTCTCCAATCGCTAATAAATAATTTTATAACTGGTTCTACGTTTTCGCAACGCTGAAACTAAATCACAAACTCCTCAAACCGTTCACTTAGAGACAATTTTATGCTTGTCAACTACTTTAAAGTGGAGATAGAAGAAGAAAATTATCAAAAAAAAAATCATTTATTTAGAATAATCTTCATCGAGCATTTTCTAATGAATCTATGGGTTATCGGGGAATCAGGAGTAATTATAAAAAATTGTTACAAATCTTCAAACCTTTATTTCTGAAACAATTTGATGGTTTTTGTACTATTTTGGATTTTTGTGAATCCTAGCCTCATAGTTTCCATAATTTGCGAGTTATAGTTTCAAAAACGCGAAAACTTAGCTGAAAATGTCTCAAATTTCTAAATGGGCCAGCTGCTATTGTAATCTATAAAACAAGCTTTCATTTAAGTCTCTACACTTTTTGAGGGTGAAAACATGAAACAATCAAGGAAGGGGAAAAAAATTCTAAGAAAATTTTATGGTTTGGAAATTTTTTTAAAGCGATTGGTTTGACCATTAAATCTTATAGATTCTGATGTTCTTAATGCGAAATTTTAAGTACATTAAACAGTTTGTAGGTATTTTTAAGGAAGTAGGCGTTTAGTTAAAGAAAAAATAGTTGACATGCTTACTGAGCATTTTTGAATACTCCTTGAATTTAGAGATGGTTATGTTTTTGAAACAAATCACACCAAATTCTAATTGAAAACAATCCCATAGAATCGTGGAGAAAATTTTCCAGTGCGCACTTTTTGATTGCTATTTTTCAAGAACGTCTATATTTTCCATTTAAATTGTGGGAAATGTTAAAATTGTAAGTATTAATCAATCTCTAGAGGCTTAGAAAAGCGCAGGAAGTTAGAAAATCACAATTAATAAGATTGTATAACCCAGTAAATATTATTTCTATCCTCTACCCTTCCTCCATAATATGATATTATCGTATTACGAATTTGAATCGTTTTCCTTTCCATTCTAATCAATTTCATCGTGCTTTCACGGTAGCTTGTTAGGCTAGTCTTTTTAATAATCTCGAAAGCGCCACAGTTTGTTTCGTGTCTCGCGCTCCACTTAGGGGGTTCGGTTTATTGACACTTTAATTACATAATTGAATATGCTCACCGAAATACAATACTTGATGCCTTAATTGAAATTCCAATATGGAATTCGGGAATATATGCTACAAGCGCAGAAATTGTGCGAATATTGACGCCTCCGCGTACATTGCGAGTTTTTGCCTCTTGCACCACATCCCCTAAGCATCAATTTATCCAATATTATTCTCCTTGGGGGCTTTGCGAAATATTTGGCGTGGCGGTGAAATACCTGTGTCTTCACACGAAATTCTAAGCGCATTCTTAATTATCCTACCTTGTTCTTTGTCATTCTCATATCTTTTTATTTATTTTGTTGTTTCCTATCCAATTTTAACTTCGAATAAAATAAGGAGCCGCAGCGTTTCTTCCTCATATTTAGCCAGGAAGTCGCACAGAAGTAATTTTTCCTCTTATAATAAATTCAAAATTGCCTTTTTTGTCTGCTTGAAGACCCCAAGGCACCAATTTACCTCGTTTTATTCTCCTTCGAGTGTGCAGAAATACATTCCAGAAGTAAAGCTCATTTTATATTAATACGAAGAGATTTCTGGTTTTTCCCTATCCATACACGAAGCGAACTCACTGTTAAGTTATGCCCTTTTTACATTCCGCGTCGTCATTTCGAAAATATCAAAATTTACATAAAGATCATTAAATATTGTTTCGTACCGCATAAAATATACAATATCAACATAGGAGGATCTGGTTAGATGTCGTAGGAAAAAAAAACCTTTGGAGGGTTAAAATTTTCACTTAACAAACCAGAACGGTATTACTGAATAATTCAATACTAACAAATGTATGGAAAAATTGCTTTTACATACATATATAGAAAAATACGGAAGACATCTTAGAATTGCTAAAATTATATGCCATAGCATATTATCGAGTTATAAGACGTCATATAACGTCTTATAACTTCGCTAGTGATAAGGTCTATAATATATCAGTTATTAATCAAATATATTGTAGTGGGATGTTTCAACGTGAAAGGCGTATGTTTATATGTTACTAAATTCATTCTAATCAATATTATATCAAAATTCGCTGATATTAGATTTTGTTAGAGTTTTATGCGGAACTTGAATTATTTTCGATCAATATTCGAGTTCTGACATTTTGATTATTTATATTATTAATCTTTTATTCTTAAAAAAAAGACTCAGTTAATATGTTTCAGGGGATAATCAAAATTCCAGGTTATTTTAAGTTATTTACATTTTGAAAACATTATTTGTGAAAATGACACGTACACACACAGAAAACACACTGTATTTGCAAATAACCGTCGAAATCCCTTACGTCACCTGCGACACCGAGTTCGATCTTCAAAACATCAAAATTAAATATCAAGTCGTTAGATTGGCAATGCCAGGGATGACTAAAAAAAACAGAAGTTAGCAACGTAAACATTCTGACAAAAAAACATCTTTTGACTGATGTATAGAGCAACGCAACTGCGCTGAAAGCCAGTGGCGGACGCATAAAAGTTTACACAAAATAAATTAAATATGTTACGTGCTCAAACACTTACCGTTTTAAGAGTCCTCCGTGTCTATTTAATATTTTTTTTTAATATTTGTAACATTAGATATGTTTCCAAAGTTGTTTCGGCAAAGTGAGTGCGGCGTGAAGAAAAAGTGTTTTTGTATGCCGAAAACGAACGTTCTACATCTAGTGACGTTATATTTGCGTAAGTAAAATAATCTTTCAAATAACTTAACGGTTCTGTTGACGCACCTTCACAAATTTGTCTTAATGTGCCAAACTCAGAGTCTTTATCTAAAACACTTTCAAACCTTTCTAAAACACAAACATTTCTTGCGTCTTCTATCGCGCATAGCTGTACGTGAACATGTTGCACTATTTGCAAAGATTCCACTAACGACACCGAAAAATTTTGTAGTTTTTCTATCGCATTCGCTAGTCCCACGTAATTTTTGTGAATAATTTCCATATCTGTTTTAACTTGACTATCCTGAAATTTCAAGCGGTTTACCTTGACAGCTGCAGCTTCCTTTGGGTCGAATTCTAAAATCACGTTTTTTATATTCTCAAAATATTTAAGATAATAAAATGCAGCCTCCAACAATGTTCTCCAACGAGTAAGAATAGGTTGTGGTGGTTCAGGAATACCGGGGCATAGTCTATGAAATTCCCGAATACGTTTTGGGGATTTTACAAACACAGCTTTTGTATGTGCTATTAGAGCGTCTACCTCAGGATAACATTTTCTGATACTATCTGCTACGAGACTGAGAGTATGAATTTTACATGTAATATGCAACAAGTTAGCACAATGTTTTTTAAGAGATCGACCTACAGCAAGCATGTTTGCGGCACCATCACTCATAAACATCAACAGTTGATTTGTTGAAAGTTCAAACTTTTCCAATGTATTTAACACCAACATTGAAATTACTTCGGCAGTGCATTGTTGTATTCGTCTGGAAGCTAGTAAAATTGAGGGTGACGGTCGATGTGGTTCCATTGTGCGTACCATTACATTAACCACAGAATGTTTTTTACGATTTGTTGTTTCGTCCACACATAACCACAGTTTTTTATCTTGCAACTCCGATTTAATTCTTTTCTCGACATCCTCACGAGCAGACGGCACAACTCTCTGTAATGTTCTCTCACTTGGTAACTTAAAGTCCGAATATTCACTCCAAAACGAGACGTATGCTTTCTTCCTTAGTAAATGAAATGGTAAATTACATGCAATAAACACATAAATTAAATTTAAATTTGGTACAATCTCGTGTGGAATTTTTTTTTGAAACATGCCCTGCACTATTTACCTGCCGTAGACAATCACATTTCGACCAACACATTAAATCTATTTTACACACTACACATTGAATTTTAGCGCCATCCCACTTTAAATCAGGCATTTCTGCAATAAATTCTCTTATTGTGTCCAACTTTGGTTGTTTTCGCGACGTGGGAAACATTTTCAAAACAAACGTAGAAATACGATATAGTATACGACAGCGTAGATGCATACACAACAGATCGGCTGTCGAGTCGCAGTTATACTGACGCTTATACCGAATTGTCCCGGCCGTGTTTATTTTGTGTAAACTTTTATGCGTCAGCCACTGGCTTTCAGCGCAGTTTGCGTTGCTCTACTGATGTATTTAGAAGTTGTACTATAAAAATTAATTCTCGCCGAAATTATTAATTCAAATGTATTGAAAAGCTCAATCAAGAAATTTTAAGAAGTAATCCAAAGAAATTTCATTCAAGAAGACGATCAAAAGGGGTCTAAAACAAGAGGATTTCGGATATCAATATTGCTGAGAAGAGGAAGGAAGGAATCATAAGGTTTTTATACACACACACACACACATCAAACACTCATCGCAACATTAACTATAAGTAATTTTAACAGATAAATCTCATTTTTGTAAGTGAAAAACTTAAAATAAACGTAGAACTGATTATCTCCCTATTTAAATCTTTTAATCGTTTTTTGTAACATCACAATATATATTTTGGTGGAAGTACCGGCACCAATAAATTCAAAAAATAAAACGGTTATTGTCACACAAAATAAAATTTGCTGGTTTGTGAATAGTTTCGTGAAATATTTAAATTTCTAATTTCGTTTCCCAGCAGTTATTAGAAGTAAGCCCCAGATGCAAATGTCGCTTGACTTTACCATTTTTTTCACCGTACGTAAATATTAAAATCTTCTCCCTTTAGAGAGGAGAAAAAAAGGATGGTCCGAAAAATGCCAGAGAAATTAGAAAGCATTGGCATTTCGAATGAAAAACTTTATCTATGTAAATTTCGGGTAACCCAAAGAGCCTACCTTTTGCGAAATTTCGCATTTTCATCGTAATACAATTTAATTAGAAATTAATATCGTTAAAATAAATTCGAAAATGTTATATTCCCTTCAGTTCCTTTTGATGATATAAACGCTACAGAATGTATCTTCATTAATTAAATTTGTGCTTTGCTAACGTCATTTTTTATATTTCCTTTTGAAGGCAATGTGTAGTCATTATAAAGTTCCTGAGGTACAGGAAAAGGCTGCTGCAGGTATATTAAACCACCCCATAAAACGTATCGAAGCGTATTAACCTTTTCAGGCATCTAACGCTGTTGCTTCTCTTCTCCCAAAACCCTCCTAATATAATATTCAACCGTTAATGTAATTGTTTTATATTTCTGTAGCAACAACACTCGATAAAACGTTTATTTATATAAAGTATGTGGTGGCTTTTTAGAGGGAAAAGCAGGCGTTGATATGTTCAAAACAGGCCTTGTCGGGGAGTCAGAATATAATAATATAGATGGATTTATACGAGATATACTTCGAAGAGTCGTTTTCATTACGAGGCAATGAAAATTAATTATATACATCGTTAGAAGAATATTAGTTTAAACACTAATCAAATGAGCCAACCACAATTATTTGCACACCTACATTTTTGCTTGGAATTTAGAAAATTATTTATTTATTGTTATTTAGGGGGTATAATTATTTACCTACAAATAAAAGAAATATACATATATAAATCAGCGCCACAGGCCTTAGAGACCATTGGCTTCAATCTTTTTTACTATTTGCTTCCACTTTTTTTGGTCCTTTGCTATTTCTTCCCAATTATCTACACCTATCTCCCTTATACGAGGGTCACGCTATATATTTTGGATACAAGAAAACTACAAGTCTTTTTACGAAAATGATTTTATTTATGTTCAAAATAATCTCCTCCTGCATCAATGCACTTTTGTAACCGAAGTTTCCACAACGTAAAAGCGTGAAGCCAGTCATCTCTTGGAATGCTCTCAAAAAATAGATGAATTGCTTCATCTATCTCATCCTCCGTCGTGAAACGTCGACCACGTAAATGTTTCTTTAGGTTGAAGAACAACCAGAAATCACACATGGCCAAATCAGGCGAATAGGGTGGATGTTCAATGACTTTTACCTTATTTTCACGTAAAAATTCAACTGTCTGCTGTGCACTGTGTGACGATGCATTGTCGTGATGCAATATTAACCCGCGAATGTTGGCTCAAGAACTGCAGGTAAACATTTTGTGGTGTACCAGTTTGCTGTGACTGTACGTTGATTTTCCAGCTTCATTGCTTTTACTAATCCGGTACTACGGAAGAAAACTGCGTACATAACTTTCTTGACAGCCCTTTGTCTTTTGGCCATTGTTGGTGTTGGTGCATCTTCGTGGATCCACACGCGGCTCTCCTGGCGGGTAGGAATATCGTAAAGTGGGATGTAAGTTTCATCACCTGTTACTATTTTTGATAGAATGCGATGTCCACCATTATTTAACATTTCCAATGTTTTCCGAGCGAGACTTTGTTGTTCACTTAAACCGACCTTAAAATCGTAGTAAATCATTGCGCGTACATGTTTTCTTGACAAGTCCTGTTTCGATGACAAATCGTACCTACCACGTTTACTCTATGACAGCAGCGACTCAACTGACAGTCAGAGTTTACTACTTAAGGATGGTGGCATTTAAAAATGCAGTATTGCCAGCTCTAACTTCTCTACTTTTGTGGCATCTCAAAATATATAGCGTGCCCCTGGTATCAGCTTTCACTTCTTTGAATCAGTTTTTCTTTGGCCTTCCCCTTCTCTTTTTCGATCATTCTCCTTCATATAACACTTTCCTAGCAACTCTTTTTTCCGGCATTCAAGTAATGTGCCCTAACCACCTCATTCTTTGTGCTCGAACTTTTTGTGTTATTCTTGGTTTTTTGTATAAATCCATTACTACTATGTTTGTGCGTCTCCTCCATTCGCTTTCCGCCTCCCAATATTTTCCTCAAAATTTTCCTTTCCCAAATTTCCAGTTTTTGTTCGTCTTTTCTTTTAATTATCCAGGCTTCGCTTGCATGTAGAACAACCGGTCTGATGATTGTTTCGTAAGCTGTAATTTTGACTGCCCTCGATAGGTTTTTTGCTCTTAGTATTCTTAATAAAGACCCTGCCGCTTTATTTCCTTTATATATTCTCTTATCGATTTCATTCTCTTCTTGGTTGTTAGCTGTTATTATTACTCCCAGATATTCGAACTGGCTAACTCTTTCAAAATCGCAAACCCTTCCCTCTGCACTGAATTTAACATATTTATTATTATCTGTTACGTCTACTCCCATTTCCATATATTTCGTTTTTTCTCTGTTTATCTGTAGTCCGAATTTGTTTGCGTCTTCTCCAAATTTCCAAAAATTCTTCTCGAGTTCTCTTTTGGATCTTGTCAATAGAATTACATAGTCTGCGTACGCAGTACTTTGTACTTTGTGATGGTAAATCGTACCTGTTGTTTGTACCTTAGTTTCTCTTATTATTAATTCCAGCACCAAGTTGAATAAATTCGTCGAGAGCCTTATCTTAACCATCTTCCAACTCTGAATTGATCTGAGCAACTGCCATCTAGTAAAATTTTATTTTTTGTATTCGTTAAAGTAATTTTCACCAGATTTATTAATTTTTCCCTAGAAATTGTATCATATGCCTGTTTAAAAATCAATAAAAAACATATGCGGGCTTAACTTTTGCTCGTAGCTATTATTTTGTATCTGTTTTAGTGTGAATGAGTGTTTCTTAGAAAAGTGAGGTTAGTGGTTGTGTGTTGTTAGTGCTCCAAAATAAACTCAAAAATATTGGATATCTCGAGTATCTAATTACACAGAGAGTGATTAGTGGATGTGACATAACACCTAGGGTTAACTGATCAATAATTTACGAAATATTAATGGTGAAACGAGAAATAAACAGTGAATAAAATCAACCTCAGTAAGTACAATAAGGCGAGTTTAGCGTGCGGTACGATCTACAAATAAGAACAGCTGGCGGGATAAACAAGACAGGACCGTTCTGAGTACCTATAAAACGAAATAAACTCAAACAAGATGGTTGATAGTGAGGAATACTTGACCGATGAATGGATATCGAAAAGGAAAGCATGCCGTAGAGATAGTGAAGACATGGAAGAAGGAGTAATCAAAAAAAGCAAGAAAGTGACGAAAAGTCCTCTAAACGAGGAAGGAAAAGTTGATAAAATCCTGGGCATCCTGAAAGATCTTAAAGTTGATATTCAATCAATTAAAATAGAACAAAAGCTATTCAATGATGAAATTAAAAGATTAAGAAACGAAAATGAAATACTAAAAGGGGAAAACGAAAACTTCAAAAAAGAAAATCAGGAAATTAGACAAGAATCGGGAGAAATAAGAAATAGGGTTGAATGGATGGAAAAACAAAAAATAATTAATAATATAGTAATTATTGGGGCGGATATAAATGCAAAAGACGTGAATAAGTTGAAAGTAGAGATGGTTAAATTTATTAAAGAACAACTAGGAGTAGAAATACAAACCAAAGCAGTTCATATGCTTAGTACAAAAGTACTTTTAATGGAACTAGCGAATCAACAAGGTAAAGAGAAGATTATGGAGAAAAAATGGAAATTAAAGGAAATAAAAGACAAGAAAATTTACATTAACCATAATTTAACGAAAAAGGAAAGAGAAATGCAAAAGAAAATAAGGAGAAAGGCATATGAAGAAAAGAACAATGGAAAAAATGTTAAAGTGGGTTACACTAAACTAACGATTGAAGGAGTGGTATGGAGATGGGATAGAGTGAAGGAAAAATTAGTAATATAGAGCTCAAAAAACTAGATGAGGATAAAGAGAGGGTACTACTGATGACGAACCAGGCAAAGAATGTGGAAGAGAGTATGGAAAAAACAAAAAGAAACAAAGAAACCAATATTATGTACCAACCAAGTTCTCATAAGAAGGAAAATAAGAATTTTACTGATAGGTATTTAAGGGCCGGAACATGGAATATCAGGGGTAAATACTCGGAACGAAAATTGTATAATTTGGTTATGGAGTTGGATAAATATAAATATGAACTGGTAGCATTGCAAGAAACCAAACAAAAAAAAGAACGAAGTAATAGAACTTGGTAACTTTATATTCTTTGGTAAACAAAGAGCTAAAGTCGAGTATAGTGGAATTCACACCAATATCGAATAGGCTATATTCTGGTCAGTTATTGATTAATTTTACCGAAGAAAAAGGTATGCTGATCAAAAGTACGTATTTCCAGAGAAAATAAGTTCACAAAGGGACCTGGAGGGCACCGTATGTGAATCAAATAGACCACGTATTAATTGAAGAAAAATGTATAACCAATGTGCGTAGTTACAGGGGACCTGACGCCGATTCCGACCATTTTATGTTGGGGGTAAAAATGAAACAAATCATACTTGTAATAAGGAACCTTAATAAGGAAAGAACAAAACGTAGAAGGACATACAAATTTGAGGAGGAAACGCTAAAAATAAGATATCAAGAAAATTTGAATGAAACTCTAAATGCCCTTAATAAAACTGAGGACATAGAAGTATTATGGAAGAAGATAAGTGAGGGAATGAAAAGATCAACAAATTGTTTAGAAGATAAGAACACAAATAATAAGAAAAAGTGGTTCGATGAAAAATGCGCGATGGAGGTTAATAAAAGAGGAAAACTAAGAATAGATATGATTAAGAAAGAAACCGAAAGAGCAAGGAAGGAATATGAGGACCAAAGGAAAAAGTGTAAAAAAACGCTGAGGGAAAAGAAAAGAAAATATAATGAAAACAAAATTAAAGAAATAGAGCGGAATTTTAAAAAGAATGAAGTAAGGAAGTATAGAGGGGTGAGAAGGGAAATTGTGGGGTTTCAACCTGAAGTAGTTTTCTGTAAAAACAAAAATTGAGACATTATAGAAGAAGAAGACAAAATTTTGGACCTATGGAAAAAATATTATGAAGAGTTATTAAACGAAAAAGAAGAGACTGGAGGAATCATTGATTAATTAATTAATCTGATTCTGTTACTTACAGGATCAGATTAATAAAATTTCTCGATGGTGCATTGGTAATAGACTTGAGATGAATGCTGTGTAATTGAGTGTAATGTGGTATCATATTCTAGGAAAACAAATATTATTAATATGCTAGTGTAGTGTGGTGTCCGCGCTATACATCTCGCATGGCGCTGCTTGAGAAGGGACTGAAGGGACGTATCCACTTCGAGGCACGGATCATAGTTTTCTCCTGCAAACGTTTGAAACAGAATCATTACAAGAGCGTGGTCGACTTAATAGTATAAAATTTTTATACAACATCATGAACAACAACATTGATTCTGCTTACTTGTTGTCACAGTTGAATGTACTGGTACCTAGACTATTTGCCCGTTCAACCCCAACATTTTATATCCCAACAGTTACAACCAATACGACGTATCACTCTCCACTGTTAACCATGATCCGAAATTTTAATGTGGTTTCTCAGTTCTGTGACATAAATTATATTATATAATATTCTACATCTGCGTCGCTCCATAATTTCATTAACCTTGTTTGTAATTAATTATCTGATATTATATATTAATTACATTGTTAGCTACTTAAAAACATAAAATAAAAATTACTTACTGTTTACAGGATATAACAAAATTTGTAACACGAATCGTGGCGCCGGGTCCCACAGACTTCTTTCTGCATTAGCAGCGAAGCTGTAATACTTACGCCCAGAACACTCAGTCACGTATTACTAAACCTTACGATAAGAAGGTACATCTGCGGGCCAATGTGTGAAATCGAACTGAGAAGTAATATAAACAAAAGTAAATGCATTGGGTCTGTGAGACTAGGCGCCACCGGTGCAGGGTTTTAAAGCAAAAAAGATAAGTGAAGTGTGGGTGAGACGAATCAAGAGCTGAAACTGTTATTTAATGAACCGGATGTAATAGATGTGGTGACAGCCCAGAGGTTAAGATGGATAGGTCATATTGTAAGAATGGAAGAACATCGAGTACCAAGAAGAATATTGGAGAGTAGCATAGGGGGCAGAAAAAGACGTGGAAGGCCAAGGATGAGATGGAAGGAGGAAACTATAATGGACATAAGGCAGTTAAACATCGACAGCTGGAAGGAAAAAGCGAGAAAAAAAAAGGAATGGAGGACGATAGTTACCCAAGCTATAGGCTACTAGGCTCGCAGTGCTAATATATTATTATTATTTAGTGTGAATATTCCGTACAATTTTGGCCATAATTTTATACACTATGTTTAGCAGTGCAATTCCTCTGTAATTTTCGCACCGTGTCTTGTCACCTTTCTTGAAAATTGGACAAATGATGCGTTATTCCATTCATCTGGCATTCTTTCTTCACTTCACACTCTTCGTATCAATTGCGCTAATTTCTTTTGCAGTTTGTCTCCTCCTTGCTTTAATACCTCTGCAGGAATTCCACTTTCTCCAGCACTTTTATTGTTCTTTTGTTCTTTAATAACTTCATATACTTCTTGTTCTGTAGGTTCTTCTATTTCTTGCTCGTTGCCTCCTACTGGTTCTGAAGGTCCTTGTTCAGGTTTTCGTTCCTGTTCTTCTACGCTAGCAATTGGCTAAAGTATCTTGTCCATACGTCCAATTTTCCTTTTACTTCTCCTACTAGCCCTCCTTCTTCATCTCTACAGTAAATTGTTCTGGTGTTCGAACTTTGTCTGGACTGTTTTACTTCTTGATAAAGATTTTTTACTTCCTTAGTAGTGTAGTGTTCTTGTATTTTTTCTAATTGTTTTTCTAGTTGCTCTCTTTTTTTTGTCCTACATATCCTTTTGTCCTCCTTCTCGCCTGTTCATAATTTCTCTTTGTTTCTTCTGTTCCCTTTCAGTCATTTTCTATTTTGGCATTATTTCTCTCATTTAGGACTCTCCGCTCTGAATTGACGTCCATTCGAATATCGAAAGGAGAACGAGCAGCAGAATCACGTGTAGTACCTACAGTCAAATATGGGGCAGGTCGGTAATGGTTTGGGGTTGTTTTGGAGCCGCATCCGTAGGAGATTTGGTTAAAATAGATTGATTTTTAAGAAAAGAGCGCTACCGGGAAATTTTGGAAACAAATGCTATACCGTCTGGAAAGAGAATAATCGGTTACTATTCTATATTTCAGCATGATAATGATTCGAAACACACTTCTAAATTGTGCCGCAAATATTTAGAATCGGTGGAACGCGAAAGCAATATTAAAATAATGAAAGAGCCTCCTCAAAGCCCAGATGCTAATCTTATACAGCTTTTGTTGGAGGAATTCGATAGGCAGGTGAAAATAAATCCTCCAACTTCCAAGGAATCATTGTGGAAACAACTACAAGAAATCTGGCTTAAAATAGAACCCGTTATTCTGACGAAATTGATAGAAACAATTCCGCAAGTATGGAGACGACTCGAAACCGATTTTGGAGTCCATTGTCACAGGAGATGAAACAATGGTTCTGTATTATGATCGTTTATCCAAAAAGGAATCGATGAATGTCGTTTTAAGGACGATACTGAGTTGCAAGCAGCTGCAATACAACATTTTGAGGGAGGAGGGCATATAATTATTAATTTATCATTGTAATAAATGTATTGAAATTAGAAGAGATTGTTTTTTTTTTCTATATTAGGCCGAGAATTTATGGCGGCTACTGCGTAACTACCAAAAGAGAAATGCAGTAATACACGGTGTGTTGTTTCAGAAATGGTAGAACATATACGATCAGCTTGTCGAATCTTCTCGTTTTTATATTATATTATTATATATTATAATATAGTACACAGATTCGACAGAATTTTCACGTGACTTGTGCACATACCAGAAAGAGATAGTTGCATATAATCTAATGCGATCGTTTGTATGGTTACCGTCCCACTATTCCATCGCCTTGACTTTAATTTTGTGTAAAAACTCTTTCATCTTGTGAAATCTATTTCTTTTTCAAAGTAGTCTTAAAACAGTTTTTTTTTTTATTTATTACGCCGCTAACATTGCAGCATAAACAAGAAAACCACACATCAAAATATAATCATTCGTCAGCAGTTCCACACAACAGCCGAGTCCTTTTATGGAGGTAAAAATCAATTCAATAAGAAAAATGTACCTTAACAATGAGGAATTCTCATATTTCACAGGTGAAAGACATTAAAGAAGTGAAAAAGTATACAAGAACTGGTAATTAAAACCATTAAAATGTAAAATAAACCAAAAAATCATGGTTTTTTAATTTCATAAGAGTAAATTTGTATAAGTTATAAATACTAAGCGACGTTTCGATAAAACCTCTCACCTTCTCCAAATTTAGATTTTTATATAAACAATATTATCGTAATATTTATGTAATTTTAAAATGATAACTCCCAATTTCTTTTATTTGATAGATCATTTAATTGTCTAAGTGGTACCATCAAAATTTTAATAACTTTAACTTTTCGAGTAGAAGTCATTGAAAGAGTGGAAAACATAAATTTTATTAATAATAGAAAGCAAAGATAAATGCTGTTATACCGGGTGGTGACTTGGCCGACGCAGCATAGCAATTATAATGGTAGATCAGGACTGTCCAATTATTTGCTTCCCTAATTATTTTAGAGGAAAAGTGTATTTAGGTTTTTTGTAGAGAAAAAAATTCTACATCCATACATACTATTGCTTTTTAGTTTCTAGAATTCTGAAACCGAAAAATCCGGAAAATGTAAATGCCAGTTTTAGAAAAATCATTGATACCACGGAATTATGAAATCAAACAACCGTGCTTGCATTCGTCATTCCTGTTTGACTTTTGTAATTTACGATAGTCAATATTAAATTCTGTTCTTTGCCACATGTATTCAACGGCAGAAAAGGTTGAAATGGTAAAATGGTATTATATGGGTAATACTACGCGTCAAGTAAGTGCGTTGTTTAGCGTACAAGATCCCTATCGGCCAATCCCAAGCAGTAGGACGATTGAGAGAATAGTACACAAATTTGAAAATGAAAAAACTTTGTATGTTTTGGCGGCAGTGGCTGAAAATTCCAACGTAAGTTTACGGCAAATCACAAACAACGTCAGCTTGCATCACTCCCGAGTCCTGAAAATGTTAAAAAAGCATAAGTTCCACTCTTATAAATACCAGTTTCGCCAAGAGTCGCGTGAAGGTAATCCGGAGAGGAGGAGTGCATTCCGCTTCCAAATGATGGAAAAATGCAACGAAGACAGAGAGTTTATAAAAAAACATTCTTTTTAAGGATGAAGCGACGTTCATCCTAAATAATGAGCCAAATGTGCAAAATTGCAGAATATGGGCACGCGAGAATTCACGCAACGTTCTACAAACCAGAAGCCAATATCCCCAAAAGATTAATGTTTGGGTAGAGTTATTAGGTCATCACATTATAGGACCGTTTTTCTTGCATGAAAACTTAACAGGAGAACGGTTCCTACAGCTCTTGCAAGAAGAAATAGCTCCGGCAGTGACTAAAGTTACTAGGGAAAACCAAGAGATTTGGTTTCAGATGAATGGTTGTCCTGCACTCAACAGCCGTGATGTGCGTGAATTTTTAAATAACAGCTTTTCCCATAATATTACCGGTCCAAATTATGCAGTTAACTGGCCTGCCAGATTCGCCTTGTGCGAAAAGAGAATTTGGCGAATGAAGCGTGGATTACGGTTGCATAAATCATTATGTCACAAAACTGCATTCGGCGATCAGGGTAGTCTTCACCGAGTTTTTGTAGTAGTTGTATTTTGTAATGATGATATTTCTATGTTTTTAATACACATAGAGAAACTTCATTGCCTGCTGCAATTGATTGAGATGCATCATGAGGATTCTCAATCTATCTCAACAAAACGTCAAGTTTCACATCTTCATTCCTTTTCTTAGGACGCCCTGCATTTGGAAGATGTGCGACATTCTCAGTTCCTCTACATTTTCTCTCGATTTTACTAACTGTGGATTGGCTGACATTTCTGTCTGGATATTTCGCATTAAAGAAATTGCGCAGTTCTTGCTGAGTTCTGCTTTTTTATGGCTCACCATAGCCAACAAGAATTATCGTTTCTATGCGCCGAGATTAACTTAAATGATCTGTACTTACTAGGGAACATCCCGAACCCGTAAATTCCAAAAAAATTGAAACTTTGTTGACAAGTAGTCCTCACCCCAAGATGTTCGAAGCCATTTTCCTTATCGGTCCAATTTCGTTTTAAGAGGGTGAAACCATCCCTGAAATTTTACTTGATTTTCGGTTTCTTGAAAATAATTCGATAACGGTTGGACCAAATACATCAAAGTTATATATCAAAATAATCGCCTCTTTGAGCTCTATTACATATGCGAAAACAGCATAGTATTTTTATTTAAAAAATTGGTGGTGCCTTCCCCCACCCCTTCACGAATGAACCTATTCAAATGCCATATTGTGGATGTTATACAGCCCTTCAAGCAGTTTCAAAAACGTATTTCACTTTTTGTAAAACAGTTATTAAAGAAATGAGGAAAATGATATTTAATATGTCGCCTTTAGAGACTGTGAAGGAATGTAACATAAATTTTGATGTTTTTAGATAGATATGTTTTAGAAAACAGAAATATAGATAAAAATGAATTAATATAATAATATTGCATGCCTTTCGGATGTCGATATTACAATTCATAGTGGTAGAAAAATTTATTCAAGCTATTCAACATATAAAATACATATTATGACATATTTTGTAATATATGGCTTATGTATACATGTGTATATATAATATATACGCTAGTAATTACTTAATTTGTATGATAATGCATTTCTTCATAAAAATGCTTAAAGCACCAGGAACACCGCACGCGCTCCACATATGGAACATCGCGATGGAATTTGAAAATCTTCTATGAAGGCAAAAGTGACAGGATTATCGAAACGATTTGGCGGGTCCGCAATATAACCACTTTTGTACCGTGTATAAGCAAATAAATTATGATATTTTGAAGAAGATAATTGGTTGTGCACTAAAGACTGTAATTTAATAATGTTGTTAGGCGTATGTAAATTAATATCGTAGTTGTATAAGAGTATAATATCAGATAATTTCCTAACAAAATTTGGTAATTTTTCTGGAAAGTATCCTGTATACTTTCTTGAAGTTCCATAACCGATGTGGGGATGCTCTGAAATTTGTTAATCCGATTTCTTCATTGGCTTCCATAGCCCATTTACGAAGATCTAGTTCGTGAACTATAGCATACTTCGCTTCGCTGCTAATAGCAAATTTATTAAAAACATATTCCGAAATTTTTAATAATTTCGTGTTCCTCCTTTTTGTATTGATGCCTCCTATCTAAAAAGCAAAAAATTTGCAAATACAAAAATGTCTTAAAATTGGCCTGCAATTTCTTACTTATATAATTGTTGTAAAGACTTTACTCTTCAAAGGTTGTATCGTCCCGAGATCTAATTAATATATTCTTCAATACGTCGCGCATTTCACTTTCTTTATTGTTGAAAACTACTGGACGATTATCACTTGCGACATTAAATGTCAGTATTAGTAATCGAACTACATTTACTGTTTTTACTACCATTGTTGAACCAGTACTCTAATTCTCACAGTCAGATGCAGTATTAAAAAGTTACAAAAGTGACTTTTTCTTATATACTTATTGTTGTCCAAACAAATCAACAACTTTAAACTATTACATATTAACTATTACTCACATTAAAGATTATTGTACTTATTATAAGTATAAGTCATACTTTACCATTGTTATCATATGTATATCGAATTTTAAAGAATTAATAAACTCAGTGCATAAATTATTCTATCACATTGATTGTGGGTCAGTAATAGAGATATCCGAAATACGTGTACACATCGAAGATAATACATTATTCAGACAATATCTGCGGATTACCTTTAACATACCTTTGTTTTGCACAGGCATTGACAATTACATAAAGCGACGTATCGTGAGGCAAGTTTTATCCTTTTCTAATAGTTATTTTACAAAAAGTGAAGTACGTTTTTGAAACTGCTTGAAGGGCTGTATAACATCCACAATATGGCATTTGAATAGGTTCATTCGTGAAGAGGTGGGGGAGGCGCCACCAAATTTTTAAATAGAAATACTATGCTGTTTTCGCATATGTAATAGAGCTCAAAGAGGCGATTATTTTGATATATAACTTTGATGTATTTGGTCCAACCGTTATCGAATTATTTTCAAAAAACCGAAAATTAAGTAAAATTTCAGGGGTGCTTTCACCCTCTTAAAACGAAATTGGGCCGATAAGAGAAATGGCTTCGAACATCTTGGGGTGAGAACTACTTGTCCGCAAAGTTTCAATTTTTTTGGAATTTACGAGTTCGGGATGTTCCCTTGTTAGTTAACTTTCATTTTTTTTTTATTAGGAATAACAAGTACATATTTGGCTTATGAGAGTCTATAAAACTGATTATTCTGTATTTTTGATTGATATCTATTTGACCTGTAAAAACTTAGCTTTTTGCTACGCATTTTGTTAGTAGTAACATTTATGAACGGGTGAATAGCATTTCAAACATTTGATTTAAAAGAAACCATAATTTCATTTCTAAAATAACAGCATTTATCTTTGCTTTTTGTTATCGGAGATAGAATTTATGTTTTCCACTCCTTAAATAACTTTTTTTCGAAAATTCTGTTATGGGAGGTATTAAAATGTTGATGGTATCATTTGGACAATTAAATAATCTACCAAAATTTTAAAAAATCAAGAGTTGTCATTTAAAAAACTTTTTACTTGCAAACCAGAAGTGGGAAAAACTTAAAATTGATGCAAAAATGTTTATTTAAAGAAAAAGTAAATTGACCTGTCCGAGCATTTCTTCGAAAAAGAGATTACTTACAATTTAATTAATTTATTCCATAATATTGTCGTGCAGTGTATTTAATTACGCATTTTTCAGTTATTTCGAAAAATAGATTCTTCTCTATCAATTTAATTATTTTAAATTGACCAAAATCGCATTAAATCCAATCATTAGTTATATGAGGTGTGGCAATTAAATAGCCGGACTGGTGCTGCTATCGGCAAACAGCGAGCACGCCACGGCAAGTTTGAACATGTCTGTGCTTGTAGATGCTTCCCCCACCCTGAGCTCGATGAGCACGGTTGTACGTCGCTCAGTCTTGCTGTAGCAATCGTCCGTTCAAGTCCTTACGTTAGCGTCGCGTTGGAAAAATGCAAAGTGTTCAGGTCGAGCAACGAGTTAACCTCAAGTTTCTTGTGGTTCTAACTACTCTTGGTGAACGAGTGAGAAGGAAAATTACAGATTAGTAAATTTGTATTTGTGTAATGACCTATCGAATTAGTGGGTGTAAAATTAAAGACTTATTAAACTTCGTGGGAGGTTTCAACTATTATCAGGGTCTATTCCCGCAAAACTGATGATATATGTAGATAGTCTCGGATGTCCTGCATAATATCCTAAAAGAAAATCTTGCGGATTTGCTGCGTTTATTGTACGGCTAACGAAAAACGGTCAGCATGCGTTTAGCCTACAGTGGCATTACAATTTCTACCTTGGGAACTATTACATCTGTATCTTTTATTTTGTTACCTAATTTGTTGCTGTGAATTTCAAATCAGTGTTGGGATAAATTATAATTTATTAAAAAATTCATAAATGATTGATTTTCAATTTGTCTTGATAATATAACTTTTGTAACTTTTAATTATTCCATTTTGAACGAACTTAAATTTATTGGTTTTTGTAAATTTTATTCTTGTACTTTTACTTACATCTTTAAATTTAATAAGTGGCTGTGTCTAGAAAATGCTCTTTTACAGTTATTTGTTTGATATTTAAAATTGTTCTTGAAAAATAGCTGAACTTCTTTCAAACTAGGATAGGATATCTATAAATTTTAGAAGGCCGGACATATTATTAAGAATTTCACAAACATATTTACCGAATGTTAAAAAGGAAACAGAAAACGATCAATAACAGAGCATTGAAAAACAAGACTATATCAAAATAATATTTATAAGAAAAATATTTTCTTGTGGTTTAGTGTAATATTCGATTTAGTATATACAGCGTGTCCCAGGATTGATGTTACAAGAGGTATGCGGAACTAAAAATCTTTAAATCTTAAATTGACCTTTTGGAACTAAGCCCTGCTTGGCATGAATTTTATTTTTAGTTTATTTTCGATTTTATAAAATCAAGTAGACCTTGACAGTTGAGGAAAAACTATTTTTGCTTCAGGTGAAATACCTGTTTCGTTCGCAATATGCTAAAATGTTATTAAAAAAAGTTGTTCAGAATGAAAAGCTATAGCGTTATTTTCTGAATGATTGGCCTACTTTAATAAAATCCATTATTCGGCAATTTTGTAGTGGCTTTTCTGTTCACAATACGCCAAAGTTTTACTAAGAAAAGTTGTTCCGAATTATAAAATAATCAAATTATTGCGCTATACAACATTTTAAGCAAATTAAAAAAAAATCAAATACATACTTTGAATGAAACCGTCATTTTAAACAAAATAATGCACATTCGACAGCACGCGTAACTGATTGGATTAATTTGGTGTTTCGAGAAAAGTGGATAGCTTAAAGTGGTCCGATTACGTGGCCTCCAAGGTCGTCCGATCTCACTATATTAGATTTTTTGATGGGGTCACCTCAAAGACCTGGTTTACTTTAAACCAACGCCCAATGGCATCGAAGAAATTCAGAACAGTTTCATCGCATAGAACAGTGTGCAGGAAATGGTGGCAGCTACGTTGAATAAATAATTGATTGTAGAACAATCTAAAAAATGCCGGTTAAATCAAAATAGGTTGATCTTTCTTCAATTTTTTATAGGCTCATAACTTGCCATTCTGAACAATTTTTCTTAGTAAAACTGTGGCGTATTGTAAACGAAAAAGGCATTTTACCTGAAACGAACTTGACAAATAATGGATTTTATAAAAGTAGGCCTAACATTCAAAAAATTTGCATAACGCGAGAACTTTTCTTATCAACATTTTAGCATATTGTGAACAAAAAAGGTACTTTACCTGAAACGAAAATAGTTTTTGCTCAACTGTTAAAGCCTACTTGATTTAGGAAAATTGAAAGTAAACTAAAAATAAGTTTCAAACCAAGCAAGGCTTAATTCCAAAAGGTCAAGTCAAATTAACATTCAAAGATTTTTAATTACTCACACTTCTTGTAACATCAATCCTGGGACACACTGTATAATAAATTCCAGTTCAGACATATGCAATTAGTCCTAAGACATTCTACGATCCAAAATATTTTGCACTTAAAGGGTATTTGACCAAAATGAGTAACTTTAAAATGGCTAAACGTACTTTGTGCGCTGCTTTCATAGAACACGGGAACCATATTTCAACCGCCGAGACTTATATCCGGCAAAATTTCAACCTTTCGTTGAAATGTATAATCGTGAATATTCAAAAATACGTACTTCCTGAATTCAAAATCCGTTGGAAAAAGGCGGCACGCAAAGTTGACGTGTTAAAAAAAAACAAGGATTGGTTAGACAGTGAGGTATTTGTGCAATTTGAAGTAAGGGAAGAACCTTTGGCGTCATCTGGAATGGTACGTGGAAGACTGTGCAAGATTTTTGAAAATTCAGCTGAAACGGCCCAAAAGCGTAAAGCAATTAAACTCTTTCGCGAATCTGGATTGGATCATATTCACAGTTCATATATTCGAGGATTGCAGTCAATTGGACAAGCCGTTGAAGCTGAAATTATGCAAGAATTACACGGGGCATCAATAGAAAAGAAAGAGGTTCTACTGCAAATGCTAAGAAACAATACAACTGCGGAACCATTTACACCGGATGAAGCTCTGGTTATATACAACGATATATCTTTAACAAGAAACAGGTACCAATATTTATTAAACACTAAACAGTGCAGTTTATTGCCATCGTACAAGAAACTGAGGGATGCTAAGGTTGAATGTTATCCAACTCCAATTGAAATTACTGACATAAGTGCGAAAGTAACACTACAGTCGCCCCTCGATCACACATGCAAGAGAATTTTGATGATCGATTCTGTTTACTCGCAAAAATCATCACAGTTACGTTTATACACTAAGTGGGGCTGTGATGGTTCTTCAGGACAAAGTGAATATAAACAAACTCTTCCTGGTGAAAGCTCCCTGATGTAATTTGGCAGAACCCTCCCTAGCTTCTGTGAGATATTGTAGGCCTATTTCAATCGAGTTTTCAAAAGAAACGCCTGAAAAAACAAGAGCCACTGTGGACGAAATAGAAGCTCAGATCCGTACCTTGTTGCGCACTTCAGTAACAAAAAATGAGAAACAGGTAACAATAAAGCATAAGCTTTTGTTTACAGTGATTGATAGTAAAGTTGTGCAGGTACTAACCCATACTCCTTATACTTCAACATGTGTTGTGTGCCTTGCCAAGCCCATGGAAATGAATGATCTGGATCGGGTTAGGCAGAAACAAGAAAACGAAAACACTTTTAGATTTGGCCTCTCAACATTGCATGCGTGGATAGGATTCATGGAGTTAGTTCTTCGCATTTCCTATAATTTGTCGTTTAAGAAATGGGCGGCAATCACCGAAGACATGAAAAACGAAAAGCAAGCAAAGAAGACGTACGTTCAAGATAGATTTCGGAAAAAGTGTGGACTGATAATGGATAAACCACGACAAAATAGTGGAAACAGTAATGACGGGAATATCGCTAGAAGATTTTTCGCTAATCCAGCTTGTACAGCGGATATAACTGGAGTTGATGAAGAGCTTATTTCCATATTTCACATAATACTACAAACAATGTCATGCGGTAGGCAGATTAATTCCCAAAAGTTTGATCAGTATGCATTTGAACCTGCACAATTGTATGTGAGCAAATATTGGTACTATATGCCCTCATCAGTACATAAAGTCCTGATTCATGGGGAAACATAATTCGCTATAATGCAGTTTTGCCACTCGGACAGTTGTCTGAAGAAGTCCAGGAATCGCGCAATAAAGATTACAAATTATACAGATTACATCATGCAAGAAAATGTTCGCGTTCTGCTACGAACGAAGACGTTTTCCATACCTTACTGTTTACATCAGGTCCCTATATATCCAGTCTCAGAAAAGTATCCACGCCTGTAAATGTTGAACTGAACGAGGAAGCAGTACATTTGTTAGAGTAAGAGCATTATCTGTTTTAGTGCTCTTCCATTTGTAAAACAACGTAATTTTCAGTGAATATTGCTAAAATATGATACCAAATGTTGCTGTATTTTATGCAGATTTCGTACAAACACCTAATTGTTGTTATGTAAATATGTACTGTTATTTACCAATAGATAAGTTTGCTTTTATTTAATAAAGAACTGATTTCGCATGATTACGCTGTATTATTAAGATAACAATAAATTAACGTTTTTTAAATGTAGATATCGCACAAACACTTAACTCTTGTTATTAACTGTTATTTACCAATAGAAAAGAAGTTTACTTTGATTTAATAACAAATTGACTTCGCATTATTAATAAAATGACCATAAATTAACATTTTTTAAGCAAACAATCGTGGAGAATTTTGTATTCATTTGAGATCTTAGACATTTCTGTACATGTCTGCCAAGTTTCACTGCTATCATTTTAAAGCAAAATTGTATACTTATTTGTAGAGTTGGGCACGCGCGCCAACAGGCAGCTGCGTCGTATCTATACGGTTACATACAAGCCTCAGTGTAGCTTCGACCTTCCATTAGCGCGGTACGTGTTGTTTAGAAATGTTGCGGACGTCGCGCAAACGACCCAAGGCTGACCAAGTTAGAGAATTTTTAGCCGAAATTCCTGACTTAACGTATGATGACGCTAAAATTGAATGTGTAGTATGTAATATCCCGTTGATGAGTTGGTCCAAAAGGGGCTGTCTACGGCACGAGACTATGACAAATTTATATTTCATTTATGTGTTACTTTTATTGTATGTAATATACCGTTTAATTTACTAGACAAGGAAGCATTTGTCTTGTTTTGGAATAACTATTCGGAGTACAAATTACCAAGTCGGATATCGTTACGAAGGATAGTGCCATCTGCTCGTGAATATGTTGAAAAAAGAATTAAATCGGAGTTGAAAGAAAAGAAAATGTGGTTATGTGTGGACGAAACGACAGATCGTAAAAAACATTCGGTCGTTAATATAATGGCACGTAAAATGGAACCGCATCAACCGTCACCTTCAATTCTATTAACTTCCAGACGAATACAACAATGTACTGCCGAAGTAATTGTAAAGTTAGTGTTAAATACATTGGAAAAGTATGGAATAGGTGTTTTTGTTGGTAGTCGGTATTATTATTATTCTAAATTTAGGCATATATTTTGTTTTGTAATTTTCATTTAATAACATTTATACATGTAAGTAGGCATCTTAATTCGAATTTAATTGCTTATACACTGTTTTAGGTCATGGTGGACATGAGCAGGAACAGCAAATCATACTGCAACTGGGTTTTAAGATCCAATAAAGTCATTTATTATTATAATTATATTATATTTCTATTAATATGAAAGTTACAGATTTTTGACCATCGCAAAGCAGTTTGGCTCCACAGTGCGACGTTTCGATAAAACCTCTCACCTCTTCCAAATTTGGATTTTTATACCGAGTGATGACTTGGCCGACGCAGCATAGCAATTATAATGGTAGATCTGGAATATCCAATTATTTTCTAGAGAAAAAAATTCTACATCCATATATACCATTGCTTTTTAGTTTTTAGAATTCTGAAACCGAAAAATCCGGAAAATATAGATGCCAGTTTTAGAAAAATCATTGATGCCATGGAGTTATGAAATTAAACAAACGTGCTTGCATTTATCATTCCTGTTTGACGTTTTTAATTTACGATAAGCAATATCGCTTTTTAATATTGCTTTTTAATGTTTAGAATTCTGAGATCGGAAAAACTGGAAAATTAAAAATGTCGCTTCTAGAAAAATCAGTGATACCTTTGACATTATAAAATCAAACAAGCGTGCTATGATTTTCTGCCACATCCGTCATTAAATTCGACTTATAATAAAACCATGAAAAATATAACAGAAATGGTAATTTTATTTATTTTAACAATAGGAACACATAATATTACAACAAAACAAAAAACACAGATTACAACAAATGTTCGAACAAATCACCATTAAAACACTGAACTAGTTCAGTCTTGCTGCTGATGATGATAGCTTGGCTATCGAAACGTGCGTCCAGTACGAATTAAGTGTTGTGGTAAGGGTTTTAGTGAACTGTTTCAGTGTTCCAGTGCCACAGTTTTAGAGTATCCATTTAAATCACCATTAACTACTAGACAATGGCCTAGCCTGTGATAAAACTGTCGTCTAACATTTGCCAGTTGATACCTAGATATTTTGTCACATTCGACTTGAATTCGATTTTTTAATTGTTTCAAATTCTGAAATGTTTGTCCACAATAAATTTTTGATTTTAAATGTCCCCAAAGAAAAAAGTCGTTACGTGAAAGATCGGCGGACCTGGCAGGCCAGTTAATTGCGTAATTTGGACCGATAATGTTATGGGAAAAACTGTCATTTAAAAATTCGCGCACATCACGGCTGTTGCGTGCAGGACAATCATTCATCTGAAACCAAATCTCTTGGTCTTCCCTAGTAACTTCAGTCACTGCCGGAGCTACTTCTTCTTGCAAGAGCTGTAAGAAGCGTTCTTCTGTTAAGTTTTCATGCACGAAAAACGGTCCTATAATGTGATGACCTAATAACCCCACCCAAACATTAATCTTTTGGAGATATTGGGTTCTAAAAGGACTCAAAACCCCAATTAATTATACCGTAATTATAGTAAGATTAATGGTAAAGAGATGTAAAAATTCTGTTAACGTTTACAGTTGTTCGGATAGGCTAGCTTCATTTAATATGAAAACCTTAGAAGTACGCAGAAAGATATCTGATATAGTAACACTGTACAAAATTTTAAATAATGTAAACATTAATCTTTTGGGGATATTGGGTTCTGGTTTGTAGAACGTTGCGTGGATTCTCGCGTGCCCATATTCTGCAATTTTGCACATTTGGCCCATTATTCAGGGTGAACGTTGCTTCATCCGTAAAAAGAATGTTTTTTATAAACTCCCGTCTTCGTTGCATTTTTCCATCATTTGGAAGCAGAATGCACTCCTCTTCTCCGCATCACCTTCTCGCAACTCTGGGTGAAACTGGTATTTATAAGAGTGGAACTTATGCTTTTTTAAAATTTTCAGGACTCGGGAGTGATGCATGCCGACGTTGTTTGCGATTTGCCGTAAACTTACGTTGGGATTTTCAGCCACTGCCGCCAAAACATACAAAGTGTTTTCATTTTCAAATTTGTGTACTATTTTTTCAATCGTCGTACTGCTTAGGATTGGCCAATAGGGATATTGTACGCTAAACAACACACTTACTTGACTATTGCCCATATAATATCATTTTACCATTTCAACCTTTTCTACCGTTGAATACATGTGGCAAAGAACAGAATTTAATATTGACTATCGTAAATTACAAACGTCAAACAGGAATGACAAATGCAAGCACGTTTGTTTGATTTCATAATTCCATGGCATCAATGATTTTTCTAAAACTGGCATTTACATTTTCCGGATTTTTCGGTTTCAGAATTCTAGAAACTAAAAGGCAATGGTATGTATGGATGCAGATTTTTTTTCTCTACAAAAAACCTAAATACACTTTTCCTGTAAAATAATTAGGGAAGCAAATAATTGGACATTCCAGATCTACCATTATAATTGCTATGCTGCGTCGGCCAAGTCACCATCCGGTATAAACAATATTATAGTAATATTTATGTAATTATTAGATACGTTTACATTTTATTAAACGATAAATATTATCACAATATTATTTATGTAAAAGTTCTAAGCTTGAAAGAAAGCGTGCTCTGAAAGGTTGAATTTTATTTAATTACTAATTGTAGGAGTATTAAAGAATGTAAAAATCATTTATAACGTTAATTTTTAGCCTCTTAATATGATCTAATTTTCACGTGATTAAAAAGTAATAATACCCAACGAATGTACTGAGTTAGAACATATAAGAGGAAATTCTAAAATGTGTAAAGCTTATACATAGCAAGAATACTCTTGTTATGTATAAGCTTAACATACATATGTCAACCTCTTATAATTACAAATGCTACAAGTTCCTTTCGATTAGCTTTACGTCCTCATATTTTAAGGAGTACAATGTGAGAATCGCCCACCATGGAGATAAAACAACCCATTCCACAAGCACAGTCGTCCCCTCTTGAGAATTGTAGATGCTTGCTTTCTTAATCTCAACTGTCAAGCTTTCGGAAATGATTATTTATTTAAAGTTTTCGTATTACACAAATTGTTTTTTTTCTTCTTCCCTTGTTTGTTCCCTTTTTACACATATCGTGACACTTTCTGCGAAATTACTTGTATGTTTCCGGTATATTTCCGAAATTAGAATCCGCCAGGATAAATATAGGCCGGGCTGTGTTTTGATTTGTATCCCTCTTTTGTGTCGCACGTTACATATCACCTCATACGTCAAACACGCCTATCCCATTCAATTCTTTACATGATGGCGAAACCAAATATTGACTGGCAGGTGTCAATTCAGTTCTGTATATTTAGTACATCTCCGGAGGAATCCAATAGATCCGGTAGCGAAAAAGTCTACAAAAGGTTTATTTCAATCAGGTTCATGTGTAAACCGTATAAAAAAACTATCTTGGAATGGATTTTTTGACAAATCTGAACCTAAACCTTCTGGGGTAACTTCTATATGTGCTCAATATCTCCGCAATGTTTACTTTGCAAGTTTAGAATTTATTTTAAAGCCTTGACGAAACATATAACCACCGTCAAACAAAAATCCTTAAGTTTAACTTAATTTCTGGTGGATGCGACGGATTGCAATTAATTATACATACTATTTAATATGTTAACGTTTTAAGTTAAAAAATCCAATTGAATCTTTCAAACGGAATAAAACGATATATTATTCGGCAATACGAACAAAAGTAAGTGTTATAAAATTGCCGCTATTGACTTTAATGCTTTGTTCTTCTCTCCAGCGCGGTTATTAATGATCCTTCTAATATTTTTATCGACTTGGAACGTTCACTGTTACTGTTCTGTAGTGGAAAACGGAGTGTGTACTTTTTGGTGGCGGTGCTGGTATTATAAAATCGCACTTCTTGATTGATTACGTTCCGTCGGCCGACGGACAAAATGTTTCCTTTTTCTCTAACCTCAAAGGAGGGTTTTTATAAATTTGAAAGGCCCTATTTTATATGTTTCTGTGCGGACGAAGGATTTGTACGATATGATGAAAATAAAATTGAAAATTTGAATCGTGTTAAAAGTTACAACAGCTTGAACTGAAACGAATGCCGTCTAATTAAAGTTTCCAAGTAGACAACATCAATATTAACTATTTCTTTTTTGCATACAATAATATGAATAATTACTATTTCTAATAGAATAAGAAAATATTGAATTTTCTGAATGTAAACTGCGTAGAAAGACTCAAAACCCCAATTAATTATACCGTAATTATAGTAAGATTAATGGTAAAGAGATGTAAAAATTCTGTTAATGTTTACAATTATTCGGACAGGCTAGCTTCATTTAATATGAAAACCTTAGAAGTACGCAGAAAATCTGATATAGTAACACTATACAAAATTTTAAATAATGTCTATGATTGTCCGATACTTATGCCTGAATTTAATTTTAAAGTCCCTAGATTTACCGCAAGAGACAGTACCATATTTAACTTTTCATCTATCAGAACAAATATAGGCTTCAGTAGTCCTGTTAGACGCATTTGTAATAATTTCAACCAAGTTCATGATTTTGTGTATGTCTTTAACTCACCGCTTTCCCGATTTATTCTAAATCTGAATGCGGTCACAGTGTAAACATCCCAACTGTGCCTTTTCTCTTTGTATTTATCTCATTTGTAGTTTGTTAACTAGTTATGTAATATTCTATATGTATCTGCTAAAATAGGTCATTTTTGCTTTTGAAAAAAAACACAGCAATGAAGAGTTTTAAAAATATTCAAACTGCAAGATCTTTACAAATAGCATAAATCACAACAAGCTTTAGACAATTTGTTTAAAAATTTTATTAATAATAATAATAACGAACTTTATTTCATGATACTAATACAGTATGAAACACGTCATAAAAACAATATCTATTAGTATACAAAATTATCAGAAATTATATTTAAATTTTGTTTAAATTTTTGTTTCAAAGAAGTCAAGGCACTTTTCAACCAATTTTTCCTTTATTATTTTTTTAAAAATTTTCATTTCTTTCACTTGAAATATTGTTGTATATTTTTAGCATTTGTGTGATAGCACTTTTGTGTATTTGTGTGAATGTTGTTTGTGGTATGCGTAGGATCGATTTCTCACATTCGCGGGTGTTATAATTATGGTTGGTTTCATGTTTTTGTAACAATTCACTGTAGTGTTTCTTTGCAAAGCATGCACACTCGAAAACATACAGCGCTGGCAGGGTAAGTATGCCGTATTGTGTGAAAATACTTTCACAAGACTCTCTATTTTTCAGGTTAAAGATGCTTCTTAAACACGATTTTTGCATGATAAATATTCGATCTGCGTCAACGGAATTTCCCCAAAAGATTACACCATACGACAACTTCGAACCTATGTAGGCGTGGTATACAGAAAGTGCAGCTTCTACATGAACTTGAGTGGATATAACTCTTAACGCGTACACCATTCCTGAAATTCTCTTCGTCAGTGCACTTACCTGTTCCTTCCACTTCAAGGCACTATCGAGTTGAAGTCCTAAAAACTTCACATGGTCAGCACTTTTTAATTGTTGATTTTTATAGTTTAGGTTTAAAGGATCAGTTTGTCGTAAGGCAAATTTGATTATATTTGTTTTGTTTACGTTTAGTTGCAAGTTATTTTGAGCAAACCAATTATCCATTGCCATCACAACATTGACGATTTCATCTTCAAGTTCGTTACCATTTCGTTTCGAAATAATCACCGACGTATCATAGGCGTACATGGTTTGTTGTTCGAGGTAAATCATTTGTGTATATTAGGAACAGAAATGCTCCTAATATTGAGCCTTGCGCTACGTCTTTCTCAGCCTTCAACCATTGAGACTGTAGTACTTCACCATTTGTGCTTATACTTACACATTGCATCCGGTTTGTTAGGTACGATTTTATTAAATTATGTATAATTCCTCTAAAACCCATTAGTTCAAGTTTCTGTAGCAGAATTTCATGATCTAGAAACACATCTGCTATAGCCTGTTTTTCGGATATTGCTTGTGCTATTTTACTCATTGACATATAAGTACCTCTGGTAGTAGAACGTCCTTGCATATTAGCGTTTTGTAACGGGGTTATTATGTTGCATGTTTCAGCGAATTTTATTGAACGTACTAGAAGTGCTTTTTCTACTATTTTTGCAACTATTGAAATTAAGGCAATAGGCCTGTAATTGTCAATTTGTTGTTCCTCTCCACATTTATAGACAGGCTTTATCCTAGTTGCTTTGAGGTTGTCAGGGAATATATCAGCTTGGAAACAGAGATTTATTAACGTTGCCAATGGTGTGCATAAAATGTCAGCGCAGCTCTTTATTAATTTTGTTGATAGTTCGTCTAATCCCACAGCTGAGGTGTTTTCCAAAGAAATTACTAAGTTGAAGATTTCTGCTGGTTCTGTCTCGTATAGGAACATGGATCTATTATTTCGACAGACGTATTCCATGCTGCTATTGCTGTGGGTATTGGATTTAGCTAAGTTGATATATGTAGTAGGAATTAAATTGATTTACTATTTCACTAGCTGTTGTGCTGTGATGTTTACAGAATTTGTCGATATCTGTCTGTTTCCGCTTACCTTTACCAGTGATATCATTAACTAGATTCCAAGTCGTTTTCATCTTGTTTTCGGGTTGAAGAATACGGTTTGTATTGTGATCTTTTTTGGCTTTGTGCATGACAAAGTCCAAATGGTTGCAGTAGTCTTTGTAGTATTTTTCGCAATTCGTTTATTTACCATTGCTTCGTATAATTGACGTTTGATCTGGCATTTATTTCTGATCTCGTCATTTATCCATGGTAAGTTTCGTTTATCTGGGTTTTTTATTATAGTTTTTTGGGGACAAATGCTTTGGTAAATCTTAACTATGGTGGAAATTAATAAGTAACTCGGTGTTCTTGTTGTAACATGTGCCAGTCGATTTGTTGCAGCTGTGTTCTTATTTCGTTAATTTGATCGTTCGACAAAATTCTAACTAAAAACTTCATAGTTCTAGGTTTTTCTAATGGAGTTTAGAAGGAACATTCTTGCGCATAATGGTCGGATAACGCAGTGTTGCATATTTTGCTATTATATTTTACGCTGGATTTTAAGAAGATGTTATCGGGAAGTGTAGCTGTTGTTTCATATATTCTGGTTCGCTCAGTGATAGTTTGATGAAAGCCAAAAGACAATAACAAGTCTATAAAAACCTTCGCCTTCCTCTCGTCTTTTTTCATTAGATTTAAATTAAAATCTCCACAGAGTACCACTGATTGGTTATTTATATTTGCAGTCAATGATAGTAAAATATCTTCCAACGTATTTATAAATCCTTCATTAGACGGTGGTCTGTAAATATTTAATACTACAAATTTGGCTTTAGGAATCGTTACTGCCGAGCATTCTAATATTGGCTCTTTACTTTTCTGTTTCAGATACTGTAGTTCGTGGGCATCAATATTATCCGGAGTAAAAATGCAAGAACCTCCATGCTTGGATGTAGATCTTAGAAAACATGAAATTAGCTTATAATTTCTAATTTTATGATCTCTAAATGATGAGGTTTAAGCCAATGTTCTGTGAATGCTAATACAGAGTACTTAAAGTTTTATGTATGTAAAAATTCATTTATGTACTCTATCTTATTAGTTATGCATTGTATATTTTGATGAAATATAGCAAATTTATTAATGTTGATTTTGTTTAGGTCTTTTGTTGTGATTTGAGCCAAATTCGTTCTAAAAAACGATTTATTCTTACGCCAGAAGGCCATATTTCTGGTTACCTTATTTCTTCAAGCATATCAAGTGGAACAGAAACTTTATATGATGAATCTTCGTCAGGATGTTTTGATTTTATTTGCTCTATTTTTATTTTGTGGATGCCTTTTGTTGCGAGGTACTAACTGATATTAGTTTCTGATGTAACCGGGTCTAATGTGCATAGTGAGTAACTCCTTTTAAATCTAAATTTGTTGCTGTACCATATGTTGTATCAAGTGTTCTTCTTTTTTGCATTCTATTTTCTATTACAATCTTGGCTTTTGGATGATCGATTCATTAACTCGTCTGTTTATTTGTTGGTCGTTTTCCTGAATGACCGTTCTTTTAATCGTTCCTGCATACGTTGAATTTTTGGTTTCGTTCTCGATAATTTTTTGTAAGCCTAGGTCAGGTTCACATAGTTTTTTGTTATCTACGGATCGTGATTAATGTCGTTATTCTATTTTAAGTCTTCATAAAAAAAAAACAATTTTATTTAACCTTAGCATTAAATAAAATACATTTCGGGTTATTACTACTCATTAACAAAGAGCTATTAAGTGATAACCAGTGATAAAATTAATAATCTACTATGAAACAGATCCTTCAGGTTACTGGAAGTTAATATAATATTCGTATCATCTGCGTAAAAAGGCAGGCTTTCGCGAATATTCAAAAAACAAAGCAGATCATTGATGGAAATCAAAACAAGTGTAGGACCCAATGCAGACACCTGGGGAATATCTTTGTTGGTATTTGATCTAAACATTCCTTGAAAGTTTGTTGTTCTGTTAGGTGTTTAAGTCTGAGTTGGAAGGGAAAAGCTTTCACTTCAAGCAAAATCTACAAAGGGTTTCAAGGTTAGTTAAAAAATTAGTTACAAAATTCTTTTTTTTTATTATATTTTACTTTACCTTGCCAGCTTCTTTTTGTTTGTTTGCTAGTAGTAAATCTTTTATTTTATTTCTCCTTACTTACGTATTTTTTTTTATTATTAGCTGTTTCACTACACGTTTTAAATTTCATTTATACATGTCAATAAGATCATGTCAAGTCGGTGTTAAAATCATCAGTAGAGCCACGCAAACTGCGCTGACGCATAAAAGTTTACACAAAATAAACACGGCCGGGACAATTCGGTATAAGCGTCAGTACAACTGCGACTCGAAAGCCGATCTGTTGTGTATGCATCTACGCTGTCGTATACTATATCGTAATTCTACATTTGTTTTGAAAATGTTTCCTACGTCGCGAAAACGACCAAAGTTGGACACAATAAGAGAATTTATTGCAGAAACGCCTGATTTAAAGTGTGATGGCGCTAAAATTCAATGTGTAGTGTGTAAAATAGATTTAATGTGTTGGTCGAAAAGTGATTGTCTACGGCAGGTAAATAGTGCAGGGCATGTTTCAAAAAAAAATTCCACACGAGATTATGACAAATTTAAATTTAATTTATGTGTTTATTGCACGTAATTTACCATTTCATTTACTAAGGAAGAAAGCATACGTCTCGTTTTGGAATGAATATTCGGACTTTAAGTTACCAAGTGAGAGAACATTACAGAGAGTTGTGCCGTCTGCTCGTGAGGATGTCGAGAAAAGAATTAAATCGGAGTTGCAAGATAAAAAACTGTGGTTATGTGTGGACGAAACAACAAATCGTAAAAAACATTCTGTGGTTAATGTAATGGTACGCACAATGGAACCACATTGACCGTCACCCTCAATTTTACTAGCTTCCAGACGAATACAACAATGCACTGCCGAAGTAATTTCAATGTTGGTGTTAAATACATTGGAAAAGTTTGAACTTTCAACAAATCAACTGTTGATGTTTATGAGTGATGGTGCCGCAAACATGCTTGCTGTAGGTCGATCTCTTAAAAAACATTGTGCTAACTTGTTGCATATTACATGTAAAATTCATACTCTCAGTCTCGTAGCAGATAGTATCAGAAAATGTTATCCCGAGGTAGACGCTCTAATAGCACATACAAAAGCTGTGTTTGTAAAATCCCCAAAACGTATTCGGGAATTTCATAGACTATGCCCCGGTATTCCTGAACCACCACAACCTATTCTTACTCGTTGGGGAACATGGTTAGAGGCTGCATTTTATTATCTTAAATATTTTGAGAATATAAAGAACGTGATTTTAGAATTCGACCCAAAGGAATCTGCGGCTGTCAAGGTAAACCACTTGAAATTTCAGGATAATCAAGTTAAAACAGATATGGAAATTATTCACAACAATTACGTGGGACTAGCGGATGCGATAGAAAAACTACAAAATTCTTCGGTGTCGTTAGTGGAATCTTTGCAAATAGTGCAACATGTTCACGCACAGCTATGCGCGATAGAAGACGCAAGAAATGTTTGTGTTTTAGAAACGTTTGAAAGTGTTTTAGATAAAGACTCTGATTTTGGCACATTAAGACAAATTTGTGAAGGTGCGTCAACAGAACCGTTAAGTTATTTGAAAGATTATTTTACTTACGCAAATATAACGCCACTAGATGTAAAACGTTCGTTTTCGGCATACAAAAACACTTTTTCTTCACGCCGCACTCACTTTGCCGAAACAACTTTGGAAACATATCTAATGCTACAAATATTAAATAGACATTATCCACTTTGTGATTTCACGGAGGACTCTTGAAACGGTAAGTGTTTGAGCACGTATCACATTTAATTTATTTTGTGTAAACTTTTATGCGTTCGCCACTGGCTTTCAGCGCAGTTGCGTTGCTCTAACCTGGGAAATATCTTTGTTGGTATTTGATCTAAACATTCCTTGAAAGTTTGTTGTCTGTTAGGGGTTTAAGTCTGAGTTGGAAAGGAAAAACTTTCATTTCTTTGGTTATATTGCCAACTTTATCAAATAAAATCTACAAAGGATTTCAAGCTTACTTTTTCTTTTTCTATTATTAGCTATTTCACTACACGTTTTAAATTTAATTTACACATGTCAATAAGATCGTGTCAGGTTGGTGTTAAAATCATCAATCTAAATACGTATAATTTATAAACGACAATGGTGTAATACAGTGAACGAACATAAAACATCTCTCTTTTTTGTTTATATAAATAAAACTTTTAACATTCATTATAGCAATCTATCAAAATGAAACAGACACGGATATTTAAAATGACAAAAATGAAATGTCTCTATAATTTTATAAAAATAAGTAATTTTTATTTGAATATACATATTTTATCGACAAATAATTATTTTCAATGTGTTATTTTAAGTAAGGTGAACCCAAAAGATTTTCTTAAATTGTTGTATATGACGCTCAAGGCGTTGATGATGATGTCTTCTCTGTGATTAATAGAATTCTTATCTTTTTTTTTGTATTACACATTTCTTTAATAACTCTTTTGTAGTAATTGATTTCTACTTCAACAATTTTAACCTTGTTAAAATTGAAGGAATTACCTAAATTATGCTGATGTTGTGATAAAACTGTGGCGTTAATGCTTTTAGTTTTGATGCTATGTTTATTCAAAAACAGTTAGGCTTCAACACGCTTATTTTATAACGTTTCTTTTGCACTACAATCTACACGCATCAAGAAAATAGATTTTCTTGGAAAAATTTGTCTCTATTCAAGAAAATATTTTTATTTCAAATATTACATTAACCGGTATCTTTTCAAAATGTTTATGAAGCGAATGGATAAGTATGGTATCTGTATTCTGGTTCCGTCGCTACTATCTAGGACGGCATGACTATATCTATTGGCACTAGGTGGCGTCTGGAAATATTCCAGTAGCCGTTTTTGAAGATTAGCGGCATAAACTGAGATACGTAAGAGCAATGTGGACAGGAGCAAAATGCGTTAGTGATTTTCTCTTCTCACTTTGTTTTTACCGGTAATATTTCCATCAATACCATGAGCTATTTATTGAGCATTATCTTGGTTATTGTTTCTATGCACTTTTTTCATGTGTCTTCACTCTTGTTTGAAAAGTATGCTGCAGATAAGCTCTCCTTTGAACTTTTTAAAATCACAAGCAATGTTAATAATTTACTGTATTATGTATGGATATGTTGTACTGTTTTAAACAAGGTAAGTGCAATTAATAATGTGGATTCTTGAAATGCATATTATTTAATATGCATTTCAAGAATTGGAAGTAAATAAATGCTTTATTTTAAGAAATCACAAAACTTAACTCGTACTGGATGCACGTTTCCATAGCCAAGATATCATCAGCAGTAAAACTGAATTAACAAACTAGACACAAAACTAACCTTATATAGCAAATAAATTAAGCAATATGTAAATCTAAATAATCAATGTAATCCTTAATTACATCTTAATATTTACCCTTTTACATTAAGTGTTTCTTGATGATCCGCTTCATTGCACATCACTATAATTAAGCCTTAAATTGTAACTCTAGAGATCATTAATCCCTAAATTGTAAATAGTCGGAATCAGGAATGAGGTAAATTTTTAAAAATCCATGTTTTTCAATGAAGCGCTTCATTGCACATGGTTATAAATACAGCTGTAATGAATTATACATGATGTGACAAAGGATAAAGGCTGGAATTTAGTGGACTTAAATCTGAATTCATTAAGTGATTTTTTGTTTTTGTAAATGTCCATGCCTTCATAACAATTTAATTGAACTGTGCTCTTTACGTTTTTAATTAACTTTATATTATCAACATTATAGTTATTTTCAAGCATATGTAGGGCAACACTAGATTTATCAAACCTTCTGAATTTGAGATGAGCCAAATGTTCTTTGTATCTAATTCTGATTGATCTTTTTGTCTGCCCAATACACACTTGATCACAATCTTTACATGAAATTTTGTAAATTCCTGATTTATCCATGTTATCTACTGGGTCTTTGGAACTTCCTAAAAGGTTTTTGAGGTTATTATTTGAAGAAAAAACAATTTTGTGGTCAACTCTAGAAAAGATTTTTTGAAGACGTTTCGTGTAAAAGGGTGATAAAAGGGTAATTTAACATATTTCTTATTATTATTACGGCCGTCAATGCGTTCTAGTGTACTTATATTTCTAATTCTTAACCTATTCTTATGTTTCCTAATAGTATTACAGACGGCATCTTCAGAGAATCCGTTAAAGTTAGCAATATTGATGATTGCTCTTAGTTCATTTTGATATCTATCTTTAGTTAAAGGAAAATTGAGTAACCGATGTACCAAAAAGTTAATAGCCGAAAGTTTGTGTTCATATGAGTGATTAGAATTCTGTAAGATAATTTTATTATTACTACTAGGTTTTCTATATATGTACGTCTATTTCTAACTTATTTTTATTTCTTATTACTAACGTATCGAGAAATGGCATCCTGTTGTCTTTTTCTTCATCGTGGGTAAATTTGATAGAGGGAAATTTTGAGTTAAGTTATTCTATGAAATCCGTTATTGAACATTTGCTGGTATCAAAGATGCAAAAAATTTCATCGACGTATCTGATCCAAAGCCGAGGGAAATAAGCCAAAGTATTCTTAAGATCGGTTTCAAATTTACCCATAAAGAGGTTCACCGTAAACGGAGATAAGCTGTTACCCATTGCCGTTCCTTCCGTTTGTTGATAAAAAGTGTTGTTGCTTTGGAAAAAGTTTTGTTTCATACAAAGTTTTGTCAAAGAAATTAAGCTAGCAACTTCCTCTCTATCCATTTGGTTATCTAACAAAAGTGTTTCTAAATATTCCAAAGTTAAATCAACGTTAGGGAACAGTGAACTTACGTCAAATGATACTAAAATTTCCTTGTCAGTAAACTCAATGCCTTTAGTTGTTTCAATGAACGCATAAGAATTTTTAATAGCCAAATCAGAAAACTGTGCGGGTAACTGGTTCAATTTGTCAGATAACCACTTGGAAAGTAAGTAAGTTGGACTGTTGATGTTCGAAACAATGTGTCTCATATTCTTTCCGGACTCGTGTGTCTTAGATAAACAACACATTCTAGGTAGTACTAGACTTGGTATCGTTAGTCTTAACCTTAAATTGTCGCTAATGGCAGCCTTACATTCTAACATGGTCTTTTTGGTTTCCGTAATCATTTTAGACAAAGGATTTTTTGATAATTTTAAATAAGAACTTTGTGACAAAATGGTGTTGAGTCGATTAAAATAATCCTCTTTGTCTAAGATGACTACAGTGTTACCTTTGTCGGATTTTAAATAAAAACAATTTTTGTTTTTTAGTCTTCTAGCAATGATTTGATCTTTTCGTGCAACGCCAGGTGAATTTTTTGCATATTTTCCAAAATTTGAGTTTTAAAAGCGATACGAATAAAATCATCAAAATTACTGATCGCGTTTTCTATGCCAACTATAATTTCTACAACCGGGGGCTTATTAAATTTCAGGATGTATTTCAAATCTTTGTTTAATGAGGCGATCTCTTCTTTGCTAAAAGACTCTGTTGACTCATTCTTAACTAACCGAGTTGAGGTAATTATCTCAGCAGGTTTTGGTTTGATAGTGGTGATTAATTTCGAAACCTTTTTCATGAGAACTTTTTGTTTATCTGAAACTTTCTTAGCTATAATGTCTTGAATCCTGTTGAGATAATTAATCCATTCAGAATATTCGAAAATACACGGGTTGTTATTTAGTTTTAAGTGCAAACTATATACCTTCTAACTTTAATTGACTAATTCTAAAATACTGATACTTAAATTCTGAATTTAACCAGCACCTTTTGGTCGAAAAAATAACTCTATTTGTCGAACTTGATTTACTCTTGCACTTAATTTGAATGAAATTCGGAAAAACATTAAATTTTCTACAATCTTTCAGAAATATAATATTAGCGTTAACTAGACTATTCTTACTTCTTACCTTAAAGAAATGGTTGAGTAAACTAGACCGGGAAGCCATCACACTAAAGAGGTACATCTCAAATTCAGAAGGTTTGATAAATCTAGTGTTGCCCTACATATGCTTGAAAATAACCATAATGTTGATAATATAAAGTTAATTAAAAACATAAAGAGCACAGTTCAATTAAATGGTTATGGAGAAATTTACAAAAACAAAAATCACTTAATGAATTCAGATGTAGGTCCATTAAATTCCAGCCTTTATCCTTTGTTACATCATGTGCAATGAAGCGCTTCATTGGAAAACATGGATTTTTAAAAACTGACGTCGTTCTGACTATTTACAATTTAGGGATTATTGATCTTTAGATTTACAATTTAAGGCTGAATTATAGTCATGTGCAATGAAACGGCTCCTTAAGAAACACTTAATGTAAAAGGGTAAATATTACGTTTTTACGATTACCTTGCTTATTTTAGATTAATTTATTTGCTATATAAGGTTAGTTTTTCGTCTAATTTGTTAATTCACTTTTACTGCCGATGATGGTAGCTTGGCTATCGAAACGTGCGTCCAGTACGAGTTAAGTTTTGTGGTAGGGGTTTTAATGAACTGTTTCAGTATTGATTTATGAACAATACCTAAACGCTTTCTGGAATTAAGAAAACTATTTACTATCCTTAAGAAAATATTATTTTGTGTTATAACGGTCATTTACTCATACCAACAATCGCTTTCTTCAAATTTTCTGCAAGATTTTCTTGAATCAAGTTAACAAATGTCATAAACAAAGAAATACATGTCATTACAAGTATATACTTCTCTCAAGCGGAGAAAAAAACGCTAAGAAACTATCTTCTTTTGATTTAAAACAGTTATTGTATTGCAGATAATTGAAACAGTAATTGTCTTGAATTGAGGCAGAGAACCTTGATACAAGTAAACATTTATCTGCGTGAAAGGTTTTTTAACAGGTCTCCTGACTCTTTCTTGCTTGGTATTATCTGCGATACCACCAACCCCATTCCTGCCATCAAGACGACTACGGATCCCTTAATAGGCCGTGACCGTTGCTTATGTTGGATCGTGCATCAGCCACCCGTCGGAGAAAAGTTGAGTGTTTCAAAAGAGCAACGTGTGAATGTGAAATTTCTTGTAAAACTTGGTAAATCCGCCACAGAAACGTATTCTTTGTTATAGGAAATTTACGATGATAAATGTTTACCACGCACTCAAGTGTTTGAGTAGTTTAAACGTTTTAAAAACGGACGAGAAGAGATTGATTATGAACCACGTTCAGGACGACCTACCACGTCAACAACCGACGAAAACAATGACAAAATTGGTGTTTTGATCCGAAAGGATCGCAGTTGCCGCAACGATTGGAATCGATAAAGAATCTGTTAGGCAGATTTTGCACAGAAATTTTAACATGAGGAAAGTGTGTGCAAAGATGGTGCAAAAAAAATCTGACATCCGAACAAAAAGAATCTCGCATGAACATTTGTTCTGACACTTTAAAAACCATCGAAGAGGACCCTAATTTCTTGGAAAAAGTCATAACGTGTGATGAATCATGGTTTTTTACTTATGATCCGGAAATTGGGTAGCTGAAGGTCAAACGGTGATTCAGCAGTACTATACTGAGGACCTAACAACTTTCCGTGAACGGGTAAGAAGAAAACGACCCGAATTGTGGAAAAACAAGTCATGGATTTTGCATCAAGACAACGCCCCGTCCCATAGTACACCGTCTGTCAAAAGGTTTTTGGCCAAGCATGGGGTCCCTGTGTTGGATCATCCACCCTATTCACCAGACCTGGCCCCGTGTGACTTTTTTCTACTTCCTAAGGTGAAGTCAACACTAAAACGGACGAGATTTGAGACCATTGAAGCTGTAAAAGACAAAGCGACGGAGACCATGAACATGTTATTTGAAAATGACTTCAAATGACTGCTTTGACCAATGGAAAATTCGCATGGAACGGTGCAGGGATCGGGAAGGGGAGTACATTGAAGGGGATAATGTTGAAATTGTAAAGAATAGTCAATAAAGGATTTTATAGCATTAATCCAGTTACTTTTTGGCCACACCTCGTATTTTGGTTTCTAAGTCTTAAATAAACGTTATTTGCCATAGGTTGCACATTATTTTCTGTTATTAACTTTCCCCTTTTCCTGGTGTCTTCTTGATTGATTTGATACCATATGTAATCATTAACATTAAAAGAATTACATTCTTTAACACCTTTGTTGACATAGTTAGTTTTAGTTATTTGTCGATTATTCTATAATTCTACTAATTTTTTTACGATTTACCTTTGAGTTAAATTTGTTGTCATTCATTGATAAGTTATCTTTGAGATATCTTGCCATTAGTATTTGTGATGGTGCATAGAAATTGTATGTAGGTGTGTTTCTGTACACGAATAAAGTTAAATGAATATCTTCATTATTTTCCATTTTCTTTAATAATTTTTTGTAGTTGGAATTGTGCATTCGCTCATACCATTTGATTGTTGGTGATGTGGCGATGATAATTTTATTTGAAAATTCCATTCACTTGCAAATGTTTTGTATTCTTGACTATTGAATTGTTCAACACTATTCGATATAACTATTCTTGGAATACCATGTCTGGCAAATATAGATTTCAGGTGTTTTAATATGCTGTGTGTAGTTCTTATCTAAATTTATCATCATATGTTTGGAGTAATAATTAGAGCAACGCAAACTGCGCTGAAAGCCAGTAGCTGACGCATAAAAGTTTACATAAAATAAACACGGCCGGGACAATTCGGTATAAGCGTCAGTACAACTGCGACTCGAAAGCCGATCTGTTGTGTATGCATCTACGCTGTCGTATACTATATCGTAGTTCTACGTTTGTTTTGAAAATGTTCTATTTTTTAAATTTATTGCAGAAATACCTGATTTAAAGTGTGATGGTGCTAAAATTCAATGTGTAGTGTGTAAAATAGATTTAATGTGTTGGTCGAAAAGTGATTGTCTACGGCACGTAAATAGTGCAGGGCATATTTCAAAAAAAAATTCCACACGAGATTATGACAAATTTAAATTTAATTGTAATAATGTGTTTATTGCATGTAATTTACCATTTCATTTACTAAGGAAGAAAGCATACGTCTGGTTTTCGAATGAATATTCGGACTTTAAGTTACCAAGTGAGAGAACATTACAGAGAGTTGTGCCGTCTGCTCCTGAGCATGTCGAGAAAAGAATTAAATCGGAGTTGCAAGATAAAAAACTGTGGTTATGTGTGGACGAAACAACAAATCGTAAAAAACATTCTGTGGTTAATGTAATGGTACGCACAATGGAACCACATCGACCGTAACCCTCAATTTTACTAGCTTCCAGACGAATACAACAATGCACTGCCGAAGTAATTTCAATGTTGGTGTTAAATACATTGGAAAAGTTTGAACTTTCAACAAATCAACTGTTGATGTTTATGAGTGATGGTGCCGCAAACATGCTTGCTGTAGGTCGATCTCTTAAAAAACATTGTGCTAACTTGTTGCATATTACATGTAAAATTCATACTCTCAGTCTCGTAGCAGATAGTATCAGAAAATGTTATCCCGAGGTAGACGCTCTAATAGCACATACAAAAGCTGTGTTTGTAAAATCCTCAAAACGTATTCGGGAATTTCATAGACTATGCCCCGGTATTCCTGAATCACCACAACCTATTCTTACTCGTTGGGGAACATGGTTAGAGGCTGCATTTTATTATCTTAAATATTGAGAATATAAAGAACGTGATTTTAGAATTCGACCCAAAGGAATCTGCGGCTGTCAAGGTAAGCCGCTTGAAATTTCAGGATAGTCAAGGTAAAACAGATTTGGAAATTATTCAGAACAATTACATGGGGCTAGCGGATGCGATATAAAAACTACAAAATTCTTCAGTGTCGTTAGTGGAATTTTTACAAATAGTGCAACATGTTCACGCACAGCTATGCGCGATAGAAGACGCAAAAAATGTTTGTGTTTGAGAAAGGTTTGAAAGTGTTTTAGATAAAGACTCTGATTTTGGCACATTAAGACAAATTTGTGAAGGTGTGTCAACAGAACCGTTAAGTTATTTGAAAGATTATTTTACTTACGCAAATATAACGTCACTAGATGTAGAACGTTCGTTTTCGGCATACAAAAACACTTTTTCTTCACGCCGCACTCACTTTGCCGAAACAACTTTGGAAACATATCTAATGTTACAAATATTAAATAGACATTATCCACTTTGTGATTTCACGGAGGACTCTTGAAACGGTAAGTGTTTGAGCACGTATCACATTTAATTTATTTTGTGTAGACTTTTATGCGTCCGCCACTGGCTTTCAGCGCAGTTGCGTTGCTCTAGTAATAATCAATCAATATAAGATATACAGGTCTCGCGTTGTAGGATGGCGAGCTCCTCATTTGCATTAAGTAAATAACATTAATACAATATGTAGATAACATACTTAAGATGCTGGTATAAAAACCCATCAGGTCAATACAAATAATAGAAAAATAGATGCATAAATAATGTTACATTCTTCGAAGTACAGTAGGAAGGTATGTATTATGTAAACATAACTCCTTACTACGCCACTGGTAACATTTAGATTGAGCGGTCTTGTATTTCCACCGCGCATCTGAAGCGTTGGCCATCCTATAACGCACAAATTGTACCTGATTATCTAGTCAATATAAGTCAATCCTTACTCTTTGCCATGGTTGTTTTACTGTATTGTGTGATACCTTTGGCTCTCTTTTATTAGAATTTATATATTTATTGCGCATTTGGTACTTGTTTACTAAACCTTCAATTTGCGAATTGAGATTAGGCCAATATACCGAGTTTCTTGCTATAAGAATACATTTATTCCAAAATGTCCTAATGTAAGTCATCTAAAGTTTTGCTTCTCCAACTGTTGGGTATAGTAATGCTTTGGCCCATATATAACAATTTATCCTTTCCTATCGCTATTTCTGATCTTAATTTGTAATATGGTTTTAAATTACTGGTTAATTTGTTAAAGTTTTTAGGCCACCCATTTCTGGTATAATTTTTTTAGAAAATTGATTTCGTCATCCTTGTGTGAAGTATCTTTCAATAGTTTTAATTTTGCATATGAAATGTTTACTTACTTTTCTATAATGCACTCACATGAATCTAAATTAAAATTATCTTCTAAATTAACTCTAAGTAATGTATCCCCTATTATGAATCTATTTCCCAGTTTATGTATTACATCCAAGTCGTGTTTTTGTTGCGATAAAAGCATTTTTTGTAAGCTTGCAGGTGTTGCATGGGGTGGTTTTTTGAATATTGAAATAAGCACATATTGAAATAAACACATAGCTGGCAATTCCTTCTCTATTTGAGCATGTAGCAGTCGTTTGGTTCGTTTTCTTGCAACAAAAAAATGGTTATCGGTTTGTTAGGGTCGAAATATTTTAATACCGCTTCATTATAAATTATTGTTTTTAATTGTTCAAATGCTTCATTTTGCGGTTTACCCCATACAGAATAATTACACTGTGCTAGTTACAAAATGCAACAAGCTGGGCACCCGGATGGTAAACCTAATTCGAGTACGCTGAATCCAATGGTGTTAACCGTTTTTAAAAATTAGCTCTCGTTTTCGAGCAATTTCAATATAAAAAAAAGGCCCAAAGAACCTTCTGGAACATTCTGGAATTTTCTGGAAAATCTTCATCAAGAACCTTCCATGAACCGTTCATGGATCATTCGTAAACCTTCTAGAAACGCCCATGCCCGCCGCTTCCACTTGGTGAAATGGGTATATAAGCGGCGCTGTTAACCGCTGAGAGCTCAGTCTGTTTTCAAAAGTCAAAATGTTAACATCTAAATATTAAGGCAAATAAACCAAACCGAAGTGAATAGTGAAAAGTTCGAGATTGTTCATTGTATTGGCTTGTAAAATCAATTAATTTGAAATATCAAAAATGGATAAATGTTCTAAATTGAATACCTTTTGTTACGTGTGTGGAAAATTTGTAATTAAGACGGCGTAAAATAAGTGCTGAAACCGCTGATTTGTATCAACAATATTTCTCACAAAATGTTTTCACTGATATGTATTGGACGCGGTCTCTTGTTTGTACAACATGCGCTTTGAATTTGAATAAATGGACAAAAACCGGAGCTACTATGCCATTTGGTGTTCTGATGATTTGGATAGATCCAGGAGAACATGATCCAGCTGAATGTTATGCGTGCGTGAATTATACTGACGGTATGAACAAAAGAAAAAGTGGTTCTTTGAAATACATTCCAACAACATATACTCAATTGCCGCTGCCGCATTCAAATACAATTCCTGTTCCAACAAGACCAATTTCAACAGAACAATTTGAGCGATCAGCATTAGAATGCATGAAAACCGAAGAACCGGGTCTATCAATGTATCAACCATCAAATGTCACTGTGCCATGCAATCATTGAAATCACGCAATCTCGTTTGAATAATATTGTCACGGACCACCGTGATAGGGGTAGCTCAGGATAGTCTCGCTCAAATTCTACACACAGAAATTCACCTACCTGTTAGAAGGGGGTACTGAAGAGGTACGTAAATTCCAAAAAACAGGCAACTCCACTTTACGCTCTTTATTTACAAAACAAAAAGTACACCAAACAACAAATCAATACTACTCCATGCCCGTAATAGATTACCTATTACAAAGAGACTCTCTAAGAGTTCCCTATAATTCTAAATAACTTATATTTATAACCTATGCAATCCCTTCTACTAACTGTCCTTCCGGTGCTTGATCGGCAGCATCAAAGTTTGATGTCTTCGAATTGACCGAGAGATCATAATCTTACAAAGCAATTGTCCAGACGCTCAGTCAGCTCGACGACACCGGTCACCGATCAAAGAATGATTTCAATACAAAAAAACGATGAACGCAAAGCAGCGGAAGTCCAGTTAGCGTCTTTTCTACAAAAGAATCAGGGAATCAGAGAATTAAAAATGAAAAAAAATCAAGAAAAAATCTTTTTGCAAAAAAATTATGAAAAATCGACTGAATTGATTCAATTTTTTTCAAATAGTTTCTATTCGATGTGTATTCGTCGATATGATGTCTATGCGATCGATTTCCATCGATTTAAATTCAATAAATGGTCAAAAAATGATAAAAATTACGTTTTCTTGGGGTCTTTGGGCCTAAGATTTTTAAATTGGTGCCATTGGAATCAGCATACTCGAATTAGGTCCCCTGGGTGCCCAGCTTGTTGCCAAAAAAAAGTCTCCAATTCGAGCGCAGTGTTATCGTATTTTATTAGATCACGTAATGGTTTCGTTTTTTCCGAAAAATTTTCAATGAACTTATCTACGTCAGTGACAAATCCTGGAAATCTTTGCACATCCTTTTCATTTTTAAAAATTGGCATAAGTTTTATGGCATTTACTTTCTCTTCCTCTATCCCGATTTCATTTTTAGAAAATTTGTACCCTAAATATCTAATTTCGTTTACATCCATTTTGCATTTTTTTTAATTAAATGCCATGTTTCCTAGCTATAACAAAAACTTTGGTTAATATTTTGGCATGTTCTTCTTTTGTTTTTCCAGGTACTAGAATGCCATCAAACGAGTGCAACGTCAGAGGCGTATCGCGCAAAAGTAGGTACGTGAGGTACAGTATTATTAAAAAATAATATATTCTTACCCTTTATTGACGTCCTGATGCCACTGCGACGGAATACTACTGCCCCGGTAAGTCCGGTTGTTGCAGTGGACATCAAGACGTCAATAAATGGTAAGAACATATTATCTTTTAATAATACTGTACCTCACGTACCTACTTTTGCGCGATATGCCTCTGACGTTGCACTCGTTTGTCGAATCTTGATGACTGATCAATATAAATTTCTACTCCGGGTATGGAAAAGATTTTTTAAATAGGTGATGAATTGTTCTAACGTTTTACCCCCTCTTGTCGTGCCGAAAAGAATTTATACCTTTGATAGATCTTGTTTTTCTTTGGAATTAAACGATGTTCAATTTTTTGTTTCATCACTGATATTTTGTTCTTTTCCTCTTCTTGAAAATTAAATGAATTGTAAACTTTTATACATTCTTCTCCCAAATGAAGCAGTTGCGCTTACTGAATTTTCTCTTCTTTTTTTGTCCAATTCAACCGCAGTAGCATAAATGTGAAATCGCTGTTTCCACGTGCGCCAGTTTTCTGCTACGTTTCCTTTTAAATTAATCGGTTGTAATATTTTCCCATCCATTACTACAGTTTTTTGCATTTTTAGCAGCGCCATGTTATGTTTATTCAAAGACGATTAAGCTTCAATTCGTTTATTTTATACTATAATCTAACCAACTTTGGGACTAAAAAGATAATAAATGCTGTATTTGTGGGCGTAAATTCCTTTATGTAGGTATTGCTGGGTCTAACCTATATATGTGACTTTCTAATTATTGCAATTTATTTTATAAATGGCATATGCTTTGTTTGGTATGTGGGAAGAATCTATTGTTATTTTTGTGGTTTCTGGTTTATGGGCAACTGCTAAATTAAAGAGTTTTTGGAGCGATTGGACTGATTCTGATAAATTTGGATAGTATTTTAGTGTACCATAATTTTTAAGTATTTCAAGTGTTTCATTCGCTTTAATGTTTTCGGTAGTATTTTTAATTTTATATAGCCTTTTTTGTGTGTTTGTTGATAAAGGGTATTGGGTAGTTATTTTTTAATAACATTTCTTTAATTTTTGCTAGGTTTTTGTGAACGTTTTCTTTTTCTAAGAAGGCATAATACCGATTAACTAAATTGTTAATAACACTAATTTTATATTTTAAAAGTGTAATGGAACTGATATTTAAGTATCTTTCTGAATTTGAGGTTTTAAAAAAGCAATTTGTTTGAATAGTTTGGTTCTTTCTAGTTAACAATACATCTTGTATCTACGTAATTTTTCGAAAATATTTGAGGTTATGCTCTCATAAATTAGATACTTTCGGTGTTCGTTTTGTTAGATCCGATTAAGGTTTTTCAATCATATTTATCTGAGCGTACTAATTATGACGAGTACCGTGATTTTACATCTTATGAGTAGAGTTTGTTAAAAAGGTGGTGCCGGATGGCAGTAGCGTAGCGATAGCGGCGTGGGTAGGGGTAATTTTCAACTTGTAGTCGATCTCGACAGTACCGCGAGAGAGTTCAAAGCAACAGTACGTTGCACGCTGCACGCCAAATAAGTACGCGGAGATGGGACGCCCAAAGGGTGTAACGTTCCCTTCGAATGTGAATAAATATCTCAGGCATTTCCCTGAATTAGAATGTAGAAGTCCGCATATTTAATTGCACAATATGCAATAGCGGATTGCTAAGCCGCGGTAGGTTTGAATGTACAAAACATTGTAAAAGTAAACGTCATGTATTGAATTTAAGAAACAATATTCCATACTGGCAATTTTTATATGATTTTATTTTTATGTTAAGTGTGTGCAACATCCCACAACATCTAGTATCTAATGAACACTTTCGCCTTTTTTGGACTAAGTACGTTCCCTCATGGAAGCTGCCAACATCTATGCAATTACGATACAATTTGCCACGTGTGCAACGTACAGTAAAGGAATGTATAAAAGACGAGTTGAGAAATAAGAAAATCTGCCTATGTATGGACGAAACAACTGATGCTCAGAAACACAGCGTCATTCATGTTGTAGCGCATCCTTTAAAACGTGATGGTCGACCAGCTTCATTGTTGTTATCCAGTAAAAAGATTCAGAAAACTAATGCAGAAACCGTTGTCAAGATAATAAAAGATTCGTTGAGAGAATTTTGTATCACAGGAACCCAAGTCACAATGTTCGTTACTGACGGAGCCGCAACAATGCGGAGAGTTGGTAGGATGTTGAAGCTATGCTTTCCGACTCTTCTTCACATAACATGCCTCATACACGCATGTCACCCCGTAGCAGAAACCATTCGAAAGAAGTATCCGATGGTGGATAAGTTAATAGCATCTACCAAAAAAGTGTTCATCAAATCTCCCAAACACATCCGTATATTCAAACAATTGTGTCCAAAATTACCACCACCACCTCAGCCTGTAATAACGCGATGGGGAACATGGCTCCAAGCAGTATCTTACTATCAGAAATATTTTTCACAAGTGAAAAATGTCATCTTGAAGCTTGATTCAAATGATTCTACAGCAGTTCGAGATAGTCAGCAATTTCTTTCCAATTCGGACGTTCAACAACAAATAGATGAAATTTCCATGAACTATTCTGAAGTTGCACAAGCTATTGAGCAATTAGAAAATAGTCACTTATCTGCATGAGACGCATTAAATTGCATAAACAATTTACAAGCCGCTCTAGAAAACTTGACGAACACTATAGGAGTCGATGTTGCTCAAAAATTTGGTGCAATTTTAACGAAAAATCCCGATTTACAAGAGTTTCGGTCTATAACTGAAAATCAAGAGTGCCCAGATGAGGAAAAGGAATATCTGACTCTTGCAAATATTACTTCACTAGATGTCGAACGATCATTTTCGAAGTATACGATAACGTATCCACAACACCGTCGACGGCTGAATGAATCGACAATGAAAGCGTCGCTGATGTTGCAATTCTATGCAGCTTACCAGGGCGGTTGCCAATTGCCACAGTAGACATCAAGACGACAGGAAAAGGTAACAATATTATTTTTCACTAATATTGTATATTACGTACCTACTTTTATGCGGTACGCCGCTGCCGGTACCACCTTTTTAACAAACTCTACTTATCAGTATATATCACGAACTGGCGTACCTCAAATCTCTGTGTTAGGACCGTTACTTTTCTTAATCTTTGTTAATGACATAACCAACTGTATTCATGTCGCTGTTTGTTATATGCGGATGACCTTAAAGTTTTTCGTAAGACCGAAAATGTTGAGGATTGTGAATGTTATTTTTCAATACGAACAAATGTAAATGCATGCACCTTTATTCGAAAACAGCAGAGAATAACATTTCCATATACAATTTATAATTCTTCTCTTAAAAGGTGTGACTTCTTCAAAGATCTTAAATTTTGAGGAAAAATTAAGTTTCAATTTATTTGTCCATGACATATATACTTATATACACATATACTCTCTAAAAATGCTTGGATTTCTTACAAGAAACACGTAATAATGCGCTTATAAGTTTTTTTTAATGCATTTATTAGATCTAAGCTTGAATACTGCTCTGTAGTATGGAACCCCGGTTATGCTAAATATAACGAAATGATAGAGAAAGTTCAAAGAAAGCTTCTAGAAACCTTGTGCCGTCGCACTCATTCCGTTTTTTTGCCTCATAACTACTCGTACAACCAATCGCAGAGCTGTTTCACAAATTTCTTTTATTTATAAATTGATCAACATGCTCTTTGCTCCGGAATTATTGGAGCCTTTTTTAGGCATCAGAAATTTTTTTATCTTCCCTCATTTGCTACTAATCACTAGGCTTCGGATTTTATGAAAAATGCATATCTTGTATTTTTTTGCATATATGTCTACCCTTTTTCATTTCAACATATTTACAATTCAAATATGAGTAAAAAAGGAATTTTTGTTATGCATAAGTTGCATATTTCTCGTACTTGTTTCATATTTTGTTAAAAATTGCATATTCATTCATAAATTTTCATTTCTATGAAAACAATTCAATTTTTAAAAAATTTACCCTTACTTTCACATCATAGATATTTATTATAACTTACGGCATTAATGTCAGATAATTTGGAAAAACCATCACATTCCTTGGTTCCTTGGTATTTACTGGTATTGGTACAGAATAATGCAGGTAACCTACGCAGCGCAATTTCGTGTAAATAACCTGTCTAATACCCTGTTTTTAAAGGAATTGTTCTTGACTATAATGCAAATGATATAACATACCCGCAATATTGTACGCATTATTTTATCAATTTTTATTGTCAGATTTAGTAAACAGATTTCTAGAAATAAGTAATTATATTGATTTAACAGAAAAGGGGGTTTATTGCCTGGAGTTGTACATATAGAGGGACAAATTTCGATTATGCATCATTCCTTTTTTGTGAGTCATTCAAGTAACGTTGTTATATGGTTAAGGCTCTAGACAATCTAAAAATTTTTTATGCAATCTTAATTCATGTGACTTGCTTAACTTACGGTCTAAATTTAGTAGTGAAAGAAATCAGAAAACAATTTCCACTTATTGATGATTTAACCTGTAATATAAAAAATATTTATTAAAGCACTTATAAGAGTCTAGCGCTGTAAGGAAAAATTGCCTAACATTCCCTTACCGCCACAACCAGTTGTAATTAGGTGGGGTACTTGGCTAGAAGCTGCAATTTTTTACTCTGATTACACGAAATCAAATCTATAGTATATGACACTCATGACAACTCGTGCGTTGCCCTTGAAAATAGTAATCGTATTTTAAGGTCACCATTGCTAAATTAACAATTACTTTTTATCAAAACCAATTACAATTTTGTTCATATGACATGTCATGACTGTCTTTACTTGATTCAGTGAACTTAGTAAATGATTTTGAAAAAAAAATGCCAAATGGTGTAGGGCGAGATAGGGAATTCGATATGTAAAAAATTAGCTTCAATTCTTGATAAGAATGGAGGATACAAAAAGCTGAAAAATGTATAAATAGGTTTATATACTCTATTATTTCACATAATTTTTCTTCCTACAGCAAAATTCAGTTTTTATATTATAATTGTATAAGTTAATATGATATCTTTTACAAAATAGTGCATATTTTTAATTCATATCTTGCATATTTTCGTAAAAACATCTATATATATATGTGCATATTTTAGCCGTTTTCTTTGCATAAAATCCTAAGCCTGCTAATCACTCTTTCTCACCTATTTTTTCTATGTGTCAAACTGTAAATACATATTGTGCTGATATTGATGTGCCTTATATGTTGATTTCCTTAAAAATGCTCTTGTACAACAAGTTTGAACAAAATCCTTAGTTAATTTATTTGTTGTTATTGTATAATTGAATAGAGTTTTGTCTTCTTAGAGTTTTGTAATTATCAGTTTGGTTGCTGTTGGATAATAAATATATTATTATTGTTATTATTATTATCATATCTAAAAAGCTAATGCTATTGTTTTGATTTTCGTCCTCTATTATGAATTGTAATCGGGGGTGAAAGGGTGTAATCACCGACATATCTTTTGAAAAATTGCATTTGTATTTTTATACATTTTTAAGGGATCCAAAATATATTGAGATGATTTCTCAAATGTTTTAGAATTACCCAGCTTGTAGGTACCATTAAAAACACTCTGGACCTTTGAAAGACTAATAAATTAAAACGTTGTTAAGGAGAAAGGTTATCAAACTAGTTTGATTAATTTTATCGTATCGTATAACACGGTCTATTAATATATTAAAGCGGGTAGAAGGCATTATATTATCTCCACAGATTGTGTCCAATTATTTTCGATATCCAATATTGTTTAATAAGAGGTATAATATGTTTGATAAACGAGTATATATAGAAGCTTAGTTAGTCAGTAATATTTTAATAGAAAGCACCTGTAGGGGCGACTAGGGTTCGTTATTTTGTAAACAAGGGTACAGCCTTGTGTCGCGCACCGTGGTGACGCTCTTCACATGGTTGCCGTGGAAACGAGGGTGTCAAACGAATAGGCGATCTGTGCCATTAGAATATGATATTGTTGATACGGACAGCATAATGAATATACAGTCAGGTGTTCAGAAAATCCCCAGACTTACCTCTCGAAACACAAACGGGATAGTATACAATATGCTGGATTACCTACATGTACAGAAATCACGTAATCTAAAATACCCTAGGGGGTATACAGTTTTCTCATCTCCTACAACGCTAGGAAAGGAAGAAAACTAAACGCATCTTTAATCCTAGGGAATATATACACGCGGCTGCGCCACCTTGAGCCTTATTCCTTCCTTGCGTTCGTGCCATTTTAATTTTGTTTTGGTGTTGCTAAATCCGAAACTATCCACTTATTTAGAAAGTTACTTAAATAAATTACCGGAGAGTTTTTCCGGATGTATACGACACGAATAACTCCCAGACTTTAATTAAAATTGCGGCGAGATAAAGAAATGAATCGATCTGACCTCGATGTTAAAATGAGGGAAAAATGCAAAAAAAACGTGCATTTCTGTAACGGTAACCTCATAATGTATACTTTACCCGTCAACGAAATTCAATTAGCTTTAATTACTTGAAAACGAACGAAGTGACAGAAAATGAAAGTGTTTGATGGCGATCATAAACGTCTTATAGATCTAGGAGAAATACCAACTTCCTCAAAAAACAAATTCACTACATTACCTGCTAGTATTATTGTTTCCACCAACAGTAATTTATGAGTTAATATCTAGATGGCGCCTTGCATCTTCTCATACATACATAGTTGTTTTTGTTTAATCACTTGCTTGGTAACTTTTAATTAATTGAAAGTTATATTTTAAAGAAAAGCAAATAAAACACAATCAAATATAAAATTTCATTTATTTCTTAATTTTCTTTTTCATGTAAATTTAGGCTCCGGAAAAGAAACGTTAGATTTTATTCTTACAATTAGGTCGAAAAATTACAAAATTACATAGTATTTACACAATGCAAGTCTTTCAACACACGTTTTACAATGCATTAACTACAACAAAAGGTGCCTCGCGGCAGATGTCCTTGCTTGCACCTGTTGAAATTTTCGGTTCCGTTGCAAAAAGTAACCGCTTTCTTTCCTAGATATTTCTGTTATATTTATTATCTGTTTCTACTAAGGCGTTTTTTTTTTCTTGAGTATTTGACAAGTACACGTTTATTTACATGAATGCAACAACAAATGAATCCTAACTACAAGACTAGCTGGTGCTCCAATGATTGCAGGACGAAACGGAGCTACTGGTATGCGCTCTGCCATTCAGAGCAGCAAAAACTTTTACAAATATCTTTCGCATTTCTTTTTAATAATAAATACCCAATGTTTATAAAACAGATATCTTACAATCATACTTTTAACTAATACGAAAAAAATAGCGCTTTTACATTGATTACAAGTCATCGCAGGAGGGTACAGGATAAAGGGTAGCGTTGGGGTTGTATAAATAACAAATAATTGATAAAAAAAATAACTTATTTATAAATAGGGTTAGATTCAATCTCTTGCTCAGAAAAAAAACTAGGTACAAGTGACGATAATGTGTGATGATTATGGTGTTAATAATTATAAATAATATAAATGAATAAAGGAGGAGATGATGCAGACAATAGATAATGATACCTTCTTTCGTCTCACTTGCACGATTTCAATCACTTTTTCAACCTGAAAATCTTTGGAAAGTTTTTTCTTTTTCTTTTAAGTCCGCACGGCTAAGGGTCGTTAATTTGCCACTTTCACGAATTCCGAATTATCATAACCTCTGGCCGTACCGATAAATGTTGTCGCTACCCCTTTTCGATCGATAGCTCTCACCCTTACGAACAAGAAGGCGGCTACTAAACTAGCCACGATTAATACCAGTAATAGCATCACTAAACCGGCTACAAAGCTCGGCACCGACATACAAATCGTCTCCGAATCTGAAGATGTGGATTGAATTACAACGGTTTCGTTACTAGAAGCGGAATTCAAAGCGAAATTAACATCTCCAGGGGCAACCACTTGAATTGTACGACTAGTATTTACATCAGTCATCTCTTGAGCTTCTCTCTTATAAACATGGCTGACTACGAAATTTAATACTTCAACGTTACGTCTCCTCCTAGCACCTTGCAATTCAGCTGGGAGGTTCTCAACAGACCTCGGACGACCACCAATGGTCGCTAAATTTCCTTCAAACTCATCGATGCTGGTATAAGCATTACCACGTCCTGGTAATGGTGGAGGAGGTAGATGGATCTCGTTACCAGTTTGTGACGGTGACTGTGGAGCTGGTGATGAAGGATTTGGTGGATTCGATGTGGAAGACGATGATGTTTGAGCTTGCGGTGCAGGAATTACATCAGCATTGCTTTCAGAATAAGCTCCAGCTGGTCCGGATGGATGTCTTGGATCCGGGAAAGCTGGTGGATACTCACTTAGAAGTGAAGCCCCGTAATCCCCAGCTAAGCCTGCAGCATGTCCTCCAAAATCACCAGTGCCCAAAGTGTTACCCAAAGTATTTGCTAGCGTATTACCCAAAGGTGGTGGTGGACCGTATTCCAGTCCTAATCCATGCCCACCGCATTTAGGTTCTGGGCAATTATATCTGCAAACCTGGATCACACACTGGAAGTGTACATTCATTGAATCTGGGAATTTAAACGCCTGGAAGTAAGCGAATGAAACCACTGAAGCTGATGGGCCAAAGTTCTTAATTTTCTGGAACTTGCTCATGATTTTAGGTCTTACTACACAACCGTATTTATCAACTAATTGTATCGGTGCACGTTTTCCATCATGGGCAACGCAGTTGCGGACTAGCATATCGAATTTATTCTCATCGTCTTTGATTGCCAGAACCATCGTCATGGTTTGTCCGATTTTGACAATTCCAGAGACTTCCGAAGCCCAAGGACCTTTTCCTACTTGAATCTGCATCCAGCATTGCAAGTTGTCGCCGAGAAAATTCGCGGTGACCGCGTGTAACATGTCGACCTGAAACGGTCTGAAGGTGACCGCTTTTTCGTAGAAATCGTACCAGGTACAACGCAACTTCCTAGCCTGGTCCCATACTTCTTGAACGTACGGATCGTATTGTATGATGATCGTGTTTTCTACGTAACTTCCGCTAGGCGTCGGTCCTCCGTAGCTAGCCGCATTGTGGTTAGCTGACGAGGACATCCCGCAACTGTTCAAGTAGATCTCAAATGTAGCACTCAAATGTCCTGTACCGGGTTTCAGATGCACACAATGCGAATCACTGTAATACCCCTTCGAGAAGATCATTCCGTAGAAAGGCCTGTCAAATTCAATATTTACGCGCATATGGGTTTTTTCACATTGCACTTGAAGATGTTTTATTTGGGGCATATCGGGAGTCGCTAATGGCCAAGGGTCATCCGGTTGTCCGCCGCCATCGCCTTGAAGTAGTGCCGGGGGTGCATAACCCGGACCCGATAATGGAGGTCCATACAATGTTCGATGTTCAGCAGGTAATGATGCGGAATCTATTAAAGAAGGTCCTTCACATCCACTTTCCTATAATAAAATTATTAAATATTTTAGAAGATGTTTCGTACATATAAAGGAAAAAAGGTTTAAAGGATTTATTGTTAGAATGGAATGGTATTGTTAGGTAAACTATAATAAATTGAATCATCTACCAAAATCATATTTGAAAAATATATTAAAGTTTATTTATTTTTTATAGCTTTAGAAATATTCTGAATATGCCATTTTTATCTTTTAATTTAATATTATAATCTGTCCGTCGATATAACGGATTTTATTAACATATATAAATAGCAGTTTATCTTCACAAAAGAAATATAAATACAACCATTCAAATTTACCCATACTCATTTTCTAAAATTTTACTTGTCCCTGTCTTGTTTTTCTATCAAATAATATTACATTTTGTTAAAGATACTTGTCAACTATCGTTTTTCTTTACATATGAAAGTTTATATAACTTAGTTCTCTAAGAAAAAGGGGAATTAATATTTAATAGGAAGTTATCTTTTAAAACTATTCTTTAATACAATTGTATCATATAATAATATTATTCCAGGGAGGGGCGGAGAGTTGTGACGGGAATGAATCAGTATAAGTAATAATCTAGCCGCTGTCATGAGAGGATCGCATTAGACTCTAGCCAAGTGATGCGTTATATCCTTTCTTTAATTGATTATCATTGCCTTTCTTGATCTTTTGCGCCTTTGTTGTTTTTGATTTGCTTTGTTTTTATTTCGTTAAATGGTCGTTAAATGGTGCTACGTTACTAGCAGTACTGCAAATGACTGCTTATTTGAATATCTATCCATTATCTATCGCAATAATGGGTTGAATTGAATTTTTACACATACAAATACCATTCATTTTGACACAAAGTTCCATTAATTAGATTTAGAAAACGTGTTTTGTTTTAAAATTCAATTTACACTTAAAAATTTATGTTTTCGTTATGCACTTTCTATTATTTGAATATTTAATATATTGGATATTTGGGATCGAAAAAATGTAATCTACTTATTTTATAATGAGGGGTTCTATTTATTTTTGGAATTTATATATTTTTTTAATTGAGAAAGATTTCTTTGATTCATATACGGCAATATTACAATTAAGTATTTATTTGGAAATAATCAACGATTAAAGTTTATCAGTACCATAAAAATCAAATAAAATCTATCACGTATTTCCTAAAATCAGCAGTGAAGTTGGGCCCATAACCTAAGCACGCATGATAGGTGACTGACTGGCATCTGGCATGCGTGTTGGGAAACTGAAGAGTGAGTAGGTTGCTTACACATAGACGCCAACGTTATTCGCTATATGTATGGGATTGGCGCTTATAAATGAATCCTTTCCAACGCTAGTATAACAAAAGCAACTAAAAATGAATAAAGATAGGAATAAGAGTTCCGTAATAACTAAAAAAATTAGATCATGTAGAAGGTGATTTAAATTATCAACGTTTCCAGTTTCTTAAATATAAACCTAAAACCTAAAACTTGCATGCACGTAGAAATTACACATGTTTTAGATCGTAACTTTTTCTTTCGACGTCTATCAATCCTCCATCATTAGAGAAATATCATTATAGAAAAGACATTTATTGCAATTTAGTTTTAAACACTCAAAATACATATTGAATCGTAAACTTGTTTCCTTTCGAATAACATTTCACATAATTGATTGCATTTTAATTCATAATATAGCAAATTATAATCCAATAGATGTTTTTATCAAAGACCTAACATTCTATCCTTTACAAAAGTGATCAAACACTACTGAAATAAAGGAAAAGCACATTCTGAAATTATGAATTAGAAATTATTATTGCATAGTTCAGTGAAAATTTTCCTTCATGTTATTTTCAAATTTAGTGGGTAATATAAGAAAAATTATCCTTATCTGTTTTTTCTTAATTTCTTAGTGTTTATAATTAGTAGGATTGTATAACAAAGTTCATTCTCTCTTGTTATTGGTAAATTTCAATCGTTTAAATTAGCAAGCAAACATAGGATCTTATTTATCTTAATTTGAAAATTTAATTATTATTATATTGTATTTCTCTAAATCTTAAACTAATTTCACTAATATTTTCATTCATTTGCATATTTTTTTTAACAATTTTGGAAATAATCTAAATCATTAAAATACCAGACTTCAAATGACAATACTAGTTTATTTAAATTCTGTAAATATAATGTCGAAATATTATAAAATTGAAAATTCAAATTGTAATTATATAAGGTAGTAAGGTATATGTACTTCACGTTGCAATATAAATTATTCCCTAAATCTTTAAATTTGAATTGTTTTAAATTTAAGCTTTCATTAGAATGTTTAGTCAGATAATCCTTTTTAATTGTCAAAAGTCCAATGAAAAATGGGAAAAGTATTTAGCTTATATTTTAAAAAAGAAAAAAAATCGATAAGAAATACGTTCGAATTGAAATGTTTATTTTGAAAACTCAAAATAAACACAGCGAATTCCAAGAAATAAATTTTATTACCCATGTTTTATGGTAATAATTGCGTCCGAAAAATTCCAAGCTTTTTCTTCATTGCATTCAGAGTCTACCTAGTCAAATGCACCAATAATTTACTGACATACATTAATTGCATTTTCATTAGCTCATCTATTGTACGCCGGAGTCTACCGCCAGAACGTATACCATTAAAAACAGGTCTTAATTGCGTACTGTATACCGTTCATTAATTTCAATACACTTCATAAAACTGATTCGAATGTTTTATATAAAATTCGATATTCTAGCCGGTAGTATTTGTTTCAGCTATATGTCGGGCGGTATATATTTTTTAAAGAACTGAATTGGAAATTTAAAAATATATAATGAAGTTTTACTTACATTTAACACTAAAACTATGCCCAACACTATCGTAAATATCCGCGTGGTTACTCTCATGGCGTTCCAAGACCGTGTTGGACGTTATCAAATCCTGAAATTAAAGAAACGAAAGCAGTTGAATGAACTAGACTGAAGTAACCACATACATCAGACAAGTGAGCGCGCTCAGCCATTGTGGTACGTTCATCTTACCTCTTCACACCTCACAGACCATGACCCACTAACATACTGAAACCGAGTTCAGCGTCCTGCATTTTAAAGATGCGAATGCATCCATACACCCAGTAGCTTCTATTAAATTCATTCCACACGTACGCGCTTAAGAGATTATTAAGACGATGGAAGAAACTGCACGACTCAGATCCCCTAGGATATATGATATATGGCCCACTTTCACCCTCCAGACATCCGTCGCATATGGTCACATAAGATTCACACCGCCTTACAGTTATTTACCCAAAAAAAATTATGCTTTCTCCGATAAACAAAACCGGAAATGACCCTTCCAAGAATACATTTTAGGTACCTTAATATCACGTGCTTACATGTATTATTTTCATTATATATAACGAGATTAAATGTGACAAGAATTTAGAAAGTTCTTTTTCAAACAAACAATTATTACGCTCATCCGCTTAGATTTCTCTCCATGGAATGGTATTGTTTTAAATTATAACGGCAGAACAAATTATATGATTGCTGCATTTTTACGGCGATAGTAAATAAGATATTTTAAAATAAATCCTGTCTAATATAAATGATTTCTTTTCTAAGAGTAGCCAATTAGAATATACATTAATTAATACAACACAAAACTAAACGGTTCTTCGAAATTCTTGTTCCATTTTCTATCTGAATAAGTTCCATGTTGTTGTTTTACGATGTACATGTAGATTATTAATATGTTGGGCTCACTAAACTGTAAAAAGACCGTAATATTGCATTTTATATTATTTTAAGTACAAGTTAATGTGTGCGTTCTAGTTTAGCTAACGGTTGGCGAAATTTTTATTAAAAAAAAATATTTTTCGGTTTAAAATGATAACAAAAATAATTAACACCTGTACTAGATAAAGTATCGGATGCCTCTGGCAAGTATAAACGTATTCTATACTAACAAGAACGCTGACACACTGACTTGATCTACTTTTACTGTGTGCTCAATAACATATCTTACACAGATATTGCCTTTAGCTACAAACGAAGATCGAATGCAGCGGGCCCAACAACTTATAACGGCGGTCACAGTTTGTTTATAACCTCTATTGCTTCACAACACTATTTACACTTGCTTGAGTCGTTTAAAAATATTTTTTTTTTTTCAAGTTCTCGGACGTACTTACTTCAGATATATCCAAATAAACGTCAGGAACACCAATTTCACTGCTATATAGTCCCTCCTATTTTCAATGGCCACTTGTTTATTTATTAATCAATCGTTCACTTAACACTCAACACACACCTACGATAATTGAGATTCACTATTTTTAAAATTAATTATAATTTAAAAAAAAACTATATCTTCCCTTATAACGGATACAAGCTATGGCGAAAAGTAATGCTTAAATTGTTGGAAAGGTTTTATATATATACATGTGAAAGTTAGCCCCCCACTCTCTTAAAGAAGAAACGATCCTATGTAGGAATTGGTCACAATTAAATGATGATGATGGGTCTTTTTGGTAAGCTCTTATGGTATTGGATTTTTTCCCTCTGAAATTTTATTTCTGACTCACGAGGATGTCACTTTCTTTTTAAATTAACGTATGCAGTAAGCTTGTGATCCGCGATTACACAATCACGGATGTGTCCCCTAATATTTATTTTTAAATGATATACGCGCGGAGGAAATAAATTCATATATGTTGTTTGAGTATATTGACAAAATCACACAAAGCATTTAGATATTATTTTTAAGATCCCCTTCCTTCAATTCAGTAGGAATGTTAGGAATGGCCTGCATATTCTGTCAATAATACTTGGCAATCCTAATATGAATACTTTCGCTAGATTTTGTTCTCGTATGTTTTGCGAATACAAGACCTTTTAGTTTTCCTCTCATATCCGAATTTCCTGTCTTAGGTGGCTATTTTATAGATTACAATAGGGGTCCTAATTAACTTTGATTCTGTACACATTCGCGTATCAGGTCAGATTTATCTGCGCGGGCTTTGAAAACCTTTAATGCTGCCTGACTGCCTGCGAATATGTTCTTTTTGGCGTGCTTGAAATATATTAGTTTGAAACGCCATTGGTCCTCTAATGTCTACGCTTTTCCCAACTCTTGACCGGTTAAAAAAGCTTTTTAATCCGTCTCCCCTGTTAGTTAATAATATTATTAATTAACAAAGCAAGTTCAAATTTGTGCAGATCTTTTTGTCCTCGCCCACACTCACTTTTCTGTTATTCCCGTTCAGTTCGTGGGTAAGGAGCGTGAAATAACTCTTAATTCTGCGCGGCCTCTCTCCTGAAATCGTAACTTTGATAAAGGAGACTTTTTTACGTGGAGCTACCACGTTTATACGCAAAAAGTCTCAAAAGAATCTCAAATCTCTCCAGTTTTAGCGAGCAGTGGGTAGTGTAGGTACATAATTCGAGTTTTTGTACTCTTTTGTATCCGAGTTAAAACATTTGAAATACTTCTACAGCGGTGAAAACAAAAGTATAATTAATTTTAATTTTATTGTTCGGAGCTTTCCTTCAAATTTAATATATTTTCGGCAAATATTCTTCTGCGTACCCAGCTACCTTTGCGCAGCGGAGATTATTTAAAAAATCTTTGTTTACGAACATCAAAGTGAAGCCGTTTTTAATTTAGGCCCAAAACGAAATGGGCAGCGAATTATTCATTTGTGTTTGTCGAAAATATATGAATCGCGAAGCAAAAGCGAAAATGGAGACAATTTTCATCAATAATTAAACACGTTACTGTGACAACGGGGAATATATTTTTTTCTAAACTGGTACCCTTTGTTTCGCGAACTCTTTTTTCACTACATTAAACACTGCATATCCTTTGAGTCATTTAAATTGTAAAACTGCACTGGCGTGTTTTCCAAACCTTTTGTACGCCCTCATAGTTCCAGTTTCGGTTTTATTAGATCTAGCTTTTGTGGAGAGAAAAGGGTACATTTTTGACTAGATTTCTCACACAAAACTTCTAATGAATTTTCTAAAAATACGCGATACATTTTAAAGTAAAATGAAAAACTTCCCTTATTTAAAAGATATCGTATTACCTTATTTGCTATATTTTACCTCTTATCTTATTTTATTTCATCTGTCTATTCCTATTACCTTCTTCCCTACAGTCGTTAGGAATGTTTTATATGATCTGTTTATAGAATGGTTTCTTGGTACGGACGTTTTTTGCTCTTGGAGATATTTTCATTTTATATATTAAATTCTTTACGAAGGTAAGCTAAACGTGATGTTAAATTTACCTTTCGTCGAACTGAAATGTTATAAAAGAATTGAAACTGGTTTAATGAATTATACATTAAAAGACCCGGCGGGTACGCTTATTAGATTTGGGATGTCGAAAAAATACTAACAAGTTAAAAGAAAAATAATCTCTACGGTATGAAGTTTGTCTTTGCTAAAAAGAAAATATTTTCCCTTGTTGGAAAATTATTATTTTCCTTAATTCAATACACTTTTCATAAAAAAGTTTGGAGCAATACAATCAGAAATCATCCAACTGGTGACTTAAATTAAACCATCTTAACAAAACTGCTATTTTTATTTCATCTGTATGTTTTCTTTAAGGCGATTTGGGAATACGATTTTAAAGAAAAAACTTTCCCAAATACGTTTTTTAAATGTCAGAAATCTTTAAAAATACGGTTCGCATTCTTATAAAACGTAAACGAATGATTAAATTGGAGCAATTTCGTTTTGGTTTCTATAATTGAGAATTGAATATTTTGTTGATATTCTTAATTCTTTGTCGACATTTTCACTTGTTCGTAATATCCTACGTTTTCGTTCTATTTAAATATAATTCTGTTTTTGAATAACTTAAAGATGAATAATGTTACATGCTTTATATCACGTGTTCGAGCACTTTCTCATGACATCCGGGTACAGTGATACGGATACTGGTGAATATGGTACGGGTACTACATAAATATAAACAAGTGAAAGCTAAATTTTACGTCACCCACGATAATTTCTTCAATTCATAACGACGCCTCCGTATATTTTTCAAATCGTTTCAACGCAAACAAGTTCCGACGCTGAGAAGAAGAACAAAAAAGTATCACTTCAAAATCGATTTCGGTGACGGTAAATAACAGACTCCGTATCGGATAAACGTAGGACTGGTTATATTCAATTTCGTCAGCATTCATCGCGAGAACATAAGTCATTTACAAATTTAAACAGGGAAATTATGAACTGAAGACCGATGCGACCTACCCCTCTTCCTCTTTCCTTGTTCTTCTTCCTCCTCGACAATTTTAAAATTTAAACGTCCCTTCCTAATAATAGCCCCCCTTCGTTCCAATTTTAATTACTATCCGAAAAATGAAACACCCCTTTAATTTACAATCAACGGCTTGAACTAAAAAGGAAGAGAATGGAATCGTTGAAACGTTTTAATTTTTAATTTTCCTTCCAGAATAACCGTTTATGCTTGTCGTAGCGTTGTTACGTGATGTAATAAGATTTTTCGCTCCTTCTAAATCCCCCAAGAAAAAAAATTCACCCGTGGAAGCCCATGGAGCTGTATTTAAAAGCTTCTCCATTCTAGCGACGCTTGTCTGGGAAAAGCGGGATGTCGTTAAATAAACAGAATGGTTGGCCAATATCGAACGAAATTACTTACAGCTTTTTCCATCTTTGAAACGTTTAACCACTGAAATCGATCAGGAAAGTAACAAACAATTTTTTTATTGGACGTGCTTAATTTTTCCCTTGCAAAAATTCCAGTATTGCTCCAATTTCTTTTGGATACTTCATATAATCTAGATTCTAGTACCATTTCTTACACCTTGTGTTTATTACACATACACCTATACACATGTCCGTAATTGAATTACAAAGTAATCAACGTCCTAAAATGAATACAATTTGTGTCAGTGAGTACATTATACAAGACTGATTCATTCATATCTGACGGCTTTAGAATATCAATTACAATGTTTATGGAAGAACAAGTGTACGTATTCTCGGTTTACATCCTTGTGAAAGAAATACTATTAAAGGTATCATACAGTATTGGCCACAATTATAGCAATAGATTAGATATTCTCCTATTTAAAAGTGCCTGAGATATTTGTTTATACAACAATAACAAAAAACAATCCGGGGTTATGGTTGTATTAGATTAGAGGTTTAGTATTCTGATCACTAAAGCTGGCCACGAGCGGTACCGCGCAGTAGCGTAGAGTCGACCAGGCCTCGCGTTCAACTAGAGTTATTCTGCTAATAGAGATGTTTGCTGCCGCAAATAATTTCGCTCATCTTTTAAATAAAAATTAAATAACACGTGCTCAAACACTTACCATTTTAAGAGTCCTCCGTGAAATCACAAAGTGAATAATGTCTGTTAAATATCTGCAACATTTTTTTTTCAACTGTTGTTTCGGCAAAACTAGTACGGCATGAGAAAAAAATGCGTTTATATGCAGAGAACGAACGTTCTACATCTAGTGACGTAATATTTGCGTAAGTAAAATAATCTTTCAAATAACTTAACGATTCTGTTGACGCACCTTCACAAATGCGTCTTAATGTGCCAAAATCAGAATTTTTCTCAAAAACACTTTCAAATTTCTATTGCATCTGCTAGTCCGAAGTAATTGTCGTGAATGATTTTTAAATCCATTTTAACCTGACTATCTTGAAATTTCTACTGGCTTTTCTGGATAGCGGCAGCTTCCTTTGTATCGAATTGTAAAACCACGTTCTTAATATTGTCAAAATATTTATGATAATAAAACACGGCCTGCAACCATGTTCCCCAACGAGTTAGAATAGGGTCTGGTGGCTCTGGTATACGGTGGCATAGTCTGTGAAATTCGCGAATACGTTTCGGTGATTTGACAAATACTGCTTTGGTATGTGCTATTAAAGCATATACTTCAGGATAACATTTTCTGATAATATCCGTCACAAGATTGAGAGCCATTAATGCCATTACATTAAAAACAGAATGTTTCTTCCGATCTGTTGTTTCGTCGACACATAACCACAATTTTTGATCTTTCAACTCCGATTTAATTTTTTGTTCAATATGTTCGCGCGCAGATGGCACAATTCTTCGTAACGATGTTCGACTTGGTAATTTGCACTCCGAATAGTTATTCCAAAGCAGATAAATGGTTCCTTGTCTAGTAAATTAAACGGTATATTACATGCGATAAACGTAACGCATAAATTAAATATAAATTTTTCATTGTCTCGTGCCCAATTTCTTTTTGAGACATGCTTTTCACTATTTACGTGTCGTAGACAATGTTGTCTGTTAATTTGAATAAACGATTCTTGTAGGTTCGGGGGTATCCCTGGATACCCTTACGGCAATTTTAAAATGAAATTAACGAATTTTAAGATTTGAAAAGTAACTAACCTTTAAATTTTTGAACGAAGCCAATGTATATAAACCCTCTGTTTATATACCCACCACAGGAAAGTGCCTGTTCTGGAGATTTAACCTTTTTCTCTTCAAATAAAGACTTCGAATACACAATCGAATACTTATATTGGGATTGGAGTTAAGACACACTTTGATTCAACCAAGGCCGAATAAAGATTGATGAAAAATTATGGCGTCGTTTATCTTTCTTTTATTTTAAATCGCGAAAGACCAGCGATTGTTTTATTTCACAGCCAATTTTGATAATTTAACCCAAATAGAAACTTTTACGATAACTTTCGATCAAATGATATTATTTCTGCAAACAGCATACGAGAACGAATGCAGTGACTTAACCAGGAGGTTGTATGTTGATGATTCTGTGATCCAAACTGTCACCAAAAAGCTTTAAACGAGAAAATCCACTGCTAATTTACGGAAACCTTTCAGATAAAGATTTAATTGATGAAATATTATTTGTTGTACCTTTCAATTTACGCTGTTGCTTATTCCAGACGATTTCTACATTAATTTGGACGAAATAAGTGAATAGAAAAATTAACTAACGAGTAGATTTGTCCAAGCTACCCCACACTCGTCATTATCTGGACTTATAATTAAATTATACGGTTGGCTAAGGGGGGATGGTAACGAAGAAATTTCCAATTTTCCCCGCAAGAGGGATATTTAGTTACCAACGAGTGACCAACCTGACATTTAGTCAGTACCGAAGTGACAACTGAGAGAAGTTGTTTTTGCCGTAGACAACGTTGAACATAACAATATATATAATCGATAATTCCCTTATACCCAAATTGGGTGTCAGGATTACATTTTCATTTCACATTATTATAAACAAATGTAGACCATTTCTTCTTATCTTGAGCCAGCTGTTTTGCTTCTATCCATGTTCTTCCCTTTTTCTGAATAATTTTTCCTACTACATTATCCCACGTTTCCTTCGGCCTTCCTCTGCTTCTCTTCCCTTGAGTTCTTGCTTCCCATACTTTCCTTACTGGAATATCACACCCTCATTCTTTGCAGATGACCCCACCAACTCAATTGTCGTTGCTCAATGAAATCTTGCAGTGGTTGCGTTTGCTAAACTTGTATTAAATATAATATAAACGACATTTATTACATGTGGATTCTTATTGCATATATCAATGATATTGACAGATACCATAGATCTATCTGTTGCCAACTGTTACTGACCGACTCACTACAAACTGCTAATAGTCAATGTCCTTACATCTCCCTTTTTCTAATAAAAAACATTATTATAAGTCTAGTCTTTTTTGAGCAGCTACTACACGACCCGAACAAATTATTAATTTCTTCACAAGTTCACTACCTTTCTTATCGACGTCTAACTCTTCCGATTGTGGATTATCTTTAACAACACAAAAATGCTAAAGCGGAATTGAATGATCGTGTTTCTAAAGGCGAATTCAACTTAAAAATCAAATATAAAAAAGGAATGCCTACCATAATCAATTCTTTAAACTGAATAACTCCAACGGTCTTAGAACAAAAAATCACTCGCTTGTGAATCTTCGTATGATATTATTGCTATCACTGAAAGTTGGCTTGATGATTCTGTAACTAATCTAGAGTTAGTACCTTCTTGCTTCAATGTAGTCAAATGTGACAGAAAATATTCTTTTGTTGGTCGTTCTGCTGGTGGTGGTGTTTTTGTTGCATTATCCAACAGAATTTCTTACGAGATAGTTGATACATCTGCTATTTGCTCTCTTGTTTCTCTGGTAGATATCGTTATTTGTAAATGTAAATTCTATTCTATATCTAAACGGATACTCTAAAACTGTGGCACTGGAACACTGAAACAGTTCACTAAAACCCTTACCACAACACTTAATTCGTACTGGACGCACGTTTCGATAGCCAAGCTATCATCATCAGCAGCAAGACTGAACTCTACTCTACTCTATTCTATTCTATACTCTACTCTATTCTATTCTATACTCTATTCTATATCGTTTTACATAGCAGTCGTTTACATGCCACCAAACATTTTGCAACAAGACTTTGAACTCTTTTGTGAGTCTCTTGAGGCTATTTTGCTTGATAAATCAGTTCTTCTACTTGATGATTTTAATTTGCCACAATTTTCAGTTAATCCCTTGTCTTGCCCTAAATGTTCTTCCATTACTTATATGTCTCATTCACTTAACCTTAAGCAATCCAATTTAGTTCTTAACTGTAACAACCGGCTGCTTGATTTAGTTTTTTCGAACACTTTTTCTAACGTTATTGTATCTCGTGATGATTTGCCATTTGTTCCACTAGATTCTTATCATCCATCCTTAGCCATTTATTTAACACTTGCAAGTCCCAATCGATTATCTGCATTTCCATCAAACAATAGCAATCGTTATAATTTTCGCAAAGCCAATTTTTCCAAGCTTTATTCTGATTTTTTTTACACTGATTGGTCATTTTTGATAGACTGCTCCGATGTTAATTGTGCTCTTGATGAGTTGTACAAATCGTTGTATCAAATATTGGATAATTCAGTACCTAAAAAGTTTATCTCTACGCAGTTCACTTATCCGACATGGTATACAAAAGAAATAATTTCTAACCTCAAATTGAAGTAATATTACCGGCGTAAGTGGAGAAGTACAGGCAATTGTTATTTTTACAACCAGTTTAAGCGTCTACGCTCCATATGCAAAGCAAGCACTTCTGCTGCTTACTCCGGTTACCTACAGCTAGTGGAAACCTCGATTAAAGCTAATCCTAAACAAGTTTTTCAGTTTATTCACACAAAAAAGGAACTACACGTATACCGAACGTCCTATTTCGTGATGATACATGTATTGAATCTCCTCAAGAAATAGTTGTTGATGCTTTTGCCGAGAGGTTTCCTTCTGTACATATTGACAGCACTGATTTCCTTGAAATGCTTGACCATTCTAATTCTATTCCCTTCACATTACAACATGTTTTTGAAGAAGAAATAATCAGTATTATAACGAAATTTCAACAGCGCGATATTGCCGGTGACGATTTAATACCAAGGTTTCTTATACAAGATGGTAGATTTGTACTCGCAAAACCTTTGACTGTCATTATTAATTTAGCGATCACTACTTCTTCCTTCCCTATACAATGGAAACGTGCCAGAATAAGTCAATTACAGACCGATATCAATTATATCAAATTTTGCTAAAATCTTTGAAAGCGTTATTTATCCTTCTCTGCTTCATAACACTATGCCTTACGTATCATCTACTCAGCATGGGTTTGTTCGAGGAAGGTCTACTGTTACAAATCTCGTTTCCATGTGTCAGTTTATTAGTGAACAATTCGATACTCAAAGTCAAGTTGACGTAATATACACTGATTTCAGCAGTGCTTTTGATAGATAAAACTTTTGCAGTCCTACTTAACGAACAGATCATATTATGTCTTTTATAATGGATATAAATCTGTTGAGTTTCGTCCATCATCTGGTGTACCTCAAGGGTCGCATCTGGAACCACTTCTGTTTGTGCTTTTTGTTAACGACCAATTAATATCTCTATCCTGTCATGTGTTGGCTTATGCCGATGACATGAAAATCTATCTACCAATTAGATCTTGGAACGATGACCTACATCTACAATATAATCTGGATATAATTACCAAGTGGTGTTCAACCTTTAAACTAAAGTTAAATGTTAAGTGTTTGTTCGTCTCTTACACCAGAAAAGTTAACTACATTGATTCGACATACTCGATACATAATTCCGCTCTTAAAAGGGCTAATGCTGTGAGGGACTTGGGTGTACTGTTTGATTCTGGCTGAGTTTTTCTCCTCATATCATGCAATTATGTGTCTCTACTTCTAAAACGTTAGGTTTCGTTCTACGTACTTGTAAATTCCATGTCTTTGTTGAAAACTTTATACTTTAGCTTTGTTGTCAGCAAACTGGAATATGCGTCAGCTGTCTGGTCACCGCATTATGTATATCTTCAGCTAGCCATCGAAAAGGTACAAGGTACAAGGTTCTTGAAGTATGTGTCTTTTAAAAGTGATGGTGTTTATCCGGAACGCGGCACAGATTACGTTTCGCTCCTGGAAAGACATATATTGGAGTCACTGAGACACCGCCGTGATGTTACAGGAGCTAAGTTTATCTGGAAGGTCGTGCATGACTATGTTGATTCTCCTAATTTACTTTCCTCTATTAATTTCCTTGTGCCTCGCATTTCCTCCCGTTCTCCTCCTACTTTTTCATTGCCTTTTCCTCGTACCAACCTACTCCAGAGTTCCCCAATAGTAGCCATGTGCCGTAATGCGGAAATATTTTACAATGACATTTTTTTTGATTCAATTCATAATTTAGTTTGTTTTTTTTTTTCTCTCTCTCTTGTTTTCTTTCATTTCATTTATAGTGTATGTATTTAAATTTAGTTGTCCTGTAATTGGGTATACCGTTGGACAAATAAATGGTATTATTATTACTATTATTATTAACAGTCACGGGCATATCTGTTACTTGTTGCGATGGTTCTTGCTGAATTTCTTTCTGTTGTTCCGTTACCTTTCTATCCTCCATGAACCACGAGTTTCTTCTAAGCTGTTTTCCATCTGATTCTATTATATATGAGCGGTTTCCTCCTACTCCTGCTATTCTCCCTTCATTCCATTATCTATTGCTTTGTCTGTATAAGATATTTTGGCCTAACTTAAAAGCTGGTAATTCTTTCTTTGCTCTGTCAGCAAATTTCTTCGATTCTTCTCTAGTACTTCTTAGTTTTCTAGACACATCAGGGATAACTTCAGGAGAGACTCTTCTAGAACGGGTATTGTACATTTCCTTCTTCTACCCATTAAGCTCTATGCTGAAGAACCTAGATCGTCTCTCGGTGTATTTCTCGTAATAAGTAGAGCCAATTGTAAGCCTGAACTGTGCATCGTTGTTCTTTTTAATAATAATTTCGCTTCCTGAACGTACCTTTCAACTAACCCATTTGATCGCGCATGTAGTGGACTAGATGTTTACTCGAAAGACCATTTCACGGCAAATTCTTTGAACTGCTTTCATGTAAGCCGAACCAGTTTTTCAGTATCTCAATCACAACGGTGCTCGTAGTCGAACTGTCGTACGAAATCATAAAACCCAGAATAACTGTCGGCTATTATTAAGTATTGATCTCCATTAAAGTCAAATAGATCAGTCCCTACAATTAACCATGGTCCTTTAGGTACATCATGTACCATAATGGGTTCATGAGGATTGTCTTTTCGGCTTTTCTGGCACACCTTGCATGTAGATGTAAACTGTAGTATGTCTTGTGTAATACTTGACCAGTAAACATAATCTCTTGCTAATCTTAAGGTAGATTGATAGCTTTTATGACACTCGTGAAGAGATTTCAACACTAATTTATGCATTGCAGAGGGAATAACGATTCTATGTCCTATACAAATAATACCATTGTGAACCATCAACTGTTCTCTAAAGGTCCAGTATTTTTTAGCAGTTTCTGACACTTTAAGACTCTTTAAGATAATTTTTCACTTGTGATAATTCCTCATCCTATTCAGTCAAGTTTATTAACTCTTCTCTTCTTTGTTTTGTCATTGGCACCACCAAATGCACTTCAAAGATAGGATCAGCATCTTCTTCTTCATCTAATTCACAATCCCTACTAAGTGTATCTACAATATAGAGCTCTCTTTCTTTAATGTACTTAACTTTTGGGTTGTATGGTTTGACTTCAAACAATATTCTTTGCAAACGTGCAGATGCCTCGTTTAGTGTCTTTTTTGCTATTGATTCTAGAGGCTTATGATCAGTTTCTATTGTTAAACTAATACAACCCCATACGTACTCATGAAACTTTTTACAACCTACAGCATAGCAAGGGCTTCTTTCTCCAGTTGACTATAATTCAACTGTGAAATTGTCAACGATTTTGCAGCATACGCAACTGGTTGATTTGCCTGTAGAAGAACAGCTCCAACAGCTTTACTGCTTGCATCCGCAGATAATGTAAGAGACAATTTATTGCAGCACTGGCGGATTTTGCAGAACCTATTTCAATTTTGTAAATGATTCCATTTGTGCATGATCCCACATCCATTCATTATTTTTTTGTAGTAGTAGCCTTAATAGTGCGGTAAATTCCGCTAGGTTCGGAATAAATTTATGTAAGTAATTGGCACTTATTTTGCGGGATACTTAAACGGTTGATTGCCTCTATTTTGTTGGGATCCGGCAAGATTCCCTTGTCCGTTAACAAATAATCAAAAAACTTAATTTTTTGTTTTTCGAACAAGCATTTCTGTGAATTTAGCATTAATCTCGCCTCTGCTAGTTTTTCCATTACTTGCTGTGTAATTTTCCTTGGTTCTACTTTGTCACCTGCATGAATAAGGTCATCCATTGTACATTCCACTCCCTTTACATTTCTTAGTAACTGGCACATTATTTGCTGAAATACCTCTGGAGCTGATGCCAATTCAAAAGGTAACCTCAAACAGCTATATCTTCCCCAAGGTGTAGAAAATATTAAATATTTTGAGGTTCTAGAAGTGACCCTCGCTTGCCAAAAACCTTTCCTGCAATCCAATTTGGTGAACCATTTAGAACCATTTAATTTTGCAACTATCTCTTCTAATGTTATCAGTGGAAAATGCCGTCGTTTTAAGTTCTTATTGATTTCAGATGGATCCAGGCAAATTCTTATTTTTCCTTAAGCTCTGACTACACCATTGGTGACACTGCTGGAGTAACCTCTGTTACTTGCTTAATTATTTTGTTCTTGTCCGTGTCATCTAGTTCTTCTTTCACTTGCTGTCGTATGGCATAAGGAATCCTTCTTGCTGGTGCAATTAACAACTGTGTAATATCTATTAAATCTATATCGTATTGGAAATCCTTTAAACAACCAACCCCTTCAAATAAATCTTCACTATTTTTCAAAATTGTGAAACTCTTTTGATAAACCCTAGTTTTACACAACTCTCACCACCCAGAATGGATCTAAAGCAACTAGGCTCTACAACTAAAAATTTTACTTTAATTTGCTCACCTGTTTTGCTCTTTATTATAGCATGAGTTTCCCCTAATACTTCTTGATGGTGCAGTGTGTAGAATTCTAACTTCAAAGTCTTTGATTTTGTGTCTAATTTAAACTTGACTCTCTTGTTTTCACCCAGTGTAATTACTTCTGTCCATTTGGTTCCTTCTTTGACCTTTGTATTCATCATCGACACCAGAGGATTATCCTCATCGTCATCTCCAGCTGTGTCTACCACATTTATTTTCCTCCTCGGAAGCGACATTTTTTACATGTTTTTTAAAAGGCTGGACATGCTTTTGTGCCATGTGTTGAATTGCATCATTGGCACTTGAATAATTCTGCTTGTTAATTACTTTCCTGTTTATTCTTTTTTACGCTGTCTATTTGTCTTCCATTTTTCATATTACTTAATTGTGTTCTGGCTTGTTCATGAGCTTTACATGTATTTATAGCTCTCTCTAATGTTAAATCTGCTTCTTCCAGTAGTCTTTCTCTGAGTTTGTCACTATTTATCCCTATGACTATTTTGCCCCTAAACAAACTATCGACTATATCCCCAAACTCACAATTCTTAAATTTTTTGAACTTGTCAAAAATTCCTCAAATGGTTCGTTTTATTTTTGTATTAATTTATTAAATATGTACCGCTCGTATGATACATGTATTTTCAGTACGAAATATGCCTCAAACTTCTTCTTTAACTTTTTTAAGTCACTTAATTCTTCTTCGGTTGATGAAAATATATTAAAAATTGCTATTGTACCGGGCCCTATCACTGACGTAAAAGTTGCTACCTGTACTTACGCAGTTTTCCTGCTTAACTCCGTCGCTGTGGCGTACGATTCGAATTGTTGAATCCATTGCCTCCACAGTACTGCCATATTTATATCGGAATTTATTGCTAAATAAGTCGGCAATTTTAGGTTAGCCATTTCTTCCCACTCCTATTTAACTTCCTTGCTGTTTTTGGTTTCTTTTCCTTAGTTAGGTTTCGGCACCATGTAAACAAGGGCAGTTTTGTAGATGATTTATTAAAAACACTGTACTGAGTAATTACCAAACTTGTATTAAACAGAAAATAAGCGACATACGTTACAAGTAGATTCTTATTGCACATATTAATGATATTGACAGATACCATAGACCTATCTGTTGCCAACTGTTACTGACTGACTCTAGTGAGTCGGCCAACTGCTAATAGTCAATGTCCTTACATTAGCGACTAAATTTTCAATGGTTTCCTGGGAAATATTCTCCCATTCTTCAATTACTACATCTACCAGTTGAATGTGGTTGGCAGGCGGGAGTCTACGACCTCGAACCCTTTTTTTAAGATGGTCCCATAAATGCTCAATAGGGTTGATGTCGGGATTATTAGACGGTCATTCCATTATACGTGTTCAAGTACGATGTAATTTGCATTCATAAAGCTCACACGTATAGAGACCAAGTCGATATGGGCGGCGAAGCAGATGCCCCCCCGCCAAAACATTACAGAACCGTCACAAAAGAGGACCCTTGGAGAAATGTTGCAACTTGCAAATCTCTCTTCTTCCCTGCGCCAGACAGGCTCACATCCATCAGGAGATTTTAAGCTAACCCTCGTTTCATTAGAGAATAAAACCTTTTTCCAATCATTAATAAACCAATGTTCATGATTTCTGGCAAAACGCAATTTTTGAACTTTGTGCTCTCTGATAAGTAATGGTTTCTTTGTCGGCCTCCTGCTCCTTTATTTGGCTTCATTTAAACGTCTTCTGATTGTTCGAGACGATATTACAACAATACGAATCACTGATAACTCATTCTTTAACACATTACTAGCGATTCTCCGGTTTCTAAGAGCGGATTGTCTCAGAAAACGGTCATCTCTGATTGGTACATCGTTTTCGCCTTCGCCCTGACCATCAAATGTGTAATTCTGTTTCGCTAAATCGTCTAGTCATGCGGCTTATACTGGACATTGACTAATTGACATTTGCAATTTTAAAGCAAAACAGCAAGTACTTGAAAGGTCAGACGAGATCCAAAGCCTACTTGTAAGACAGTTAGTAGATTAAAAGTTATCATTATGTCTGAATGTTTTTAAAAAATTTTAGTGGTGCGTTAATTTTGTCCAGGAGCTTATAATGTTGTGACATGCGAGTTTCTGAATATGTTGAATCTGTTGTTATACAGACTTTTTGGCCACTAAACCAGAAAGGCATAGGTGACCATGGATCTAATTATTACTGTATATGACCAGAAGGTCATTTGAGGCTTGAAACCCCGATTCTTACCAAGCTGCCTTCGACAAACTAGTGATGCCGTAATGGTTCTTTTCTGTAGGTTGAAGATGTGGAAGTTGAAACAGTTCACTAAAACCCTTACCACAACACTTAATTCGTACTGGACGCACGTTTCGATAGCCGAGCTATCATCATCAGCAGCAAGACTGAACTAACAAGCTAAGTGAAAAACTAACCTTATATAGCAAATTAAAATTATGCAATATGTAAATTTAAAATCTTAAAGTAAATCGTAAAATTTAATGAGCCGCTTCATTGCACAGGGCTATAATTAGCCTAAAGGTAAATGGTCACAATGACGTGAGTTATTAAATCCTAGTATTACAATGAAGCGGTTCATTGCACATGGTTAAAATTACAACTATAAATAATTAAACATGATACAACAAAGGATAAAGGCTGGAATTTAGTAGTCCTAAATCTGAATTCATCAAGTGAGTTTTGTTTTTGTAAATTTCCATGCCTTCCTACAGTACTCTTTACGTTTAACATTAACTTTATATTACCAACAATATGGTTATTTTCAAGCATATGTAGGGCAACGCTAGATTTATCAAACCTTCTGAATTTGAGATGAGCCAAATGTTCTTTGTACCTAATTTTGATTGATCTTTTTGTCTGCCCAATATACACTTGATCACAATCTTTACATGAAATTTTGTAAATTCCTAATTTATCCACTGGGTCTTTGGAACTTCCTAAAAGGTTTTTAAGGTTATTGCTCGAAGAAAAAACAATCTTGCGGTCAACCCTAGAAAAGATTTCTTGAAGACCCATGGTGTAACATGGATAAAAGGGTAATTTAACATATTTCTTATTATTACGGCCGTCAATGCGTTCTAATGTGCTTACATTTCTAATTCTTAATCTATTCTTATGTTTCCTAATAGTATTATAGACGACATCTTCAGAGAATCCGTTAAAGTTAGAAATATTGATGATTTCTTTTAGTTAAAGGAAAATTGAGTAACCGCTGCACCAAAAAGTTAATAGCCGAAAGTTTCGGCTATTAGCCATGGGAAATGTAAGCACATTAGAACGCATTGACGGCCGTAATAATAAGAAATATGTTAAATTACCCTTTTATCCATGTTACACCAAGGGTCTTCAAAAAATCTTTTCCAGGGTTGACCGCAAGATTGTTTTTTCTTCGAGCAATAACCTTAAAAACCTTTTAGGAAGTTCCAAAGACCCAGTGGATAACATGGATAAATTAGGAATTTACAAAATTTCATGTAAAGATTGTGATCAAGTGTATATTGGGCAGACAAAAAGATCAATCAAAATTAGGTACAAAGAACATTTGGCTCATCTCAAATTCAGAAGGTTTGATAAATCTAGAGTTGCCCTACATATGCTTGAAAATAACCATAATGTTGATAATATAAAGTTAATTAAAAACGTAAAGAGTACTGCTCAATTAAATTGTTATGAAGGCATGGAAATTTACAAAAACAAAACTCACTTAATGAATTCAGATTTAGGACCACTAAATTCCAGCCTTTATCCTTTGTTATATCATGTTTAATTATTTATAGTTGTAATTTTAACCATGCGCAATGAACCGCTTCATTGTAATACTAGGATTTAATAACTCACGTAATTCTGACCATTTACCTTTAGGCTAATTATAGCCCTGTGCAATGAAGCGGCTCATTAAATTTTACGATTTACTTTAAGATTTAAAATTTACATATTGCATAATTTTAATTTGCTATATAAGGTTAGTTTTTCACTTAGCTTGTTAGTTCAGTCTTACTGCTGATGATGATAGCTCGGCTATCGAAACGTGCGTCCAGTACGAATTAAGTGTTGTGGTAAGGGTTTTAGTGAACTGTTTCAGTGTTCCAGTGCCACAGTTTTAGAGTACCCGTTTAATGTGGAAGTTCTTAGTTTTTTATCAAATGTAACTCCTAAGTATTTAGCTTCATCGCTGAATTCTTTTCAAAAATGCTTCTGAAAAGCAGAATATATACATATTTTTGTTTATTACTGTAATACTGATTACATCTGATCTCATTCAGAGACTTTACCAACATTGCAAATTGAGGTAAGACACGCTGAAAGCAGTTATGTTTTCTTACTCTCTTGGAAAACATTGTATACATTGTTGAATTTCTCTTTATTTCGACATTAATTTACTCAATTCTAATAACTTTTTCATCACAAAAGAATCTGTTGCTTTGGTTATTGTAGATTATTTTCAAAAAAAAGAAAAGGCCACAGTATAAAAGGATAACCAAACAAAACGCCTTCGTTTCATAAACGGATATTAAAGTAGGGAACCGGTTTGTCGTTTTCAATTTTAGGACATTAGAGAGAGAATATCTTTATTGACACTCATCGATCGGAAGATTCTTCTTTCTACTGTCTGCACATCAAACAAACAATAGTTAAATAACAAGTAAACAACGAAGGAAATTGAAATTGTAAGGCTTCAGAGCTGCATAAAAGAGAAAGTGTTTCATACCCTAGGATCGATGTTACATAGAATGGACTTTATTATAATAGTTGAAGTCCCCTAAACAGTTTCCTTCTCTAACCTACATTTCGATTGAATGCTTTTAAAGCTTAATTCCTTTCGCGAACGTGTCTTCGATTAGGTTGAGGAAAGCTCCTTCCGTTACCTAGTTCCTACGCCACATCTTACGTCACCTGCTAAGCCGCGAACTTTTGATTAGATAATGCAAAATGTAAATCACATAGCTTGATAACGAAACAGCAAAAGCGTGTTTGCTTCTAGAGCACTTACTCTCGAATTTAAAGCAATTGACGTGAGCTTTCCAATAATTTCATTTGAGAAAGCTCGCTTCAGATTCGGCACAGTGATGGTAACATTATAACGTGAATTAAAAGCGGAGCAGAGTCATTATTTAATTGATACAAGCCGATTTTTCGGCAAAACAAAATTTATTTACATACGGATGTCGTTATTCGTAAAAATGGCTTGATTTAATTCCGCTCGGGAAAGAGAGAAAAACACCAATCTGTTGATTACGTTAATGTATACAGTTCTGGAAAAAAAGGACTATCACAGCTCTTTTAAGGTTTTCAAACTCTGCAGGATTGATATCTACGGCCTTAGACATTTTTTGAACAAATTAAACCTTTATTTAAGGAGAAAATAGTTATTTGATACCTACTGAACCACTTGATTTTCAATTCATTAAATTTAAGATCAGTAAGATAGTTCAAACTACATGGGAAAAAAATTTATAACGAATCAAACAATTGTAGAACAATTTATTACAATTTGGTTGAGAATATACGACTGGCTACCACTTGCGCAAATCCCTACTACTCGATTGTGGTTAACGGATTGTATTTCTATTAAATACATTATTGTTATAAAAATTTAGTAATGCTCTGTTACAAAGGTTGCTGTAATAGTGTACAAGTTTTAATTACACACGTGAAAAAATGCAACAATGTTGTTCTAAAGATTGTATTGTATAATAAAATATGTATGCAGTATTCTTATAATTATAATGGTTGAAAGAACAAATAAAGCTCATTAACAATAACTATTCTTATGTTTTCCTATCTCCAACAGCTTCCCAATATAGCATTGATCAGCCACAAGAATGTTACCAAAAAGATGAATTGCGAAAGACTTTATTCCGAAAGAATTGTGAACCCGATAAAAATGATTTAACTATATAAAACCAGATAAAACAGTTCACTAAAACCCTTACCACAATACTTAACTCGTACTGGATGCCCGTTTCGATAGCCAATCTATCATCATCAGCAGTAAAACTGAATTAACAAACTAAGTGAAAAACTAACCTTATATAGCAAACAAATTATGCAATATGTAAATTTAGAATACCCAATTAAAACCAGATGACTTATTTCTATTATTTATTTTTAAAAAATTAGGAAGTTTTATGTAAAAAATTGCCACAATCTTGTTGGAAAAAATAATACATTTATGTGAAATAATACAATAGATTAACGCAGGGCTCGTCTCTTAGCCCACTTTCATTTAATTTATACTCTATAGATTTTCATGATCTTTTCCAAAATAATATTCATACATTTGTATTTTTACCTGTGGTAAAAGTTTGGAAACTGTACAGACAAATATGAACAGAGCCATAAAACTTGTACTTAAGTGGTTGATATCTAATGGATTTGAATTATCGACTGACAAATCATCGGAAATATATTTCTCTCGCTCTAGAAATCTCCCATCGCAGAATATTCTCTTGAACAACATAGTGATCCCAGTACGTATGTCTACCAAATTTCTCGGAATAGTCATAGATAGTAAAATTACGTGGAAGCTACACATACAGCATATAATAACTAAATGCGAGAATACATAAATGTTTTAAGAGCTTTATGTAAAGTCGAGCGGGGTGCTGATCTGGCTATCGTCTTAAATTTCTATAGAGCCTGTATGGTTCAGTGACTAGAAGATTAAAAAAAAATGGAACTTATTCAGAATAAAGCACTGTATTGGAGCAATGAAATTCACTCCCATAGATGCCCTACATGTAGAAGCGCAGGAACCTCCGTTACAAATTAGGCATAAATATTTGGCAGCAAAACAAATTATGAAAGCTAGATTTCAAAATCGACAACATTTATTGGATGATATACATACTTTGTACATTCACGATCCTACCAATCAGAGGCGGATTACCCGTAAGGCACACTAGGCACGTGCCTAGCGGCCACGGACTTCAGGGGGCCCCCGGCTCATTTAAGGTTATATACCTAATATAGATTTATTTTTACAATAAAATTATTTAGGTAAGTACAAATTTCAAAAGTCTAATAATTTTCTTAGGCCACCTCCTGGATTTTTGAAAATAAGCGTATTTTATCAGTTAATTTTTAAAATTCTAACTGCTCTTAAATTTTTTTTAAGAAAAAGTAGTTAACGAATTACTGGCTCATTATTAACTTATTTTGTATTTAATAGTAAAAAGTTTATTCCAAATAGTTATAAACTATGATAAATATAAAGCGCTATTCCAAATAGCTATAAACTATAAATAATTCTACCTATAGTATTCACTATTCCAGATAGTTATAAAAATTTTATTATTTCGTAATCGAAAAGCAAACAATTTCAAAAATTTCGTACCAAAGAAGTCTAAAAGTCGAGCCCAGTATCTCGAACAGCGTGGAACAGTGTGGAAAGTTCCAGTGTCGTCTCGATCGATTTTGTCCGCGTATATTTAAGTGCAACGCGCTGCTCTCCGCTCAGTCTACACACGACAGCGATATACGTAAGAAAGCCAAGAAACATTAAAAAGTGTTAAAGAAGTATTAAAGTCAAACCTCTATCCTAATGTAGCTATAGCATTTAGAATATATTTATCATTAGCTTGCAGAGTTTGTGAAGGAGAAAGAACATTCTCAAAACTGGTGATAATAAAAAAACAAAAAAGAAGCGTCATGAACCAAAATCGGCTAAATGCTTATTATGCATAGAACATGAATTCGTAAAAAAATAATTTTAAAGAAATTCTGCAAAAATTTGCTGCTTCGAAAGTCCGCAAAGTTAATCTGTTATAGAGCCCTAATGTAATAATTATAATGACTTCATTAAATATTTTTATTAAGAATAAAAAATTATTTATTTTAATTTTCACTAGGTTTTACAGATATTTATAAAACAATGTTTTTATTAGGAATGTAAAATTTTGTTTAAATATTTTTATTGAAAATAAATTTGTTTACAATTCTTTTGTTTATTGTTATATTATTAAACATTATTTGCAAATATATATTTTTATAAAAAATTAAAATTTTCATTTTACCTACTTGTTTATACATTTTTGAAATTGTTTATTTTACAATTTGCAATAAAAGATGGAGGGGGGGGCGTTATTACTTGTACCTAGGGGCCCCGAAGGCTCTTAGTCCGCCACTGTTACCAATAGATATCGGAAATACAAAACATCTCCTCCAGTCAAATATGAGGTGCAGATATATAGACATACAGATTTAATCTTTTTTGAGTATTTGTAACCTTTTAAAATATCCTATCCACTGTATAATGGATTTTCTGCTCACGACATAAAGATATACAATAAGACCTGTGCGAATATCGGAGAATCTAATATATTTACAGATGGTTCTAAGTCAAGGTTGCGGATATGCTGTTTTTGTGCCACAGGATAAGTATAATATATATTTCTGCTGAAGCCTTATCAATCAATCACGCTCTTTCATATGCACGACACAAAAGCCATAAAAATTGTACGACTATGACAGACACCAGAAGTGTATGAGAATGTCTTCAAAATAGAAAGCAACCCAGACATACAAATCCGATTATTTTGAGCATCATAGAGCAGGTACAGCAATTACAAAGGGATCAGGGTAGTATTCGATTCTGTTGGATTAAGAATCATGTGGGAATGTATCCTAACACAATAGTGGATGGATTAGCGAAGGAGGTGGCTCACCTGGAAGAGAAGCAGGACATAACATTAACAATTGATGACATTTTATCACTACTAAAGGATAAAATTTTGAAAAATTAATGGCAGGATTACTGGAAACAATCGTACATCATTAGAATGACGCATTGCGCAAAAATTCATCCGGACATTATCTGTAATCCGTGGCACCACAATCATAAAATATCCAAATTTTTTTACACCACCATTGCAAGGCTTTTATTTATTTAATTTAATCATGGACAGTATCCTGCTCACCTTTGTAAGCTTAATATATTAGATACAGCCGCTTGTTCGAGTGGAGGTGAGATTGCAGACCTCAGTCATATTTTCTTTGAATGTCCATTGCATAGGGAGCATCGGAAAGGTCTAATGCAAGATTTACTAGCGGAAGGAGTTAAGATATCAACAGATATGACTTGCTTGCTGTCCCATAACTGCAAACGCGTGTACGACCAGATCTTGAGATATTTACAAAGAACGAAGGTTAGGATTCGAACTAGTTAGGAGTAGGTTAACATAGTCGTGGTTTCATTTCTCTCCTTTGCGAGGATTCCTTTGATCCAATGGCCGATGTTTATGAAAGTCGTCCTGACAGGCCCCAGGATGTGAAACGTGTTTTCGAGCCTTGTCCTTTCCTTGATCCATTGTTAGATCTAATACGGTGAAGCTCTGTCATGGGTAGTTTCTGTTTACCGGAACTTTACATAGTGTAGTGTAACTGGCAATGATCCCAATACCTAATTCATTTAAAAAAAAGTACAATAGAAACTTGATCATAAGTTTGAACTATTAACTGTGGCAACATGTAATCATTAACAAAAATCTGCGGTGTATTAATGCTACAATATTGTAGTTCATTCTATCAAGTGATTTTTTTTCCGTGCACGTAATACCTGCTAACCTGCTTTATTTTTTTTGAGTGAAAAAGGTGAGAAGTTTTGCCTAAGGTTTCCCAAATTTCTGAACCTAACTGCCAAATCCTAATGGACAACAGCGAGTCTATTATAGACTTTTGCAGTTTTGAAGATATGAAAAAATTGAGAAAAAGGAAAAATCTAATGTATATATAATCGATAATTCCCTTATACCCAAATTGGGTGTCAGGATTACATTTTCATTGCATATTATTATAAACAAACGTAGACCATTTCTTCCTATCTTGAGCCAGCTGTTTTGCTTCTATCCATGTTCTTCCCTTTTTCTGAATAATCTTTCCTACTACATTATCCCACGTTCCCTTCCCCCTGCTTCTCTTCCTTTGAGTTCTTGCTTCCCATATTTTCCTTACTGGAATATCATTGCTCATTCTTTGCAGATGACCCCACCAACTCAATTGTCGTTGCTCAATGAAATCTTGCAGTGATTGCGTTTGTAGATTTTCTCTGATTATGTCATTTCTTAGTCTATCTCTTCTTCTCACTCCTCTCACTCTTCTTAGGTACCTCATTTCAATCGCTTGTAGTTTGTTCTTTTGACGTTGACTGAGTACCCAGGACTCGCAGCCATATGTTAGTATCGGTCTATAAATTGTCTTAAATACTGTCATTTTGGTTTTTTTTTACACTTCCTTTTTATTTATAAGTCCTTTACTCATCGCATAGTAACATTATTTGGTTTTTGTATTCCTATTCCTTCTATATGTATGTTTATTTCCTCTTTTTCATTTGCTACCATCATTGCTTTTGTTTTAGATTTATTTAGCTTCATGCCTTTCTCTTTTATTACATTATTCCATATTATAAGGTTGTCCTGTAAGTTCTTCTCAGTATTTGCAGCAATCACCATATCGTCTGCAAAGGCACAATCTGAAAATTCGACTGGTTGCAGATTTCTGTATCCTACGTATATAGGTTTGGTGCTTTTATTACTTTCTTTAATAATCTCATCCATGTATATAATGAATAATAGTGGGCTAAGACCTCCTGCTTGTCGTACGCCTTCATTTGTCCTAAATATTTCTGATTTCATGTTGTCCTGTATTATGTAGTTGTTGGTTTCTTCGTACATGCATTTAATTACATTGATCATTTTGTTACTAACATTTTTTTTTCTTTAAGGTGTTCCAGATTTCTTTTCTTGGTACTCTATCAAAAGCCTTTTCCATATCCATAAATGCAAAGTATGCCTTATTATTATATGTCAGAGTTTTTTTTTATAATTTCCTTATTTGTGAAGACGTGATCCTGAGTGCTTCTTCCTTTTCTAAATCCGCTTTGTAAATTTGACAATGTTGCTTCTGTTGTTATTCTAAGTTTTCTTTCTATTATTTGTTCCAAGACTTTAACCACCATACTAAGTATAGTTATTCCTCTGTAGTTACTACAATCTTTCCGATCACCTTTTTTATAAATAGACAGTATAACTCCTATCTTCCGGTCTGCTGGTATCTTCTCTTCATTCCATACATTATTAAATATTTGTTTAAGCACCTCTTTTCCTGTTAGTCCCATCTTTTTGAACATCTCTCCAGTTATTTTGTCATGCCCGGATGATTTACCATTTTTTAGTTTTATTATTGCTTCATCGACCTCTTCTTTTGTAATAGTTCCCAATTCAATTTCCTCTATGTTACTCATCATTTTAGTTTCTGTCTGATGAACTAAATTATTTGTATTTAGTAGTTGTTCAAAATATTCTTTCCATCTTTGCATAATCTGTTTTTCCTCTGTCAGTAATACACCTTCTGCACTTTTAACCGATATTGTGTCATATTCTTTTTTACTTCTCATATTTTTTAGTGTTTTGTAAAAGAGTTTTTGATTTCCTTTACTATCATTTTCTAATTTTTCTCCGAAATCATCCCATTAAAAAACTCTAGAAAAGGATTATTTTATCCACTCTTTTCTTAGAGGTTTCTACCTCCTGAGATTGAAAATGTGATCTATTTGAACATTTCTGCAACGGTTTTTAAGATATCACCAGGTCAAGATCAGTCTATCCATTCTTTTTTAGAATAAACTGTTTTTAGGCATTTTCTCAGGAAATTATAGCTTTATTTAAGCACGAAATAAGTATGACCTGCTTACTTGAGATGTTTCTTAGGTGCTTTCTACATGGAAAAAAATTGCTTTCCAATCTTTTAACTTTAAGACAATTTAAAACGGCCTCGTAGGTAATACAATTGTATTATCTGTGACCTTTTAATCTGTAATATTTGTCCTCTTTTGCAAAGTTTTACAATTTTTATCAAATGATAAATTATATAGTTTTCTTCAGTGACCAGTGGAAATATGTCCAACTGAAATGAATTATTTTATTGTTGTGACAAGTTTTTATTGCATTATGATGTGTATTACACGAAAAGAGTCGCTATATTATTACATATATTAAACAGAATTTTGTGAATCAATACCTTCTTTTCTTTCTTCTCACCTTTATATATATATATTTTTGTAAAAGGAAATCTGTTTTTTTCCTTAAGATGCTTTTGTTGTTTTTTTGAGCTTTTAAAAGCATAAAATAAAACGGATTTAGTAAAAAAGTACGTTGAAGAAGTGAGAATAATTCCCATAATAGGGAAGGACAATTCAGTTTCCCATAAAACACGAGACAGTAAATGAAATAAAAGAATACATAGAAAATGCATTCTTTCCCAATACGTTTCTACGAATATATTCTTTTTTCAGCCATAAACTGTAGAAAATACATAATTTTGATTGTCTTCGTACAAGTGAAGGTCTACTTTGTTCACTGTCAAGGTTGACCTACTTCATCCTATGCGGAGAAAGTTGTATACATGGTTACATACTTTTCCCTTTTAATGAATTCAAACGTCCTTAACCCGTACACACAATCCATTCTGGTTTTTTTATCATAAATCATGACTAACAGAAATTTATTCTCGCGTTGAAAACGGATAAGGTACTAATTTTAGATCGTAATTATAATTACAAAACGAAGATGTCCTTATCTTATTAGGACTTCCAAAATTTTAACTTCATTAACTCGAAATGACATAATTTCAAACGAGAAAATAAGTTCAAACGCAAGCAATTACGCTGTCTGAGTGTATCTAACTTTTATAATTAAGAACACCTCTTGTGAATTTATCAGAGCGAGAAATAAAAAAAAAGGAGAAGAAGAGGCGAATTGCAAGATGATGCTTCTTTAGAAGAGTAGAGTAACATAATCGCCTTTTTTAAGTAGGTAATTCATTCTTAAATTCGCGCTCGTAGTCTCCTTGATGTTGTTGTTAATTTGCCAGGTATTACTTGGTACCTACTTAAAAAATATTGCCGACGGTTTTTCTCAATTATTTCTTTTAGGAATTTCGCAGCGATTATAACTTTGTTGTATTTTAATTGAGTTTTACTTTATGTCAAATAAATTATTTTAGGCATAGAATAATAACAAATGTACCTGGATTTTCGCGAAATATTTAGACAACTTAACGGTTTCATTATCTCACAGTTCAGCTAAATGTTTACTATACACCTGTACATCGAGAGAATCCGTATTATATTCTCAACATTTACATAATTCAAACGGAATTATTTTCAAATTATTCATCCAGGCGTGCTCCTAATGAAGTGAAAGCAATGAACAGCATGTCTGTATGAGTCGAACATGTGTATACGTAAATTTCTGTATAATTATTTCAGAACTTTTCAACGTTCAGATCCTGGATCGATGTACAAAACTTTAATAAAGTGAAAGTCTCTCCAGTAATAATTTTATAGCCACAACGGTCGCTTTTATGGCTTCAATTGTATCCGGTTGTTGTCTATTGTTAAACCGGTCTACTTCTTCAATGTAGTATACAGGTGTCCCAACTGTTTAGAATTGTAAAATTGCGCCTATTGTGTAAATAGTACACGGAAAAAAAATCACTTGTAGAATGTACTGCAATATTGTAGGGAAAATATTGTAGCCGTCATTAAAATCATTTTCATCGGGTTCACAATTCTTTTGGAATAAAGTTTCCGTAGTTTATCTTTTTACTCCAAACTTTCAAATGTTTGGAGAGATCACATACCTGCGAAACAGCACAGGTGTTGGTAACATTCTCACGGCTGACCAATGCTATATTGGGAAGCACTTGGGGATACGAAAACATAAGAATAGTTAAAGAGGTACTCTAAATCTGTGGCACTGGAACACTGAGTTCACTAAAACCACAAAACTTAACTCCTATTGGGCGCCCGTTTCGATAGCCAAGCTATCATGATCAGCAGTAAAACTGAATTAACAAACTATGCGAAAAACTAACCTTATACAGCAAATAAATTACGCAATATGTAAATCTAAAATAAGCAAGGTAATCCTTAATTACATCTTAATATTTACCCTTTTACATTAAGTGTTTCTTGATGAGCCGCCTTAAATTGTAAATCTAAAGATCAGTAATCCCTAAATTGTAAATAGTCAGAATCACGGAAGTTTTTAAAAATCCATGTTTTTCAATTAAGCGCTTCATTGCACATGGTTATAAATACAACTGTAATTAACTATACATGATGTAACAAAGGATAAAAGCTGGAATTTAGTGGACCTAAATCTGAATTCATTAAATGATTTTTGTTTTTGTAAATTTCCATGCCTTCACAATAATTAAACTGTGCTTTTTACGTTTTTAATTAACTTTATATTATCAACATTATGGTTATTTTCAAACATATGTAGGGCAACATTAGATTTATGAAACCTTCTGAATTTGAGATGAGCCAAATGTTCTTTGTTCCTAATTCTGATTGATCTTTTTGTCTGCTCAAAATACATTTGATCACAATCTTTACATGAAATTTTGTAAATTCCTGATTTATCCATGTTATCTACTGGGTCTTTCGAACTCCCTAAAAGGTTTTTGAGGTTATTGTTTGAAGAAAAAACAATTTTGTAGTCAACTTTAGAAAAGATTTTTTGAAGACCTTTCGTGTAACTTGGGTAAAGGGGTAATTTAATATATTTCTTATTATTACGGCCGTCAATGCGTTCTAGTGTGCCTATATTTCTAATTCTTAATCTATTCTTATGTTTCCTAATAGTATTATAGACGACTTCTTCAGAGAATCCGTTAAAGTAAGCAATATTGATGATTGCTCTTAGTTCATTTTGATATCTATCTTTAGTTAAAGGAAAATTGAGTAACCGATGTACCAAAAAGTTAATAGCCGAAAGTTTGTGTTCATATGAGTGATTAGAATCCTGTCAGATAATTTTATTATTACTAGTAGGTTTTCTATATACTTCTATTTCTAACTTATTTTTATTTCTTATTACTAACATATCGAGGAATGGAATCCTGTTGTCTTTTTCTTCTTCGTTGGTAAATTTGATAGAGGGAAATTTTGAGTTAAATTGTTCCATGAAATCCGTTATTGAACATTTACTGGTGTCTAAGATGCATAAAATTTCATGGACGTCTCTGATCCAAAGCCGACGGAAATAGGCCAAAGTATTGTTCAGGTCGGTTTCAAATTTACCCATAAAGAGTTAAGTTTTGTAGTAAGACCGTTTCATAAGAATAGTTATTGTTATTGCGTTTTACTTGTTCTTTCAACCATTATAATTATAAAAACAGTGCATACAAACTGCAACAATATTGTTGCACTTTTTTACAACGTGTGTAATTAAAACTTGTACACTATTGTAGCAACATTTATAACAGATCGTTATAAACGAGATACGTGTACCTTTAGCGATCATTTTTAATAGGTGCATAGAGTTGTTCCGGTGCTCCAAAAGGGAAACGAGAATGACGCCCTACTAGCATTTTACCAGCGACATCGAAGATCTTCGAGCAAGCAATTGCATGGAGGCTAGCCAGGTACTTCGAAAAGCAGCAGTGTCTGAGTTCAAGTCAACATGGATATAGAAAGGGCTATTCTACGACCACTATCATCTTGAGTATAGTCGAACACATTTATAGAGCGTTCGATGTAGGAGAATATGCTGAATTGAACATGTTAGACTTAACAAAGGCCTTTGATTCGGTGAATCATAATATTCGAATAAACAAGTTGGAATGTTATGGAATAAGAGGCGTACCTCTAGGTTTACTGAGATCTTACCTGACAGGTAGATTGCAATTAACGGAATGGAACAACTTGCAATCGCAGCCGATGAGTATAAGATCTGGTGTTCCTCAGAGTTCCATTCTTGGTCCTCTGCTTTTCGTCATTTACACCAATGATATTCCGGCTAGCATTAGTGGCACTGCGGTATGCATGTACGCTGATGATACTTCCTTATTACTCCAGGATATCGACCAGAAAATCCTCCGCCAGAAATCCGAAGCTGCTATTGAGGATGCGAAAACATGGTTCGTGGCTAACAAACTAAAAGTGAACGTTGATAAGACACAAAACCTGTTCTTCGCTACCACACATACTGGCCAGCCTTCGGCGGTAAATTTCCTAGGAATTATCGTCGATAGTGGTCTTACATGATACCCACATATTGAGCACCTGGCGAAGAAACTATCATCTGCACTATTCGCAATCAGGAGGCTTAAGTACATAGCCACACATAAAGTAGCTAAGGCGGTATACTTCGCAAATTTCCATTCCATAATGTGCTACAGTTTACTCTTATCTGGAACGTCTTCGGAAGCACAGAGGATTTTTATACTGCAAAAGAAGGCAATCAGATTCCTGTGCAACCTGGGATATACAGACAGCTGTAAAACATACTTTAAAAGAGAAAGAACACTTACCCTTCCATCCGCATTCATCTTGACAGCTGTCAATCTCATCCACCAAAACAAAGAAACATTTCTCCAAAATGGAAATTTCCATAGTTACCCCACCAGATCAAGAAATGAACTAAGAGTGCCGTATCACAGATTGGCCAGTTCCCAGAAAGCAATTGATTATTGGGGAACAAAATTATATAATAAATTGCCAGAGGTGTTCAAAACCTTACCTCTAACGAATTTTAAAAATAAAGTTAAGGGAATACTTTTGGAGCGGGAGTTCTACGACATACAGGAATTTCTAGTCTAGTGTATATATGTTTTGTTTGTCTTTATTTATTTATTTATATGTCATTGTTTGTTATTTTAATTTTATAATTGACTCTTATCTTTTATTCTAATTTAAATTTAATTGAATATTGTACCCTTTACACAGACAAAACAAAGACTGACAATTTTCTGTAATGGTTAAATTACGAATATAAATATATTATCATTATTATTAAATTTTACAACAATAATGTATTTAATAGAAATACTTAACCACAATCGAGTAGTAAGGATTTGCGCAAGTTGTAGCCAGTCGCATATTCTTAAACAAATTGTAGTAAATTGTTCTACAATTTATTCTTTATAGAATTTTTTTCCAGGTACGAAGCAAATATTTTTTGATTACACAATAGATATCATAAAGTATCTTTCAAAAATACTTCTGTATGTGCAGGGTGATCGATATATAGTGCAATTTAAAAAAATTATGGTTCTTGATAGCTGGCGTTCAATATTGAACGCCCTGAATATTTCGAAGGCATTTTAATACATGTCTAGATACAGCCAAGCATGCAACTTAATTTTGTAAAAATTTACCCTACAATGTTTTTGCATTTTGAATTTTTTGAGGAAAATATATCTAAATTTAGGTGAGGACAAAGTTGTAATAACCTGGGTAAATATGCGGTAACAGCCAGAGGCGTGGCGAGCGCATAAAATAGAAGGTAACAAATAAATTATAAAACGTGCTGAAACACTTACCGTTTTAAAAGTCTTTCGCGAAATCACAAACTGGGTAACATCTGTTAAATATTTTAATCATTAGATATGTTTCCACAGCTGTTTCAGTCAAGTGAGTTCGACGTGCGGAATAAATGTTTTTTAATGCCAAAAATACCGTTCGACATCTCGCAATGTTATATTTGCATATTTAAAATAATCTTTAAAACAACTTAATGCATCTTCACACGCACCTTCACAAATTTGTCTTAATATAAGAAAGTCGGAGTCTTTCTCGAAAATACTTTCACATTTTCGTATTACCCACCAATTTGTTTCGCCTTCTACAGCGCTTAACTGTGCGTGAACATCATTCACAATTTGAACAGAATCCACTAACGACATCGAAACATTTTGTAATTTTTCTATTCCCTCCGCTGGTCCGAAGTAATTGTTATGAATAGTTTGTAAATCTCTTTTAACCTGACTATCTTGAAATATTTCCTGGCTTTTCTTGATTGCTGCAGCTTCTGTCGGATTGAATTTTAAAACTGCCTTTTTTACTTGATCAAAATATTTGTTGTAGTAAAACGCAGCCTGCAACCATGTTCTCCAACGTGTAACAATCGGCTGTGGTGGTTCAGGTAAATCAGGACACAGTTTGTAAAATAGTCGGGTACGTTTCGGGGACTTTAGAAACACTGCCTTTGTACTAGCAATCAATGCATTTACTAGTGGAAAACATGTAGGAATCGTTTGTGCCGCAAGATTTAGAGTATGGACTTTATACGTTACATGTAAGAAGTTACCACTGCGTTCTTTAAGAGATCGGCCCAAAGAACGCATGTTTGCGGCACCATCACTCATAAACATTAAAAGTTGCTTAGTTGAAACTTCAAATTTGTTCAATGAGTTCAACATCACCTTTAAAATCTCATCGGCAGTACAATTTATAACTCTTTTGGAAGGAAGTAAGAAGGAGGATGACGGTCGATGTGGTTCCATTGTACGTACCATTACATTAACCACAGAATGTTTTGACGATCTGTTGTTTCGTCCACACACAACCACAGTTTTTTATCTTTCAAGTGCGTTTTCATGTTCACGAGCAAATGGCACTACATTTCGTATTGATGTCCGACTAGATAATTTACAGTCCGCATATTTATTCCAGAAGGAGGCAAATGCTTCTTTGTCTAGTAAACGAAACGATAGATTACATAAAATAAGAGTAACACATAAATCAAATGTAAATTTTTCTTGGTCTCGTATGCCACTTTTTGCAGAAGAATGCTGTTTGCTTTCGATGTGACGTTGACAATGGCTTCTGGACTAACACATACAAGGGATTTTACAAACTAGACATTGAATTTTAGCGCTATCGAAAATTAAGTCCGGCATGTCCACTATAAAGTTTTTAACTGTGTCTGCCATTGGTCGTTTTCGCGACGTACCTAACTGCGACATTTTTAAAGCAAACATAAGCGTACAATTACAAAATAAGTTACGACAGCCTAGATATACACAGAACTACTCGCATACACCATCGATTTAGTACTGACTCTGCGAACGCGTGAAATAAATAATCGCCGACTCCGCACCACATATCTACTACACTGACTGTTACCGCTGTTTGCCCAGACTAGTTATAAATATCCTCAAATCTTTTTGAAATAGATATTGATTTCTTCATCCTTGTCTGAAGCATCTTTTAATAGTTTTAATTTTACATCTCAAATGTTTACTTATATTTCTATAATGTGCACTTGTGATTCTAGGTTTAAATGATCCTCGTAAGTTTCGTTCAAATTAGCTCTAGATAATGTACCCGCTATTATTAATTTATTTCCTAGTTTGTATATTACATTCAAATCGTATTTTTGTAGCGACAAAAGCATTTTTTGGAACCTTGCAGGTGTTTTTAAATGTTGGAATAAACGGTTTATGATATGCCTCTATAATTACAGGATTACCATAAATATGCTGATAGAATTTATTTACTCCAAACCATATAGCTAGCAATTCCTTATCTATTTGCGAATAAGATTGTTGTGTAGCAGTTACTGCTCTTGATGAGTACGCTATTGGTTTGTTTTCTTGCAACAATGTTGCTCCCAGTCCAAAACCTGATGCATTTACTGAAATGGTAACCGGTTTGTTAGGGTCGAAATATTTTAATACTGGTTCATTTTAAATTATTGTTTTTAATTGTTCAAATGCTTCATTTTGCGGTTTACCCCATTCAGAATAATTATCGCATTTTATTAGATCACGTAATGGTTTCGCTTTTTCTGGAAGATTTTCAATTAACTTATCTACGTCAGTGACAAATAATAATAATAATAATAATAATACCCTTTATTCAGTATGAATTACATAACAATGCATTGAATACGTCAATATTTGATAAACAGCCATGTACACAAGTTTAAGGCAGACAACAAACAAAACAGTATATATAAAACGTGTGTAGATAAAATATGTATGGCTAAGTCAAAGTATATTTATGTATATGTATAACATATGTATGTGTGTATATATATAAAAATATGAATAAAATAGATGTTCAATGGTGACTCGTTGCGAGTTGTTCATATTAGGAAGAAGTGTTGATAAAAAGGTCCTTTTACTCGCAAAATTCTTTTTTAATTTTTTTTTTTTAATTTTGCGAGTAAAAAGACCTTTTTATCAACCCTGCTTCCTAATATGAATAAAATAGTTTGAGCCACTTAGTTCGAAGAAAGAAAAAAAAACAAATTTGGTTTGGCTGACTAGAATTTACAAGTAAAAAATTCATTTATGTTATAAAAAACATTTTGTGAAAGTAATCGATAGAGTTTTATTTTTAATTGTTTATTTGATAGTTCTTTGAAATGTAATGGAAGACGGTTATACACTTTGATTATTTGGTTAATTGCACTTATATTTACCATATCTTTGGTAGTCTGTATGGGAACCAAATGTTGTGTTGCCACTCCAAATGTTTGAATAAAAGGCTTTGAAACATTTCGTAGTTTTGCCTGACGAACATAACACTTTCGATAATGTAAAGGCTCGCTAAAGTTTGAATGTTGTAGTTTTTGAATCACAATTTACACGAATCTCTGCTTTTTAAACCGAAAACACTACGAATACACGATTTTTGCACTCTAAATACTCTTGGAGCATCCACAGATATTCCCCAAAACATCACACCATATCGCAACCTTGAATGGACATAGGCGAAGCACGCATTAAGGCCAGCAGTTATGTTGACGGAAACTAGATATTATGCGTAAAGCGTAATTGAACGAAGATAAATTTAAGTTATTAACGTGAATTTTCCAATTTAGCTGTGTATCAAGATGTAAACCAAGAAACTTTCGCCTTCCTTTGTTTCTAAATGCCTACTTCCATATACAAAACCAATATGTTCCTTTTTGAAATACGCGAATTGCATAACAACGGGGTTTGGGGTTTTCTCAATATTAAGTGTTAAATTGTTGTTAGAAAACCAATTATCGAAGCTCGCAAGTGCTGTTTTTATGTTAATGATAATTAGAGCAACGCAAACTGCGCTGAAAGCCAGTGGCTGACGCATAAAAGTTTATAAAAAAAATAAACACAGCCGGGACAATTCGGTATAAGCGTCAGTATAACTGCGACTCGAAAGCCGATCTGTTGTGTATGCATCTACGCTGTCGTATACTATATCGTAGTTCTACGTTTGTTTTGAAAATGTTTCCTACGTCGCGAAAACGACCAAAGTTGGACATAATAAGAGAATTTATTGCAGAAATGCCTGATTTAAAGTGTGATGGCGCTAAAATTCAATGTGTAGTGTGTAACATAGATTTAATGTGTTGGTCGAAAAGTGATTGTCTACGGCACGTAAATAGTGCAGGGCATGTTTCAAAAAAAAATTCCACACGTCTCGTTTTGGAATGAATATTCGGACTTTAAGTTACCAAGTGAGAGAACATTACAGAGAGTTGTGCCGTCTGCTCGTGAGCATGTCGAGAAAAGAATTAAATCGGAGTTGCAAGATAAAAAACTGTGGTTATGTGTGGACGAAACAACAGATCGTAAAAAACATTCTGTGGTTAATGTAATGGTACGCACAATGGAACCACATCGACCGTCACCCTCAATTTTACTAGCTTCCAGACGAATACAATAATGCACTGCCGAAGTAATTTCAATGTTGGTGTTAAATACATTGGAAAAGTTTGAACTTTCAACAAATCAACTGTTGATGTTTATGAGTGATGGTGCCGCAAACATGCTTGCTGTAGGTCGATCTCTTAAAAAACATTGTGCTAACTTGTTGCATATTACATGTAAAATTCATACTCTCAGTCTCGTAGCAGATAGTATCAGAAAATGTTATCCCGAGGTAGACGCTCTAATAGCACATACAAAAGCTGTGTTTGTAAAATCCCCAAAACGTATTCGGGAATTTCATAGACTATGCCCCGGTATTCCTGAACCATCACAACCTATTCTTACTCGTTTGGGAACATGGTTAGAGGCTGCATTTTATTATCTTAAATATTTTGAGAATATAAAGAACGTGATTTTAGAATTCGACCCAAAGGAAGCTGCGGCTGTCAAGGTAAGCCGCTTGAAATTTCAGGATAGTCAAGTTAAAACAGATTCGGAAATTATTAAGAACAATTACGTGGGACATGTTCACGCATAGCTATGCGCGATAGAAGACGCAAGAAATGTTTGTGTTTTAGAAAGGTTTGAAAGTGTTTTAGATAAAGACTCTGATTTTGGCACATTAAGACAAATTTGTGAAGGTGCGTCAACAGAACCGTTAAGTTATTTGAAAGATTATTTTACTTACGCAAATATAACGTCACTAGATGTAGAACGTTCGTTTTCCTCATACAAAAACACTTTTTCTTCACTCACTTTGCCGAAACAACTTTAGAAACATATCTAATGTTACAAATATTAAATAGACATTATCCACTTTGTGATTTCACGGAGGACTTTTAAAACGTGTTTGAGCACGTATCACATTTAATTTATTTTGTGTAAACTTGCGTCCGCCACTGGCTTTCAGCGCAGTTGCGTTGCTCTACTGATAATTGCAATTTTCCCCGATCTTACTATTATCGAGGTATCATCAGCAAATAAAACTGTTTTGTTTTTGGTCGCTTGAGGCAGCTCATTAACGTATATAAGAAATAGAAGAGGACCCGATACAGAACCCTGGGGAACTCCACGTTGTGTTAACCACTCAGAATGTACATCAGGTTCTTGGTCCACGACACATTGCTGTCTATCACTGAGATAAGATTTTATTAGCTCCAGTGCTAAGCCTCTGATTCCCAAGGCATTTAATTTCATAAAAAGCACATTGTAGTTCACGCAGTGAAATACTATTTTAAAATCCATGAATATACCCATCGTCCAATCTCCTTCATTAATACCTTCAACAATCTCAACAAGCACTTGATACATTGCTCTTGCTGTGGATCTTTCGGTCATGTAACCATTGGAAGTGGCTCAAGATACTATTTTTCTGAAGGAAGCTGCAAATACGTTTAAATATTAGCTTTTCAAATATCTTCGAAAAATGCGTCAAGATAGATATTGGTCTATAATTTTGCAGATCAGTTTTGTCGCCTTTTTTGTGAATTAACGTAATACAGACTTCGTTAGTTGTTTAGGAAAAATACCTGTCTGGAAGCATTTGCTAATTATAGGTTCCAATATTACAAAAAACTCAGCTGCACATCCTTTTATCAATTTGACGGTTATATTGTCACTACCTATAGCAAAGTTTCATGATGGCATTGTATATTTCTTCACAATTCACAGGATGCACCATCATTGTGCGAGAATTGTAGACGATATTCTTTAGGTTAGGCACTGATGCTCCGCCATCGTTGCACATCATGATTAATTCTCTGTTTATCGAAGTAAGTTTTTCAGTAAAATTAGCTCCTTTCGTCGCAATATCTCTTATTCCGGCAGATGTGGAATTATTTCTGGATATTATTGACCTAACAATTTGCCATGTCGCCCTAACTTTATTGTGAGAGTTATTAATAAAGTCTGAATTGACATTATGCTTAGATTTTTGTATTTCTTTGTTTAACGCCCTGCAATACGTTTTTTAATCCTCCTTACTAATTTTTTTATGAATGTGATCTTCATACATCTTTTTATCAAAATTCTGTATTTGATATCACTAGTAATCCATGTTCTTGTAGATTTTTTTACGTGATGCTAGTTTATATTCGCAGGTATCATATTTGCATTCTATCTCCTTCATAACAATCGTCAACATCAGTTAGTACATACAGCCAACTCCAATCATTAGAAAACAACCATTCCCTAATCATTGATATGTTTTCTTCGTTTAAAATCCGTTTTTCAAGTCTTTTTTCAGTTCTTTCTTAATGAAAGCATCTGTTCCAAGTGGTCAGAAAGGGCAGTAGTCACAACACAACTCGCGTAATTCTCAACATCAATCATAATTAGAGTTAGAAAGGTGGTACCGGATGGCAGTAGCGAAGCGGTAGCGGCGTGGGTAGGGGTAATTTTCAACTCGTAGTCGATCTCGACAGTACCGCAAGAGAGTTCAAAGCGACAGTACGTTGCACGCTGCACGCCAAATAAGTACGCGGAGATGGGACGCCCAAAGGGTGTAACGTTCCCTTCGAATGTGAATAAATATCTCAGGCATTTCCCTGAATTAGAATGTAGAAGTCCGCATATTTATTGCACAATATGCAATAGCGGATTGCTAAGTCGCGGTAGGTTTGAATATAGAAAACACTGTAAAAGTAAATGTCATGTATTGAATTTAAGAAACAGTATTCCATACTGCCAATTTTTATATGATTTTATTTTTATGTTAAGTGTGTGCAACATCCCACAACATCTAGTATCTAATGAACACTTTCGTCTTTTTTGGACTAAGTACGTTCTCTCATGGAAGCTGCCAACATCTATGCAATTACGATACAATTTGCCACGTGTGCAACGTACAGTAAAGGAATGTATAAAAGACGAGTTGAGAAATAAGAAAATCTGCCTATGTATGGACGAAACAACTGATGCTCAGAAACACAGCGTCATTCATGTTGTAGCGCGTCCTTTAAAACGTGATGGTCGACCAGCTTCATTGTTGTTATCCAGTAAAAAGATTCAGAAAACTAATGCAGAAACCGTTGTCAAGATAATAAAAGATTCGTTGAGAGAATTTTATATCACAGGAACCCAAGTCACAATGTTCGTTACTTACGGAGCCGCAACAATGCTGAGAGTTGGTACGATGTTGAAAATATTCTTTCCGACTCTTCTTCACATAAGCCTCATACACGCATGTCACCTCGTAGCAGAAACCATTCGAAAGAAGTATCCGATGGTGGATAAGTTAATAGCATCTACCAAAAAAGTGTTCATCAAATCTCCCAAAATACATTCGTGTACTCAAACAATTGTGTCCGAAATTACCACCACCACCGCAGCCTGTAATAACGCGATAGGAAACATGGCTCCAGGCAGTATCTTACTTTCTTAATCAGAAATATTTTTCACAAGTGAAAAATGTCATCTTGAAACTTGACTCAAATGATTCTACAGCAGTTCGAGATAGTCAGCAACTTTTTTCCAATTCGGACATTCAACAACAAATAGATGAAATTTCCATAAACTATTCTGAAGTTGCACAAGTTATTAAGCAATTACCAAACAGTCACTTATCTACACGAGACGCATTAAATTGCATAAACAATTTACAAGCCGCTCTAGAAAACTTGACGAACACTATAGGAGTCGATGTTGCTCAAAAATTTGGTGCAATTTTAACGGAAAATCCCGATTTACAAAAGGTTCGGTCTATAACTGAAAATCAAGAGTGCCCAGATGAGGAAAAGGAATATCTAACATTTGCAAATCTTACTTCACTGGATGTCGAAAGATCATTTTCGAAGTATTCAACAACGTATTCACAACACCGTCGACGGCTGAATGAATCGACAATGGAAGCGTTGCTGATGTTGCAATTCTACGCAACTTACCAGGGCGGTTGCCAATTGCCACAGTGGACATCAAGACGACAGGAAAAGGTAACAGTATCATTTTTCACTAATATTGTATATTACGTACCTACTTTTATGCGGTGCGCCGCTGCCGGTACCACCTTTTTAACAAACTCTAGTCATAATATTATCGATTGTGGTACAAGAGGTTCCGAAGATTCTAGTCGGCTCAGAAATTGTTATATATAAATTGAAACTATTCAGTAAATCTTCCAAAATCCTAGAAATCGTTGCACATCCTTCTCATTTCTAGGAATTGGCATAAGTTTTAGGGCATTTACTTTCTCTTCGTCTATTCCGATTTCATCTTTAGAAAATTTGTACCCTAAATATCTAATTTCGTTTACATTTTTTTAAATTAAATGCTATGTTTAAATACAATTATTAAAAATATGAAAATATTTCTTTTGATTTAAAACGGTAATTGTCTTGAATTAAGGCGGACAGCTTTGATACAAGTAAACGTTTCTCTGCGTGTATTATCTGAAAATTTTGACATCCTACCGTTTCAGGCAGAATTCTACAATTCCAGAAAGTTGGGACATCCTGTATAATATTTTTTTATCTTAAAAATTCTCCTCAAAGTAAAAATTAATTATATTCCGAATCCAATTTATGTTTAACACCTATGTAATGTATTTTTTTCACCTTATTCGCACCTCGCAACCACTGAAATCCTCCGTCCTTTTATAACTACCTAATTAGATTCGTCATTTTGTCAATATTCTCTCCAAATCGAATTAATGATGTTAGGTTCTATTTTCCCTCATCTAACGGCGTATTGAGGCTAATGCGTTTAGTGTGGGGTTAATTCAAATTACTAATACGTAATTATGTTCAAAATTAGATGAGTATACTCTTGAGCCGCATATTAGCGAAGGGCCTTTTTTGTAGCAGAGCCAAAGTTGACGCGAGCTCTTTTGTGACAAAGACGAATACGCGAATGGATATTGCAAATTGTTTGATTGGTTTTTTGGGGAAAAACATGTCCTGTGACGAATTCGTCCCTCGGGGATTAATTATTGGAAATGTACAATTGGAAATGATGATCAAATGAGTCAAAAGAGGAGTGAAAAATATGCGAATCCCTTTGAGTCCACCGCGAAATTTTGTTTTTCATTGTTTGATATCGGATCGAATCAGGACACCACCCATTTATAGATTAATTAAGGTTTTTCCTGTAGGAATAACAAATATTTTAAAAGAAAATGCACGCAGAGAAATGTTTACTTGTATCAAAGCCGTCCGCCTTGATTCGAGGTAATTACTGTTTCAATTATCCACAATACAATAACTGTTTTAAATCAAAAGAAATTTTCTTAGCGTTTCTTTCTCCGCTTAAGAGAAGTATACACTTGTAATGAAATCGTTGTATTTCCTTGTTTAAAACATTTGTTAACTTCATTCAAGACAATCTTGCAGAAAATTTGAAGAAAGCGATTCTTAGTATAAGTAAATGGCTATTATAAAACAGAACAATATTTTCTTAAGGATAGTAAATAATTTTCTTAAATCCAGAAAGCGTTTAGGTATCGTTTATAAATCAATAGTTTCATTTTCTTAAAATAAAGCATTTTTTACTTAGAATTCTTGAAATGCATATTATTTGTATTTATATGCACATTATTAATTGCTCTTACCTTGTTTAAAACAGTACGACATATCCGTACATAATGCAGTAAATTATTCACATTGCTTGTGATTTTAAAATGGCTAAGGTAGAGGTTATCTACAGAATAATATTCAAACAAAAATGAACCTAATGTACACATGAAAAGAGTGCCTAGAAACAATAACAATAATAGAATCATTACCGGCAAAAACAATATGAGAAGAGAAAAGCAGTAAAGCTTCTTGCTCTTGGCTACATTGCTCTTACATCTGTCAGTTTATACCACTTATCTTCTAAAACAGCAACTGAAATATTTCCTGGCGACACCTAGTGCCAATAGTTATAGTCATGCCGTCCTAAAGAGTAGCGAATATAGAAACCGGAACATAAATGGCATACTTACCCATGCAACGATACAGCCCTTAACATACAACTTTTGGTACAACGTTTCGTAAACATTTTCAAAAGATACCGGTTAATATAATATGTTTTCTTTTTATTGCTATTTACCACGTGTACTAATTTAACTTTTTTTTATTTTTATTTTTTTTATTTTTAAGTACTTGCATTTTACCTTTTAGTGATACCATTTCTACTATACATTTATTATTTCCTAGTGTTTTAATAGCTTTAATTTTCGCTTCAATTTGTTGTTCTTCCATCATTAATTTGTGTACATCTTTCATATTCGTCTCATTTTCTTCGTTTACTGAGATTTCTGTTATGACTAAATTGTTTTTCTTTTTACTTTTTTCCAGACGATTGTTTCTGGTTTTAAGTTCCCCAATTTCATTTTCAACATCTCATTTTCTTGCTTAAGTTCTTTGTATACTCAAAATATTCTTTTTGGCCTTTCTTTATATCCTTAATCTCTATCATAATATTGTTCATCTCAGTCATATGTTCCTTCATTAGAATCATCATTTCCTCCATCTTTTCTATGTACGAGGGTAAGTCAAATATTATCTACACTTTCGCCATAACAAGCTTTGAAGGTTATCGTAGTGGCCGGCCGCTTGCGCATGCGTTGAGTTGGCGCCTCTGTGGTCATGTGTGCAGAATTTAATCACGATCGCGTCATTTGTCTGCTAGCTACAACAACATAAGCATGTCAGCTCCGCTATTAGTTTGCACCAAAGAGAAACAACGAGCAGTGACAATGCGGGGACAGTGCTTTATCTCGTAAAAGCGTTTTTTTGTGGATCGAAATGTTTCAAAGTGGCCGCACGAGCGTAACACAAAAAGAGGGAGCTGGGCGGCCGTCAACCTCGACCACCGACAACCTTCAGCAAGCTGGAGAGATGGTTACCATAAGTGAGGTTGCATCTTCTTTAAACATCAGTCATGGTTCTGCCTATCAAATTATCCACGATGAACTCAAATTTCGTAAAGTGTGTGCGCGATGGGTACCACGAATGCTTACCGCAGAAAATAAAACCAAACGTTTGAACATCTGCCAACGCTTATTGGACCGCTTCAACGCGGAAGGTGACGCATTTTTAAGCAGAATAGTGACTGATGTTTAAAGAAGATGCAACCTCACCTATGGTAACTCGCCTATTTGCTGTAACCATCTCTCGAGCTTGCTGAATGTTGTCGTCGCTGGTCGAGGTTGACGGCCGTCCAGCTCCCTCTTTTTGTGTTACGCTCGTGCGGCCACTTTGAAACATTTCGATCCACAAAAAGACGCTTTTACGAGATAAAGCACTGTCCCCGTATTGCGACAAAAGTCTCCGGTGAATTTCAGCACCTTTCACACCCTCTGATCACAAAAATCGGATCACTGCTCGTTGTTCCTCTTTGGTGCAAACTAATAGCGGGGCTGACATGCTTATGCTGTTGTAGCTAGCAGACAAATGACGCGATCGTGATTAAATTCCGCACACATGACCGCAGAGGCGCCAACTCAACGCATGCGCAAGCGGCCGCCACTACGATAACCTTCAAAGCTTGTTATGGCGAAAGTGTAGATAATATTTGACTTACCCTCGTATTAATTCTTCACCGCGTTAAAAGCTTTGCCCGAGCCAACCCCTCAAAGGCTCTACTTCTCTCAGCTTGTAATTAACTTACTACACTAAGTTAGTTTAATGTTAATTTACTTTTATCACTACAGATAGTTATTTACAATCCGTACACAAGCGTTTTTGCCATTTTTCAATAAATAGCCTTGACACGGGATAAGGTTCGAGTTTATGAATTTTTCATCGCCGATTCTCCGCTAACACGTCCGCCTCCTTTGACTGACAAAACTCAACTCTAAAGTACTTAAAATACAAAGAAATCAAGACAAATAAGAAACAAGATAATCTACATTAATGAAGATCTAACTAAAGAAGGAAAATAAATACAAAGCATTATACAACAGAGGGCAAAAGTAGAAAGAAACAAAGGGAATAAAACAAAAGTAGGATTCCAGAAAATGATCATAAATAATAAAATGTGGAAATGGGATCCCAAAGAAAAAGAGTTAAAAGAAATCATAAATAAGAGAGAAATTCAAAAAAATGTAGAGAGAGTAAAGAATGATATGGAAAGTACGATGGAAACCACGGCAATGGATTTGGATATGAGAATAGTTAATAGTAATCAAACTGTAAAAAGAAGAGGTAATATAAGAAAAATGAAAAAAGATGATACAATGAAATATGATGAAATAATGAAACTAGGCACATGGAATGTAAGGAGTCTAATGGATAAAGAAGAAGAGATAGTTGAAGAGATGATAAAACAAGGGATCGAATTATTAGGAATTACAGAAACTAAACAGAAAGCAAAAGGTATAAAACGGATACATAAAGGATTCTGGCTAATGTGGTCAGGGGTTGAAGAAAACGAAATAGCAAAAGAAAGAGTGGGGCTGATAATAGCACCAAATAGGCTTATAGATGTAGTAAAAGAAAACTATGTAAATGAAAGAATATTAAATGTAAAAATAAAATTAAAGGAGGAACAGATATGGACATTAATAATATCATAAATAATATCATATCGAAAAAATAAAGATGCCAGAAAAGAACAAAAAGGTGAATATTTCGCCGAACTACAGCAAAAAATAGATCAGGCAGAAAGAAACATTATAATTTTGGGAGATCTTAACGGAAGAGTAGGGAACAGTAATAAAGGAATTGAAAACATATTGGGAAAAGAGGGAGAAGAGACAAAGAACAGTAATGGAGAACGAATTATCGAAATGTGAACACGATTTAATTATAACTAACACAAAATTTCGACATAAAGACATAAAAACGTACATGAGTTATGAATAGCCGAAATGAAAAATCAATAATTGATTATTTTCTAGTATGCAATTAAAGATTTAAATATGTAAAAGACGTTAGGGTCCATAGACAAGGAGAAATAGGAAGTGATCATTATCTGCTAAGAATGGAATTACGAATAAAAAACCTGGAAAGACAAGATAAAAGGAGACAAATAAAAGAAAATATAAGAAGCTACAAACTCAAAGAGGAAAATACCAAAAGAAAATATCAAAGCTGTACAGACAATAGAGGTAGAAAATAAGCGGAGAAGATTTAAAACAATTGTATTGGAAACCGCTAAAGAGAGCTGTGGAACATCTAAAATAACAAATGGAAATATGACAAGAACACGATAGTGGAATGAAAGGATACAGAGCATGACAAGAGAGCATGGCCAAAATATCTGAGTACGAAAACAGCTGAAGATTATGACGTATATAAGCAAAGAAGAATCAATGTGAGGAAAGCAGTTAGAGAAGTAAAAAAAAAGAATCATGGGAGAAATTTGGTAAGAAAATGAACCATGACTTTAAAGAAAACCAGAAATTATACTATGGAACTTTGAAACAATTAAGAGCAAAGAAAGAATATACAATGCATATACAATGAATACCAATTACCAAGGAAGATAAGATCATGGACCGATGGAAACAGCACTTCCAAGAATTGACCAAAGCAGACGAAGTTCCTAAAGAACAAGAAAAGTTTGTAAATACACCAGAAATCACATTAATAACAGAGGAAGAGATAATGGAAGCAATAGGTAAATTAAAATTAGGTAAAGCTCCTGGAAAGGACGAAGTAACACCAGAAATAATAAAATATCTGGGACACCAAGGAACGGAAGAGCTCCGGCTAATTATGAATATTGCAATTGTATCCAAGATTATCCCCGTGGACTGGAAAACAGGAATAATCCTGCCATTTTATAAAAACGGAGACAAAAGACAATGCAGTAATTATATGGGGCATAACACTATCTAGCATATCAGGTAAGATATTAGCAAGAATAATAGAAAAAAAAAGATGAGAGATAAATTAGATAGAAAATTAAAAGAAACACAATATGGATTTAGAAAGGAAAGAAGTACTCAATATCTAATATTCATATTAAGACAACTTGAATGTGAAAAAAATATAGAAAAAAGCAAGGAAGTACGTGTATGCTATATAAATTTGGAAAAGGCATTTGATAAAATAAAAAGGGAAAACATCTGAAACACCTAAAAACAAAGAGGCATAGATAAGGAGACAATAGAAGTGATAAGAGAAATGTATAGAAATAATATAAATTATGTCAGAACTAATAACGAGGAATCAAAACGATTCAAAACGGAAATGGGAGTTAAACAAGGATGTGTCCCCAGTCCATTTTTGTTCGTAATAGTAATAGATGATGCTATAAAAAAAGCGAAAGAAAGAATAAAAAAACTTAAGGTAGGATTTTGGACGTTGAAAGAGATAACCTTAACAGAACTGATGTATGCGGATGATATAATAATTCTGGAAAACTCAGAAAAAAATTTGCAGTTTAACCTAAATATTCTTAATGAAGAGTTAAAGAAAAATAATATGACAATAAATGCAACCAAAAAATAGAACAAGTTGATAGCTATAAATATTTAGGAACAATTGTAGAAGAAAATGGTAAAATAGATAAAGAAATAAACGAGAAAATTAGTAGAGCTGGAAAAATATTTAATGGGGTAAAATCAACGTTTTTTAAGAAGTAAATAAAAACGGAAGTAGTAAAAAAGATAGTTAGACCAGTGTTACTGTATGGTAGTGAATCATGGACAATGACATAAAAACACAAATCGAGGATAAACGCTGTAGAAATGAGGTTCCTGAGGAAAATACAAAGTAAAATAAGAAAGGACAAAATACGAAACGAGGTATTTAGGCAACAGCTAAAAATTGGGCCGATACAAGAAAAAATAGGAGAAGGACAATTAAGATGGTATCGACATGTTAGCTGCATGAAGGAAGATAAACTCACAGAAGTAATCTATGAAATAAAAGTACATGGGCGAAAGACAAGAGGAAGAACGAGAAAAACATGGACTGAGGGAATTAGAGAAGAATTACAGAGAAAAGGAATAAAATGGGAAGAAGTAAAAGAAAAAACATAAGACAGAAAAGAATGGAGAAAAATATGCAATATGAATTATTGTAATTTTTCTTTTATTGGATAGCCTTGTAGCTGGCCTAATAATGTATTTTTTGAACACGAAACTGGTCGCCTAATTTCTCAATAGAACTTTGTAAAATCTGGATCATTCTTTCATTCCTACCTTTAATATGAATACTTTCTTAACTGAAAACTAGATGATTTACTTGGAAAAAACATTTTTCTGTCTTGGATTTTCTAACCCTAAGAAAATATTCATTTAATCCAAATAAAATTTAATTATACATTTTTATTGTCTTGAAATAAAAATATTTTCTTGAATAGAGACTGATTTTTGCAAGAAAATCTATTTTCTTAATGCAAGAAATCATTTCTCTGCGTGCAGCTTTGATTCGGCTATTTCATCTACCACCTTACTATCTTGCTTTTTCCTGTTCATTACCGATTCAGTTGCTTCAAATTTTTACACAGATGCATATCCCATATTCTTATCCAGACGTTTCTTTCATTAAAACCTCTTGCTGTGACACGAGCACGTTGCTCAGCATAATAAATGAAGATAATTTCCACCTTTTTAGCAATAGTATGCATCATTTTTACGGAAAACAATGCAGGTGAAGTTGAGGAAATAAAAAAAAATAGGCAATTTTTATGACAAAATGTCAAAACCTTGCTTAATTTTCTTTCAACGCCTACCTGAATGTTAACGAATTTGTTGTCGAAGCAACATGTTTTTTTTAGAATAGACCTGTACAAAGTACATTTTACGCCTCCTTAAATTTGACGTGATCAATAATTGGCCTTTGAAGGTAATTTAATAATAATTGCAAATGCTTTTTCTCGTTCGAATTTAAGGCGAGCTAATAAAATTTCTTTATAGAGTAGATGCAAATTACTTTTATCCCAAATTCCTTTGCCAATCATCTTTTTTTTGTTATTAAATATCGACGATAATTAAGGCTCTGTAATCTTGAGGATCAGAAAAAATATTGACTTTGTTTTGGCGTCGGATATAAATTCAACGTTAAAAAGGCAAATATAACACGAAAATAATTATTTGTCTTTATACATTTTACGGTTTTCCGTTGTGTATTTATAAAATAAATACAAAAGATTTGAGAGCAACAAAACAAGCATAAACAGACTGTATACCGCGTATTTTTCGCGAGGAAAATTAAATCAGTTCGGTTTTTAAACGCTAAACCGCGATTAGTCCAAAATTTCATAAATGATTCGAGTAAATCCGTGCATAATCTATCATTACAATATTAGAAAGTTGATAAAAATACGTTAAAATCCAAAGTCAAGGTCGAATACAGCCGGTGAATAGAATCCGGATACAAATCCACAAACGTCCTAGATTTCTCTGTTTAATGTGTCCCTTGTTCTTCCAGCGAAACCGTGTAAAATTAATAACCATTCTCAGGTAATTGGCGAAAATACTAAACTACGTTAAATTATGCTATTATGGACCGGCATTACTTTGTTTAGTAAATATCTCGATCACCTTTTATGCTACTTTATTCGAAAGGTAATATCTTAAACGACTGAAATGATCCGGAATCTATCTGTGAGGTTATTCAGAAGAAAGTTAAGAATACCATGTTGATTAAATGAAATTAAATATTTTATTTATGATGTCAAATGTACGCAAATACCGTAATATTAGCCATTAGACTTTTTAAAAACTTCCTGAAGAATAATGAGTTTGAAAATCTAAATAAATGGAATCTAAAATAGTTTTTTAATTTTACTAATAAGTTTAAAACCAAACCAAACAATTTCGGTATACAATAGTATCTTGGATTGGAATTTTTGGGTTGCAAAAGAACACTTGGATCAATTTCTGTTGAAACCGAAAAATTCACAACTTTTACAGATTCAGCAGAATTTCCGTGCGACTCCTATACATGCTAGAAAGAGATCGTTATATGCAACGTAATACGATCGTTTGTGTGGTTAGCCTCCCACTCTTCCACGGTTTTGCATCTATCTTAAATTCATAGTCCTACCAGAGTCAATGAAAATTTTATTTCATTAATTACACTTAACGTCTGATGCAAAAGTAACTGGACATTTGAAAAATTAGCGTAGTAGGCTGTAGAATTTTTTTTGACAAATGAGTCAAACGTCAATGTCTTGTGCGAAATAAAAGTTCTAGTTTTAAGATTAAACCATCGCATATTTTCTAATAGATTTTGATTAAAGTATAGAAGATGTTAAAAGATGTCCAACTACTTTTGCATCACCCGGTAATTACGTCTATGATACCAAGGAAGAAACGATTTTTTATATAAGTTTTTATTAACCTCTCTCTATGTAGCATTAATTTCTATATGTTAAATCATATTTAAAATGCATAAAATTAATTTTTGGTTACGGGAACTGGTTATTTCTATTTTCTTTATTTCTTATATGAAAATTTGGTTCCAGTTACGAAATTTCGTATTACGAAATTGTTTTTTGAAACCAGTTAATTCCGTAAACCGAGGTACCACTGTAGAATTTATTATATAGGAAACAATTATATTAAAACCCCAAAAGAAAACCTACCGACATTCAATTTTAAATTGATTTTAGAAAAATAGCTTTCAAATTTTAAATCATTTGGCCAAAATAATAAAATATAACGATTGAAATCCTTTTCGAAACGCCTGCCTTGTCGATACTTCCAAAATTGATGTTGTATCTTTGTAGTAATTTCTTTTCCAAATAAATTAGTCCAAAACAATTTGATTAAGTCAATTAAAGAATAAAACGATCAAAAATTTTTGAGCAATTTCAGTCTGATTTAATTTTTTTATTCTACATGGTCTTATTTTAATTGTTCTACTGCTTAATAAAGACAAGAGTTATTGTCGAAACGTCGCACGTAGAACGAAGTAAATAAATTAGACTGAAATTGCTCGAAATTGTTCACCGTTTTATTTCTTAATTCATTGGAATTTCGGAAAATTGAGACTATTTTAATTAACAGATTTACACAATTATATTCATGTTTCCTTGCCGGGCTGGCCCAGCAAACGAGAGATGTCAGGTTCGAGATTTTTAGTATTTAATTACGTCGGAAATTCCAAGGAAATTACAGATTTTCATAATTCACCGACGGAAGCCAAAAGATATTAATATTCATGTTTGTATGAAATGTTGGTCTTTTAAGAAGTAAAGTCGACATTTTTTTAATTCCCTCTTTTGTTTTTTCTTTCAAACCAATGTCTACTTCATATAGTTAACCATAGTTTCCACTTTGAATTTAGAATTTCAAATATTGTAAAATAATACGAGCACCAACGCAGAATACCTACACTTATTAAATGGCGTAATTCTCGTTACTATTAGCAACAAAATTATTGTCATTTATTTGACACTTTGTTGTCACAATTAGGTATATCAAACTTAACTACCCTATAATTAGAGCAACGCAAACTGCGCTGAAAGCCAGTAACTGACGCATAAAAGTTTACACAAAATAAACACGGCCGGGACAATTCGGTATAAGCGTCAGTATAACTGCGACTCGAAAGCCGATATGTTGTGTATGCATCTACGCTGTCGTATACTATATCGTAGTTCTACGTTTGCTTTGAAAATGTTTCCTACGTCGCGAAAACGACCAAAGTTGGACACAATAAGAGAATTTATTGCAGAAACGCCTGATTTAAAGTGTGATGGCGCTAAAATTCAATGTGTAATGTGTAAAATAGATTTAATGTGTTGGTCGAAAAGTGATTGTCTACGTAAATAGTGCAGGGCATGTTTCAAAAAAATATTCCACACGAGATTATGACAAATTTAAATTTAATTTATGTGTTTATTGCATGTAATTTACCATTTCATTTACTAAGGAAGAAAGCATACGTCTCGTTTTGGAATGAATATTCGGACTTTAAGTTACCAAGTGAGAGAACATTACAGAGAGTTGTGCCGTCTGGTCGTGAGCATGTCGAGAAAAGAATTAAATCAGAGTTGCAAGATAAAAAACTGTGGTTATGTGTGGACGAAACAACAGATCGTAAAAAACATTCTGTGGTTAATGTAATGATACGCACAATGGAACCACATCGACCGTCACCCTCAATTTTTACTAGCTTCCAGACGAATACAACAATGCACTGCCGAAGTAATTTCAATGTTGGTGTTAAATACATTGGAAAAGTTTGAACTTTCATCAAATCAACTGTTGATGTTTATGAGTGATAGTGCCGCAAACATGCTTGCTGTAGGTCGATCTCTTAAAAAACATTGTGCTAACTTGTTGCATATTACATGTAAAATTCATACTCTCAGTCTCGTAGCAGATAGTATCAGAAAATGTTATCCCGAGGTAGACGCTCTAATAGCACATACAAAAGCTGTGTTTGTAAAATCCCCAAAACGTATTCGGGAATTTCATAGACTATGCCCCGGTATTCCTGAATCACCACAACCTATTCTTACTCGTTGGGGAACATGGTTAGAGGCTGCATTTTATTATCTTAAATAATTTGAGAATATAAAGAACGTGATTTTAGAATTCGACCCAAAGAAAGCTGCAGCTGTCAAGGTAAGCCGCTTGAAATTTCAGGATAGTCAAGTTAAAACAGATTTGGAAATTATTCAGAACAATTACGTGGGACTAGCGGATGCGATAGAAAAACTACAAAATTCTTCGGTGTCCTTAGTGGAATCTTTGCAAATAGTGCAACATGTTCACGCACAGCTATGCGCGATAGAAGACGCAAGAAATGTTTGTGTTTTAGAAAGGTTTGAAAGTGTTTTAGATAAAGACTCTGATTTTGGCACATTAAGACAAATTTGTGAAGGTGCGTCAACAGAACCGTTAAGTTATTTGAAAGATTATTTTACTTACGCAAATATAACGTCACTAGATGTAGAACGTTCGTTTTCGGCATACAAAAACACTTTTTCTACACGCCTCACTCACTTTGCCGAAACAACTTTGGAAACATATCTAATGTTACAAATATTAAATAGACATTATCCACTTTGTGATTTCACGGAGGACTCTTAAAACGGTAAGTGTTTGAGCACGTATCACATTTAATTTATTTTGTGTAAACTTTTATGCGTCCGCCACTAGCTTTCAGCGCAGTTGCGTTGCTTTACCTATAATACAATATTTCAGGCAAGCGAACATTTTAACTAATAATAATATATAATACATTCTATAAATTAAAGCTAAAATAAAATTATAAACATAAAATATTTTAACCCAAACTGACTGGGACACATCTGGTTCTTGATTGATTGAATTATTATACCAACAAATATGAAATAGACCAGAAATGTTCCTCATATCATAACTTCCACGTCAACTTCCTCTTTGAAATAAAATATAACATATCGATAACGTTATTTACGCGAATCCGCTACTAAATAACTTTTAGAAAAGAAATTTAATACTATTTACTTAAATTAATAGATAAATAACTTGTTAAATATTTATAAACGCTCCAGATTTCTCCAGTAATTAGGAAATTAGAATATCTTCATCAGTATAATCGCATTCTTGTTCTAATTGTTGGAATATTCTTGCAAATATATACACAAATATAAACTGGTACGACGCCTAGCAAAGTAACTTCGCAAAAATGAAATTTCGGGATCATTCCAAATATTCACGGGTTATTTTAAATAAGATAAATATAAAATTCAAAACATCTACGGTCTCTATTACATGATTTAATACCTGACATTTTTTATAAAACATCATGTCGATGAATAGCTAAATAAAAGAAAATTATTTATACAATAACCTACATTTTACAGAATTAGTTAATTTATTGATAGGGTAAGTGACCCTAATTCCGACAGTTTAAGAGATGCCGTGAAGTAATTTGTTTACATGATGATGTTTATTTGTGTCGTTAGTTAGATGGATACATTTAAAGTATAATTAACCCTTTAGCGCCGTGCGTGTTCATATGATCACAGTAAACGAGCGCCTAAAGAAAAAATTGTCAGTCAAATTTCACTGAAATTTGTCCGTTTATCTATTTGAAGTGGTTGTTTAGGTTACACTTTTATGCATTCCATATGCATTTTGCTCTTAGTTTGTTTCGTTAGCTGTGTGTAAATTATGGAAACAGCCACAAGTTCTTTTATTGTCATCGAGCCAGCTGCCGCTATAAATTTCACGTAAGTACATTTATATCTCTGTGTTTATTAATTTAATTTTTATATAATACTAACAATAGAAGTGTACTAATCATTAACCTGGGCAAATATGCGGTAACAGGCAGAGGCGTCTGTTAAATATTTGAATCATTAGATATGTTTCCACAGCTGTTTCAGTCAAGTGAGTACGACGTGCGGAATAAATGTTTTTTAATGCCGAAAACGACCGTTCGACATCTAGCGATGTTATATTTGCATATTTAAAATAATCTTTGAAACAACTTAATGCATCTTGACGAAAATAAGTACCGTGATACCTATTTCAGACATCTCTGTCGAATTTAGGACAATCTGTTAATAAATTAAAAATAAAGATGGAGGTAGGAAACTAAGTTAAAATGTCATTGTATAAAAAAGGATAATGTATATTAGGTTCCAACACTCGTTGTACCTAATTTCGTCATATTGTGTCGGAATTAGGAATATATGTTGTTAAGTTGTACGCAAATTCGACATTACCGAAATTTCAATATGAAGAACAATAAACTGCGAAGAAATGTGAATAAACACTACTTTATAAATACATCTATGTGATACTACTATAAATATACACATTTTATGGATCATACATGCCTAATAATAAGTAATAGAAGTAAAGCACTCCGAATATGTGTAGGTGCTATGCGATCGACGCCCATCAATGCATTGCAAATAGAAACAAAGGAGCCACCACTAGGATTAAGAAGACGCTTTCTTGCAGCTAAACATGTCGTTAAAATAAAAACAAACGACAGGAAATTTATTTTACACAAACTTTACAGATTATCTTTGCTAGATTTAACAGCACCGTATTGGAGGAAAAGGAAATCACCTGTGTTATGCGAAGCTTTC